>OY282608.1:86490945-87690945 GCA_958298945.1 Atherix ibis | reverse complement strand
CAAAACAACAAGCCAACAAACCAATAAACCAACAACAAACAAACAAACCAACAAACCAAGAAACCAACAACCCAACAAACCAACAAACCAACAAACTAACAAACCAACAAACCAACAAACCAACAAACCAACAAACCAACAAACCAACAAACCAACAAACCAACAAACCAACAAACCAACAAACCAACAAGCCAACAAACCAACAAACCAACAAGCCAACAAACCAACAAACCAACAAACCAACAAACCAACAAACCAACAAACCAACAAGCGAACAAACCAACAAACCAACAAACCAACAAACCCATAAACCAACAAACCAACAAACCAACAAACCAACAAACCTACAAAACAACAAACCAACAAACGAACAACAAACAAACCAACAAACCAACAAACCAACAAGCCAACAAACCAGCAAACCACAAAACCAACAAACCAACAAACCAACAAGCCAACAAACCAACAAACCAACAAACCAACAAACCAAGTAACCAACAAACCAACAAACGAATAAACCAACCAACAAACAAACCAACAAACCAACAAACCATCAAACCAACAAACCAACAAACCAACAAACCAACAAGTCAACAAGCCAACAAGCCAACAAACCAACAAACCAAAAAACCAACAAACCAACAAACCAACAAACCAACAAACCAACAAACCAACAAACCAACAAACCAACAAACCAACAAACCAACAAACCAACAAACCAACAAACAAACAAACCAACAAACCAAGTAACCAACAAACCAACAAACGAGTAAACCAACAAACAAACAAACCAAGTAACCAACAAACCAACAAACCAACAAACCAACAAACCAACAAACCAACAAGCCAACAAACCAACAAACGAACAAACCAACAAACAAACAAACCAACAAACCAACAAACCAACAAACAAATAAACCAACAAACCAACAAAATAACAAACCAACAAGCCAAAAAACCAACAGCCCAAGTAACCAACAAACCAACAAACCAACAAACCAACAAACCAACAAACCAACAAACCAAAAAACGAACAAACAAACAAACCGATAATCCAAGTAACCACCAAACCAACAAACGAACAAACCAACAAACAAACAAACCAAGTAACCAACAAACCAACAAACCAACACCAACAAACCAACAAACCAACAAACCAACAAACCAACAAACCAACAAACCAACAAGCCAAAAAACGAACCAACGAACAAACCAACAAGCCAACAAACCAACAAACCAACAAACCAACAAACGAACAAATCAACAAACCAACAAAGCAACAAACCAACAAACCAACAAACGAACAAACCAACAAAGCAACAAACCAACAAGCCAACAAACCAACAAGTCAACAAACCAACAAGCCAACAAACGAACAAACCAACAAACCAACAAACCAACAAACCAACAAACCAACAAACAAATAAATTAACAAACCAACAAACCAACAAACCAACAAGCCAAAAAACCAACAAACCAAGAAACGAACAAATCAACAAACCAACAAGCCAACGAGCCAACAAACCAACAAACCAACAAACCAACAAACCAACAAACCCACAAACCAACAAACCAACAAACCAACAAACCAACAAACCAACAAACCAACAAACCAACAAACCAACAAACCAAAAAACCAACAAGCCAACAAGCCAACAAACCAACAAACCAACAAACGAACAAACCAACAAACGAACAAACCAACAAACAAACAAACCAAGTAACCAAGAAACCTAGAAACCAACAAACCAACAAACCAACAAACCAACATACCAACAAACCAACAAGCCAAAAAACGAACCAACGAACAAACCAACAAGCCAACAAACCAACAAACCAACAAACGAACAAACCAATAAGCCAACAAACCAACAAACCAACAAACCCACAAACCAACAAACCCACAAACCAACAAGCCAACAAACCAACAAACCAACAAGCCAACTAGCCAACAAGCCAACAAGCCAACAAGCCAACAAGCCAACAAACCAGCAAACCAACAAACTAACAAGCCAACAAACCAACAGACCAACAATCCAACAAACCAACAAACCAACAAACCAACAAACCAACAAACCAACAAACCAACAAACCAACAAACCAACAAACCAACAAACCAACAAACCAACAAACCAACAAACCAACAAGCCAACAAGCCAACAAGCCAACAAGCCAACAAGCCAACAAGCCAACAAGCCAACAAACCAGCAAACCAACAACCCAACAAACCAACAAGCCAACAACCCAACAAACCAAGAAACCAACAAACCAACAAACCAACAAACCAACAAACCAACAAACCAACAAACCAACAAACCGATAAGCCAACAAGCCAACAAACCAACAAGCCAACAAACGAACTAACCAACAAACCAACAAACCAACAAACCAACAAACCAACAAGCCAACAATCGAACAATCCAACAAACGAACAAACAAACAAACCAACAAACCAACAAACCAACAAACCAACAAACCAACAATTCAACAAACCAACAAGCCAACAAGCCAACAAACCAACAAACAAACAAACCAACACACCAACAAACCAACAAACCAACAAACCAACAAACCAAAAAGCCAACAAGCCTACAAGCCAACAAGCCAACAAACCAACAAACCAACAAGCTAACAAGCCAACAAACCAACAAACCAACAAACCAACAAACCAACAAACCAACAAACCAACAAACCAACAAACCAACAAACGAACAAACAAACAAACCAAGTAACCAACAAACCAACAAACCAACAAACCAACAAACCAACAAACCAAGAAACCAACAAACCAACAAACCAACAAACCAACAAACCAACAAGCCAACAAATGAACAAACCAAGAAGCCAACAAGCCAACAAACCAACAAACCAACAAACGAACAAACCAACAAGCCAACAAGCCAACAAACCAACAAACCAACAGACCAACAAACCAACAAACCGACAGACCAACAAACGAACAAACCAACAAACCAACAAACCAACAAACCAACAAACCAACAAACCAACAAACCAATAAGCCAACAAACCAACAAACCAACAAACCAACAAGCCAACAAACGAACAAACCAACAAACCAACAAGCCAACAAGCCAACAAACCAACAAGCCAACAAACCAACAAACAAATAAACCAACAAACCAACAAACCAACAAACGAACAAACCAACAAACCAAAAAACCAACAAACGAACAAACCAACAAACCAACAAGCCAACAAACCAAAAAACCAACAAACCAACAAACGAACAAACCAACAAACCAACAAAACAACAAGCCAACAAACCAATAAACCAACAACAAACAAACAAACCAACAAACCAAGAAACCAACAAACCAACAAACCAACAAACCAACAAACTAACAAACCAACAAACCAACAAACCAACAAACCAACAAACCAACAAACCAACAAACCAACAAACCAACAAACCAACAAACCAACAAACCAACAAGCCAACAAACCAACAAACCAACAAGCCAACAAACCAACAAACCAACAAACCAACAAACCAACAAACCAACAAACCAACAAGCGAACAAACCAACAAACCAACAAACCAACAAACCCATAAGCCAACAAACCAACAAACCAACAAACCAACAAACCTACAAAACAACAAACCAACAAACGAACAACAAACAAACCAACAAACCAACAAACCAACAAGCCAACAAACCAGCAAACCACAAAACCAACAAACCAACAAACCAACAAGCCAACAAACCAACAAACCAACAAACCAACAAACCAAGTAACCAACAAACCAACAAACGAATAAACCAACCAACAAACAAACCAACAAACCAACAAACCATCAAACCAACAAACCAACAAACCAACAAACCAACAATTCAACAAGCCAACAAGCCAACAAACCAACAAACCAAAAAACCAACAAACCAACAAACCAACAAACCAACAAACCAACAAACCAACAAACCAACAAACCAACAAACCAACAAACCAACAAACCAACAAACCAACAAACCAACAAACAAACAAACCAACAAACCAAGTAACCAACAAACCAACAAACGAATAAACCAACAAACAAACAAACCAAGTAACCAACAACCAACAAACCAACAAACCAACAAACCAACAAACCAACAAGCCAACAAACCAACAAACGAACAAACCAACAAACAAACAAACCAACAAACCAACAAACCAACAAACAAATAAACCAACAAACCAACAAAATAACAAACCAACAAGCCAAAAAACCAACAGCCCAAGTAACCAACAAACCAACAAACCAACAAACCAACAAACCAACAAACCAAAAAACGAACAAACAAACAAACCGATAATCCAAGTAACCACCAAACCAACAAACGAACAAACCAACAAACAAACAAACCAAGTAACCAACAAACCAACAAACCAACACCAACAAACCAACAAACCAACAAACCAACAAACCAACAAACCAACAAACCAACAAGCCAACAAGCCAACAAACCAACAAACCAACAAACCAACAAGCCAACAAACCAACAAACGAACAAATCAACAAACCAACAAAGCAACAAACCAACAAACCAACAAACGAACAAACCAACAAACCAACAAACCAACAAACCAACAAACCAACAAACCAACAAGCCAACAAACCAACAAACCAACAAGCCAACAAGACAACAAACCAACAAACCAACAAACCAACAAACCAACAAATCAACAAACCAACAAGCCAACAAGCCAACAAACCAACAAGCCAACAAACCAACAAACCAACAAACCAACAAACCAACAAACCAATAAACCAACAAACCAACAAAGCAACAAACCAACAAACGAACAAACCAACAAACCAACAAACCAACAAACCAACAAACCAACAAACCAACAAACCAACAAACCAACAAACCAACAAGCCAACAAACCAACAAACCAACAAACCAACAAACCAACAAACCAAAAAACCAACAAGCCAACAAGCCAACAAACCAACAAACCAACAAGCCAACAAACCAACAAACCAACAAACCAACAAACCAACAAGCCAACAAACCAACAACCCAACAAACCAACAAACCAAAAAACCAACAAGCCAACAAGCCAACAAACCAACAAACCAACAAGCCAACAAACCAACAAACCAACAAACCAACAAACCAACAAACCAACAAACCAACAAACCAACAAACCAACAAACCAACAAACTAGCAAACCAACAAACCAACAAGCCAACAAACCAACAAACCAACAAGCTAACAAGACAACAAGCCAACAAGCCAACAAACCAACAAACCAACAAACCAACAAGCCAACAAGCAAACAAACCAACAAGCCAACAAACCAACAAACCAACAAACCAACAGACCAACAAACCAACAAACCAACAAGCCAACAAGCCAACAAACCAACAAGCCAACAAACGAACATATCAACAAACCAACAAACACAAGCCAACAAACCAACAAACCAACAAGCCAAAAAACGAACAAAACAACAAACAAACAAACCAACAAACTAATAAACCAACAAACCAACAAACCAACAAACCAACAAACCAACAAACCAACAAACCAACAAACCAACAAACCAACAAACCAACAAACCAACAAACCAACAAACCAACAAACCAACAAACCAACAAACCAACAAACCAACAAACCAACAAACCAACAAACCAACAAACCAACAAACCAACAAACCAACAAACCAACAAGCCAACAAACCAACAAGCCAACAAGCCAACAAGTCAACAAACCAACAAGCCAACAAACGAACAAACCAACAAACCAACAAACCAACAAACCAACAAACAAATAAACCAACAAACCAACAAACCAACAAACCAACAAGCCAACAAACCAACAAACCAAGAAACGAACAAATCCACAAACCAACAAGCCAACGAGGCAACAAACCAACAAACCAACAAACCAACAAACCAACAAACCAACAAACCAACAAACCAACAAACCAACAAACCAACAAACGAACAAACCAACAAGCCAACAAGCCAGCAAACCAACAAACCAACAAGCCAACAAGCCAACAAGCCAACAAGCGAACAAGCCAACAAGCGAACAAGCCAACAAACCAACAAACCAACAAACCAACAAACCAACAAACCAACAAACCAACAAACCAACAAGCCAACAAACCAACAAACCAACAAACTAACAAACCAACAAACCAACAAACCAACAAACCAACAAACCAACAAACCAACAAACCAACAAACCAACAAACCAACAAACCAACAAACCAAAAAACCAACAAGCCAACAAGCCAACAAACCAACAAGCCAACAAACGAACAAACCAACGAACCAACAAACCAACAAACCAACAAACAAATAAACCAACAAACCAACAAACAAACAAACTAACAAACCAACAAACCAACAAACCAACAAACCAACAAACCAACAAACCAACAAACCAACAAACCAACAAACCAACAAACCAGCAAACCAACAAACCAACAAGTCAACAAACCAACAAACCAACAAGCCAACAAGCCAACAAGCCAACAAGCCAACAAACCAACAAACCAACAAACCAACAAGCCAACAAGCAAACAAACCAACAAACCAACAAACCAACAAACCAACAAACCAACAAACCAACAAACCAACAAACCAACAAACCAACAAAACAACAAACCAACAAACCAACAAACCAACAAAGCAACAAAGCAACAAACCAACAAACGAACAAACCAACAAACCAACAAACCAACAAGCCAACAAACCAACAAACCAACAAGCCAACAAGCCAACAAGACAACAAACCAACAAACCAACAAACCAACAAACCAACAAACCAACAAACCAACAAACCAACAAACGAGCAAACCAACAAGCCAACAAATCAACAAACCAACAAGCCAACAAGCCAACAAATGAACAATCCAACAAACGAACAAACAAACAAACCAACAAACCAACAAACCAACAAACCAACAAACAAATAAACCAACAAACCAACAAACCAACAAACCGACAAATCAACAAGTCAACAAACCAACAAACCAACAAACCAACAAACTAACAAACCAACAAGCCAATAACCCAACAAACCAACAAACAAACAGTCCAACAAACCAACAAACCAACAAACCAACAAACCAAAAAGCCAACAAGCCAACAAGCCAACAAGCCAACAAACCAACAAACCAACAAACCAACAAGCCAACAAGCCAACAAGCCAACAAACCAACAAACCAACGAACCAACAAACCAACAAACCAACAAACCAACAAGCCAACAAACCAACAACCCAACAAACCAACAAGCCAACAAGCCAACAAACCAACAAACCAACAAACCAACAAACCAACAAACCAATAAACCAACAAACCAACAAGCCAACAAGCCCACAAACCAACAAACCAACAAACGAACAAACCAACAAGCCAACAAATCAACAAACCAACAAGCCAACAAGCCAACAAACGAACAATCCAATAAACGAACAAACAAACAAACCAACAAACCAACAAACCGACAAACCAACAAACCAACAAACAAATAAACCAACAACCCAACAAACCAACAAACCGACAAACCTACAAGCCAACAAACCAACAAACCAACAAACCAACAAACCAACAAACCAACAAACCAACAAGCCAACAAGCCAACAAACCAACAAACAAACAAACCAACAAGCCAACAAACCAACAAAATAACAAACCAAAAAGCCAACAAGCCAACAAGCCAACAAGCCAACAAGCCAACAAACCAACAAACCAACAAGCCAACAAGCCAACAAGCCAACAAACCAACAAACCAACAAACCAACAAACCAACAAACCAACAAACCAACAAACCATCAAACCAACAAGCCAACAAACTAACAAACCAACAATCCAACAAACCAACAAGCCAACAAGCCAACAAACCAACAAACCAACAAACCAACAAACCAACAAGCCAACAAGCCAACAAACCAACAAACCAACAATCCAACAAACCGACAAACCAACAAACCAACAAACCAACAAACCAACAAACCAACAAACCAACAAACCAACAAACCAACAAACCAACAAACAAACAAACCAACAAACCAACAAGCCAACAAACCAACAAACCAACAAACCAACAAACCAACAAACCAACAAACCAACAAACGAACAAACGAACAAACCAACAAACCAACAAACCAACAAACGAACAAACCAACAAACAAACAAACAAACAAACCAACAAACCAACAAACCAACAAACCAACAAACTAACAAACCAACAAACCAACAAACCAACAAACCAACAAACCAACAAAGCAACAAACCAACAAACGAACAAACCAACAAACCAACAAACCAACAAACCAACAAACCAACAAACCAACAAACCAACAAACCAACAAACCAACAAGCCAACAAACCAACAAACCAACAAACCAACAAACCAACAAACCAAAAAACCAACAAGCCAACAAGCCAACAAACCAACAAACCAACAAGCCAACAAACCAACAAACCAACAAACCAACAAACCAACAAACCAACAAGCCAACAAACCAACAACCCAACAAACCAACAAACCAAAAAACCAACAAGCCAACAAGCCAACAAACCAACAAACCAACAAGCCAACAAACCAACAAACCAACAAACCAACAAACCAACAAACCAACAAACCAACAAACCAACAAACCAACAAACTAGCAAACCAACAAACCAACAAGCCAACAAACCAACAAACCAACAAGCTAACAAGCCAACAAGCCAACAAGCCAACAAGCCAACAAATCAACAAACCAACAAACCAACAAGCCAACAAACAAACAAACCAACAAACCAACAAGCCAACAAACCAACAAACCAACAAACCAACAGACCAGCAAACCAACAAACCAACAAGCCAACAAGCCAACAAACCAACAAGCCAACAAACGAACATACCAACAAACCAACAAACACAAGCCAACAAACCAGCAAACCAGCAAACCAACAAGCCAACAAACGAACAAACCAACAAACCAACAAACCAACAAACCAATAAACCAACAAACCAACAAACCAACAAACCAACAAACCAACAAACCAACAAACCAACAAACCAACAAACCAACAAACCAACAAACCAACAAACCAACAAACCAACAAACCAACAAACCAACAAACCAACAAACCAACAAACCAACAAGCCAACAAACCAACAAGCCAACAAGCCAACAAGTCAACAAACCAACAAGCCAACAAACGAACAAACCAACAAACCAACAAACCAACAAACAAATAAACCAACAAACCAACAAACCAACAAACCAACAAGCCAACAAACCAACAAACCAAGAAACGAACAAATCAACAAACCAACAAGCCAACGAGGCAACAAACCAACAAACCAACAAACCAACAAACCAACAAACCAACAAACCAACAAACCAACAAACCAACAAACCAACAAACCAACAAACCAACAAACCAACAAACCAACAAACCAACAAACCAATAAACCAACAAACCAACAAAGCAACAAACCAACAAACGAACAAACCAACAAACCAACAAACCAACAAACCAACAAACCAACAAACCAACAAACCAACAAACCAACAAACCAACAAACCAACAAACCAACAAGCCAACAAACCAACAAACCAACAAACCAACAAACCAACAAACCAAAAAACCAACAAGCCAACAAGCCAACAAACCAACAAACCAACAAGCCAACAAACCAACAAACCAACAAACCAACAAACCAACAAGCCAACAAACCAACAACCCAACAAACCCACAAACCAAAAAACCAACAAGCCAACAAGCCAACAAACCAACAAACCAACAAGCCAACAAACCAACAAACCAACAAACCAACAAACCAACAAACCAACAAACCAACAAACCAACAAACCAACAAACTAGCAAACCAACAAACCAACAAGCCAACAAACCAACAAACCAACAAGCTAACAAGCCAACAAGCCAACAAGCCAACAAACCAACAAACCAACAAACCAACAAGCCAACAAGCAAACAAACCAACAAACCAACAAGCCAACAAACCAACAAACCAACAAACCAACAGACCAGCAAACCAACAAACCAACAAGCCAACAAGCCAACAAACCAACAAGCCAACAAACGAACATACCAACAAACCAACAAACACAAGCCAACAAACCAACAAACCAACAAGCCAACAAACGAACAAAACAACAAACCAACAAACCAACAAACCAATAAACCAACAAACCAACAAACCAACAAACCAACAAACCAACAAACCAACAAACCAACAAACCAACAAACCAACAAACCAACAAACCAACAAACCAACAAACCAACAAACCAACAAACCAACAAACCAACAAACCAACAAACCAACAAACCAACAAACCAACAAGCCAACAAACCAACAAGCCAACAAGCCAACAAGTCAACAAACCAACAAGCCAGCAAACGAACAAACCAACAAACCAACAAACCAACAAACAAATAAACCAACAAACCAACAAACCAACAAACCAACAAGCCAACAAACCAACAAACCAAGAAACGAACAAATCAACAAACCAACAAGCCAACGAGGCAACAAACCAACAAACCAACAAACCAACAAACCAACAAACCAACAAACCAACAAACCAACAAACCAACAAACCAACAAACCAACAAACGAACAAACCAACAAACCAACAAACCAACAAACCTACAAAACAACAAACCAACAAACGAACAACAAACAAACCAACAAACCAACAAACCAACAAGCCAACAAACCAGCAAACCACAAAACCAACAAACCAACAAACCAACAAGCCAACAAACCAACAAACCAACAAACCAACAAACCAAGTAACCAACAAACCAACAAACGAATAAACCAACCAACAAACAAACCACAAACCAACAAACCATCAAACCAACAAACCAACAAACCAACAAACCAACAAGTCAACAAGCCAACAAGCCAACAAACCAACAAACCAAAAAACCAACAAACCAACAAACCAACAAACCAACAAACCAACAAACCAACAAACCAACAAACCAACAAACCAACAAACCAACAAACCAACAAACCAACAAACAAACAAACCAACAAACCAAGTAACCAACAAACCAACAAACGAATAAACCAACAAACAAACAAACCAAGTAACCAACAAACCAACAAACCAACAAACCAACAAACCAACAAACCAACAAACCAACAAACCAACAAACCAACAAACCAACAAACGAACAAACCAACAAACAAACAAACAAACAAACCAACAAACCAACAAACCAACAAACAAATAAACCAACAAACCAACAAAATAACAAACCAACAAGCCAAAAAACCAACAACCCAAGTAACCAACAAACCAACAAACCAACAAACCAACAAACCAACAAACCAACAAACCAAAAAACGAACAAACAAACAAACCGATAATCCAAGTAACCACCAAACCAACAAACGAACAAACCAACAAACAAAAAAACCAAGTAACCAACAAACCAACAAACCAACAAGCCAACTAGCCAACAAACGAACAAACCAACAAACCAACAAACCAACAAACAAATAAACCAACAAACCAACAAACCAACAAACCAACAAGCCAACAAACCAACAAACCAAGAAACGAACAAATCAACAAACCAACAAGCCAACGAGGCAACAAACCAACAAACCAACAAACCAACAAACCAACAAACCAACAAACCAACAAACCAACAAACCAACAAACCAACAAACCAACAAACCAACAAACCAACAAACCAACAAACCAACAAACCAATAAACCAACAAACCAACAAAGCAACAAACCAACAAACGAACAAACCAACAAACCAACAAACCAACAAACCAACAAACCAACAAACCAACAAACCAACAAACCAACAAACCAACAAACCAACAAACCAACAAGCCAACAAACCAACAAACCAACAAACCAACAAACCAACAAACCAAAAAACCAACAAGCCAACAAGCCAACAAACCAACAAACCAACAAGCCAACAAACCAACAAACCAACAAACCAACAAACCAACAAGCCAACAAACCAACAACCCAACAAACCCACAAACCAAAAAACCAACAAGCCAACAAGCCAACAAACCAACAAACCAACAAGCCAACAAACCAACAAACCAACAAACCAACAAACCAACAAACCAACAAACCAACAAACCAACAAACCAACAAACTAGCAAACCAACAAACCAACAAGCCAACAAACCAACAAACCAACAAGCTAACAAGCCAACAAGCCAACAAGCCAACAAACCAACAAACCAACAAACCAACAAGCCAACAAGCAAACAAACCAACAAACCAACAAGCCAACAAACCAACAAACCAACAAACCAACAGACCAGCAAACCAACAAACCAACAAGCCAACAAGCCAACAAACCAACAAGCCAACAAACGAACATACCAACAAACCAACAAACACAAGCCAACAAACCAACAAACCAACAAGCCAACAAACGAACAAAACAACAAACCAACAAACCAACAAACCAATAAACCAACAAACCAACAAACCAACAAACCAACAAACCAACAAACCAACAAACCAACAAACCAACAAACCAACAAACCAACAAACCAACAAACCAACAAACCAACAAACCAACAAACCAACAAACCAACAAACCAACAAACCAACAAACCAACAAACCAACAAGCCAACAAACCAACAAGCCAACAAGCCAACAAGTCAACAAACCAACAAGCCAGCAAACGAACAAACCAACAAACCAACAAACCAACAAACAAATAAACCAACAAACCAACAAACCAACAAACCAACAAGCCAACAAACCAACAAACCAAGAAACGAACAAATCAACAAACCAACAAGCCAACGAGGCAACAAACCAACAAACCAACAAACCAACAAACCAACAAACCAACAAACCAACAAACCAACAAACCAACAAACCAACAAACCAACAAACGAACAAACCAACAAACCAACAAACCAACAAACCTACAAAACAACAAACCAACAAACGAACAACAAACAAACCAACAAACCAACAAACCAACAAGCCAACAAACCAGCAAACCACAAAACCAACAAACCAACAAACCAACAAGCCAACAAACCAACAAACCAACAAACCAACAAACCAAGTAACCAACAAACCAACAAACGAATAAACCAACCAACAAACAAACCACAAACCAACAAACCATCAAACCAACAAACCAACAAACCAACAAACCAACAAGTCAACAAGCCAACAAGCCAACAAACCAACAAACCAAAAAACCAACAAACCAACAAACCAACAAACCAACAAACCAACAAACCAACAAACCAACAAACCAACAAACCAACAAACCAACAAACCAACAAACCAACAAACAAACAAACCAACAAACCAAGTAACCAACAAACCAACAAACGAATAAACCAACAAACAAACAAACCAAGTAACCAACAAACCAACAAACCAACAAACCAACAAACCAACAAACCAACAAACCAACAAACCAACAAACCAACAAACCAACAAACGAACAAACCAACAAACAAACAAACAAACAAACCAACAAACCAACAAACCAACAAACAAATAAACCAACAAACCAACAAAATAACAAACCAACAAGCCAAAAAACCAACAACCCAAGTAACCAACAAACCAACAAACCAACAAACCAACAAACCAACAAACCAACAAACCAAAAAACGAACAAACAAACAAACCGATAATCCAAGTAACCACCAAACCAACAAACGAACAAACCAACAAACAAAAAAACCAAGTAACCAACAAACCAACAAACCAACACCAACAAACCAACAAACCAACAAACCAACAAACCAACAAACCAACAAACCAACAAGCCAACAAGCCAACAAACCAACAAACCAACAAACCAACAAGCCAACAAACCAACAAACGAACAAATCAACAAACCAACAAAGCAACAAACCAACAAACCAACAAACGAACAAACCAACAAACCAACAAACCAACAAACCAACAAACCAACAAACCAACAAGCCAACAAACGAACAAACCAACAAGCCAACAAGACAACAAACCAACAAACCAACAAACCAACAAACCAACAAATCAACAAACCAACAAGCCAACTAGCCAACAAACCAACAAGCCAACAAACCAACAAACCAACAAACCAACAAACCAACAAACCAATAAACCAACAAACCAACAAAGCAACAAACCAACAAACGAACAAACCAACAAACCAACAAACCAACAAACCAACAAACCAACAAACCAACAAACCAACAAACCAACAAACCAACAAGCCAACAAACCAACAAACCAACAAACCAACAAACCAACAAACCAAAAAACCAACAAGCCAACAAGCCAACAAACCAACAAACCA
Organism: Atherix ibis; assembly: GCA_958298945.1. NCBI lineage: Eukaryota > Metazoa > Arthropoda > Insecta > Diptera > Athericidae > Atherix > Atherix ibis. Next base: position 87,676,649 of record OY282608.1, on the reverse strand, counting down.
ACAAGCCAACAAACCAACAAACCAACAAACCAACAAACCAACAAGCCAACAAACCAACAACCCAACAAACCAACAAACCAAAAAACCAACAAGCCAACAAGCCAACAAACCAACAAACCAACAAGCCAACAAACCAACAAACCAACAAACCAACAAACCAACAAACCAACAAACCAACAAACCAACAAACCAACAAACTAGCAAACCAACAAACCAACAAGCCAACAAACCAACAAACCAACAAGCTAACAAGCCAACAAGCCAACAAGCCAACAAACCAACAAACCAACAAACCAACAAGCCAACAAGCAAACAAACCAACAAACCAACAAGCCAACAAACCAACAAACCAACAAACCAACAGACCAGCAAACCAACAAACCAACAAGCCAACAAGCCAACAAACCAACAAGCCAACAAACGAACATACCAACAAACCAACAAACACAAGCCAACAAACCAACAAACCAACAAGCCAACAAACGAACAAAACAACAAACCAACAAACCAACAAACCAATAAACCAACAAACCAACAAACCAACAAACCAACAAACCAACAAACCAACAAACCAACAAACCAACCAACCAACAAACCAACAAACCAACAAACCAACAAACCAACAAACCAACAAACCAACAAACCAACAAACCAACAAACCAACAAACCAACAAACCAACAAACCAACAAACCAACAAACCAACAAGCCAACAAACCAACAAGCCAACAAGCCAACAAGTCAACAAACCAACAAGCCAACAAACGAACAAACCAACAAACCAACAAACCAACAAACCAACAAACAAATAAACCAACAAACCAACAAACCAACAAACCAACAAGCCAACAAACCAACAAACCAAGAAACGAACAAATCAACAAACCAACAAGCCAACGAGGCAACAAACCAACAAACCAACAAACCAACAAACCAACAAACCAACAAACCAACAAACCAACAAACCAACAAACCAACAAACGAACAAACCAACAAGCCAACAAGCCAGCAAACCAACAAACCAACAAGCCAACAAGCCAACAAGCCAACAACCGAACAAGCCAACAAGCGAACAAGCCAACAAACCAACAAACCAACAAACCAACAAACCAACAAATCAACAAACCAACAAACCAACAAGCCAACAAACCAACAAACCAACAAACTAACAAACCAACAAACCAACAAACCAACAAACCAACAAACCAACAAACCAACAAACCAACAAACCAACAAACCAAAAAACCAACAAGCCAACAAGCCAACAAACCAACAAGCCAACAAACGAACAAACCAACGAACCAACAAACCAACAAACCAACAAACAAATAAACCAACAAACCAACAAACAAACAAACCAACAAACCAACAAACCAACAAACCAACAAACCAACAAACCAACAAACCAACAAACCAACAAACCAGCAAACCAACAAACCAACAAGTCAACAAACCAACAAACCAACAAGCCAACAAGCCAACAAGCCAACAAGCCAACAAACCAACAAACCAACAAACCAACAAGCCAACAAGCAAACAAACCAACAAACCAACAAACCAACAAACCAACAAACCAACAAACCAACAAACCAACAAACCAACAAACCAACAAACCAACAAACCAACAAACCAACAAACCAACAAACCAACAAACCAACAAAGCAACAAAGCAACAAACCAACAAACGAACAAACCAACAAACCAACAAACCAACAAACCAACAAGCCAACAAACCAACAAACCAACAAGCCAACAAGCCAACAAGACAACAAACCAACAAACCAACAAACCAACAAACCAACAAACCAACAAACCAACAAACCAACAAACCAACAAACCAACAAGCCAACAAGCCAACAAACCAACAAACGAACAAACCAACAAACCAACAAACCAACAAACCAACAAACCAACAAACCAACAAGCCAACAAGCCAACAAGCCAACAAGGCAACAAACCAGCAAACCAACAAACCAACAAACCAACAAACCAACAAGCCAACAAGCTAACAAGCCAACAAACCAACAAGCCAACAAACCAACAAACCAACAAACTAACGAGCCAACAAACCAACAAACCAACAAACCAACAAACGAACAAACCAACAAACCAACAAACCAACAAACCTACAAAACAACAAACCAACAAACGAACAACAAACAAACCAACAAACCAACAAACCAACAAACCAACAAACCAACAAGCCAACAAACCAACAAACCAACAAACCAACAAACCAAGTAACCAACAAACCAACAAACGAATAAACCAACCAACAAACAAACCAACAAACCAACAAACCATCAAACCAACAAACCAACAAACCAACAAACCAACAAGTCAACAAGCCAACAAGCCAACAAACCAACAAACCAAAAAACCAACAAACCAACAAACCAACAAACCAACAAACCAACAAACCAACAAACCAACAAACCAACAAACCAACAAACCAACAAACCAACAAACAAACAAACCAACAAACCAAGTAACCAACAAACCAACAAACGAATAAACCAACAAACAAACAAACCAAGTAACCAACAAACCAACAAACCAACAAACCAACAAACCAACAAACCAACAAACCAACAAACCAACAAACCAACAAACGAACAAACCAACAAACAAACAAACCAACAAACCTACAAACCAACAAACCAACAAACAAATAAACCAACAAACCAACAAAATAACAAACCAACAAGCCAAAAAACCAACAACCCAAGTAACCAACAAACCAACAAACCAACAAACCAACAAACCAACAAACCAACAAACCAAAAAACGAACAAACAAACAAACCGATAATCCAAGTAACCACCAAACCAACAAACGAACAAACCAACAAACAAACAAACCAAGTTACCAACAAACCAACAAACCAACACCAACAAACCAACAAACCAACAAACCAACAAACCAACAAACCAACAAACCAACAAGCCAACAAGCCAACAAACCAACAAACCAACAAACCAACAAGCCAACAAACCAACAAACGAACAAATCAACAAACCAACAAAGCAACAAACCAACAAACCAACAAACGAACAAACCAACAAACCAACAAACCAACAAACCAACAAACCAACAGGCCAACAAACGAACAAACCAACAAGCCAACAAGACAACAAACCAACAAACCAACAAACCAACAAACCAACAAATCAACAAACCAACAAGCCAACAAGCCAACAAACCAACAAGCCAACAAACCAACAAACCAACAAACCAACAAACCAACAAACCAATAAACCAACAAACCAACAAAGCAACAAACCAACAAACGAACAAACCAACAAACCAACAAACCAACAAACCAACAAACCAACAAACCAACAAACCAACAAACCAACAAACCAACAAACCAACAAACCAACAAACCAACAAGCCAACAAACCAACAAACCAACAAACCAACAAACCAACAAACCAAAAAACCAACAAGCCAACAAGCCAACAAACCAACAAACCAACAAGCCAACAAACCAACAAACCAACAAACCAACAAACCAGCAAGCCAACAAACCAACAACCCAACAAACCAACAAACCAAAAAACCAACAAGCCAACAAGCCAACAAACCAACAAACCAACAAGCCAACAAACCAACAAACCAACAAACCAACAAACCAACAAACCAACAAACCAACAAACCAACAAACCAACAAACCAACAAACCAACAAACTAGCAAACCAACAAACCAACAAGCCAACAAACCAACAAACCAACAAGCTAACAAGCCAACAAGCCAACAAGCCAACAAACCAACAAACCAACAAACCAACAAGCCAACAAGCAAACAAACCAACAAACCAACAAGCCAACAAACCAACAAGCCAACAAACCAACAAACCAACAAACCAACAGACCAGCAAACCAACAAACCAACAAGCCAACAAGCCAACAAACCAACAAGCCAACAAACGAACATACCAACAAACCAACAAACACAAGCCAACAAACCAACAAACCAACAAGCCAACAAACGAACAAAACAACAAACCAACAAACCAACAAACCAATAAACCAACAAACCAACAAACCAACAAACCAACAAACCAACAAACCAACCAACCAACAAACCAACAAACCAACAAACCAACAAACCAACAAACCAACAAACCAACAAACCAACAAACCAAAAAACCAACAAGCCAACAAGCCAACAAACCAACAAACCAACAAGCCAACAAACCAACAAACCAACAAACCAACAAACCAACAAACCAACAAACCAACAAACCAACAAACCAACAAACTAGCAAACCAACAAACCAACAAGCCAACAAACCAACAAACCAACAAGCTAACAAGCCAACAAGCCAACAAGCCAACAAACCAACAAACCAACAAACCAACAAGCCAACAAGCAAACAAACCAACAAACCAACAAGCCAACAAACCAACAAACCAACAAACCAACAGACCAGCAAACCAACAAACCAACAAGCCAACAAGCCAACAAACCAACAAGCCAACAAACGAACATACCAACAAACCAACAAACACAAGCCAACAAACCAACAAACCAACAAGCCAACAAACGAACAAAACAACAAACCAACAAACCAACAAACCAATAAACCAACAAACCAACAAACCAACAAACCAACAAACCAACAAACCAACAAACCAACAAACCAACAAACCAACATACCAACAAACCAACAAACCAACAAACCAACAAACCAACAAACCAACAAACCAACAAGCCAACAAACCAACAAGCCAACAAGCCAACAAGTCAACAAACCAACAAGCCAACAAACGAACAAACCAACAAACCAACAAACCAACAAACCAACAAACAAATAAACCAACAAACCAACAAACCAACAAACCAACAAACCAACAAACCAACAAACCAAGAAACGAACAAATCAACAAACCAACAAGCCAAAGAGGCAACAAACCAACAAACCAACAAACCAACAAACCAACAAACCAACAAACCAACAAACCAACAAACCAACAAACGAACAAACCAACAAGCCAACCAGCCAGCAAACCAACAAACCAACAAGCCAACAAGCCAACAAGCCAACAAGCGAACAAGCCAACAAGCGAACAAGCCAACAAACCAACAAACCAACAAACCAACAAACCAACAAATCAACAAACCAACAAACCAACAAGCCAACAAACCAACAAACCAACAAACTAACAAACCAACAAACCAACAAACCAACAAACCAACAAACCAACAAACCAACAAACCAACAAACCAACAAACCAACAAACCAACAAACCAACAAACCAAAAAACCAACAAGCCAACAAGCCAACAAACCAACAAGCCAACAAACGAACAACCCAACGAACCAACAAACCAACAAACCAACAAACAAATAAACCAACAAACCAACAAACAAACAAACCAACAAACCAACAAACCAACAAACCAACAAACCAACAAACCAACAAACCAACAAACCAACAAACCAGCAAACCAACAAACCAACAAGTCAACAAACCAACAAACCAACAAGCCAACAAGCCAACAAGCCGACAAGCCAACAAACCAACAAACCAACAAACCAACAAGCCAACAAGCAAACAAACCAACAAACCAACAAACCAACAAACCAACAAACCAACAAACCAACAAACCAACAAACCAACAAACCAACAAACCAACAAACCAACAAACCAACAAACCAACAAACCAACAAAGCAACAAAGCAACAAACCAACAAACGAACAAACCAACAAACCAACAAACCAACAAACCAACAAGCCAACAAACCAACAAACCAACAAGCCAACAAGCCAACAAGACAACAAACCAACAAACCAACAAACCAACAAACCAACAAACCAACAAACCAACAAACCAACAAACCAACAAGCCAACAAGCCAACAAACCAACAAACGAACAAACCAACAAACCAACAAACCAACAAACCAACAAACCAACAAACCAACAAGCCAACAAGCCAACAAGCCAACAAGGCAACAAACCAGCAAACCAACAAACCAACAAACCAACAAACCAACAAACCAACAAGCCAACAAGCTAACAAGCCAACAAACCAACAAGCCAACAAACCAACAAACCAACAAACTAACGAGCCAACAAACCAACAAACCAACAAACCAACAAACGAACAAACCAACAAACCAACAAACCAACAAACCTACAAAACAACAAACCAACAAACGAACAACAAACAAACCAACAAACCAACAAACCAACAAACCAACAAACCAACAAGCCAACAAACCAACAAACCAACAAACCAACAAACCAAGTAACCAACAAACCAACAAACGAATAAACCAACCAACAAACAAACCAACAAACCAACAAACCATCAAACCAACAAACCAACAAACCAACAAACCAACAAGTCAACAAGCCAACAAGCCAACAAACCAACAAACCAAAAAACCAACAAACCAACAAACCAACAAACCAACAAACCAACAAACCAACAAACCAACAAACCAACAAACCAACAAACCAACAAACCAACAAACAAACAAACCAACAAACCAAGTAACCAACAAACCAACAAACGAATAAACCAACAAACAAACAAACCAAGTAACCAACAAACCAACAAACCAACAAATCAACAAACCAACAAACCAACAAACCAACAAACCAACAAACCAACAAACGAACAAACCAACAAACAAACAAACCAACAAACCAACAAACCAACAAACCAACAAACAAATAAACCAACAAACCAACAAAATAACAAACCAACAAGCCAAAAAACCAACAACCCAAGTAACCAACAAACCAACAAACCAACAAACCAACAAACCAACAAACCAACAAACCAAAAAACGAACAAACAAACAAACCGATAATCCAAGTAACCACCAAACCAACAAACGAACAAACCAACAAACAAACAAACCAAGTAACCAACAAACCAACAAACCAACACCAACAAACCAACAAACCAACAAACCAACAAACCAACAAACCAACAAACCAACAAGCCAACAAGCCAACAAACCAACAAACCAACAAACCAACAAACCAACAAGCCAACAAACCAACAAACGAACAAATCAACAAACCAACAAAGCAACAAACCAACAAACCAACAAACGAACAAACCAACAAACCAACAAACCAACAAACCAACAAACCAACAAGCCAACAAACGAACAAACCAACAAGCCAACAAGACAACAAACCAACAAACCAACAAACCAACAAACCAACAAATCAACAAACCAACAAGCCAACAAGCCAACAAACCAACAAGCCAACAAACCAACAAACCAACAAACCAACAAACCAACAAACCAATAAACCAACAAACCAACAAAGCAACAAACCAACAAACGAACAAACCAACAAACCAACAAACCAACAAACCAACAAACCAACAAACCAACAAACCAACAAACCAACAAACCAACAAACCAACAAACCAACAAGCCAACAAACCAACAAACCAACAAACCAACAAACCAACAAACCAAAAAACCAACAAGCCAACAAGCCAACAAACCAACAAACCAACAAGCCAACAAACCAACAAACCAACAAACCAACAAACCAGCAAGCCAACAAACCAACAACCCAACAAACCAACAAACCAAAAAACCAACAAGCCAACAAGCCAACAAACCAACAAACCAACAAGCCAACAAACCAACAAACCAACAAACCAACAAACCAACAAATCAACAAACCAACAAACCAACAAACCAACAAACTAGCAAACCAACAAACCAACAAGCCAACAAACCAACAAACCAACAAGCTAACAAGCCAACAAGCCAACAAGCCAACAAACCAACAAACAAACAAACCAACAAGCCAACAAGCAAACAAACCAACAAACCAACAAGCCAACAAACCAACAAGCCAACAAACCAACAAACCAACAAACCAACAGACCAGCAAACCAACAAACCAACAAGCCAACAAGCCAACAAACCAACAAGCCAACAAACGAACATACCAACAAACCAACAAACACAAGCCAACAAACCAACAAACCAACAAGCCAACAAACGAACAAAACAACAAACCAACAAACCAACAAACCAATAAACCAACAAACCAACAAACCAACAAACCAACAAACCAACAAACCAACCAACCAACAAACCAACAAACCAACAAACCAACAAACCAACAAACCAACAAACCAACAAACCAACAAACCAACAAACCAACAAACCAACAAACCAACAAACCAACAAACCTACAAACCAACAAGCCAACAAACCAACAAGCCAACAAGCCAACAAGTCAACAAACCAACAAGCCAACAAACGAACAAACCAACAAACCAACAAACCAACAAACAAATAAACCAACAAACCAACAAACCAACAAACCAACAAGCCAACAAACCAACAAACCAAGAAACCAACAAACCAACAAACCAACAAGCCAACAAGCAAACAAACCAACAAACCAACAAGCCAACAAACCAACAAACCAACAAACCAACAGACCAGCAAACCAACAAACCAACAAGCCAACAAGCCAACAAACCAACAAGCCAACAAACGAACATACCAACAAACCAACAAACACAAGCCAACAAACCAACAAACCAACAAGCCAACAAACGAACAAAACAACAAACCAACAAACCAACAAACCAATAAACCAACAAACCAACAAACCAACAAACCAACAAACCAACAAACCAACAAACCAACAAACCAACAAACCAACATACCAACAAACCAACAAACCAACAAACCAACAAACCAACAAACCAACAAACCAACAAGCCAACAAACCAACAAGCCAACAAGCCAACAAGTCAACAAACCAACAAGCCAACAAACGAACAAACCAACAAACCAACAAACCAACAAACCAACAAACAAATAAACCAACAAACCAACAAACCAACAAACCAACAAGCCAACAAACCAACAAACCAAGAAACGAACAAATCAACAAACCAACAAGCCAAAGAGGCAACAAACCAACAAACCAACAAACCAACAAACCAACAAACCAACAAACCAACAAACCAACAAACCAACAAACGAACAAACCAACAAGCCAACCAGCCAGCAAACCAACAAACCAACAAGCCAACAAGCCAACAAGCCAACAAGCGAACAAGCCAACAAGCGAACAAGCCAACAAACCAACAAACCAACAAACCAACAAACCAACAAATCAACAAACCAACAAACCAACAAGCCAACAAACCAACAAACCAACAAACTAACAAACCAACAAACCAACAAACCAACAAACCAACAAACCAACAAACCAACAAACCAACAAACCAACAAACCAACAAACCAACAAACCAAAAAACCAACAAGCCAACAAGCCAACAAACCAACAAGCCAACAAACGAACAACCCAACGAATCAACAAACCAACAAACCAACAAACAAATAAACCAACAAACCAACAAACAAACAAACCAACAAACCAACAAACCAACAAACCAACAAACCAACAAACCAACAAACCAACAAACCAACAAACCAGCAAACCAACAAACCAACAAGTCAACAAACCAACAAACCAACAAGCCAACAAGCCAACAAGCCGACAAGCCAACAAACCAACAAACCAACAAACCAACAAGCCAACAAGCAAACAAACCAACAAACCAACAAACCAACAAACCAACAAACCAACAAACCAACAAACCAACAAACCAACAAACCAACAAACCAACAAACCAACAAACCAACAAACCAACAAACCAACAAACCAACAAAGCAACAAAGCAACAAACCAACAAACGAACAAACCAACAAACCAACAAACCAACAAACCAACAAGCCAACAAACCAACAAACCAACAAGCCAACAAGCCAACAAGACAACAAACCAACAAACCAACAAACCAACAAACCAACAAACCAACAAACCAACAAACCAACAAACCAACAAGCCAACAAACCAACAAATGAACAAACCAACAAACCAACAAACCAACAAACCAACAAACCAACAAACCAACAAACCAACAAGCCAACAAGCCAACAAGCCAACAAGGCAACAAACCAGCAAACCAACAAACCAACAAACCAACAAACCAACAAACCAACAAGCCAACAAGCTAACAAGCCAACAAACCAACAAGCCAACAAACCAACAAACCAACAAACTAACGAGCCAACAAACCAACAAACCAACAAACCAACAAACGAACAAACCAACAAACCAACAAACCAACAAACCTACAAAACAACAAACCAACAAACGAACAACAAACAAACCAACAAACCAACAAACCAACAAACCAACAAACCAACAAGCCAACAAACCAACAAACCAACAAACCAACAAACCAAGTAACCAACAAACCAACAAACGAATAAACCAACCAACAAACAAACCAACAAACCAACAAACCATCAAACCAACAAACCAACAAACCAACAAACCAACAAGTCAACAAGCCAACAAGCCAACAAACCAACAAACCAAAAAACCAACAAACCAACAAACCAACAAACCAACAAACCAACAAACCAACAAACCAACAAACCAACAAACCAACAAACCAACAAACCAACAAACCAACAAACCAACAAACCAACAAACCAACAAACCAACAAACCAACAAACCAAAAAACCAACAAGCCAACAAGCCAACAAACCAACAAGCCAACAAACGAACAACCCAACGAATCAACAAACCAACAAACCAACAAACAAATAAACCAACAAACCAACAAACAAACAAACCAACAAACCAACAAACCAACAAACCAACAAACCAACAAACCAACAAACCAACAAACCAACAAACCAGCAAACCAACAAACCAACAAGTCAACAAACCAACAAACCAACAAGCCAACAAGCCAACAAGCCGACAAGCCAACAAACCAACAAACCAACAAACCAACAAGCCAACAAGCAAACAAACCAACAAACCAACAAACCAACAAACCAACAAACCAACAAACCAACAAACCAACAAACCAACAAAGCAACAAAGCAACAAACCAACAAACGAACAAACCAACAAACCAACAAACCAACAAACCAACAAGCCAACAAACCAACAAACCAACAAGCCAACAAGCCAACAAGACAACAAACCAACAAACCAACAAACCAACAAACCAACAAACCAACAAACCAACAAACCAACAAACCAACAAGCCAACAAACCAACAAATGAACAAACCAACAAACCAACAAACCAACAAACCAACAAACCAACAAACCAACAAACCAACAAGCCAACAAGCCAACAAGCCAACAAGGCAACAAACCAGCAAACCAACAAACCAACAAACCAACAAACCAACAAACCAACAAGCCAACAAGCTAACAAGCCAACAAACCAACAAGCCAACAAACCAACAAACCAACAAACCAACAAACTAACGAGCCAACAAACCAACAAACCAACAAACCAACAAACGAACAAACCAACAAACCAACAAACCAACAAACCTACAAAACAACAAACCAACAAACGAACAACAAACAAACCAACAAACCAACAAACCAACAAACCAACAAACCAACAAGCCAACAAACCAACAAACCAACAAACCAACAAACCAAGTAACCAACAAACCAACAAACGAATAAACCAACCAACAAACAAACCAACAAACCAACAAACCATCAAACCAACAAACCAACAAACCAACAAACCAACAAGTCAACAAGCCAACAAGCCAACAAACCAACAAACCAAAAAACCAACAAACCAACAAACCAACAAACCAACAAACCAACAAACCAACAAACCAACAAACCAACAAACCAACAAACCAACAAACCAACAAACAAACAAACCAACAAACCAAGTAACCAACAAACCAACAAACGAATAAACCAACAAACAAACAAACCAAGTAACCAACAAACCAACAAACCAACAAATCAACAAACCAACAAACCAACAAACCAACAAACCAACAAACCAACAAACGAACAAACCAACAAACAAACAAACCAACAAACCAACAAACCAACAAACCAACAAACAAATAAACCAACAAACCAACAAAATAACAAACCAACAAGCCAAAAAACCAACAACCCAAGTAACCAACAAACCAACAAACCAACAAACCAACAAACCAACAAACCAACAAACCAAAAAACGAACAAACAAACAAACCGATAATCCAAGTAACCACCAAACCAACAAACGAACAAACCAACAAACAAACAAACCAAGTAACCAACAAACCAACAAACCAACACCAACAAACCAACAAACCAACAAACCAACAAACCAACAAACCAACAAACCAACAAGCCAACAAGCCAACAAACCAACAAACCAACAAACCAACAAGCCAACAAACCAACAAACGAACAAATCAACAAACCAACAAAGCAACAAACCAACAAACCAACAAACGAACAAACCAACAAACCAACAAACCAACAAACCAACAAACCAACAAGCCAACAAACGAACAAACCAACAAGCCAACAAGACAACAAACCAACAAACCAACAAACCAACAAACCAACAAATCAACAAACCAACAAGCCAACAAGCCAACAAACCAACAAGCCAACAAACCAACAAACCAACAAACCAACAAACCAACAAACCAATAAACCAACAAACCAACAAAGCAACAAACCAACAAACGAACAAACCAACAAACCAACAAACCAACAAACCAACAAACCAACAAACCAACAAACCAACAAACCAACAAACCAACAAACCAACAAACCAACAAGCCAACAAACCAACAAACCAACAAACCAACAAACCAACAAACCAAAAAACCAACAAGCCAACAAGCCAACAAACCAACAAACCAACAAGCCAACAAACCAACAAACCAACAAACCAACAAACCAGCAAGCCAACAAACCAACAACCCAACAAACCAACAAACCAAAAAACCAACAAGCCAACAAGCCAACAAACCAACAAACCAACAAGCCAACAAACCAACAAACCAACAAACCAACAAACCAACAAACCAACAAACCAACAAACCAACAAACCAACAAACCAACAAACTAGCAAACCAACAAACCAACAAGCCAACAAACCAACAAACCAACAAGCTAACAAGCCAACAAGCCAACAAGCCAACAAACCAACAAACCAACAAACCAACAAGCCAACAAGCAAACAAACCAACAAACCAACAAGCCAACAAACCAACAAGCCAACAAACCAACAAACCAACAAACCAACAGACCAGCAAACCAACAAACCAACAAGCCAACAAGCCAACAAACCAACAAGCCAACAAACGAACATACCAACAAACCAACAAACACAAGCCAACAAACCAACAAACCAACAAGCCAACAAACGAAGAAAACAACAAACCAACAAACCAACAAACCAATAAACCAACAAACCAACAAACCAACAAACCAACAAACCAACAAACCAACCAACCAACAAACCAACAAACCAACAAACCAACAAGCCAACAAACGAACAAACCAACAAGCCAACAAGACAACAAACCAACAAACCAACAAACCAACAAACCAACAAATCAACAAACCAACAAGCCAACAAGCCAACAAACCAACAAGCCAACAAACCAACAAACCAACAAACCAACAAACCAACAAACCAATAAACCAACAAACCAACAAAGCAACAAACCAACAAACGAACAAACCAACAAACCAACAAACCAACAAACCAACAAACCAACAAACCAACAAACCAACAAACCAACAAACCAACAAACCAACAAACCAACAAACCAACAAGCCAACAAACCAACAAACCAACAAACCAACAAACCAACAAACCAAAAAACCAACAAGCCAACAAGCCAACAAACCAACAAACCAACAAGCCAACAAACCAACAAACCAACAAACCAACAAACCAGCAAGCCAACAAACCAACAACCCAACAAACCAACAAACCAAAAAACCAACAAGCCAACAAGCCAACAAACCAACAAACCAACAAGCCAACAAACCAACAAACCAACAAACCAACAAACCAACAAACCAACAAACCAACAAACCAACAAACCAACAAACCAACAAACTAGCAAACCAACAAACCAACAAGCCAACAAACCAACAAACCAACAAGCTAACAAGCCAACAAGCCAACAAGCCAACAAACCAACAAACCAACAAACCAACAAGCCAACAAGCAAACAAACCAACAAACCAACAAGCCAACAAACCAACAAGCCAACAAACCAACAAACCAACAAACCAACAGACCAGCAAACCAACAAACCAACAAGCCAACAAGCCAACAAACCAACAAGCCAACAAACGAACATACCAACAAACCAACAAACACAAGCCAACAAACCAACAAACCAACAAGCCAACAAACGAAGAAAACAACAAACCAACAAACCAACAAACCAATAAACCAACAAACCAACAAACCAACAAACCAACAAACCAACAAACCAACCAACCAACAAACCAACAAACCAACAAACCAACAAACCAACAAACCAACAAACCAACAAACCAACAAACCAACAAACCAACAAACCAACAAACCAACAAACCAACAAACCAACAAACCAACAAACCAACAAGCCAACAAACCAACAAGCCAACAAGCCAACAAGTCAACAAACCAACAAGCCAACAAACGAACAAACCAACAAACCAACAAACCAACAAACAAATAAACCAACAAACCAACAAACCAACAAACCAACAAGCCAACAAACCAACAAACCAAGAAACGAACAAATCAACAAACCAACAAGCCAACGAGGCAACAAACCAACAAACCAACAAACCAACAAACCAACAAACCAACAAACCAACAAACCAACAAACCAACAAACCAACAAACCAACAAACGAACAAACCAACAAGCCAACAAGCCAGCAAACCAACAAACCAACAAGCCAACAAGCCAACAAGCCAACAAGCGAACAAGCCAACAAGCGAACAAGCCAACAAACCAACAAACCAACAAACCAACAAACCAACAAACCAACAAACCAACAAACCAACAAGCCAACAAACCAACAAACCACCAAACTAACAAACCAACAAACCAACAAACCAACAAACCAACAAACCAACAAACCAACAAACCAACAAACCAACAAACCAACAAACCAACAAACCAAAAAACCAACAAGCCAACAAGCCAACAAACCAACAAGCCAACAAACGAACAAACCAACGAACCAACAAACCAACAAACCAACAAACAAATAAACCAACAAACCAACAAACAAACAAACCAACAAACCAACAAACCAACAAACCAACAAACCAACAAACCAACAAACAAACAAACCAACAAACCAGCAAACCAACAAACCAACAAGTCAACAAACCAACAAACCAACAAGCCAACAAGCCAACAAGCCAACAAGCCAACAAACCAACAAACCAACAAACCAACAAGCCAACAAGCAAACAAACCAACAAACCAACAAACCAACAAACCAACAAACCAACAAACCAACAAACCAACAAACCAACAAACCAACAAACCAACAAACCAACAAACCAACAAACCAACAAACCAACAAAGCAACAAAGCAACAAACCAACAAACGAACAAACCAACAAACCAACAAACCAACAAACCAACAAGCCAACAAACCAACAAACCAACAAGCCAACAAGCCAACAAGACAACAAACCAACAAACCAACAAACCAACAAACCAACAAACCAACAAACCAACAAACCAACAAACCAACAAGCCAACAAGCCAACAAACCAACAAACGAACAAACCAACAAACCAACAAACCAACAAACCAACAAACCAACAAACCAACAAGCCAACATGCCAACAAGCCAACAAGGCAACAAACCAGCAAACCAACAAACCAACAAACCAACAAACCAACAAGCCAACAAGCTAACAAGCCAACAAACCAACAAGCCAACAAACCAACAAACCAACAAACCAACAAACTAACGAGCCAGCAAGCCAACAAACCAACAAACCAACAAACGAACTAACCAAAAAACCAACAAACCGACAAACGAACAAACCAACAAACCAACAAACCAACAAACCAACAAACCAACAAACCAACAAGCCAACAAGCCAACAAGCCAACAAGCCAATAAACCAGCAAACCAACAAACCAACAAACCAACAAACCAACAAGCCAACAAGCCAACAAGCCAACAAACCAACAAGCCAACAAGCCAACAAACCAACAAACCAACAAACCAACAAACCAACAAACTAACGAGCCAGCAAGCCAACAAACCAACAAGCCAACAAACGAACTAACCAAAAAACCAACAAACCGACAAACCAACAAACCAACATACCAACAAACCAACAAACCAACAAACCAATAAACCAACAAACCAACAAACCAACAAGCCAACAAACCCACAAACCAACAAACCAACAAACGAACAAACCAACAAGCCAACAAATCAACAAACCAACAAGCCAACAAGCCAACAAACGAACAATCCAACAAACGAACAAACAAACAAACCAACAAACCAACAAACCAACAAACCAACAAACAAATAAACCAACAAACCAACAAACCAACAAACCGACAAATCAACAAGTCAACAAACCAACAAACCAACAAACCAACAAACTAACAAACCAACAAGCCAATAACCCAACAAACCAACAAACAAACAGTCCAACAAACCAACAAACCAACAAACCAACAAACCAAAAAGCCAACAAGCCAACAAGCCAACAAGCCAACAAGCCAACAAACCAACAAACCAACAAACCAACAAGCCAACAAGCCAACAAGCCAACAAACCAACAAACCAACGAACCAACAAACCAACAAACCAACAAACCAACAAGCCAACAAACCAACAACCCAACAAACCAACAAGCCAACAAGCCAACAAACCAACAAACCAACAAACCAACAAACCAACAAACCAATAAACCAACAAACCAACAAGCCAACAAGCCCACAAACCAACAAACCAACAAACGAACAAACCAACAAGCCAACAAATCAACAAACCAACAAGCCAACAAGCCAACAAACGAACAAGCCAACAAACGAACAATCCAACAAACGAACAAACAAACAAACCAACAAACCAACAAACCAACAAACCAACAAACAAATAAACCAACAAACCAACAAACCAACAAACCGACAAATCAACAAGTCAACAAACCAACAAACCAACAAACCAACAAACTAACAAACCAACAAGCCAATAACCCAACAAACCAACAAACAAACAGTCCAACAAACCAACAAACCAACAAACCAACAAACCAAAAAGCCAACAAGCCAACAAGCCAACAAGCCAACAAGCCAACAAACCAACAAACCAACAAACCAACAAGCCAACAAGCCAACAAGCCAACAAACCAACAAACCAACGAACCAACAAACCAACAAACCAACAAACCAACAAGCCAACAAACCAACAACCCAACAAACCAACAAGCCAACAAGCCAACAAACCAACAAACCAACAAACCAACAAACCAACAAACCAATAAACCAACAAACCAACAAGCCAACAAGCCCACAAACCAACAAACCAACAAACGAACAAACCAACAAGCCAACAAATCAACAAACCAACAAGCCAACAAGCCAACAAACGAACAATCCAATAAACGAACAAACAAACAAACCAACAAACCAACAAACCGACAAACCAACAAACCAACAAACCAACAAGCCAACAAACCAACAACCCAACAAACCAACAAGCCAACAAGCCAACAAACCAACAAACCAACAAACCAACAAACCAACAAACCAACAAACCAACAAACCAACAAACCAACAAGCCAACAAGCCAACAAACCAACAAACAAACAAACCAACAAGCCAACAAACTAACAAACCAACAATCCAACAAACCAACAAGCCAACAAGCCAACAAACCAACAAACAAACAAGCCAACAAGTCAACAAACCAACAAACCAACAATCCAACAAACCGACAAACCAACAAACCAACAAACCAACAAACCAACAAACCAACAAACCAACAAACCCACAAACCAACAAACCAACAAACCAACAAACCAACAAACCAACAAACCAACAAACCAACCAACAAACAAACCAACAAACCAACAAGCCAACAAACCAACAAACCAACAAACCAACAAACCAACAAACCAACAAACCAACAAACGAACAAACCAACAAACCAACAAGCCAACAAACCAACAAACGAACAAACCAACAAACAAACAAACAAACAAACCAACAAACCAACAAACCAACAAACCAACAAACCAACAAACTAACAAACCAACAAACCAACAAACCAACAAACTAACAAACCAACAAAGCAACAAACCAACAAACGAACAAACCAACAAACCAACAAACCAACAAACCAACAAACCAACAAACCAACAAACCAACAAACCAACAAACCAACAAGCCAACAAGCCAACAAACCAACAAACCAACAAACCAACAAACCAACAAACCAACAAACCAAAAAACCAACAAGCCAACAAGCCAACAAACCAACAAACCAACAAGCCAACAAACCAACAAACCAACAAACCAACAAACCAACAAGCCAACAAACCAACAACCCAACAAACCAACAAACCAAAAAACCAACAAGCCAACAAGCCAACAAACCAACAAACCAACAAGCCAACAAACCAACAAACCAACAAACCAACAAACCAACAAACCAACAAACCAACAAACCAACAAACCAACAAACTAGCAAACCAACAAACCAACAAGCCAACAAACCAACAAACCAACAAGCTAACAAGCCAACAAGCCAACAAGCCAACAAATCAACAAACCAACAAACCAACAAGCCAACAAACAAACAAACCAACAAACCAACAAGCCAACAAACCAACAAACCAACAAACCAACAGACCAGCAAACCAACAAACCAACAAGCCAACAAGCCAACAAACCAACAAGCCAACAAACGAACATACCAACAAACCAACAAACACAAGCCAACAAACCAGCAAACCAGCAAACCAACAAGCCAACAAACGAACAAACCAACAAACCAACAAACCAACAAACCAATAAACCAACAAACCAACAAACCAACAAACCAACAAACCAACAAACCAACAAACCAACAAACCAACAAACCAACAAACCAACAAACCAACAAACCAACAAACCAACAAACCAACAAACCCTCAAACCAACAAACCAACAAGCCAACAAACCAACAAGCCAACAAGCCAACAAGTCAACAAACCAACAAGCCAACAAACGAACAAACCAACAAACCAACAAACCAACAAACAAATAAACCAACAAACCAACAAACCAACAAACCAACAAGCCAACAAACCAACAAACCAAGAAACGAACAAATCAACAAACCAACAAGCCAACGAGGCAACAAACCAACAAACCAACAAACCAACAAACCAACAAACCAACAAACCAACAAACCAACAAACCAACAAACCAACAAACGAACAAACCAACAAGCCAACAAGCCAGCAAACCAACAAACCAACAAGCCAACAAGCCAACAAGCCAACAAACCAACAAACGAACAAACCAACAAACCAACAAACCAACAAACCAACAAACCAACAAACCAACAAACCAACAAACCAACAAACCAACAAACCAACAAGCCAACAAACCAACAAACCACCAAACTAACAAACCAACAAACCAACAAACCAACAAACCAACAAACCAACAAACCAACAAACCAACAAGCCAACAAACCAACAAACCAAGAAACGAACAAATCAACAAACCAACAAGCCAACGAGGCAACAAACCAACAAACCAACAAACCAACAAACCAACAAACCAACAAACCAACAAACCAACAAACCAACAAACCAACAAACCAACAAACCAACAAACCAACAAGCCAACAAACCAACAAACCACCAAACTAACAAACCAACAAACCAACAAACCAACAAACCAACAAACCAACAAACCAACAAGCCAACAAGCCAACAAGACAACAAACCAACAAACCAACAAACCAACAAACCAACAAACCAACAAACCAACAAACCAACAAACCAACAAGCCAACAAGCCAACAAACCAACAAACGAACAAACCAACAAACCAACAAACCAACAAACCAACAAACCAACAAACCAACAAGCCAACATGCCAACAAGCCAACAAGGCAACAAACCAGCAAACCAACAAACCAACAAACCAACAAACCAACAAGCCAACAAGCTAACAAGCCAACAAACCAACAAGCCAACAAACCAACAAACCAACAAACCAACAAACTAACGAGCCAGCAAGCCAACAAACCAACAAACCAGCAAACGAACTAACCAAAAAACCAACAAACCGACAAACGAACAAACCAACAAACCAACAAACCAACAAACCAACAAACCAACAAGCCAACAAGCCAACAAGCCAACAAGCCAATAAACCAGCAAACCAACAAACCAACAAACCAACAAACCAACAAGCCAACAAGCCAACAAGCCAACAAACCAACAAGCCAACAAGCCAACAAACCAACAAACCAACAAACCAACAAACTAACGAGCCAGCAAGCCAACAAACCAACAAGCCAACAAACGAACTAACCAAAAAACCAACAAACCGACAAACCAACAAACCAACATACCAACAAACCAACAAACCAACAAACCAATAAACCAACAAACCAACAAACCAACAAGCCAACAAACCCACAAACCAACAAACCAACAAACGAACAAACCAACAAGCCAACAAATTAACAAACCAACAAGCCAACAAGCCAACAAACGAACAATCCAACAAACGAACAAACAAACAAACCAACAAACCAACAAACCAACAAACCAACAAACAAATAAACCAACAAACCAACAAACCAACAAACCGACAAATCAACAAATCAACAAGTCAACAAACCAACAAACCAACAAACCAACAAACTAACAAACCAACAAGCCAATAACCCAACAAACCAACAAACAAACAGTCCAACAAACCAACAAACCAACAAACCAACAAACCAAAAAGCCAACAAGCCAACAAGCCAACAAGCCAACAAGCCAACAAACCAACAAACCAACAAACCAACAAGCCAACAAGCCAACAAGCCAACAAACCAACAAACCAACGAACCAACAAACCAACAAACCAACAAACCAACAAGCCAACAAACCAACAACCCAACAAACCAACAAGCCAACAAGCCAACAAACCAACAAACCAACAAACCAACAAACCAACAAACCAATAAACCAACAAACCAACAAGCCAACAAGCCCACAAACCAACAAACCAACAAACGAACAAACCAACAAGCCAACAAATCAACAAACCAACAAGCCAACAAGCCAACAAACGAACAATCCAATAAACGAACAAACAAACAAACCAACAAACCAACAAACCGACAAACCAACAAACCAACAAACAAATAAACCAACAACCCAACAAACCAACAAACCGACAAACCTACAAGCCAACAAACCAACAAACCAACAAACCAACAAACCAACAAACCAACAAACCAACAAGCCAACAAGCCAACAAACCAACAAACAAACAAACCAACAAGCCAACAAACTAACAAACCAACAATCCAACAAACCAACAAGCCAACAAGCCAACAAACCAACAAACCAACAAACAAACAAGCCAACAAGTCAACAAACCAACAAACCAACAATCCAACAAACCGACAAACCAACAAACCAACAAACCAACAAACCAACAAACCAACAAACCAACAAACCCACAAACCAACAAACCAACAAACCAACAAACCAACAAACCAACAAACCAACAAACCAACCAACAAACAAACCAACAAACCAACAAGCCAACAAACCAACAAACCAACAAACCAACAAACCAACAAACCAACAAACCAACAAACGAACAAACCAACAAACCAACAAGCCAACAAACCAACAAACGAACAAACCAACAAACAAACAAACAAACAAACCAACAAACCAACAAACCAACAAACCAACAAACCAACAAACTAACAAACCAACAAACCAACAAACCAACAAACCAACAAACCAACAAAGCAACAAACCAACAAACGAACAAACCAACAAACCAACAAACCAACAAACCAACAAACCAACAAACCAACAAACCAACAAACCAACAAACCAACAAGCCAACAAGCCAACAAACCAACAAACCAACAAACCAACAAACCAACAAACCAACAAACCAAAAAACCAACAAGCCAACAAGCCAACAAACCAACAAACCAACAAGCCAACAAACCAACAAACCAACAAACCAACAAACCAACAAGCCAACAAACCAACAACCCAACAAACCAACAAACCAAAAAACCAACAAGCCAACAAGCCAACAAACCAACAAACCAACAAGCCAACAAACCAACAAACCAACAAACCAACAAACCAACAAACCAACAAACCAACAAACCAACAAACCAACAAACTAGCAAACCAACAAACCAACAAGCCAACAAACCAACAAACCAACAAGCTAACAAGCCAACAAGCCAACAAGCCAACAAATCAACAAACCAACAAACCAACAAGCCAACAAACAAACAAACCAACAAACCAACAAGCCAACAAACCAACAAACCAACAAACCAACAGACCAGCAAACCAACAAACCAACAAGCCAACAAGCCAACAAACCAACAAGCCAACAAACGAACATACCAACAAACCAACAAACACAAGCCAACAAACCAGCAAACCAGCAAACCAACAAGCCAACAAACGAACAAACCAACAAACCAACAAACCAACAAACCAATAAACCAACAAACCAACAAACCAACAAACCAACAAACCAACAAACCAACAAACCAACAAACCAACAAACCAACAAACCAACAAACCAACAAACCAACAAACCAACAAACCAACAAACCCTCAAACCAACAAACCAACAAGCCAACAAACCAACAAGCCAACAAGCCAACAAGTCAACAAACCAACAAGCCAACAAACGAACAAACCAACAAACCAACAAACCAACAAACAAATAAACCAACAAACCAACAAACCAACAAACCAACAAGCCAACAAACCAACAAACCAAGAAACGAACAAATCAACAAACCAACAAGCCAACGAGGCAACAAACCAACAAACCAACAAACCAACAAACCAACAAACCAACAAACCAACAAACCAACAAACCAACAAACCAACAAACGAACAAACCAACAAGCCAACAAGCCAGCAAACCAACAAACCAACAAGCCAACAAGCCAACAAGCCAACAAGCGAACAAGCCAACAAACCAACAAACCAACAAACCAACAAACCAACAAACCAACAAACCAACAAACCAACAAGCCAACAAACCAACAAACCAACAAACTAACAAACCAACAAACCAACAAACCAACAAACCAACAAACCAACAAACCAACAAACCAACAAACCAACAAACCAACAAACCAACAAACCAAAAAACCAACAAGCCATCAAGCCAACAAACCAACAAGCCAACAAACGAACAAACCAACGAACCAACAAACCAACAAACCAACAAACAAATAAACCAACAAACCAACAAACAAACAAACCAACAAACCAACAAACCAACAAACCAACAAACCAACAAACCAACAAACCAACAAACCAACAAACCAACAAACCAACAAACCAACAAACCAACAAACCAACAAACCAACAAGCCAACAAACCAACAAACCAACAAACCAACAAACCAACAAACCAACAAGCCAACAAGCAAACAAACCAACAAACCAACAAACCAACAAACCAACAAACCAACAAACCAACAAACCAACAAACCAACAAACCAACAAACCAACAAACCAACAAACCAACAAACCAACAAACCAACAAACCAACAAACCAACAAACCAACAAAGCAACAAACCAACAAACCAACAAACGAACAAACCAACAAACCAACAAACCAACAAGCCAACAAACCAACAAACCAACAAGCCAACAAGCCAACAAGACAACAAACCAACAAACCAACAAACCAACAAACCAACAAACCAACAAACCAACAAACCAACAAACCAACAAGCCAACAAGCCAACAAACCAACAAACGAACAAACCAACAAACCAACAAACCAACAAACCAACAAACCAAGAAGCCAACAAACCAACAAACCAACAAACCAACAAACCAACAAACCAACAAGCCAACAAGACAACAAACCAACAAACCAACAAACCAAAAAGCCAACAAGCCAACAAGCCAACAAGCCAACAAGCAAACAAACCAACAAACCAACAAGCCAACAAGCCAACAAGCCAACAAACCAACAAACCAACAAACCAACAAACCAACAAACCAACAAACCAACAAACCATCAAACCAACAAGCCAATAAACCAACAAACCAACAATCCAACAAACCAACAAGCCAACAAGCCAACAAACCAACAAACCAACAAACCAACAAGCCAACAAGCCAACAAACCAACAAACCAACAATCCAACAAACCGACAAACCAACAAACCAACAGACCAACAAACCAACAAACCAACAAACCAACAAACCAACAAACCAACAAACCAACAAACCAACAAACAAACAAACCAACAAACCAACAAGCCAACAAACCAACAAACCAACAAACCAACAAACCAACAAACCAACAAACCAACAAACCAACAAACGAACAAACCAACAAACCAACAAGCCAACAAACCAACAAACGAACAAACCAACAAACAAACAAACAAACAAACAAACCAACAAACCAACAAACCAACAAACCAACAAACTAACAAACCAACAAACCAACAAACCAACAAACCAACAAACCAACAAACCAACAAAGCAACAAACAACAAACGAACAAACCAACAAACCAACAAACCAACAAACCAACAAACCAACAAACCAACAAACCAACAAGCCAACAAACCAACAAACAAACAAACCAACAAACCAAAAAACCAACAAGCCAACAAGCCAACAAACCAACAAACCAACAAGCCAACAAACCAACAAACCAACAAACCAACAAACCAACAAGCCAACAAACCAACAACCCAACAAACCAACAAACCAAAAAACCAACAAGCCAACAAGCCAACAAACCAACAAACCAACAAGCCAACAAACCAACAAACCAACAAACCAAAAAGCCAACAAGCCAACAAGCCAACAAGCCAACAAGCAAACAAACCAACAAACCAACAAGCCAACAAGCCAACAAGCCAACAAACCAACAAACCAACAAACCAACAAACCAACAAACCAACAAACCAACAAACCAACAAACCATCAAACCAACAAGCCAATAAACCAACAAACCAACAATCCAACAAACCAACAAGCCAACAAGCCAACAAACCAACAAACCAACAAACCAACAAGCCAACAAGCCAACAAACTAACAAACCAACAATCCAACAAACCGACAAACCAACAAACCAACAGACCAACAAACCAACAAACCAACAAACCAACAAACCAACAAACCAACAAACCAACAAACCAACAAACAAACAAACCAACAAACCAACAAGCCAACAAACCAACAAACCAACAAACCAACAAACCAACAAACCAACAAAACAACAAACGAACAAACCAACAAACCAACAAGCCAACAAACCAACAAACGAACAAACCAACAAACAAACAAACAAACAAACCAACAAACCAACAAACCAACAAACCAACAAACTAACAAACCAACAAACCAACAAACCAACAAACCAACAAACCAACAAAGCAACAAACCAACAAACGAACAAACCAACAAACCAACAAACCAACAAACCAACAAACCAACAAACCAACAAACCAACAAACCAACAAGCCAACAAACCAACAAATCAACAAACCAACAAACCAAAAAACCAACAAGCCAACAAGCCAACAAACCAACAAACCAACAAGCCAACAAACCAACAAACCAACAAACCAACAAACCAACAAGCCAACAAACCAACAACCCAACAAACCAACAAACCAAAAAACCAACAAGCCAACAAGCCAACAAACCAACAAACCAACAAGCCAACAAACCAACAAACCAACAAACCAACAAACCAACAAACCAACAAACCAACAAACTAGCAAACCAACAAAGCAACAAGCCAACAAATCAACAAACCAACAAGCTAACAAGCCAACAAGCCAACAAGCCAACAAATCAACAAACCAACAAACCAAAAAGCCAACAAGCAAACAAACCAACAAACCAACAAGCCAACAAACCAACAAACCAACAAACCAACAGACCAGCAAACCAACAAACCAACAAGCCAACAAGCCAACAAACCAACAAGCCAACAAACGAACATACCAACAAACCAACAAACACAAGCCAACAAACCAACAAACCAACAAGCCAACAAACGAACAAACCAACAAACCAATAAACCAACAAACCAACAAACCAACAAACCAACAAACCAACAAACCAACAAACCAACAAACCAACAAACCAACAAACCAACAAACCAACAAACCAACAAACCAACAAACCAACAAACCAACAAACCAACAAACCAACAAACCAACAAACCAACAAACCAACAAACCAACAAGCCAACAAACCAACAAGCCAACAAGCCAACAAGTCAACAAACCAACAAGCCAACAAACGAACAAACCAACAAACCAACAAACCAACAAACAAATAAACCAACAAACCAACAAACCAACAAACCAACAAGCCAACAAACCAACAAACCAAGAAACGAACAAATCAACAAACCAACAAGCCAACGAGGCAACAAACCAACAAACCAACAAACCAACAAACCAACAAACCAACAAACCAACAAACCAACAAACCAACAAACCAACAAACGAACAAATTAACAAGCCAACAAGCCAGCAAACCAACAAACCAACAAGCCAACAAGCCAACAAGCCAACAAGCGAACAAGCCAACAAACCAACAAACCAACAAACCAACAAACCAACAAACCAACAAACCAACAAGCCAACAAACCAACAAGCCAACCAAACCAACAAACCAACAAACTAACAAACCAACAAACCAACAAACCAACAAACCAACAAACCAACAAACCAACAAACCAACAAACCAACAAACCAACAAACCAACAAACCAAAAAACCAACAAGCCAACAAGCCAACAAACCAACAAGCCAACAAACGAACAAACCAACGAACCAACAAACCAACAAACCAACAAACAAATAAACCAACAAACCAACAAACAAACAAACCAACAAACCAACAAACCAACAAACCAACAAACCAACAAACCAACAAACCAACAAACCAACAAACCAACAAACCAACAAACCAACAAACCAACAAACCAACAAACCAACAAACCAACAAACCAACAAACCAACAAGCCAACAAACCAACAAACCAACAAACCAACAAACCAACAAACCAACAAGCCAACAAGCAAACAAACCAACAAACCAACAAACCAACAAACCAACAAACCAACAAACCAACAAACCAACAAACCAACAAACCAACAAACCAACAAACCAACAAACCAACAAACCAACAAAGCAACAAACCAACAAACCAACAAACGAACAAACCAACAAACCAACAAACCAACAAGCCAACAAGCCAACAAACCAACAAGCCAACAAGCCAACAAGACAACAAACCAACAAACCAACAAACCAACAAACCAACAAACCAACAAACCAACAAACCAACAAACCAACAAGCCAACAAGCCAACAAACCAACAAACAAACAAACCAACAAACCAACAAACTAACAAACCAACAAACCAACAAGCCAACAAGCCAACAAGCCAACAAGGCAACAAACCAGCAAACCAACAAACCAACAAACCAACAAACCAACAAGCCAACAAGCCAACAAGCGAACAAACCAACAAGCCAACAAACCAACAAACCAACAAACTAACGAGCCAGCAAGCCAACAAACCAACAAGCCAACAAACGAACTAACCAAAAAACCAACAAACCGACAAACCAACAAACCAACAAACCAACAAACCAACAAACCAACAAACCAACAAACCAACAAACCAATAAACCAACAAACCAACAAACCAACAAGCCAACAAGCCCACAAACCAACAAACCAACAAACGAACAAACCAACAAGCCAACAAATCAACAAACCAACAAGCCAACAAGCCAACAAACGAACAATCCAACAAACGAACAAACAAACAAACCAACAAACCAACAAACCAACAAACCAACAAACCAACAAACCAACAAACCAACAAACCAACAAACCAACAAACCAACAAACCAACAAACCAACAAACCAACAAACCAACAAACCAACAAACCAACAAACCAACAAGCCAACAAACCAACAAACCAACAAACCAACAAACCAACAAACCAACAAACCAACAAACCAACAAACCAACAAGCCAACAAGCAAACAAACCAACAAACCAACAAACCAACAAACCAACAAACCAACAAACCAACAAACCAACAAACCAACAAACCAACAAACCAACAAACCAACAAACCAACAAACCAACAAACCAACAAACCAACAAACCAACAAACCAACAAACCAACAAACCAACAAAGCAACAAACCAACAAACCAACAAACGAACAAACCAACAAACCAACAAACCAACAAGCCAACAAACCAACAAACCAACAAACCAACAAACCAACAAACCAACAAACCAACAAACCAACAAACCAACAAACCAACAAACCAACAAACCAACAAACCAACAAATTAACAAACCAACAAACCAACAAACCAACAAGCCAACAAACCAACAAACCAACAAACCAACAAACCAACAAACCAACAAGCCAACAAGCAAACAAACCAACAAACCAACAAACCAACAAACCAACAAACCAACAAACCAACAAACCAACAAACCAACAAACCAACAAACCAACAAACCAACAAACCAACAAACCAACAAACCAACAAACCAACAAACCAACAAACCAACAAACGAACAAACCAACAAACCAACAAACCAACAAAGCAACAAACCAACAAACCAACAAACGAACAAACCAACAAACCAACAAACCAACAAGCCAACAAACCAACAAACCAACAAGCCAACAAGCCAACAAGACAACAAACCAACAAACCAACAAACCAACAAACCAACAAACCAACAAACCAACAAACCAACAAACCAACAAGCCAACAAGCCAACAAACCAACAAACAAACAAACCAACAAACCAACAAACTAACAAACCAACAAACCAACAAGCCAACAAGCCAACAAGCCAACAAGGCAACAAACCAGCAAACCAACAAACCAACAAACCAACAAACCAACAAGCCAACAAGCCAACAAGCCAACAAACCAACAAGCCAACAAACCAACAAACTAACGAGCCAGCAAGCCAACAAACCAACAAGCCAACAAACGAACTAACCAAAAAACCAACAAACCGACAAACCAACAAACCAACAAACCAACAAACCAACAAACCAACAAACCAACAAACCAACAAACCAATAAACCAACAAACCAACAAACCAACAAGCCAACAAGCCCACAAACCAACAAACCAACAAACGATCAAACCAACAAGCCAACAAATCAACAAACCAACAAGCCAACAAGCCAACAAACGAACAATCCAACAAACGAACAAACAAACAAACCAACAAACCAACAAACCAACAAACAAATAAACCAACAAACCAACAAACCAACAAACCGACAAATCAACAAGCCAACAAACCAACAAACCAACAAACCAACAAACCAACAAACCAACAAGCCAATAAGCCAACAAACCAACAAACAAACAGTCCAACAAACCAACAAACCAACAAACCAACAAACCAAAAAGCCAACAAGCCAACAAGCCAACAAGCCAACAAACCAACAAACCAACAAACCAACAAGCCAACAAGCCAACAAGCCAACAAACCAACAAACCAACAAACCAACAAACCAACAAACCAACAAACCAACAAGCCAACAAACCAACAACCCAACAAACCAACAAGCCAACAAGCCAACAAACCAACAAACCAACAAACCAACAAACCAACAAACCAATAAACCAACAAACCAACAAGCCAACAAGCCCACAAACCAACAAACCAACAAACGAACAAACCAACAAGCCAACAAATCAACAAACCAACAAGCCAACAAGCCAACACACGAACAATCCAATAAACGAACAAACAAACAAACCAACAAACCAACAAACCGACAAACCAACAAACCAACAAACAAATAAACCAACAACCCAACAAACCAACAAACCGACAAACCTACAAGCCAACAAACCAACAAACCAACAAACCAACAAACCAACAAACCAACAAACCAACAAGCCAACAAGCCAACAAACCAACAAACAAACAAACCAACAAGCCAACAAACCAACAAACCAACAAACCAACAAACCAAAAAGCCAACAAGCCAACAAGCCAACAAGCCAACAAACCAACAAACCAACAAGCCAACAAGCCAACAAGCCAACAAACCAACAAACCAACAAACCAACAAACCAACAAACCAACAAACCATCAAACCAACAAGCCAACAAACCAACAAACCAACAACCCAACAAACCAACAAGCCAACAAGCCAACAAACCAACAAACGAACAAACCAACAAACAAACAAACAAACAAACCAACAAACCAACAAACCAACAAACCAACAAACCAACAAACCAACAAACCAACAAACCAACAAACCAACAAACCAACAAACCAACAAAGCAACAAACCAACAAACGAACAAACCAACAAACCAACAAACCAACAAACCAACAAACCAACAAACCAACAAACCAACAAACCAACAAACCAACAAGCCAACAAATCAACAAACCAACAAACCAACAAACCAACAAACCAAAAAACCAACAAGCCAACAAGCCAACAAACCAACAAACCAACAAGCCAACAAACCAACAAACCAACAAACCAACAAACCAACAAGCCAACAAACCAACAACCCAACAAACCAACAAACCAAAAAACCAACAAGCCAACAAGCCAACAAGCCAACAAACCAACAAGCCAACAAACCAACTAACCAACAAACCAAAAAACCAACAAACCAACAAACCAACAAACCAACAAACCAACAAACAAACAAACTAGCAAACCAACAAACCAACAAGCCAACAAACCAACAAACCAACAAGCTAACAAGCCAACAAGCCAACAAGCCAACAAACCAACAAACCAACAAACCAACAAGCCAACAAGCAAACAAACCAACAAACCAACAAGCCAACAAACCAACAAACCAACAAACCAACAGACCAGCAAACCAACAAACCAACAAGCCAACAAGCCAACAAACCAACAAGCCAACAAACGAACATACCAACAAACCAACAAACACAAGCCAACAAACCAACAAACCAACAAGCCAACAAACGAACAAACCAACAAACCAACAAACCAACAAACCAATAAACCAACAAACCAACAAACCAACAAACCAACAAACCAACAAACCAACAAACCAACAAACCGACAAACCAACAAACCAACAAACCAACAAACCAACAAACCAACAAACCAACAAACCAACAAACCAACAAACCAACAAACCAACAAACCAACAAACCAACAAGCCAACAAACCAACAAGCCAACAAACCAACAAGCCAACAAGCCAACAAGTCAACAAACCAACAAGCCAACAAACGAACAAACCAACAAACCAACAAACCAACAAACCAACAAACAAATAAACCAACAAACCAACAAACCGACAAACCAACAAGCCAACAAACCAACAAACCAAGAAACGAACAAATCAACAAACCAACAAGCCAACGAGGCAACAAACCAAAAAACCAACAAACCAACAAACCAACAAACCAACAAACCAACAAACGAACAAACCAACAAGCCAACAAGCCAGCAAACCAACAAACCAACAAGCCAACAAGCCAACAAGCCAACAAGCGAACAAGCCAACAAACCAACAAACCAACAAACCAACAAACCAACAAACCAACAAACCAACAAACCAACAAACCAACAAGCCAACTAACCAACAAACCAACAAACCAACAAGCCAACAAGCAAACAAACCAACAAACCAACAAGCCAACAAACCAACAAACCAACAAACCAACAGACCAGCAAACCAACAAACCAACAAGCCAACAAGCCAACAAACCAACAAGCCAACAAACGAACATACCAACAAACCAACAAACACAAGCCAACAAACCAACAAACCAACAAGCCAACAAACGAACAAACCAACAAACCAACAAACCAACAAACCAATAAACCAACAAACCAACAAACCAACAAACCAACAAACCAACAAACCAACAAACCAACAAACCGACAAACCAACAAACCAACAAACCAACAAACCAACAAACCAACAAACCAACAAACCAACAAACCAACAAACCAACAAACCAACAAACCAACAAACCAACAAACCAACAAGCCAACAAACCAACAAGCCAACAAACCAACAAGCCAACAAGCCAACAAGTCAACAAACCAACAAGCCAACAAACGAACAAACCAACAAACCAACAAACCAACAAACCAACAAACAAATAAACCAACAAACCAACAAACCGACAAACCAACAAGCCAACAAACCAACAAACCAAGAAACGAACAAATCAACAAACCAACAAGCCAACGAGGCAACAAACCAAAAAACCAACAAACCAACAAACCAACAAACCAACAAACCAACAAACGAACAAACCAACAAGCCAACAAGCCAGCAAACCAACAAACCAACAAGCCAACAAGCCAACAAGCCAACAAGCGAACAAGCCAACAAACGAACAAACCAACAAGCCAACAAGCCAGCAAACCAACAAACCAACAAGCCAACAAGCCAACAAGCCAACAAGCGAACAAGCCAACAAACCAACAAACCAACAAACCAACAAACCAACAAACCAACAAACCAACAACCCAACAAACCAACAAGCCAACAAGCCAACAAACCAACAAACCAACAAACCAACAAACCAACAAACCAATAAACCAACAAACCAACAAGCCAACAAGCCCACAAACCAACAAACCAACAAACGAACAAACCAACAAGCCAACAAATCAACAAACCAACAAGCCAACAAGCCAACACACGAACAATCCAATAAACGAACAAACAAACAAACCAACAAACCAACAAACCGACAAACCAACAAACCAACAAACAAATAAACCAACAACCCAACAAACCAACAAACCGACAAACCTACAAGCCAACAAACCAACAAACCAACAAACCAACAAACCAACAAACCAACAAACCAACAAGCCAACAAGCCAACAAACCAACAAACAAACAAACCAACAAGCCAACAAACCAACAAACCAACAAACCAACAAACCAAAAAGCCAACAAGCCAACAAGCCAACAAGCCAACAAACCAACAAACCAACAAGCCAACAAGCCAACAAGCCAACAAACCAACAAACCAACAAACCAACAAACCAACAAACCAACAAACCATCAAACCAACAAGCCAACAAACCAACAAACCAACAACCCAACAAACCAACAAGCCAACAAGCCAACAAACCAACAAACGAACAAACCAACAAACAAACAAACAAACAAACCAACAAACCAACAAACCAACAAACCAACAAACCAACAAACCAACAAACCAACAAACCAACAAACCAACAAACCAACAAACCAACAAAGCAACAAACCAACAAACGAACAAACCAACAAACCAACAAACCAACAAACCAACAAACCAACAAACCAACAAACCAACAAACCAACAAACCAACAAGCCAACAAATCAACAAACCAACAAACCAACAAACCAACAAACCAAAAAACCAACAAGCCAACAAGCCAACAAACCAACAAACCAACAAGCCAACAAACCAACAAACCAACAAACCAACAAACCAACAAGCCAACAAACCAACAACCCAACAAACCAACAAACCAAAAAACCAACAAGCCAACAAGCCAACAAGCCAACAAACCAACAAGCCAACAAACCAACTAACCAACAAACCAAAAAACCAACAAACCAACAAACCAACAAACCAACAAACCAACAAACAAACAAACTAGCAAACCAACAAACCAACAAGCCAACAAACCAACAAACCAACAAGCTAACAAGCCAACAAGCCAACAAGCCAACAAACCAACAAACCAACAAACCAACAAGCCAACAAGCAAACAAACCAACAAACCAACAAGCCAACAAACCAACAAACCAACAAACCAACAGACCAGCAAACCAACAAACCAACAAGCCAACAAGCCAACAAACCAACAAGCCAACAAACGAACATACCAACAAACCAACAAACACAAGCCAACAAACCAACAAACCAACAAGCCAACAAACGAACAAACCAACAAACCAACAAACCAACAAACCAATAAACCAACAAACCAACAAACCAACAAACCAACAAACCAACAAACCAACAAACCAACAAACCAACAAACCGACAAACCAACAAACCAACAAACCAACAAACCAACAAACCAACAAACCAACAAACCAACAAACCAACAAACCAACAAACCAACAAACCAACAAACCAACAAACCAACAAGCCAACAAACCAACAAGCCAACAAACCAACAAGCCAACAAGCCAACAAGTCAACAAACCAACAAGCCAACAAACGAACAAACCAACAAACCAACAAACCAACAAACCAACAAACAAATAAACCAACAAACCAACAAACCGACAAACCAACAAGCCAACAAACCAACAAACCAAGAAACGAACAAATCAACAAACCAACAAGCCAACGAGGCAACAAACCAAAAAACCAACAAACCAACAAACCAACAAACCAACAAACCAACAAACGAACAAACCAACAAGCCAACAAGCCAGCAAACCAACAAACCAACAAGCCAACAAGCCAACAAGCCAACAAGCGAACAAGCCAACAAACCAACAAACCAACAAACCAACAAACCAACAAACCAACAAACCAACAAACCAACAAACCAACAAGCCAACTAACCAACAAACCAACAAACTAACAAACCAACAAACCAACAAACCAACAAACCAACAAACCAACAAACCAACAAACCAACAAACCAACAAACCAACAAACCAAGAAACCAACAAACCAACAAACCAAAAAACCAACAAGCCAACAAGCCAACAAACCAACAAGCCAACAAACGAACAAACCAACGAACCAACAAACTAACAAACCAACAAACAAATAAACCAACAAACCAACAAACAAACAAACCAACAAACCAACAAACCAACAAACCAACAAACCAACAAACCAACAAACCAACAAACCAACAAACCAACAAACCAACAAACCAACAAACCAACAAACCAACAAACCAACAAACCAACAAGTCAACAAACCAAAAAACCAACAAGCCAACAAGCCAACAAGCCAACAAGCCAACAAACCAACAAACCAACAAACCAACAAGCCAACAAGCAAACAAACCAACAAACCAACAAGCCAACAAACCAACAAACCAACAAACCAACAGACCAGCAAACCAACAAACCAACAATCCAACAAGCCAACAAACCAACAAGCCAACAAACGAACATACCAACAAACCGACAAACACAAGCCAACAAACCAACAACCCAACAAACGAACAAACCAACAAACCAACAACCCAACAACCCAACAAACCAACAAACCAACAAACCAACAAACCAACAAACCAACAAACCAACAAACCAACAAACCAACAAACCAACAAACCAACAAACCAACAAACCAACAAACCAGCAAACCAACAAACCAACAAAGCAACAAACCAGCAAGCCAACAAACCAACAAGTCAACAAACCAACAAGCCAACAAACGAACAAACCAACAAACCAACAAACCAACAAACCAACAAACAAATAAATTAACAAACCAACAAACCAAGAAACGAACAAATCAACAAACCAACAAGCCAACGAGCCAACAAACCAACAAACCAACAAACCAACAAACCAACAAACCAACAAACCCACAAACCAACAAACCAACAAACCAACAAACCAACAAACCAACAAACCAACAAACCAACAAACCAACAAACCAACAAACCAACAAACCAAAAAACCAACAAGCCAACAAGCCAACAAACCAACAAACCAACAAACCAACAAACCAACAAACGAACAAACCAACAAACAAACAAACCAAGTAACCAACAAACCAACAAACCAAAAAAACAACAAACCAAGAAACCTAGAAACCAACAAACCAACAAACCAACAAACCAACATACCAACAAACCAACAAGCCAAAAAACGAACCAACGAACAAACCAACAAGCCAACAAACCAACAAACCAACAAACGAACAAACCAATAAGCCAACAAACCAACAAACCAACAAACCCACAAACCAACAAACCCACAAACCAACAAGCCAACAAACCAACAAACCAACAAGCCAACTAGCCAACAAGCCAACAAGCCAACAAGCCAACAAGCCAACAAACCAGCAAACCAACAAACTAACAAGCCAACAAACCAACAGACCAACAATCCAACAAACCAACAAACCAACAAACCAACAAACCAACAAACCAACAAACCAACAAACCAACAAACCAACAAACCAACAAACCAACAAACCAACAAGCCAACAAGCCAACAAGCCAACAAGCCAACAAGCCAACAAGCCAACAAGCCAACAAACCAGCAAACCAACAACCCAACAAACCAACAAGCCAACAACCCAACAAACCAAGAAACCAACAAACCAACAAACCAACAAACCAACAAACCAACAAACCGATAAGCCAACAAGCCAACAAACCAACAAGCCAACAAACGAACTAACCAACAAACCAACAAACCAACAAACCAACAAACCAACAAGCCAACAATCGAACAATCCAACAAACGAACAAACAAACAAACCAACAAACCAACAAACCAACAAACCAACAATTCAACAAACCAACAAGCCCACAAGCCAACAAACCAACAAACAAACAAACCAACACACCAACAAACCAACAAACCAACAAACCAACAAACCAAAAAGCCAACAAGCCTACAAGCCAACAAGCCAACAAACCCACAAACCAACAAGCTAACAAGCCAACAAACCAACAAACCAACAAACCAACAAACCAACAAACCAACAAACCAACAAACCAACAAACGAACAAACAAACAAACCAAGTAACCAACAAACCAACAAACCAACAAACCAACAAACCAACAAACCAAGAAACCAACAAAACAACAAACCAACAAACCAACAAACCAACAAGCCAACAAATGAACAAACCAAGAAGCCAACAAGCCAACAAACCAACAAACCAACAAACGAACAAACCAACAAGCCAACAAGCCAACAAACCAACAAACCAACAGACCAACAAACCAACAAACCGACAGACCAACAAACGAACAAACCAACAAACCAACAAACCAACAAACCAACAAACCAACAAACCAATAAGCCAACAAACCAACAAACCAACAAACCAACAAGCCAACAAACGAACAAACCAACAAACCAACAAGCCAACAAGCCAACAAACCAACAAGCCAACAAACCAACAAACAAATAAACCAACAAACCAACAAACCAACAAACGAACAAACCAACAAACCAAAAAACCAACAAACGAACAAACCAACAAACCAACAAGCCAACAAACCAAAAAACCAACAAACCAACAAACGAACAAACCAACAAAACAACAAGCCAACAAACCAATAAACCAACAACAAACAAACAAACCAACAAACCAAGAAACCAACAAACCAACAAACCAACAAACCAACAAACTAACAAACCAACAAACCAACAAACCAACAAACCAACAAACCAACAAACCAACAAACCAACAAACCAACAAACCAACAAACCAACAAGCCAACAAACCAACAAACCAACAAGCCAACAAACCAACAAACCAACAAACCAACAAACCAACAAACCAACAAACCAACAAACGAACAAACCAACAAACCAACAAACCAACAAACCCATAAACCAACAAACCAACAAACCAACAAACCAACAAACCTACAAAACAACAAACCAACAAACGAACAAACAAACAAACCAACAAACCAACAAACCAACAAGCCAACAAACCAGCAAACCACAAAACCAACAAACCAACAAACCAAAAAGCCAACAAACCAACAAACCAACAAACCAACAAACCAAGTAACCAACAAACCAACAAACGAATAAACCAACCAACAAACAAACCAACAAACCAACAAACCATCAAACCAACAAACCAACAAACCAACAAACCAACAAGTCAACAAGCCAACAAGCCAACAAACCAACAAACCAAAAAACCAACAAACCAACAAACCAACAAACCAACAAACCAACAAACCAACAAACCAACAAACCAACAAACCAACAAACCAACAAACCAACAAACACACAAACCAACAAACAAACAAACCAACAAACCAAGTAACCAACAAACCAACAAACGAATAAACCAACAAACAAACAAACCAAGTAACCAACAAACCAACAAACCAACAAACCAACAAACCAACAAACCAACAAACGAACAAACCAACAAACAAACAAACCAACAAACCAACAAAGCAACAAACCAACAAACAAATAAACCAACAAACCAACAAAATAACAAACCAACAAGCCAAAAAACCAAAAACCCAAGTAACCAACAAACCAACAAACCAACAAACCAACAAACCAACAAACCAACAAACCAAAAAACGAACAAACAAACAAACCGATAATCCAAGTAACCACCAAACCAACAAACGAACAAACCAACAAACAAACAAACCAAGTAACCAACAAACCAACAAACCAACACCAACAAACCAAGAAACCAACAAACCAACAAACCAACAAACCAACAAACCAACAAACCAACAAGCCAACAAGCCAACAAACCAACAAACCAACAAACCAACAAGCCAACAAACCAACAAACGAACAAATCAACAAAGCAACAAACCAACAAACCAACAAACCAACAAACGAACAAACCAACAAACCAACAAACCAACAAACCAACAAACCAACAAGCCAACAAACCAACAAACCAACAAGCCAACAAGACAACAAACCAACAAACCAACAAACCAACAAACCAACAAATCAACAAACCAACAAGCCAACAAGCCAACAAACCAACAAGCCAACAAACCAACAAACCAACAAACCAACAAACCAACAAACCAATAAACCAACAAACCAACAAACCAACAAACCAACAAACCAACAAACCAACAAACCAACAAACCAACAAACCAACAAACCAACAAACCAACAAACCAACAAACCAACAAGCCAACAAACTAACAAACCAACAGGCCAACAAGTTAACAAGCGAACAAGCCAACAAACCAACAAACCAACAAACCAACAAACCAACAAACCAACAAACCAACAAGCCAACAAGCCAACAAACCAACAAACCAACAAGCCAACAAAACAACAAACCAACAAACCAACAAACCAACAAACCAACAAACCAACAAACCAACAAGCCAACAAACCAACAAGGCAACAAACGAACAAACCAACAAACCAACAAACCAACAAACCAACAAACCAACAAACACAAGCCAACAAACCAAGAAACCAACAAACGAACAAACCAACAAACCAACAAACCAACAAACCAACAAACCAACAAACCAACAAATGAACAAACCAACAAACCAACAAACCAACAAGCCAACAAACCAACAAACCAACAAACCAACAAGCCAACTAACCAACAAACCAACAAACTAACAAACCAACAAACCAACAAACCAACAAACCAACAAACCAACAAACCAACAAACCAACAAACCAACAAACCAACAAACCAACAAACCAAAAAACCAACAAGCCAACAAGCCAACAAACCAACAAGCCAACAAACGAACAAACCAACGAACCAACAAACCAACAAACCAACAAACAAATAAACCAACAAACCAACAAACAAACAAACCAACAAACCAACAAACCAACAAACCAACAAACCAACAAATCAACAAACCAACAAACCAACAAACCAACAAACCAACAAACCAACAAACCAACAAACCAACAAGTCAACAAACCAAAAAACCAACAAGCCAACAAGCCAACAAGCCAACAAGCCAACAAACCAACAAACCGACAAACCAACAAGCCAACAAGCAAACAAACCAACAAACCAACAAGCCAACAAACCAACAAACCAACAAACCAACAGACCAGCAAACCAACAAACCAACAATCCAACAAGCCAACAAACCAACAAGCCAACAAACGAACATACCAACAAACCAACAAACACAAGCCAACAAACCAACAACCCAACAAACGAACAAACCAACAAACCAACAACCCAACAACCCAACAAACCAACAAACCAACAAACCAACAAACCAACAAACCAACAAACCAACAAACCAACAAACCAACAAACCAACAAACCAACAAACCAAAAAACCAACAAGCCAACAAGCCAACAAACCAACAAACCAACAAACCAACAAACCAACAAACCAACAAACCAACAAACCAACAAACCAACAAACCGATAAGCCAACAAGCCAACAAACCAACAAGCCAACAAACGAACTAACCAACAAACCAACAAACCAACAAACCAACAAACCAACAAACCAAAAAACCAACAAGCCAACAAGCCAACAAACCAACAAACCAACAAACCAACAAACCAACAAACCAACAAACCAACAAACCAACAAACCAACAAACCGATAAGCCAACAAGCCAACAAACCAACAAGCCAACAAACGAACTAACCAACAAACCAACAAACCAACAAACCAACAAACCAACAAGCCAACAATCGAACAATCCAACAAACGAACAAACAAACAAACCAACAAACCAACAAACCAACAAACCAACAATTCAACAAACCAACAAGCCAACAAGCCAACAAACCAACAAATAAACAAACCAACACACCAACAAACCAACAAACCAACAAACCAACAAACCAAAAAGCCAACAAGCCTACAAGCCAACAAGCCAACAAACCAACAAACCAACAAGCTAACAAGCCAACAAACCAACAAACCAACAAACCAACAAACCAACAAACCAACAAACCAACAAACCAACAAAGGAACAAACAAACAAACCAAGTAACCAACAAACCAACAAACCAACAAACCAACAAACCAACAAACCAAGAAACCAACAAAACAACAAACCAACAAACCAACAAACCAACAAGCCAACAAATGAACAAACCAAGAAGCCAACAAGCCAACAAACCAACAAACCAACAAACGAACAAACCAACAAGCCAACAAGCCAACAAACCAACAAACCAACAGACCAACAAACCAACAAACCGACAGACCAACAAACGAACAAACCAACAAACCAACAAACCAACAAACCAACAAACCAACAAACCAATAAGCCAACAAACCAACAAACCCACAAACCAACAAGCCAACAAACGAACAAACCAACAAACCAACAAGCCAACAAGCCAACAAACCAACAAGCCAACAAACCAACAAACAAATAAACCAACAAACCAACAAACCAACAAACGAACAAACCAACAAACCAAAAAACCAACAAATGAACAAACCAACAAACCAACAAGCCAACAAACCAAAAAACCAACAAACCAACAAACGAACAAACCAACAAACCAACAAAACAACAAGCCAACAAACCAATAAACCAACAACAAACAAACAAACCAACAAACCAAGAAACCAACAAACCAACAAACCAACAAACCAACAAACTAACAAACCAACAAACCAACAAACCAACAAACCAACAAACCAACAAACCAACAAACCAACAAACCAACAAACCAACAAACCAACAGGCCAACAAACCAACAAACCAACAAGCCAACAAACCAACAAACCAACAAACCAACAAACCAACAAACCAACAAACCAACAAACGAACAAACCAACAAACCAACAAACCAACAAACCCATAAACCAACAAACCAACAAACCAACAAACCAACAAACCTACAAAACAACAAACCAACAAACGAACAAACAAACAAACCAACAAACCAACAAACCAACAAGCCAACAAACCAGCAAACCACAAAACCAACAAACCAACAAACCAAAAAGCCAACAAACCAACAAACCAACAAAGCAACAAACCAAGTAACCAACAAACCAACAAACGAATAAACCAACCAACAAACAAACCAACAAACCAACAAACCATCAAACCAACAAACCAACAAACCAACAAACCAACAAGTCAACAAGCCAACAAGCCAACAAACCAACAAACCAAAAAACCAACAAACCAACAAACCAACAAACCAACAAACCAACAAACCAACAAACCAACAAACCAACAAACCAACAAACCAACAAACAAACAAACCAACAAACAAACAAACCAACAAACCAAGTAACCAACAAACCAACAAACGAATAAACCAACAAACAAACAAACCAAGTAACCAACAAACCAACAAACCAACAAACCAACAAACCAACAAACCAACAAACCAACAAACCAACAAACCAACAAACGAACAAACCAACAAACAAACAAACCAACAAACCAACAAACCAACAAACCAACAAACCAACAAACAAATAAACCAACAAACCAACAAAATAACAAACCAACAAACAAATAAACCAACAAACCAACAAAATAACAAACCAACAAGCCAAAAAACCAACAACCCAAGTAACCAACAAACCAACAAACCAACAAACCAACAAACCAACAAACCAACAAACCAACAAACCAAAAAACGAACAAACAAACAAACCGATAATCCAAGTAACCACCAAACCAACAAACGAACAAACCAACAAACAAACAAACCAAGTAACCAACAAACCAACAAACCAACACCAACAAACCAAGAAACCAACAAACCAACAAACCAACAAACCAACAAACCAACAAGCCAACAAGCCAACAAACCAACAAACCAACAAACCAACAAGCCAACAAAGCAACAAACCAACAAACCAACAAACGAACAAACCAACAAACCAACAAACCAACAAACCAACAAACCAACAAGCCAACAAACCAACAAACCAACAAGCCAACAAGACAACAAACCAACAAACCAACAAACCAACAAACCAACAAATCAACAAACCAACAAGCCAACAAGCCAACAAACCAACAAGACAACAAACCAACAAACCAACAAACCAACAAACCAACAAACCAACAAACCAACAAACCAACAAACCAACAAGCCAACAAACTAACAAACCAACAGGCCAACAAGTTAACAAGCGAACAAGCCAACAAACCAACAAACCAACAAACCAACAAACCAACAAACCAACAAACCAACAAGCCAACAAGCCAACAAACCAACAAACCAACAAGCCAACAAAACAACAAACCAACAAACCAACAAACCAACAAACCAACAAACCAACAAGCCAACAAGCCAACAAACCAACAAGGCAACAAACGAACAAACCAACAAACCAACAAACCAACAAACCAACAAACCAACAAACCAACAAACACAAGCCAACAAACCAAGAAACCAACAAACGAACAAACCAACAAACCAACAAACCAACAAACCAACAAACCAACAAACCAACAAACCAACAAACCAACAAATG
Source organism: Atherix ibis (assembly GCA_958298945.1). Lineage (NCBI taxonomy): Eukaryota > Metazoa > Arthropoda > Insecta > Diptera > Athericidae > Atherix > Atherix ibis. The sequence goes on along the minus strand of OY282608.1, from coordinate 87,633,408 downwards.
AACAAACCAACAAACCAACAAACCAACAAGCCAACAAACCAACAAACCAACAAACCAACAAGCCAACTAACCAACAAACCAACAAACTAACAAACCAACAAACCAACAAACCAACAAACCAACAAACCAACAAACCAACAAACCAACAAACCAACAAACCAACAAACCAACAAACCAACAAACCAACAAACCAACAAACCAAAAAACCAACAAGCCAACAAGCCAACAAACCAACAAGCCAACAAACGAACAAACCAACGAACCAACAAACCAACAAACCAACAAACAAATAAACCAACAAACCAACAAACAAACAAACCAACAAACCAACAAACCAACAAACCAACAAACCAACAAATCAACAAACCAACAAACCAACAAACCAACAAACCAACAAACCAACAAACCAACAAACCAACAAGTCAACAAACCAAAAAACCAACAAGCCAACAAGCCAACAAGCCAACAAGCCAACAAACCAACAAACCAACAAACCAACAAGCCAACAAGCAAACAAACCAACAAACCAACAAGCCAACAAACCAACAAACCAACAAACCAACAGACCAGCAAACCAACAAACCAACAATCCAACAAGCCAACAAACCAACAAGCCAACAAACGAACATACCAACAAACCAACAAACACAAGCCAACAAACCAACAACCCAACAAACGAACAAACCAACAAACCAACAACCCAACAACCCAACAACCCAACAAACCAACAAACCAACAAACCAACAAACCAACAAACCAACAAACCAACAAACCAACAAACCAACAAACCAACAAACCAACAAACCAACAAACCAACAAACCAACAAACCAACAAACCAACAAACCAACAAAGCAACAAACCAACAAGCCAACAAACCAACAAGTCAACAAACCAACAAGCCAACAAACGAACAAATCAACAAACCAACAAACCAACAAACCAACAAACAAATAAATTAACAAACCAACAAACCAAGAAACGAACAAATCAACAAACCAACAAGCCAACGAGCCAACAAACCAACAAACCAACAAACCAACAAACCAACAAACCCACAAACCAACAAACCAACAAACCAACAAACCAACAAACCAACAAACCAACAAACCAACAAACCAACAAACCAAAAAACCAACAAGCCAACAAGCCAACAAACCAACAAACCAACAAACCAACAAACCAACAAACGAACAAACCAACAAACAAACAAACCAAGTAACCAACAAACCAACAAACCAAAAAAACAACAAACCAAGAAACCTAGAAACCAACAAACCAACAAACCAACAAACCAACATACCAACAAACCAACAAGCCAAAAAACGAACCAACGAACAAACCAACAAGCCAACAAACCAACAAACCAACAAACGAACAAACCAATAAGCCAACAAACCAACAAACCAACAAACCCACAAACCAACAAACCCACAAACCAACAAGCCAACAAACCAACAAACCAACAAGCCAACTAGCCAACAAGCCAACAAGCCAACAAGCCAACAAGCCAACAAACCAGCAAACCAACAAACTAACAAGCCAACAAACCAACAGACCAACAATCCAACAAACCAACAAACCAACAAACCAACAAACCAACAAACCAACAAACCAACAAACCAACAAACCAACAAACCAACAAACCAACAAACCAACAAACCAACAAGCCAACAAGCCAACAAGCCAACAAGCCAACAAGCCAACAAGCCAACAAGCCAACAAACCAGCAAACCAACAACCCAACAAACCAACAAGCCAACAACCCAACAAACCAAGAAACCAACAAACCAACAAACCAACAAACCAACAAACCAACAAACCAACAAACCGATAAGCCAACAAGCCAACAAACCAACAAGCCAACAAACGAACTAACCAACAAACCAACAAACCAACAAACCAACAAACCAACAAGCCAACAATCGAACAATCCAACAAACGAACAAACAAACAAACCAACAAACCAACAAACCAACAAACCAACAAACCAACAATTCAACAAACCAACAAGCCAACAAGCCAACAAACCAACAAACAAACAAACCAACACACCAACAAACCAACAAACCAACAAACCAACAAACCAAAAAGCCAACAAGCCTACAAGCCAACAAGCCAACAAACCAACAAACCAACAAGCTAACAAGCCAACAAACCAACAAACCAACAAACCAACAAACCAACAAACCAACAAACCAACAAACCAACAAACGAACAAACAAACAAACCAACAAACCAACAAACCAACAAGCCAACAAACCAGCAAACCACAAAACCAACAAACCAACAAACCAAAAAGCCAACAAACCAACAAACCAACAAAGCAACAAACCAAGTAACCAACAAACCAACAAACGAATAAACCAACCAACAAACAAACCAACAAACCAACAAACCATCAAACCAACAAACCAACAAACCAACAAACCAACAAGTCAACAAGCCAACAAGCCAACAAACCAACAAACCAAAAAACCAACAAACCAACAAACCAACAAACCAACAAACCAACAAACCAACAAACCAACAAACCAACAAACCAACAAACCAACAAACAAACAAACCAACAAACAAACAAACCAACAAACCAAGTAACCAACAAACCAACAAACCAACAAACCAACAAACCAACAAACCAACAAAGCAACAAACCAACAAGCCAACAAACCAACAAGTCAACAAACCAACAAGCCAATAAACGAACAAACCAACAAACCAACAAACCAACAAACCAACAAACAAATAAATTAACAAACCAACAAACCAAGAAACGAACAAATCAACAAACCAACAAGCCAACGAGCCAACAAACCAACAAACCAACAAACCAACAAACCAACAAACCCACAAACCAACAAACCAACAAACCAACAAACCAACAAACCAACAAACCAACAAACCAACAAACCAACAAACCAAAAAACCAACAAGCCAACAAGCCAACAAACCAACAAACCAACAAACCAACAAACCAACAAACGAACAAACCAACAAACAAACAAACCAAGTAACCAACAAACCAACAAACCAAAAAAACAACAAACCAAGAAACCTAGAAACCAACAAACCAACAAACCAACAAACCAACATACCAACAAACCAACAAGCCAAAAAACGAACCAACGAACAAACCAACAAGCCAACAAACCAACAAACCAACAAACCGATAAGCCAACAAGCCAACAAACCAACAAGCCAACAAACCAACAAACCAACAAACAAATAAATTAACAAACCAACAAACCAAGAAACGAACAAATCAACAAACCAACAAGCCAACGAGCCAACAAACCAACAAACCAACAAACCAACAAACCAACAAACCCACAAACCAACAAACCAACAAACCAACAAACCAACAAACCAACAAACCAACAAACCAACAAACCAACAAACCAAAAAACCAACAAGCCAACAAGCCAACAAACCAACAAACCAACAAACCAACAAACCAACAAACGAACAAACCAACAAACAAACAAACCAAGTAACCAACAAACCAACAAACCAAAAAAACAACAAACCAAGAAACCTAGAAACCAACAAACCAACAAACCAACAAACCAACATACCAACAAACCAACAAGCCAAAAAACGAACCAACGAACAAACCAACAAGCCAACAAACCAACAAACCAACAAACGAACAAACCAATAAGCCAACAAACCAACAAACCAACAAACCCACAAACCAACAAACCCACAAACCAACAAGCCAACAAACCAACAAACCAACAAGCCAACTAGCCAACAAGCCAACAAGCCAACAAGCCAACAAGCCAACAAACCAGCAAACCAACAAACTAACAAGCCAACAAACCAACAGACCAACAATCCAACAAACCAACAAACCAACAAACCAACAAACCAACAAACCAACAAACCAACAAACCAACAAACCAACAAACCAACAAACCAACAAACCAACAAACCAACAAGCCAACAAGCCAACAAGCCAACAAGCCAACAAGCCAACAAGCCAACAAGCCAACAAACCAGCAAACCAACAACCCAACAAACCAACAAGCCAACAACCCAACAAACCAAGAAACCAACAAACCAACAAACCAACAAACCAACAAACCAACAAACCAACAAACCGATAAGCCAACAAGCCAACAAACCAACAAGCCAACAAACGAACTAACCAACAAACCAACAAACCAACAAACCAACAAACCAACAAGCCAACAATCGAACAATCCAACAAACGAACAAACAAACAAACCAACAAACCAACAAACCAACAAACCAACAAACCAACAATTCAACAAACCAACAAGCCAACAAGCCAACAAACCAACAAACAAACAAACCAACACACCAACAAACCAACAAACCAACAAACCAACAAACCAAAAAGCCAACAAGCCTACAAGCCAACAAGCCAACAAACCAACAAACCAACAAGCTAACAAGCCAACAAACCAACAAACCAACAAACCAACAAACCAACAAACCAACAAACCAACAAACCAACAAACCAACAAACGAACAAACAAACAAACCAAGTAACCAACAAACCAACAAACCAACAAACCAACAAACCAACAAACCAAGAAACCAACAAAACAACAAACCAACAAACCAACAAACCAACAAGCCAACAAATGAACAAACCAAGAAGCCAACAAGCCAACAAACCAACAAACCAACAAACGAACAAACCAACAAGCCAACAAGCCAACAAACCAACAAACCAACAGACCAACAAACCAACAAACCAACAAACCAACAAACCAACAAACCAACAAACCAACAAACCAACAAACCAACAAACCAACAAACCAACAAACCAACAAAGCAACAAACCAACAAGCCAACAAACCAACAAGTCAACAAACCAACAAGCCAACAAACGAACAAACCAACAAACCAACAAACCAACAAACCAACAAACAAATAAATTAACAAACCAACAAACCAAGAAACGAACAAATCAACAAACCAACAAGCCAACGAGCCAACAAACCAACAAACCAACAAACCAACAAACCAACAAACCCACAAACCAACAAACCAACAAACCAACAAACCAACAAACCAACAAACCAACAAACCAACAAACCAACAAACCAAAAAACCAACAAGCCAACAAGCCAACAAACCAACAAACCAACAAACCAACAAACCAACAAACGAACAAACCAACAAACAAACAAACCAAGTAACCAACAAACCAACAAACCAAAAAAACAACAAACCAAGAAACCTAGAAACCAACAAACCAACAAACCAACAAACCAACATACCAACAAACCAACAAGCCAAAAAACGAACCAACGAACAAACCAACAAGCCAACAAACCAACAAACCAACAAACGAACAAACCAATAAGCCAACAAACCAACAAACCAACAAACCCACAAACCAACAAACCCACAAACCAACAAGCCAACAAACCAACAAACCAACAAGCCAACTAGCCAACAAGCCAACAAGCCAACAAGCCAACAAGCCAACAAACCAGCAAACCAACAAACTAACAAGCCAACAAACCAACAGACCAACAATCCAACAAACCAACAAACCAACAAACCAACAAACCAACAAACCAACAAACCAACAAACCAACAAACCAACAAACCAACAAACCAACAAACCAACAAGCCAACAAGCCAACAAGCCAACAAGCCAACAAGCCAACAAGCCAACAAGCCAACAAACCAGCAAACCAACAACCCAACAAACCAACAAGCCAACAACCCAACAAACCAAGAAACCAACAAACCAACAAACCAACAAACCAACAAACCAACAAACCAACAAACCGATAAGCCAACAAGCCAACAAACCAACAAGCCAACAAACGAACTAACCAACAAACCAACAAACCAACAAACCAACAAACCAACAAGCCAACAATCGAACAATCCAACAAACGAACAAACAAACAAACCAACAAACCAACAAACCAACAAACCAACAAACCAACAATTCAACAAACCAACAAGCCAACAAGCCAACAAACCAACAAACAAACAAACCAACACACCAACAAACCAACAAACCAACAAACCAACAAACCAAAAAGCCAACAAGCCTACAAGCCAACAAGCCAACAAACCAACAAACCAACAAGCTAACAAGCCAACAAACCAACAAACCAACAAACCAACAAACCAACAAACCAACAAACCAACAAACCAACAAACCAACAAACGAACAAACAAACAAACCAAGTAACCAACAAACCAACAAACCAACAAACCAACAAACCAACAAACCAAGAAACCAACAAAACAACAAACCAACAAACCAACAAACCAACAAGCCAACAAATGAACAAACCAAGAAGCCAACAAGCCAACAAACCAACAAACCAACAAACGAACAAACCAACAAGCCAACAAGCCAACAAACCAACAAACCAACAGACCAACAAACCAACAAACCGACAGACCAACAAACGAACAAACCAACAAACCAACAAACCAACAAACCAACAAACCAACAAACCAATAAGCCAACAAACCAACAAACCAACAAACCAACAAGCCAACAAACGAAAAAACCAACAAACCAACAAGCCAACAAGCCAACAAACCAACAAGCCAACAAACCAACAAACAAATAAACCAACAAACCAACAAACCAACAAACGAACAAACCAACAAACCAAAAAACCAACAAACGAACAAACCAACAAACCAACAAGCCAACAAACCAAAAAACCAACAAACCAACAAACGAACAAACCAACAAACCAACAAAACAACAAGCCAACAAACCAATAAACCAACAACAAACAAACAAACCAACAAACCAAGAAACCAACAAACCAACAAACCAACAAACCAACAAACTAACAAACCAACAAACCAACAAACCAACAAACCAACAAACCAACAAACCAACAAACCAACAAACCAACAAACCAACAAACCAACAAGCCAACAAACCAACAAACCAACAAGCCAACAACCCAACAAACCAACAAACCAACAAACCAACAAACCAACAAACCAACAAACGAACAAACCAACAAACCAACAAACCAACAAACCCATAAACCAACAAACCAACAAACCAACAAACCAACAAACCTACAAAACAACAAACCAACAAACGAACAAACAAACAAACCAACAAACCAACAAACCAACAAGCCAACAAACCAGCAAACCACAAAACCAACAAACCAACAAACCAACAAGCCAACAAACCAACAAACCAACAAACCAACAAACCAAGTAACCAACAAACCAACAAACGAATAAACCAACCAACAAACAAACCAACAAACCAACAAACCATCAAACCAACAAACCAACAAACCAACAAACCAACAAGTCAACAAGCCAACAAGCCAACAAACCAACAAACCAAAAAACCAACAAACCAACAAACCAACAAACCAACAAACCAACAAACCAACAAACCAACAAACCAACAAACCAACAAACCAACAAACCAACAAACCAACAAACAAACAAACCAACAAACCAAGTAACCAACAAACCAACAAACGAATAAACCAACAAACAAACAAACCAAGTAACCAACAAACCAACAAACCAACAAACCAACAAACCAACAAACCAACAAACCAACAAACCAACAAACCAACAAACGAACAAACCAACAAACAAACAAACCAACAAACCAACAAACCAACAAACCAACAAACAAATAAACCAACAAACCAACAAAATAACAAACCAACAAGCCAAAAAACCAACAACCCAAGTAACCAACAAACCAACAAACCAACAAACCAACAAACCAACAAACCAACAAACCAAAAAACGAACAAACAAACAAACCGATAATCCAAGTAACCACCAAACCAACAAACGAACAAACCAACAAACAAACAAACCAAGTAACCAACAAACCAACAAACCAACACCAACAAACCAAGAAACCAACAAACCAACAAACCAACAAACCAACAAACCAACAAGCCAACAAGCCAACAAACCAACAAACCAACAAACCAGCAAGCCAACAAACCAACAAACGAACAAATCAACAAACCAACAAAGCAACAAACCAACAAACCAACAAACGAACAAACCAACAAACCAACAAACCAACAAACCAACAAACCAACAAGCCAACAAACCAACAAACCAACAAGCCAACAAGACAACAAACCAACAAACCAACAAACCAACAAACCAACAAATCAACAAACCAACAAGCCAACAAGCCAACAAACCAACAAGCCAACAAACCAACAAACCAACAAACCAACAAACCAACAAACCAATAAACCAACAAACCAACAAACCAACAAACCAACAAACCAACAAACCAACAAACCAACAAACCAACAAACCAACAAACCAACAAACCAACAAACCAACAAACCAACAAACCAACAAACCAACAAGCCAACAAACTAACAAACCAACAGGCCAACAAGTTAACAAGCGAACAAGCCAACAAACCAACAAACCAACAAACCAACAAACCAACAAACCAACAAACCAACAAGCCAACAAGCCAACAAACCAACAAACCAACAAGCCAACAAAACAACAAACCAACAAACCAACAAACCAACAAACCAACAAACCAACAAGCCAACAAGCCAACAAACCAACAAGGCAACAAACGAACAAACCAACAAACCAACAAACCAACAAACCAACAAACCAACAAACACAAGCCAACAAACCAAGAAACCAACAAACGAACAAACCAACAAACCAACAAACCAACAAACCAACAAACCAACAAACCAACAAACCAACAAATGAACAAACCAACAAACCAACAAACCAACAAGCCAACAAACCAACAAACCAACAAGCCAACAAGCCAACAAGACAACAAACCAACAAACCAACAAACCAACAAACCAACAAACCAACAAACCAACAAACCAACAAACCAACAAGCCAACAAGCCAACAAACCAACAAACCAACAAACCAACAAACCAACAAACCAACAAACCAACAAACCAACAAACCAACAAACCAACAAACCAACAAACCAACAAGCCAACAAGCCAACAAACCAGCAAACCAACAAACCAACAAACCAACAAGCCAACAAGCCAACAAGCCAACAAGCCAACAAACCAACACGCCAACAAACCAACAAACCAACAAACCAACAAACCAACAAACTAACGAGCCAACAAGCCAACAAACCAACAAGCCAACAAACGAACTAACCAACAAACCAACAAACCGACAAACCAACAAACCAACAAACCAACAAACCAACAAACCAACAAACCAACAAACCAACAAGCCAACAAGCCCACAAACCAACAAACCAACAAACGAACAAACCAACAAGCCAACAAACCAACAAGCCAACAAGCCAACAAACGAACAATCCAACAAACGAACAAACAAACAAACCAACAAACCAACAAACCGACAAACCAACAAACCAACAAACAAATAAACTAACAAACCAACAAACCAACAAACCTACAAACCAACAAACCAACAAGCCAACAAACCAACAAACCAACAAACCAACAAGCCAACAAGCCAACAAACCAACAAACAAACAAACCAACAAACCAACAAACCAACAAACCAACAAACCAAACAGCCAACAAGCCAACAAGACAACAAACCAACAAACCAACAAGCCAACAGGCCAACAAGCCAACAAACCAACAAACCAACAAACCAACAAACCAACAAACCAACAAACCAACAAACCAACAAACCAACAAGCCAACAAACCAACAACCCAACAAACCAACAAGCCAACAAGCCAACAAACCAACAAACCAACAAACCAACAAACCAACAAACCAATAAACCAACAAACCAACAAACCAACAAGCCAACAAGCCCACAAACCAACAAACCAACAAACGAACAAACCAAGAAGCCAACAAATCAACAAACCAACAAGCCAACAAGCCAACAAACGAACTATCCAATATACGAACAAACAAACAAACCAACAAACCAACAAACCGACAAACCAACAAACCAACAAACAAATAAACCAACAAACCAACAAACCAACAAACCGACAAACCAACAAGCCAACAAACCAACAAACCAACAAACCAACAAACCAACAAACCAACAAGCCAACAAACCAACAAACCAACAAACAAACAAACCAAAAAACCAACAAACCAACAAACCAACAAACCAACAAACCAAAAAGCCAACAAGCCAACAAGCCAACAAGCCAACAAGCCAACAAACCAACAAACCAACAAACCAACAAGCCAACAAACTAACAAACCAACAGGCCAACAAGTTAACAAGCGAACAAGCCAATAAACCAACAAACCAACAAACCAACAAACCAACAAACCAACAAACCAACAAGCCAACAAGCCAACAAACCAACAAACCAACAAGCCAACAAAACAACAAACCAACAAACCAACAAACCAACAAACCAACAAACCAACAAGCCAACAAACCAACAAACCAACAAGCCAACAAACGAACAAACCAACAAACCAACAAACCAACAAACCAACAAACCAACAAACACAAGCCAACAAACCAAGAAACCAACAAACGAACAAACCAACAAACCAACAAACCAACAAACCAACAAACCAACAAACCAACAAACCAACAAATGAACAAACCAACAAACCAACAAACCAACAAGCCAACAAACCAACAAACCAACAAGCCAACAAGCCAACAAGCCAACAAGACAACAAACCAACAAACCAACAAACCAACAAACCAACAAACCAACAAACCAACAAACCAACAAACCAACAAACCAACAAACCAACAAGCCAACAAGCCAACAAACCAACAAACCAACAAACCAACAAACCAACAAACCAACAAACCAACAAACCAACAAACCAACAAACCAACAAACCAACAAACCAACAAGCCAACAAGCCAACAAACCAGCAACCCAACAAACCAACAAACCAACAAACCAACAAGCCAACAAGCCAACAAGCCAACAAGCCAACAAACCAACACGCCAACAAACCAACAAACCAACAAACCAACAAACCAACAAACCAACAAACTAACGAGCCAACAAGCCAACAAACCAACAAGCCAACAAACGAACTAACCAACAAACCAACAAACCGACAAACCAACAAACCAACAAACCAACAAACCAACAAACCAACAAACCAACAAACCAACAAGCCAACAAGCCCACAAACCAACAAACCAACAAACGAACAAACCAACAAGCCAACAAACCAACAAGCCAACAAGCCAACAAACGAACAATCCAACAAACGAACAAACAAACAAACCAACAAACCAACAAACCGACAAACCAACAAACCAACAAACAAATAAACTAACAAACCAACAAACCAACAAACTTACAAACCAACAAACCAACAAGCCAACAAACCAACAAACCAACAAACCAACAAGCCAACAAGCCAACAAGCCAACAAACCAACAAACAAACAAACCAACAAACCAACAAACCAACAAACCAACAAACCAACAAACCAAACAGCCAACAAGCCAACAAGCCAACAAGACAACAAACCAACAAACCAACAAGCCAACAGGCCAACAAGCCAACAAACCAACAAACCAACAAACCAACAAACCAACAAACCAACAAACCAACAAACCAACAAACCAACAAGCCAACAAACCAACAACCCAACAAACCAACAAGCCAACAAACCAACAAACCAACAAACCAACAAGCCAACAAGCCAACAAACCAACAAACAAACAAACCAACAAACCAACAAACCAACAAACCAACAAACCAAACAGCCAACAAGCCAACAAGACAACAAACCAACAAACCAACAAGCCAACAGGCCAACAAGCCAACAAACCAACAAACCAACAAACCAACAAACCAACAAACCAACAAACCAACAAACCAACAAACCAACAAGCCAACAAACCAACAACCCAACAAACCAACAAGCCAACAAGCCAACAAACCAACAAACCAACAAACCAACAAACCAACAAACCAATAAACCAACAAACCAACAAACCAACAAGCCAACAAGCCCACAAACCAACAAACCAACAAACGAACAAACCAAGAAGCCAACAAATCAACAAACCAACAAGCCAACAAGCCAACAAACGAACTATCCAATATACGAACAAACAAACAAACCAACAAACCAACAAACCGACAAACCAACAAACCAACAAACAAATAAACCAACAAACCAACAAACCAACAAACCGACAAACCAACAAGCCAACAAACCAACAAACCAACAAACCAACAAACCAACAAACCAACAAGCCAACAAACCAACAAACCAACAAACAAACAAACCAAAAAACCAACAAACCAACAAACCAACAAACCAACAAACCAAAAAGCCAACAAGCCAACAAGCCAACAAGCCAACAAGCCAACAAACCAACAAACCAACAAACCAACAAGCCAACAAACTAACAAACCAACAGGCCAACAAGTTAACAAGCGAACAAGCCAATAAACCAACAAACCAACAAACCAACAAACCAACAAACCAACAAACCAACAAGCCAACAAGCCAACAAACCAACAAACCAACAAGCCAACAAAACAACAAACCAACAAACCAACAAACCAACAAACCAACAAACCAACAAGCCAACAAACCAACAAACCAACAAGCCAACAAACGAACAAACCAACAAACCAACAAACCAACAAACCAACAAACCAACAAACACAAGCCAACAAACCAAGAAACCAACAAACGAACAAACCAACAAACGAACAAACCAACAAACCAACAAACCAACAAACCAACAAACCAACAAATGAACAAACCAACAAACCAACAAACCAACAAGCCAACAAACCAACAAACCAACAAGCCAACAAGCCAACAAGCCAACAAGACAACAAACCAACAAACCAACAAACCAACAAACCAACAAACCAACAAACCAACAAACCAACAAACCAACAAACCAACAAACCAACAAGCCAACAAGCCAACAAACCAACAAACCAACAAACCAACAAACCAACAAACCAACAAACCAACAAACCAACAAACCAACAAACCAACAAACCAACAAACCAACAAGCCAACAAGCCAACAAACCAGCAAACCAACAAACCAACAAACCAACAAACCAACAAGCCAACAAGCCAACAAGCCAACAAGCCAACAAACCAACACGCCAACAAACCAACAAACCAACAAACCAACAAACCAACAAACCAACAAACTAACGAGCCAACAAGCCAACAAACCAACAAGCCAACAAACGAACTAACCAACAAACCAACAAACCGACAAACCAACAAACCAACAAACCAACAAACCAACAAACCAACAAACCAACAAACCAACAAGCCAACAAGCCCACAAACCAACAAACCAACAAACGAACAAACCAACAAGCCAACAAACCAACAAGCCAACAAGCCAACAAACGAACAATCCAACAAACGAACAAACAAACAAACCAACAAACCAACAAACCGACAAACCAACAAACCAACAAACAAATAAACTAACAAACCAACAAACCAACAAACTTACAAACCAACAAACCAACAAGCCAACAAACCAACAAACCAACAAACCAACAAGCCAACAAGCCAACAAGCCAACAAACCAACAAACAAACAAACCAACAAACCAACAAACCAACAAACCAACAAACCAACAAACCAAACAGCCAACAAGCCAACAAGCCAACAAGACAACAAACCAACAAACCAACAAGCCAACAGGCCAACAAGCCAACAAACCAACAAACCAACAAACCAACAAACCAACAAACCAACAAACCAACAAACCAACAAACCAACAAGCCAACAAACCAACAACCCAACAAACCAACAAGCCAACAAGCCAACAAACCAACAAACCAACAAACCAACAAACCAACAAACCAATAAACCAACAAACCAACAAACCAACAAGCCAACAAGCCCACAAACCAACAAACCAACAAACGAACAAACCAAGAAGCCAACAAATCAACAAACCAACAAGCCAACAAGCCAACAAACGAACAATCCAATATACGAACAAACAAACAAACCAACAAACCAACAAACCGACAAACCAACAAACCAACAAACAAATAAACCAACAAACCAACAAACCAACAAACCGACAAACCAACAAGCCAACAAACCAACAAACCAACAAACCAACAAACCAACAAACCAACAAGCCAACAAGCCAACAAACCAACAAACAAACAAACCAAAAAACCAACAAACCAACAAACCAACAAACCAAGAAACCAAAAAGCCAACAAGCCAACAAGCCAACAAGCCAACAAGCCAACAAACCAACAAACCAACAAGCCAACAAGCCAACAAGCCAACAAGCCAACAAACCAACAAACCAACAAACCAACAAACCAACAAACCAACAAACCAACAAACCAACAAGCCAACAAGCCAACAAACCAACAAACAAACAAACCAAAAAACCAACAAACCAACAAACCAACAAACCAACAAACCAAAAAGCCAACAAGCCAACAAACCAACAAGCCAACAAACCAACAACCCAACAAACCAACAAGCCAACAAGCCAACAAACCAACAAACCAACAAACCAACAAACCAACAAACCAATAAACCAACAAACCAACAAACCAACAAGCCAACAAGCCCACAAACCAACAAACCAACAAACGAACAAACCAAGAAGCCAACAAATCAACAAACCAACAAGCCAACAAGCCAACAAACGAACAATCCAATATACGAACAAACAAACAAACCAACAAACCAACAAACCGACAAACCAACAAACCAACAAACAAATAAACCAACAAACCAACAAACCAACAAACCGACAAACCAACAAGCCAACAAACCAACAAACCAACAAACCAACAAACCAACAAACCAACAAGCCAACAAGCCAACAAACCAACAAACAAACAAACCAAAAAACCAACAAACCAACAAACCAACAAACCAACAAACCAAAAAGCCAACAAGCCAACAAGCCAACAAGCCAACAAGCCAACAAGCCAACAAACGAACAAACCAACAAGCCAACAAGCCAACAAGCCAACAAACCAACAAACCAACAAACCAACAAACCAACAAACCAACAAACCAACAAACCAACAAGCCAACAAGCCAACAAACCAACAAACAAACAAACCAAAAAACCAACAAACCAACAAACCAACAAACCAACAAACCAAAAAGCCAACAAGCCAACAAGCCAACAAGCCAACAAGCCAACAAACCAACAAACCAACAAACCAACAAGCCAACAAACTAACAAACCAACAGGCCAACAAGTTAACAAGCGAACAAGCCAACAAACCAACAAACCAACAAACCAACAAACCAACAAACCAACAAACCAACAAGCCAACAAGCCAACAAACCAACAAACCAACAAGCCAACAAAACAACAAACCAACAAACCAACAAACCAACAAACCAACAAACCAACAAGCCAACAAGCCAACAAACCAACAAGCCAACAAACGAACAAACCAACAAACCAACAAACCAACAAACCAACAAACCAACAAACCAACAAACACAAGCCAACAAACCAAGAAACCAACAAACGAACAAACCAACAAACCAACAAACCAACAAACCAACAAACCAACAAACCAACAAACCAACAAATGAACAAACCAACAAACCAACAAACCAACAAGCCAACAAACCAACAAACCAACAAGCCAACAAGCCAACAAGACAACAAACCAACAAACCAACAAACCAACAAACCAACAAACCAACAAACCAACAAACCAACAAACCAACAAACCAACAAGCCAACAAGCCAACAAACCAACAAACCAACAAACCAACAAACCAACAAACCAACAAACCAACAAACCAACAAACCAACAAACCAACAAACCAACAAACCAACAAGCCAACAAGCCAACAAACCAGCAAACCAACAAACCAACAAACCAACAAACCAACAAGCCAACAAGCCAACAAGCCAACAAGCCAACAAACCAACACGCCAACAAACCAACAAACCAACAAACCAACAAACCAACAAACCAACAAACTAACGAGCCAACAAGCCAACAAACCAACAAGCCAACAAACGAACTAACCAACAAACCAACAAACCGACAAACCAACCAACCAACAAACCAACAAACCAACAAACCAACAAACCAACAAACCAACAAGCCAACAAGCCCACAAACCAACAAACCAACAAACGAACAAACCAACAAGCCAACAAACCAACAAGCCAACAAGCCAACAAACGAACAATCCAACAAACGAACAAACAAACAAACCAACAAACCAACAAACCGACAAACCAACAAACCAACAAACAAATAAACTAACAAACCAACAAACCAACAAACCTACAAACCAACAAACCAACAAGCCAACAAACCAACAAACCAACAAACCAACAAGCCAACAAGCCAACAAACCAACAAACAAACAAACCAACAAACCAACAAACCAACAAACCAACAAACCAACAAACCAAACAGCCAACAAGCCAACAAGCCAACAAGCCAACAAGACAACAAACCAACAAACCAACAAGCCAACAGGCCAACAAGCCAACAAACCAACAAACCAACAAACCAACAAACCAACAAACCAACAAACCAACAAACCAACAAGCCAACAAACCAACAACCCAACAAACCAACAAGCCAACAAGCCAACAAACCAACAAACCAACAAACCAACAAACCAACAAACCAATAAACCAACAAACCAACAAACCAACAAGCCAACAAGCCCACAAACCAACAAACCAACAAACGAACAAACCAAGAAGCCAACAAATCAACAAACCAACAAGCCAACAAGCCAACAAACGAACAATCCAATATACGAACAAACAAACAAACCAACAAACCAACAAACCGACAAACCAACAAACCAACAAACAAATAAACCAACAAACCAACAAACCAACAAACCGACAAACCAACAAGCCAACAAACCAACAAACCAACAAACAAACAAACCAACAAACCAACAAGCCAACAAGCCAACAAACCAACAAACAAACAAACCAAAAAACCAACAAACCAACAAACCAACAAACCAACAAACCAAAAAGCCAACAAGCCAACAAGCCAACAAGCCAACAAGCCAACAAACCAACAAACCAACAAGCCAACAAGCCAACAAGCCAACAAACCAACAAACCAACAAACCAACAAACCAACAAACCAACAAACCAACAAGCCATTAAACCAACAACCCAACAAACCAACAAGCCAACAAGCCAACAAACCAACAAACCAACAAACCAACAAGCCAACAAGCCAACAAACCCACAAACCAACAATCCAACAAACCGACAAACCAACAAACCAACAAACCAACAAACCAACAAACCAACAAACCAACAAACCAACAAACCAACAAACCAACAAACCAACAAACCAACAAACCAACAAACCAACAAACAAACAAACCAACAAACCAACAAGCCAACAAACCAACAAACCAACAAACCAACAAACCAACAAACCAACAAACCAACAAACCAACAAACGAACAAACCAACAAACCAACAAGCCAACAAACCAACAAACGAACAAACCAACAAACAAACAAACAAGCAAACCAACAAACCAACAAACCAACAAACCAACAATTCAACAACCCAACAAACCAACAAACCAACAAACCAACAAAGCAACAAACCAACAAACGAACAAACCAACAAACCAACAAACCAACAAACCAACAAACCAACAAACCAACAAGCCAACAAACCAACAAACCAACAAACCAACGAGCCAACAAGCCAACAAACCAACAAACAAACAAACCAACAAACCAACAAACCAACAAGCCAACAAACCAACAAACCAACAAACCAACAAGCCAACAAGCCAACAAACCAACAAACAAACAAACCAACAAACCAACAAACCAACAAACCAACAAACCAACAAACCAACAAACCAAAAAGCCAACAAACCAACAAACCAACAAACCAACAAACCAACAAACCAACAAACCAACAAGCCAACAAACCAACAACCCAACAAACCAACAAGCCAACAAGCCAACAAACCAACAAACCAATAAACCAACAAACCAACAAACCAACAAGCCAACAAGCCCACAAACCAACAAACCAACAAACCAACAAACCAACAAGCCAACAAACCAACAAACAAATAAACCAACAAACCAACAAATCAACAAACCGACAAACCAACAAGCCAACAAACCAACAAACCAACAAACCAACAAACCAACAAACCAACAAGCCAACAAGCCAACAAACCAACAAACCAACAATCAAATAAACCAACAAACCAACAAACCAACAAACCAACAAACCGATAAACCAACAAGCCAACAAACCAACAAACAAACGAACCAACAAACCAACAAGCCAACAAACAAACAAACTAGCAAACCAACAAACCAACAAACCAACAAACCAACAATTCAACAAACCAACAAACCAACAAACCAACAAACCAACAAAGCAACAAACCAACAAACGAACAAACCAACAAACCAACAAACCAACAAACCAACAAACCAAAAAGCCAACAAGCCAACAAGTCAACAAGCCAACAAGCCAACAAACCAACAAACCAACAAGCCAACAAGCCAACAAGCCAACGAACCGACAAACCAACAATCCAACAATCCAACAATCCAACAAACCGACAAACCAACAAACCAACAAACCAACAAGCCATTAAACCAACAACCCAACAAACCAACAAGCCAACAAGCCAACAAACCAACAAACCAACAAACCAACAAGCCAACAAGCCAACAAACCAACAAACCAACAATCCAACAATCCAACAAACCGACAAACCAACAAACCAACAAACCAACAAACCAACAAAGCAACAAACCAACAAACCAACAAACCAACAAACCAACAAACCAACAAGCCAACAAGCCAACAAACCAACAAACCAACAAACCAACAAACCAACAAACCAACAAACCAACAAACAAACAAACCAACAAACCAACAAGCCAACAAACCAACAAACGAACAAACCAACAAACAAACAAACAAGCAAACGAACAAACCAACAAACCAACAAACCAACAATTCAACAAACCAACAAACCCACAAACCAACAAACCAACAAAGCAACAAACCAACAAACGAACAAACCAACAAACTAACAAACCAACAAACCAACAAACCAACAAACCAACAAGCCAACAAACCAACAAACCAACAAACCAACAAACCAAAAAGCCAACAAGCCAACAAGCCAACAAGCCAACAATCCAACAAACCAACAAACCAACAAGCCAACAAGCCAACAAGCCAACAAACCAACAAACCAACAAACCAACAAACCAACATACCAACAAACCAACAAACCAACAAGCCATTAAACCAACAAACCAACAAGCCAACAAGCCAACAAACCAACAAACAAACAAACCAACAAACCAACAAACCAACTAACCAACAAACCAACAAACCAACAAACCAAAAAGCCAACAATCCAATAAGCCAACAAGCCAACAAGCCAACAAACCAACAAACCAACAAGCCAACAAGCCAACAAGCCAACAAACCAACAAACCAACAAACCAACAAACCAACAAACCAACAAACCAACTAACCAACAAACCAACAAGCCAACAAACCAACAAACCAACAAACCAACAAGCCAACAAGCCAACAAACCAACAAACCAACAATCCAACAAACCGACAAACCAACAAACCAACAAACCAACAAACCAACAAACCAACAAACCAACAAACCAACAAAACAACAAACCAACAAACCAACAAACCAACAAACAAACAAACCAACAAACCAACAAGCCAACAAGCCAACAAACCAACAAACCAACAAACCAACAAACGAACAAACCAACAAACCAACAAACCAACAAACCAACAAACGAACAAACCAACAAACCAACAAGCCAACAAACCAACAAACGAACAAACCAACAAACAAACAAACAAGCAAACCAACAAACCAACAAACCAACAAACCAACAAACCAACAAAGCAACAAACCAACAAACCAAAAAGCCAACAAACCAACAAACCAACAAACCAACAAACCAACAAACCAACAAACCAACAAGCCAACAAACCAACAACCCAACAAACCAACAAGCCAACAAGCCAACAAACCAACAAACCAACAAACCAACAAACCAACAAACCAATAAACCAACAAACCAACAAACCAACAAGCCAACAAGCCCACAAACCAACAAACCAACAAACCAACAAACCAACAAGCCAACAAACCAACAAACAAATAAACCAACAAACCAACAAACCAACAAACCGATAAACCAACAAGCCAACAAACCAACAAACCAACAAACCAACAAACCAACAAACCAACAAGCCAACAAGCCAACAAACCAACAAACCAACAAACAAATAAACCAACAAACCAACAAACCAACAAACCGATAAACCAACAAGCCAACAAACCAACAAACAAACAAACCAACAAACCAACAAGCCAACAAACAAACAAACAAGCAAACCAACAAACCAACAAACCAACAAACCAACAATTCAACAAACCAACAAACCAACAAACCAACAAACCAACAAAGCAACAAACCAACAAACGAACAAACCAACAAACCAACAAACCAACAAACCAACAAACCAAAAAGCCAACAAGCCAACAAGCCAACAAGTCAACAAGCCAACAAGCCAACAAACCAACAAACCAACAAGCCAACAAGCCAACAAGCCAACAAACCAACAAACCAACAATCCAACAATCCAACAATCCAACAAACCGACAAACCAACAAACCAACAAACCAACAAGCCATTAAACCAACAACCCAACAAACCAACAAGCCAACAAGCCAACAAACCAACAAACCAACAAACCAACAAGCCAACAAGCCAACAAACCAACAAACCAACAATCCAACAATCCAACAAACCGACAAACCAACAAACCAACAAACCAACAAACCAACAAAGCAACAAACCAACAAACCAACAAACCAACAAACCAACAAACCAACAAACCAACAAACCAACAAACAAACAAACCAACAAACCAACAAGCCAACAAACCAACAAACCAACAAACCAACAAACCAACAAACCAACAAACCAACAAACCAACAAACAAACAAACCAACAAACCAACAAGCCAACAAAGCAACAAACGAACAAACCAACAAACAAACAAACAAGCAAACGAACAAACCAACAAACCAACAAACCAACAATTCAACAAACCAACAAACCCACAAACCAACAAACCAACAAAGCAACAAACCAACAAATGAACAAACCAACAAACCAACAAACCAACAAACCAACAAACCAACAAACCAACAAGCCAACAAACCAACAAACCAACAAACCAACAAACCAACAAACCAACAAACCAAAAAACCAACAAGCCATCAAGCCAACAAACCAACAAACCAACAAGCCAACAAACCAACTAACCAACAAACCAACAAACCAACAAACCAACAAACCAACAAACCAACAAACTAGCAAACCAACAAACCAACAAGCCAACAAACCAACAAACCAACAAGCTAACAAGCCAACAAGCCAACAAGCCAACAAACCAACAAACCAACAAGCCAACAAGCAAACAAACCAACAAACCAACAAGCCAACAAACCAACAAACCAACAAACCAACAGACCAGCAAACCAACAAACCAACAAGCCAGCAAGCGAACAAACCAACAAGCCAACAAACGAACATACCAACAAACCAACAAACACAAGCCAACAAACCAACAAACCAATAAGCCAACAAACGAACAAACCAACAAACCAACAAACAAACAAACAAGCAAACCAACAAACCAACAAACCAACAAACCAACAATTCAACAAACCAACAAACCAACAAACCAACAAACCAACAAACCAACAAAGCAACAAACCAACAAACGAACAAACCAACAAACCAACAAGCCAACAAGCCAACAAGCCATCAAGCCAACAAACCAACAAACCAACAAACCAACAAACCAACAAACCAACAAACCAACAAACCAACAAGCCATTAAACCAACAACCCAACAAACCAACAAGCCAACAAGCCAACAAACCAACAAACCAACAAACCAACAAGCCAACAAACCAACAAACCAACAATGCAACAAACAAACAAACCAACAAACCAACAAACCAACAAACCAACAAACCAACAAACCAACAAACCAACAAACCAACAAACCAACAAACCAACAAACAAACAAACCAACAAACGAACAAACCAACAAGCCAACAAACCAACAAACCAACAAACCAACAAACCAACAAACCAACAAACCAACAAACCAACAAACAAACAAACAAGCAAACCAACAAACCAACAAACCAACAAACCAACAATTCAACAAACCAACAAACCAACAAACCAACAAACCAACAAACCAACAAACCAACAAACCAACAAACCAACAAGCCAACAAACCAACAAACCAACAAACCAACAAACCAACAAACCAAAAAACCAACAAGCCAACAAGCCAACAAACCAACAAACCAACAAACCAACAAACCAACAAACCAACAAACAAACAAACCAACAAACCAACAAGCCAACAAACCAACACACCAACAAACCAACAAACCAACAAACCAACAAACCAACAAACCAACAAACCAACAAGCCAACAAGCCAACAAACCAACAAACCAACAAGCCAACAAACCAACAAGCCAACAAACGAACATACCAACAAACCAACAAACACAAGCCAACAAACCAACAAACCAACAAGCCAACAAACGAACAAACCAACAAACCAACAAACCAACAAACCGACAAACCAACAAACCAACAAACAAATAAACCAACAAACCAACAAACCAACAAATCAACAAACCTACAAACCAACAAACCAACAAGCCAACAAACCAACAAACCAACAAACCAACAAACCAACAAACCAACAAGCCAACAAGCCAACAAACCAACAAACAAACAAACCAACAAACCAACAAACCAATAAACCAACAAACCAACAAACCAAAAAGCCAACAAGCCAACAAGCCGACAAGCCAACAAACCAACAAACCAACAAGCCAACAAGCCAACAAGCCAACAAACCAACAAACCAACAAACAATCAAACCAACAAACCAACAAACCAACAAACCAACAAGCCAACAAACCAACAACCCAACAAACCAACAAGCCAACAAGCCAACAAACCAACAAACCAACAAACCAACAAACCAACAAACCAATAAACCAACAAACCAACAAGCCAACAAGCCAACAAGCCCACAAACCAACAAACCAACAAACGAACAAACCAACAAGCCAACAAATCAACAAACCAACAAGCCAACAAGCCAGCAAACGAACAATCCAATATACGAACCAACAAACAAACCAACAAACCAACAAACCGACAAACCAACAAACCAACAAACAAAAAAACCAACAAACCAACAAACCAACAAACCGACAAACCAACAAGCCAACAAACCAACAAACCAACAAACCAACAAACCAACAAACCAACAAGCCAACAAGCCAACAAACCAACAAACAAACAAACCAACAAACCAACAAACCAACAAACCAACAAACCAACAAATCAAAAAGCCAACAAGCCAACAAGCCAACAAGCCAACAAGCCAACAAACCAACAAACCCACAAACCAACAAGCCATTAAACCAACAACCCAACAAACCAACAAGCCAACAAGCCAACAAACCAACAAACCAACAAACCAACAAGCCAACAAGCCAACAAACCAACAAACCAACAATCCAACAAACCGACAAACCAACAAACCAACAAACCAACAAACCAACAAACCAACAAACCAACAAACCAACAAACCAACAAACAAACAAACCAACAAACCAACAAGCCAACAAACCAACAAACCAACAAACCAACAAACCAACAAACCAACAAACCAACAAACCAACAAACCAACAAACGAACAAACCAACAAGCCAACAAACCAACAAACGAACAAACCAACAAACAAACAAACAAGCAAACCAACAAACCAACAAACCAACAAACCAACAATTCAACAAACCAACAAACCAACAAACCAACAAACCAACAAAGCAACAAACCAACAAACGAACAAACCAACAAACCAACAAACCAACAAACCAACAAACCAACAAACCAACAAGCCAACAAACCAACAAACCAACAAACCAACAAACCAACAAACCAACAAACCAAAAAACCAACAAGCCAACAAGCCAACAAACCAACAAACCAACAAGCCAACAAACCAACAAACCAACAAACCAACAAACCAACAAACCAACAAACCAACAAACCAACAAACTAGCAAACCAACAAACCAACAAGCCAACAAACCAACAAACCAACAAGCTAACAAGCCAACAAGCCAACAAGCCAACAAACCAACAAACCAACAAACCAACAAGCCAACAAGCAAACAAACCAACAAACCAACAAGCCAACAAACCAACAAACCAACAAACCAACAGACCAGCAAACCAACAAACCAACAAGCCAACAAGCCAACAAACCAACAAGCCAACAAACAAACATACCAACAAACCAACAAACACAAGCCAACAAATCAAAAAGCCAACAAGCCAACAAGCCAACAAGCCAACAAGCCAACAAACCAACAAACCCACAAACCAACAAGCCATTAAACCAACAACCCAACAAACCAACAAGCCAACAAGCCAACAAACCAACAAACCAACAAACCAACAAGCCAACAAGCCAACAAACCAACAAACCAACAATCCAACAAACCGACAAACCAACAAACCAACAAACCAACAAACCAACAAACCAACAAACCAACAAACCAACAAACCAACAAACCAACAAACAAACAAACCAACAAACCAACAAGCCAACAAACCAACAAACCAACAAACCAACAAACCAACAAACCAACAAACCAACAAACCAACAAACCAACAAACCAACAAACGAACAAACCAACAAGCCAACAAACCAACAAATGAACAAACCAACAAACAAACAAACAAGCAAACCAACAAACCAACAAACCAACAAACCAACAATTCAACAAACCAACAAACCAACAAACCAACAAACCAACAAAGCAACAAACCAACAAACGAACAAACCAACAAACCAACAAACCAACAAACCAACAAACCAACAAACCAACAAGCCAACAAACCAACAAACCAACAAACCAACAAACCAACAAACCAACAAACCAAAAAACCAACAAGCCAACAAGCCAACAAACCAACAAACCAACAAGCCAACAAACCAACAAACCAACAAACCAACAAACCAACAAGCCAACAAGCAAACAAACCAACAAACCAACAGCCAACAAACCAACAAACCAACAAACCAACAGACCAGCAAACCAACAAACCAACAAGCCAACAAGCCAACAAACCAACAAGCCAACAAACGAACATACCAACAAACCAACAAACACAAGCCAACAAACCAACAAACCAACAAATCAACAAACCAACAAACCAACAAACCAACAAACCAACAAACCAACAAACCAACAAACCAACAAACCAACAAACCAACAAACCAACAAACCAACAAACCAACAAACCAACAAACCAACAAACCAACAAACCAACAAACCAACAAGCCAACAAACCAACAAGCCAACAAGCCAACAAGTCAACAAACCAACAAGCCAACAAACGAACAAACCAACAAACCAACAAACCAACAAACCAACAAACCAACAAACCAACAAACCAACAAACCAACAAACCAACAAACAAATAAACCAACAAACCAACAAACCAAAAAACCAACAAGCCAACAAACCAACAAACCAAGAAACGAACAAATCAACAAACCAACAAGCCAACGAGCCAACAAACCAACAAACCAACAATTCAACAAACCAACAAACCAACAAACCAACAAACCAACAAAGCAACAAACCAACAAACGAACCAACCAACAAACCAACAAACCAACAAACCAACAAACCAACAAACCAACAAACCAACAAACCAACAAACCAACAAACCAACAAATTAGCAAACCAACAAACCAACAAGCCAACAAACCAACAAACCAACAAGCTAACAAGCCAACAAGCCAACAAGCCAACAAACCAACAAACCAACAAACCAACAAGCCAACAAGCAAACAAACCAACAAACCAACAAGCCAACAAACCAACAAACCAACAAACCAACAGACCAGCAAACCAACAAACCAACAAGCCAACAAGCCAACAAACCAACAAGCCAACAAACGAACATACCAACAAACCAACAAACACAAGCCAACAAACCAACAAACCAACAAATCAACAAACCAACAAACCAACAAACCAACAAACCAACAAACCAACAAACCAACAAACCAACAAACCAACAAACCAACAAACCAACAAACCAACAAACCAACAAACCAACAAACCAACAAGCCAACAAACCAACAAGCCAACAAGCCAACAAGTCAACAAACCAACAAGCCAACAAACGAACAAACCAACAAACCAACAAACCAACAAACCAACAAACCAACAAACCAACAAACCAACAAACCAACAAACCAACAAACAAATAAACCAACAAACCAACAAACCAAAAAACCAACAAGCCAACAAACCAACAAACCAAGAAACGAACAAATCAACAAACCAACAAGCCAACGAGCCAACAAACGAACAAACGAACAAGCCAACAAACCAACAACTCAACAAACCAACAAGCCAACAAGCCAACAAACCAACAAACCAACAAACCAACAAACCAACAAGCCAACAAACCAACAAGCCAACAAGCCAACAAGTCAACAAACCAACAAGCCAACAAACGAACAAACCAACAAACCAACAAACCAACAAACCAACAAACAAATAAACCAACAAACCAACAAACCAACAAACCAACAAGCCAACAAGCCAACAAGCCAACAAGCCAACAAACCAAGAAACCAACAAACCAACAAACCAACAAACCAAAAAACCAACAAACCAACAAGCCAACAAACCAACAACCCAACAAACCAACAAGCCAACAAGCCAACAAACCAACAAACCAGCAAACCAACAAACCAACAAACCAACAAACCAACAAACCAATAAACCAACAAACCAACAAACCAACAAGCCAACAAGCCCACAAACCAACAAACCAACAAACGAACAAACCAACAAGCCAATTAATCAACAAACCAACAAGCCAACAAGCCAACAAACGAACAATCCAATATACGAACAAACAAACCAACAAACCAACAAACCGACAAACCAACAAACCAACAAACAAATAAACTAACAAACCAACAAACCAACAAAAAGACAAACCAACAAGCCAACAAACCAACAAACCAACAAACCAACAAACCAACAAACCAACAAGCCAACAAGCCAACAAACCAACAAACAAACAAACCAACAAACCAACAAACCAACAAACCAACAAACCAACAAACCAAAAAGCCAACAAGCCAACAAGCCAACAAACCAACAAACCAACAATCCAACAAACCGACAAACCAACAAACCAACAAACCAACAAACCAACAAACCAACAAACCAACAAACCAACAAACCAACAAACCAACAAACAAACAAACCAACAAACCAACAAGCCAACAAACCAACAAACCAACAAACCAACAAACCAACAAACCAACAAACCAACAAACCAACAAACCAACAAACCAACAAACCAACAAACCAACAAGCCAACAAGCAAACAAACCAACAAACCAACAAGTCAACAAACCAACAAGCCAACAAACGAACAAACCAACAAACCAACAAAAAGACAAACCAACAAACCAACAAACCAACAAGCCAACAAGCCAACAAACCAACAAACCAACAATCCAACAAACCGACAAACCAACAAACCAACAAACCAACAAACCAACAAACCAACAAACCAACAAACCAACAAACCAACAAACCAACAAACAAACAAACCAACAAACCAACAAGCCAACAAACCAACAAACCAACAAACCAACAAACCAACAAACCAACAAACCAACAAACCAACAAACCAACAAACGAACAAACCAACAAGCCAACAAACCAACAAACGAACAAACCAACAAACAAACAAACAAGCAAACCAACAAACCAACAAACCAACAAACCAACAATTCAACAAACCAACAAACCAACAAACCAACAAACCAACAAAGCAACAAACCAACAAACGAACAAACCAACAAACCAACAAACCAACAAACCAACAAACCAACAAACCAACAAGCCAACAAACCAACAAACCAACAAACCAACAAACCAACAAACCAACAAACCAAAAAACCAACAAGCCAACAAGCCAACAAACCAACAAACCAACAAGCCAACAAACCAACAAACCAACAAACCAACAAACCAACAAACCAACAAACCAACAAACCAACAAACTAGCAAACCAACAAACCAACAAGCCAACAAACCAACAAACCAACAAGCTAACAAGCCAACAAGCCAACAAGCCAACAAACCAACAAACCAACAAACCAACAAGCCAACAAGCAAACAAACCAACAAACCAACAAGCCAACAAACCAACAAACCAACAAACCAACAGACCAGCAAACCAACAAACCAACAAGCCAACAAGCCAACAAACCAACAAGCCAACAAACGAACATACCAACAAACCAACAAACACAAGCCAACAAACCAACAAACCAACAAATCAACAAACCAACAAACCAACAAACCAACAAACCAACAAACCAACAAACCAACAAACCAACAAACCAACAAACCAACAAACCAACAAACCAACAAACCAACAAACCAACAAACCAACAAGCCAACAAACCAACAAGCCAACAAGCCAACAAGTCAACAAACCAACAAGCCAACAAACGAACAAACCAACAAACCAACAAACCAACAAACCAACAAACCAACAAACCAACAAACCAACAAACCAACAAACAAATAAACCAACAAACCAACAAACCAAAAAACCAACAAGCCAACAAACCAACAAACCAAGAAACGAACAAATCAACAAACCAACAAGCCAACGAGCCAACAAACCAACAAACGAACAAGCCAACAAACCAACAACTCAACAAACCAACAAGCCAACAAGCCAACAAACCAACAAACCAACAAACCAACAAACCAACAAGCCAACAAACCAACAAGCCAACAAGCCAACAAGTCAACAAACCAACAAGCCAACAAACGAACAAACCAACAGACCAACAAACCAACAAACCAACAAACAAATAAACCAACAAACCAACAAACCAACAAACCAACAAGCCAACAAGCCAACAAGCCAACAAGCCAACAAACCAAGAAACCAACAAACCAACAAACCAACAAACCAAAAAACCAACAAACCAACAAGCCAACAAACCAACAACCCAACAAACCAACAAGCCAACAAGCCAACAAACCAACAAACCAACAAACCAACAAACCAACAAACCAACAAACCAACAAACCAATAAACCAACAAACCAACAAACCAACAAGCCAACAAGCCCACAAACCAACAAACCAACAAACGAACAAACCAACAAGCCAATTAATCAACAAACCAACAAGCCAACAAGCCAACAAACGAACAATCCAATATACGAACAAACAAACCAACAAACCAACAAACCGACAAACCAACAAACCAACAAACAAATAAACTAACAAACCAACAAACCAACAAAAAGACAAACCAACAAGCCAACAAACCAACAAACCAACAAACCAACAAACCAACAAACCAACAAGCCAACAAGCCAACAAACCAACAAACAAACAAACCAACAAACCAACAAACCAACAAACCAACAAACCAACAAACCAAAAAGCCAACAAGCCAACAAGCAAACAAGCCAACAAGCCAACAAACCAACAAACCAACAAGCCAACAAGCCAACAAGCCAACAAACCAACTAACCAACAAACCAACAAACCAACAAACCAACAAACCAACAAGCCATTAAACCTACAACCCAACAAACCAACAAGCCAACAAGCCAACAAACCAACAAACCAACAAACCAACAAGCCAACAAGCCAACAAACCAACAAACCAACAATCCAAAAAACCGACAAACCAACAAACCAACAAACCAACAAACCAACAAACCAACAAACCAACAAACCAACAAACCAACAAACCAACAAACCAACAAACCAACAAACCAACAAACCAACAAGCCAACAAACCAACAAACCAACAAACCAACAAACCAACAAACGAAAAAAACGAAAAAAACCAACAAACCAACAAACCAACAAGCCAACAAACCAACAAACGAACAAACCAACAAACAAACAAACAAGCAAACCAACAAACCAACAAACCAACAAACCAACAATTCAACAAACCAACAAACCAACAAACCAACAAACCAACAAACCAACAAAGCAACAAACCAACAAACCAACAAAGCAACAAACCAACAAACCAACAAACGAACAAACCAACAAACCAACAAGCCAACAAGCCAACAAGCCAACAAACCAACAAACCAACAAACCAACAAACCAACAAACCAACAAACCAACAAACCAACAAACCAACAAACCAACAAGCCATTAAACCAACAACCCAACAAACCAACAAGCCAACAAGCCAACAAACCAACAAACCAACAAACTAACAAACCAACAAGCCAACAATCGAACAAACCAACAATCCAACAATGCAACAAACCGACAAACCAACAAACCAACAAACCAACAAACCAACAAACCACAAACCAACAAACCAACAAACCAACAAACCAACAAACAAACCAACAAACCAACAAGCCAACAAACCAACAAACCAACAAACCAACAAACCAACAAACCAACAAACCAACGAACCAACAAACCAACAAACGAACAAACCAACAAACCAACAAGCCAACAAACCAACAAACGAACAAACCAACAAACAAACAAACAAGCAAACCAACAAACCAACAAACCAACAAACCAACAATTCAACAAACCAACAAACCAACAAACCAACAAACCAACAAAGCAACAATCCAACAAACGAACAAACCAACAAACCAACAAACCAACAAACCAACAAACCAACAAACCAACAAACCAACAAACCAACAAACCAACAAGCCAACAAACCAACAAACCAACAAACCAACAAACCAAAAAACCAACAAGCCAACAAGCCAACAAATCAACAAACCAACAAGCCAACAAACCAACAAACCAACAAACCAACAAACCAACAAACCAACAAACCAACAAACCAACAAACCAACAAACCAACAAACCAACAAACCAACAAACTAGCAAACCAACAAACCAACAAGCCAACAAGCCAACAAACCAACAAACCAACAAGCCAACAAACCAACAAGCCAACAAACGAACATACCAACAAACCAACAAACACAAGCCAACAAACCAACAAACCAACAAGCCAACAAACGAACACACCAACAAACCAACAAACCAACAAACCGACAAACCAACAAACCAACAAACAAATAAACCAACAAACCAACAAACCAACAAACCAACAAACCAACAAACTAGCAAACCAACAAACCAACAAGCCAACAAGCCAAGAAACGAACATACCAACAAACCAACAAACCAACACACCAACACACCAACAAACCAACAAACCAACAAGCCAACAAGCCAACAAGCCAACAAACCAACAAACCAACAAACCAACAAACCAACAAACCAACAAACCAACAAACCAACAAGCCATTAAACCAACAACCCAACAAACTAACAAGCCAACAAGCCAACAAACCAACAAACCAACAAACCAACAAACCAACAAGCCAACAAACCAACAAACCAACAATGCAACAAACCGACAAACCAACAAACCAACAAACCAACAAACCAACAAACCAACAAACCAACAAACCAACAAACCAACAAACAAACAAACCAACAAACCAACAAACCAACAAGCCAACAAACCAACAAACCAACAAACCAACAAACCAACAAACCAACAAACCAACAAACCAACAAACCAACAAACCAACAAACCAACAAACGAACAAACCAACAAACCAACAAGCCAACAAACCAACAAACGAACAAACCAACAAACAAACAAACAAGCAAACCAACAAACCAACAAACCAACAAACCAACAAACCAACAAAGCAACAAACCAACAAACGAACAAACCAACAAACCAACAAACCAACAAACCAACAAACCAACAAACCAACAAGCCAACAAACCAACAAACCAACAAACCAACAAACCAACAAACCAAAAAACCAACAAGCCAACAAGCCAACAAACCAACAAACCAACAAACCAACAAACCAACAAACCAACAAACCAACAAACAAACAAACCAACAAACCAACAAGCCAACAAACCAACACACCAACAAGCCAACAAACCAACAAACGAACAAACCAACAAACAAACAAACAAGCAAACCAACAAACCAACAAACCAACAAACCAACAAACCAACAAAGCAACAAACCAACAAACGAACAAACCAACAAACCAACAAACCAACAAACCAACAAACCAACAAACCAACAAGCCAACAAGCCAACAAACCAACAAACCAACAAGCCAACAAACCAACAAGCCAACAAACGAACATACCAACAAACCAACAAACACAAGCCAACAAACCAACAAACCAACAAGCCAACAAACGAACAAACCAACAAACCAACAAACCAACAAACCGACAAACCAACAAACCAACAAACAAATAAACCAACAAACCAACAAACCAACAAACCAACAAACCTACAAACCAACAAACCAACAAGCCAACAAACCAACAAACCAACAAACCAACAAACCAACAAACCAACAAGCCAACAAGCCAACAAACCAACAAACAAACAAACAAACAAACCAACAAACCAATAAACCAACAAACCAACAAACCAAAAAGCCAACAAGCCAACAAGCCAACAAGCCAACAAACCAACAAACCAACAAGCCAACAAGCCAACAAGCCAACAAATCAACAAACCAACAAACCATCAAACCAACAAACCAACAAACCAACAAACCAACAAGCCAACAAACCAACAACCCAACAAACCAACAAGCCAACAAGCCAACAAACCAACAAACCAACAAACCAACAAACCAACAAACCAATAAACCAACAAACCAACAAACCAACAAGCCAACAATCCCACAAACCAACAAACCAACAAACGAACAAACCAACAAGCCAACAAATCAACAAACCAACAAGCCAACAAGCCAACAAACGAACAATCCAATATACGAACAAACAAACAAACCAACAAACCAACAAACCGACAAACCAACAAACCAACAAACAAATAAACCAACAAACCAACAAACCAACAAACCGACAAACCAACAAGCCAACAAACCAACAAACCAACAAACCAACAAACCAACAAACCAACAAGCCAACAAGCCAACAAACAAACAAACAAACAAACCAACAAACCAACAAACCAACAAATCAAAAAGCCAACAAGCCAACAAGCCAACAAACCAACAACCCAAGAAACCAACAAACCAACAAACCAACAAACCAACAAGCCATTAAACCAACAACCCAACAAACCAACAAGCCAACAAGCCAACAAAC
Organism: Atherix ibis; assembly: GCA_958298945.1. Lineage (NCBI taxonomy): Eukaryota > Metazoa > Arthropoda > Insecta > Diptera > Athericidae > Atherix > Atherix ibis. The sequence continues at coordinate 87,600,102 of OY282608.1, read as the reverse complement.
CAACAAACCAACAAACCAACAAGCCAACAAGCCAACAAACCAACAAACCAACAATCCAACAAACCGACAAACCAACAAACCAACAAACCAACAAACCAACAAACCAACAAACCAACAAACCAACAAACCAACAAACCAACAAACAAACAAACCAACAAACCAACAAGCCAACAAACCAACAAACCAACAAACCAACAAACCAACAAACCAACAAACCAACAAACCAACAAACCACCAAACCAACAAACGAACAAACCAACAAGCCAACAAACCAACAAACGAACAAACCAACAAACAAACAAACCAACAAACCAACAAACCAACAAACCAACAAACCAACAATTCAACAAACCAACAAACCAACAAACCAACAAACCAACAAAGCAACAAACCAACAAACGAACAAACCAACAAACCAACAAACCAACAAACCAACAAACCAACAAGCCAACAAACCAACAAACCAACAAACCAACAAACCAACAAACCAACAAACCAAAAAACCAACAAGCCAACAAGCCAACAAACCAACAAACCAACAAGCCAACAAACCAACAAACCAACAAACCAACAAACCAACAAACCAACAAACCAACAAACCAACAAACTAGCAAACCAACAAACCAACAAGCCAACAAACCAACAAACCAACAAGCTAACAAGCCAACAAGCCAACAAGCCAACAAACCAACAAACCAACAAACCAACAAGCCAACAAGCAAACAAACCAACAAACCAACAAGCCAACAAACCAACAAACCAACAGACCAGCAAACCAACAAACCAACAAGCCAACAAGCCAACAAACCAACAAGCCAACAAACGAACATACCAACAAACCAACAAACACAAGCCAACAAACCAACAAACCAACAAGCCAACAAACGAACAAACCAACAAACCAACAAACCAACAAACCAACAAACCAAACAAACCAACAAACGAACAAACCAACAAATCAACAAACCAACAAACCAACAAACCAACAAACCAACAAACCAACAAACCAACAAACCAACAAACCAACAAACCAACAAACCAACAAACCAACAAACCAACAAACCAACAAACCAACAAGCCAACAAACCAAGAAGCCAACAAGCCAACAAGTCAACAAACCAACAAGCCAACAAACGAACAAACCAACAAACCAACAAACCAACAAACCAAAAAACCAACAAACCAACAAACCAACAAACCAACAAACAAATAAACCAACAAACCAACAAACCAAAAAACCAACAAGCCAACAAACCAACAAACCAAGAAACGAACAAATCAACAAACCAACAAGCCAACGAGCCAACAAACCAACAAACGAACAAGCCAACAAACCAACAACTCAACAAACCAACAAGCCAACAAGCCAACAAACCAACAAACCAACAAACCAACAAACCAACAAGCCAACAAACCAACAAGCCAACAAGCCAACAAGTCAACAAACCAACAAGCCAACAAACGAACAAACCAACAAACCAACAAACCAACGAACCAACAAACAAATAAACCAACAAACCAACAAACCAACAAACCAACAAGCCAACAAGCCAACAAGCCAACAAGCCAACAAACCAAGAAACCAACAAACCAACAAACCAACAAACCAACAAACCAACAAGCCAACAAACCAACAACCCAACAAACCAACAAGCCAACAAGCCAACAAACCAACAAACCAACAAACCAACAAACCAATAAACCAACAAACCAACAAACCAACAAGCCAACAAGCCCACAAACCAACAAACCAACAAACGAACAAACCAACAAGCCAACAAACCAACAAACCAACAAGCCAACAAGCCAACAAACGAACAATCCAATATACGAACAAACAAACAAACCAACAAACCAACAAACCAACAACCCAACAAACCAACAAACAAATAAACTAACAAACCAACAAACCAACAAACCGACAAACCAACAAGCCAACAAGCCAACAAACCAACAAACCAACAAACCAACAAACCAACAAACCAACAAGCCAACAAGCCAACAAACCAACAACAAACAAACCAACAAACCAACAAACCAACAAACCAACAAACCAACAAACCAACAAACCAACAAACAAACAAACCAACAAACCAACAAGCCAACAAACCAACAAACCAACAAACCAACAAACCAACAAACCAACAAACCAACAAACCAACAAACCAACAAACGAACAAACCAACAAGCCAACAAACCAACAAACGAACAAACCAACAAACAAACAAACAAGCAAACCAACAAACCAACAAACCAACAAACCAACAATTCAACAAACCAACAAACCAACAAACCAACAAACCAACAAAGCAACAAACCAACAAACGAACAAACCAACAAACCAACAAACCAACAAACCAACAAACCAACAAACCAACAAGCCAACAAACCAACAAACCAACAAACCAACAAACCAACAAATCAACAAACCAACAAACCAACAAACCAAAAAACCAACAAGCCAACAAGCCAACAAACCAACAAACCAACAAGCCCACAAACCAACAAACCAACAAACCAACAAACCAACAAACAACAAACCAACAAACTAGCAAACCAACAAACCAACAAGCCCACAAACCAACAAACCAACAAACCAACAAGCCAACAAGCAAACAAACCAACAAACCAACAAGCCAACAAACCAACAAACCAACAAACCAACAGACCAGCAAACCAACAAACCAACAAGCCAACAAGCCAACAAACCAACAAGCCAACAAACGAACATACCAACAAACCAACAAACACAAGCCAACAAACCAACAAACGAAAAAGCCAACAAACGAACAAACCAACAAACCAACAAACCAACAAACCAACAAACCAAACAACCAACAAACGAACAAACCAACAAATCAACAAACCAACAAACCACAAACCAACAAACCAACAAACCAACAAACCAACAAACCAACAAACCAACAAACCAACAAACCAACAAACCAACAAACCAACAAACCAACAAGCCAACAAACCAACAAGCCAACAAGCCAACAAGTCAACAAACCAACAAGCCAACAAACGAACAAACCAACAAACCAACAAACCAACAAACCAACAAACCAACAAACCAACAAACAAATAAACCAACAAACCAACAAACCAAAAAACCAACAAGCCAACAAACCAACAAACCAAGAAACGAACAAATCAACAAACCAACAAGCCAACGAGCCAACAAACCAACAAACGAACAAGCCAACAAACCAACAACTCAACAAACCAACAAGCCAACAAGCCAACAAACCAACAAACCAACAAACCAACAAACCAAAAAGCCAACAAACCAACAAGCCAACAAGCCAACAAGTCAACAAACCAACAAGCCAACAAACGAACAAACCAACAAACCAACAAACCAACGAACCAACAAACAAATAAACCAACAAACCAACAAACCAACAAACCAACAAGCCAACAAGCCAACAAGCCAACAAGCCAACAAACCAAAGAAACCAACAAACCAACAAACCAACAAACCAACAAACCAACAAGCCAACAAACCAACAACCCAACAAACCAACAAGCCAACAAGCCAACAAGCCAACAAACCAACAAACCAACAAACCAACAAACCAACAAACCAATAAACCAACAAACCAACAAACCAACAAGCCAACAAGCCCACAAACCAACAACCAACAAACGAACAAACCAACAAGCAACAAATCAACAAATCAACAAACAACAAGCCAACAAGCCAACAAACGAACAATCCAATATACGAACAAACAAACAAACCAACAAACCAACAAACCGACAAACCAACAAACCAACAAACAAATAAACTAACAAACCAACAAACAACAAACCGACAAACCAACAAGCCAACAAGCCAACAAACCAACAAACCAACAAACCAACAAACAACAAGCCAACAAGCCAACAAACCAACAAACAAACAAACCAACAAACCAACAAACCAACAAACCAACAAACCAACAAACCAAAAAGCCAACAAGCCAACAAGCCAACAAGCCAACAAACCAACAAACCAACAAACCAACAAGCCAACAAGCCAACAAGCCAACAAACCAACTAACCAACAAACCAACAAACCAACAAACCAACAAGACATTAAACCTACAACCCAACAAACCAACAAGCCAACAAGCCAACAAACCAACAAACCAACAAACCAACAAGCCAACAAGCCAACAAGCCAACAAACCAACAAACCAACAATCCAACAAACCGACAAACCAACAACCCAACAAACCAACAAACCAACAAACCAACAAACCAACAAACCAACAAACCAACAAACCAACAAACCAACAAACCAACAAACCAACAAACCAACAAGCCAACAAACCAACAAACCACAAACGAAAAAAACCAACAAACCAACAAACCAACAAGCCAACAAACCAACAAACGAACAAACCAACAAACAAACAAACAAGCAAACCAACAAACCAACAAACCAACAAACCAACAATTCAACAAACCAACAAACCAACAAACCAACAAACCAACAAAGCAACAAACCAACAAACCAACAAACGAACAAACCAACAAACCAACAAGCCAACAAGCCAACAAGCCAACAAACCAACAAACCAACAAACCAACAAACCAACAAACCAACAAACCAACAAACCAACAAGCCATTAAACCAACAACCCAACAAACCAACAAGCCAACAAGCCAACAAACCAACAAACCAACAAACCAACAAACCAACAAGCCAACAATCCAACAAACCAACAATCCAACAATGCAACAAACCGACAAACCAACAAACCAACAAACCAACAAACCAACAAACCACAAACCAACAAACCAACAAACCAACAAACCAACAAACAAACAAACCAACAAACCAACAAGCCAACAAACCAACAAACCAACAAACCAACAAACCAACAAACCAACAAACCAACGAACCAACAAACCAACAAACGAACAAACCAACAAACCAACAAGCCAACAAACCAACAAACGAACAAACCAACAAACAAACAAACAAGCAAACCAACAAACCAACAAACCAACAAACCAACAATTCAACAAACCAACAAACCAACAAACCAACAAACAAACAAAGCAACAATCCAACAAACGAACAAACCAACAAACCGACAAACCAACAAACCAACAAACCAACAAACCAACAAACCAACAAGCCAACAAACCAACAAACCAACAAACCAACAAACCAACAAACCAACAAACCAACAAACCAAAAAACCAACAAGCCAACAAGCCAACAAATCAACAAACCAACAAGCCAACAAACCAACAAACCAACAAACCAACAAACCAACAAACCAACAAACCAACAAACCAATAAACCAACAAACTAGCAAACCAACAAACCAACAAGCCAACAAGCCAACAAACCAACAAACCAACAAGCCAACAAACCTACAAGCCAACAAACGAACATACCAACAAACCAACAAACACAAGCCAACAAACCAACAAACCAACAAGCCAACAAACGAACACACCAACAAACCAACAAACCAACAAACCGACAAACCAACAAACCAACAAACAAATAAACCAATAAACCAACAAACCAACAAGCCAACAAGCCAACAAGCCAACAAACCAACAAACCAACAAACCATCAAACCAACAAACCAACAAACCAACAAACCAAAAAGCCAACAAACCAACAACCCAACAAACCAACAAGCCACCAAGCTAACAACCAACAAACCAACAAACCAACAAACCAACAAACCACAAACCAACCAACAACCAACAAACCAACAAGCCAACAAGCCCACAACCAACAAACCAACAAACGAACAAACCAACAAGCCAACAAATCAACAAACCAACTAGCCAACAAGCCAACAAACGAACAATCCAATATACGAACAAACAAACAAACCAACAAACCAACAAACCGACAAACCAACAAACCAACAAACAAATAAACCAACAAACCAACAAACCAACAAACCGACAAACTAACAAGCCAACAAACCAACAAACCAACAAACCAACAAACCAACAAACCAACAAGCCAACAAGCCAACAAACCAACAAACAAACAAACCAACAAACCAACAAACCAACAAACCAACAAACCAAAAAGCCAACAAGCCAACAAGCCAACAAGCCAACAAACCAACAAACCAACAAGCCAACAAGCCAACAAGCCAACAAACCAACAAACCAAAAAACCAACAAACCAACAAACCAACAAGCCATTAAACCAACAACCCAACAAACCAACAAGCCAACAAGCCAACAAGCCAACAAACCAACAAACCAACAAACCAACAAGCCAACAAGCCAACAAACCAACAAACCAACAATCCAACAAACCGACAAACCAACAAACCAACAAACCAACAAACCAACAAACCAACAAACCAACAAACCAACAAACCAACAAACCAACAAACCAACAAACCAACAAACCAACAAACTAACAAACAAACAAACCAACAAACCAACAAGCCAACAAACCAACAAACCAACAAACCAACAAACCAACAAGCCAACAAGCCAACAAGCCAACAAACCAACAAACCAACAAACCAACAAGCCAACAAGCCAACAAACCAACAAACCAACAATCCAACAAACCGACAAACCAACAAACCAACAAACCAACAAACCAACAAACCAACAAACCAACAAACCAACAAACGAACAAACCAACAAACAAACAAACAAGCAAACCAACAAACCAACAAACCAACAAACCAACAATTCAACAAACCAACAAACCAACAAACCAACAAACCAACAAAGCAACAAAGCAACAAACCAACAAACGAACAAACCAACAAACCAACAAACCAACAAACCAACAAACCAACAAAACAACAAACCAACAAGCCAACAAACCAACAAACCAACAAACCAACAAACCAACAAACCAACAAACCAAAAAACCAACAAGCCAACAAGCCAACAAACCAACAAACCAACAAGCCAACAAACCAACAAACCAACAAACCAACAAACCAACAAACCAACAAAGCAACAAACCAACAAACCAACAAACCAACAAGCCAACAAACTAACAAACCAACAAGCTAACAAGCCAACAAGCCAACAAGCCAACAAACCAACAAACCAACAAACCAACAAGCCAACAAGCAAACAAACCAACAAACCAACAAGCCAACAAACCAACAAACCAACAAACCAACAGACCAGCAAACCAACAAACCAACAAGCCAACAAGCCAACAAACCAACAAGGCAACAAACGAACATACCAACAAACCAACAAACACAAGCCAACAAACCAACAAACCAACAAGCCAACAAACGAACAAACCAACAAACCAACAAACCAACAAACCAACAAACCAAACAAACCAACAAACGAACAAACCAACAAATCAACAAACCAACAAACCAACAAACCAACAAACCAACAAACCAACAAACCAACAAACCAACAAACCAACAAACCAACAAACCAACAAACCAACAAACCAACAAACCAACAAACCAACAAACCAACAAACCAACAAACCAACAAACCAACAAGCCAACAAACCAACAAGCCAACAAGCCAACAAGTCAACAAACCAACAAGCCAACAAACGAACAAACCAACAAACCAACAAACCAACAAACCAACAAACCAACAAACAAATAAACCAACAAACCAACAAACCAACAAACCAACAAGCCAACAAACCAACAAACCAAGAAACGAACAAATCAACAAACCAACAAGCCAACGAGCCAACAAACCAACAAACGAACAAACCAACAAACCAACAAACCAACAAACCAACAAACCAATAAACCAACAAGCCAACAAGCCAGCAAACCAACAAACCAACAAGCCAACAAGCCAACAAGCCAACAAGCGAACAAGCCAACAAACCAACAAACCAACAAACCTACAAACCAACAAACCAACAAACCAACAAGCCAACAAGCCAACAAACCAACAAGCCAACAAACGAACAAACCAACAAACCAACAAACCAACAAACATAAGCCAACAAACCAACAAGCTAACAAACGAACAAACCAACAAACCAACAAACCAACAAACCAACAAACCAACAAACCAACAAACCAACAAACCAACAAACCAACAAACCAACAAACCAACAAACCAACAAACCAACAAACCAACAAACCAACAAACCAACAAACCAACAAACCAAAAAACCAACAAGCCAACAAGCCAACAAACCAACAAGCCAACAAACGAACAAACCAACGAACCAACAAACCAACAAACCAACAAACAAATAAACCAACAAACCAACAAACCAACAAACCAACAAACCAACAAACCACCAACCAACAAAACAACAAAACAACAAACCAACAAACTACAAGCCAACAAACCAACAAACCAACAAGCCAACAAGCCAAAAAGCCAACAAGCCAACAAACCAACAAACCAACAAACCAACAAGCCAACAAGCAAACAAACCAACAAACCAACAAGCCAACAAACCAACAAACCAACAAACCAACAGACCAGCAAACCAACAAACCAACAAGCCAACAAGCCAACAAACCAACAAACCAACAAGCCAACAAACGAACATACCAACAAACCAACAAACACAAGCCAACAAACCAACAAGCCAACAAGCCAACAAACGAACAAAACAACAAACCAACAAACCAACAAACCAACAAACTAACAAACCAACAAACCAACAAACCAACAAACCAACAAACCAACAAACTAACAAACCAACAAACCAACAAACCAACAAACCAACTAACCAACAAACCAACAAACCAACAAACCAACAAACCAACAAGCCAACAAACCAACAAGTCAACAAACCAACAAGCCAACAAACGAACAAACCAACAAACCAACAAACCAACAATCCAACAAACAAATAAATTAACAAATCAACAAACCAACAAACCAACAAGCCAACAAACCAACAAACCAAGAAACGAACAAATCAACAAACCAACAAGCCAACGAGCCAACAAACCAACAAACCAACAAACCAACAAACCAACAAACCAACAAACCAACAAACCAACAAACCAACAAACCAACAAACCAACAAACCAACAAACCAACAAACCAACAAACCAACAAACCAACAAACCAACAAACCAACAAACCAAAAAACCCACAAGCCAACAAGCCAACAAACCAACAAACCAACAAACCAACAAACCAACAATCGAACAAACCAACAAACAAACAAACCAAGTAACCAACAAACTAACAAACCAACAAACCAACAAACCAACAAGCCAAAAAACGAACCAACGAACAAACCAACAAGCCAACAAACCACCAAACCAACAAACGAACAAACCAATAAGCCAACAAACCAACAAACCAACAAGCCAACAAACCAACAAACCAACAAACCAACAAACCAACAAACCAACAAACCAACAAACCAACAAACCAACAAGCCAACAAACCAACAAACCAACAAGCCAACTAGCCAACAAACCAACAAACTAACAAACCAACAAACCAACAAACCAACAAACCAACAAGCCAACAAGCCAACAAACCAACAAACTAACAAGCCAACAAACCAACAGACCAACAATTCAACAAACCAACAAACCAACAAACCAACAAACCAACAAACCAACAAACCAACAAACCAACAAACCAACAAGCCAACAAGCCAACAAGCCAACAAGCCAACAAGCCAACAAACCAGCAAACCAACAACCCAACAAACCAACAAGCCAACAAGCCAACAAACCAAGAAACCAACAAAACAACAAACCAACAAACCAAAAACAAACAAACCAACAAACCGACAAGCCAACAAGCCAACAAACCAACAAGCCAACAAACGAACTAACCAACAAACCAACAAACCAACAAACCAACAAACCAATAAGCCAACAAACCAACAAACCAACAAGCCAACAAGCCCACAAACCAACAAGCCAACAAACGAACAAACCAACAAGCCAATAAGCCAACAAACCAACAAACCAACAAGCCAACAACCGAACAATCCAACAAACGAACAAACAAACAAACCAACAAACCAACAAACCAACAAACCAACAAACCAACAATTCAACAAACCAACAAGCCAACAAGCCAACAAACCATCAAACAAACAAACCAACACACCAACAAACCAACAAACCAACAAACCAACAAACGAACAAACCAACAAACAAACAAACCAAGTAACCAACAAACCAACAAACCAAAAAAACAACAAACCAAGAAACTTAGAAACCAACAAACCAACAAACCAACAAACCAACAAACCAACAAACCAACAAGCCAAAAAACGAACCAACGAACAAACCAACAAGCCAACAAACCAACAAACTAACAAACCAACAAACCAACAAACCAACAAACCAACAAACCAACAAACTAACAAACCAACAAACCAACAAACCAACAAACCAACAAACCAACTAACCAACAAACCAACAAACTAACAAACCAACAAACCAACAAACCAACAAACCAACAAACCAACAAACTAACAAACCAAGAAACCAACAAACCAACAAACCAACTAACCAACAAACCAACAAACCAACAAACCAACAAACCAACAAGCCAACAAACCAACAAGTCAACAAACCAACAAGCCAACAAACGAACAAACCAACAAACCAACAAACCAACAATCCAACAAACAAATAAATTAACAAATCAACAAACCAACAAACCAACAAGCCAACAAACCAACAAACCAAGAAACGAACAAATCAACAAACCAACAAGCCAACGAGCCAACAAACCAACAAACCAACAAACCAACAAACCAACAAACCAACAAACCAACAAACCAACAAACCAACAAACCAACAAACCAACAAACCAACAAACCAACAAACCAACAAACCAACAAACCAACAAACCAACAAACCAACAAACCAACAAACCAAAAAACCCACAAGCCAACAAGCCAACAAACCAACAAACCAACAAACCAACAAACCAACAATCGAACAAACCAACAAACAAACAAACCAAGTAACCAACAAACTAACAAACCAACAAACCAACAAACCAACAAGCCAAAAAACGAACCAACGAACAAACCAACAAGCCAACAAACCACCAAACCAACAAACGAACAAACCAATAAGCCAACAAACCAACAAACCAACAAGCCAACAAACCAACAAACCAACAAACCAACAAACCAACAAACCAACAAACCAACAAACCAACAAGCCAACAAACCAACAAACCAACAAGCCAACTAGCCAACAAACCAACAAACTAACAAACCAACAAACCAACAAACCAACAAACCAACAAGCCAACAAGCCAACAAACCAACAAACTAACAAGCCAACAAACCAACAGACCAACAATTCAACAAACCAACAAACCAACAAACCAACAAACCAACAAACCAACAAACCAACAAACCAACAAACCAACAAGCCAACAAGCCAACAAGCCAACAAGCCAAAAAGCCAACAAACCAGCAAACCAACAACCCAACAAACCAACAAGCCAACAAGCCAACAAACCAAGAAACCAACAAAACAACAAACCAACAAACCAAAAACAAACAAACCAACAAACCGACAAGCCAACAAGCCAACAAACCAACAAGCCAACAAACGAACTAACCAACAAACCAACAAACCAACAAACCAACAAACCAATAAGCCAACAAACCAACAAACCAACAAGCCAACAAGCCCACAAACCAACAAGCCAACAAACGAACAAACCAACAAGCCAATAAGCCAACAAACCAACAAACCAACAAGCCAACAACCGAACAATCCAACAAACGAACAAACAAACAAACCAACAAACCAACAAACCAACAAACCAACAAACCAACAATTCAACAAACCAACAAGCCAACAAGCCAACAAACCATCAAACAAACAAACCAACACACCAACAAACCAACAAACCAACAAACCAACAAACGAACAAACCAACAAACAAACAAACCAAGTAACCAACAAACCAACAAACCAAAAAAACAACAAACCAAGAAACTTAGAAACCAACAAACCAACAAACCAACAAACCAACAAACCAACAAACCAACAAGCCAAAAAACGAACCAACGAACAAACCAACAAGCCAACAAACCAACAAACCAACAAACGAACAAACCAATAAGCCAACAAACCAACAAACCAACAAGCCAACAAACCAACAAACCAACAAACCAACAAACCAACAAACCAACAAGCCAACAAACCAACAAACCAACAAGCCAACTAGCCAACAAACCAACAAACTAACAAACCAACAAACCAACAAACCAACAAACCAACAAACCAACAAGCCAACAAGCCAACAAACCAACAAACTAACAAGCCAACAAACCAACAGACCAACAATTCAACAAACCAACAAACCAACAAACCAACAAACCAACAAACCAACAAACCAACAAACCAACAAACCAACAAACCAACAAGCCAACAAGCCAACAAGCCAACAAGCCAACAAACCAGCAAACCAACAACCCAACAAACGAAAAAAACCAACAAACCAACAAGCCAACAAGCCCACAAACCAACAAGCCAACAAACGAACAAACCAACAAGCCAATAAGCCAACAAACCAACAAACCAACAAGCCAACAACCGAACAATCCAACAAACGAACAAACAAACAAACCAACAAACCAACAAACCAAGAAACCAACAATTCAACAAACCAACAAGCCAACAAGCCAACAAACCAACAAACAAACAAACCAACACACCAACACACCAACAAACCAACAAACCAACAAACCAACAAACCAACAAACGAACAAACCAACAAACAAACAAACCAAGTAACCAACAAACCAACAAACCAAAAAAACAACAAACCAAGAAACCTAGAAACCAACAAGCCAACAAACGAACAAACCAACAAGCCAATAAGCCAACAAACCAACAAACCAACAAGCCAACAACCGAACAATCCTACAAACGAACAAACAAACAAACCAACAAACCAACAAACCAAGAAACCAACAATTCAACAAACCAACAAGCCAACAAGCCAACAAACCAACAAACAAACAAACCAACACACCAACACACCAACAAACCAACAAACCAACAAACCAACAAACCAACAAACGAACAAACCAACAAACAAACAAACCAAGTAACCAACAAACCAACAAATCAAAAAAACAACAAACCAAGAAACCTAGAAACCAACAAACCAACAAACCAACAAACCAACAAATCAACAAGCCAAAAAACGAACCAACGAACAAACCAACAAGCCAGCAAACCAACAAACCAACAAACGAACAAACCAATAAGCCAACAAGCCAACAAACCAACAAGTCAACAAACCAACAAGCCAACAATCCAACAAACAAATAAACTAACAAACCAACAAACCAACAAACCAACAAGCCAACAAACCAACAAAGCAAGAAACGAACAAATCAACAAACCAACAAGCCAACGAGCCAACAAACGAACAAACCAACAAACCAACAAACCAACAAACCAACAAACCAACAAACAAACAAACAAACAAACCAAGTAACCAACAGACCAACAAACCAAAAAAACAACAAACCAAGAAACCTAGAAACCAACAAACCAACAAACCAACAAACCAACAAACCAACAAACCAACAAGCCAAAAAACGAACCAACGAACAAACCAACAAGCCAACAAACCAACAAACCAACAAACGAACAAACCAATAAGCCAACAAACCAACAAACCAACAAGCCAACAAACCAACAAACCAACAAACCAACAAACCAACAAACCAACAAACCAACAAGCCAACAAACCAACAAACCAACAAGCCAACTAGCCAACAAACCAACAAACTAACAAACCAACAAACCAACAAACCAACAAACCAACAAACCAACAAGGCAACAAGCCAACAAACCAACAAACTAACAAGCCAACAAACCAACAGACCAACAATTCAACAAACCAACAAACCAACAAACCAACAAGCCAACAAACGAACAAACCAACAAACCAACAAACCAACAAACATAAGCCAACAAACCAACAAGCCAACAAACGAACAAACCAACAAACCAACAAACCAACAAACCAACAAACCAACAAACCAACAAACCAACAAACCAACAAACCAACAAACCAACAAACCAACAAACCAAAAAACCAACAAGCCAACAAACCAACAAGCCAACAAACGAACAAACCAACGAACCAACAAACCAACAAACCAACAAACAAATAAACCAACAAACCAACAAACCAACAAACCAACAAACCAACAAACCACCAACCAACAAACCAACAAAACAACAAACCAACAAACCAACAAGCCAACAAACCAACAAACCAACAAGCCAACAAGCCAAAAAGCCAACAAGCCAACAAACCAACAAACCAACAAACCAACAAGCCAACAAGCAAACAAACCAACAAACCAACAAGCCAACAAACCAACAAACCAACAAACCAACAGACCAGCAAACCAACAAACCAACAAGCCAACAAGCCAACAAACCAACAAACCAACAAGCCAACAAACGAACATACCAACAAACCAACAAACACAAGCCAACAAACCAACAAGCCAACAAGCCAACAAACGAACAAACCAACAAACCAACAAACCAACAAACCAACAAACCAACAAACCAACAAACCAACAAACCAACAAACCAACAAACCAACAAACTAACAAACCACCAAACTAACAAACCAACAAACCAACAAACCAACAAACCAACAAACCAACAAACCAACAAACCAACAAACCAACAAACCAACAAACCAACAAACCAACAAACCAACAAGCCAACAAAACAACAAGTCAACAAACCAACAAGCCAACAAACGAACAAACCAACAAACCAACAAACCAACAAACCAACAATCCAACAAACAAATAAATTAACAAACCAACAAACCAACAAACCAACAAGCCAACAAACCAACAAACCAACAAACCAACAAACCAACAAACCAACAAACCAACAAACCAACAAACTAACAAACCAACAAACCAACAAACCAACAAACCAACAAACCAAAAAACCAACAAGCCAACAAGCCAACAAACCAACAAACCAACAAACCAACAAACCAACAAACGAACAAACCAACAAACAAACAAACCAAGTAACCAACAAACCAACAAACCAACAAACCAATAAGCCAACAAACCAACAAACCAACAAGCCAACAAGCCCACAAACCAACAAGCCAACAAACGAACAAACCAACAAGCCAATAAGCCAACAAACCAACAAACCAACAAGCCAACAACCGAACAATCCAACAAACGAACAAACAAACAAACCAACAAACCAACAAACCAACAAACCAACAAACCAACAAACCAACAATTCAACAAACCAATAAGCCAATAAGCCAACAAACCAACAAACAAACAAACCAACACACCAACAAACCAACAAACCAACAAACCAACAAACGAACAAACCAACAAACAAACAAACCAAGTAACCAACAAACCAACAAACCAAAAAAACAAGAAACCAAGAAACCTAGAAACCAACAAACCAACAAACCAACAAACCAACAAATCAACAAGCCAAAAAACGAACCAACGAACAAACCAACAAGCCAACAAACCAACAAACCAACAAACGAACAAACCAATAAGCAAACAAACCAACAAACCAACAAGCCAACAATCCAACAAACCAACAAACCAACAAACCAACAAACCAACAAACCAACAAGCCAACAAACCAACAAACCAACAAGCCAACTAGCCAACAAACCAACAAACTAACAAACCAACAAACCAACAAACCAACAAACCAACAAGCCAACAAGCCAACAAACCAACAAACTAACAAGCCAACAAACCAACAGACCAACAATTCAACAAACCAACAAACCAACAAACCAATAAACCAACAAACCAACAAACCAACAAACCAACAAACCAACAAACCAACAAACCAACAAACCAACAAACCAACAAACCAACAAACCAACAAGCCAACAAGCCAACAAGCCAACAAGCCAACAAGCCAACAAACCAGCAAACCAACAACCCAACAAACGAACAAACCAACAAACCAACAAGCCAACAAGCCCACAAACCAACAAGCCAACAAACGAACAAACCAACAAGCCAATAAGCCAACAAACCAACAAACCAACAAGCCAACAACCGAACAATCCAACAAACGAACAAACAAACAAAACAAGAAACCAACAAACCAACAAACCAACAAACCAACAATTCAACAAACCAACAAGCCAACAAGCCAACAAACCAACAAACAAACAAACCAACACACCAACAAACCAACAAACCAATAAACCAACAAACCAACAAACGAACAAACCAACAAACAAACAAACCAAGTAACCAACAAACCAACAAACCAAAAAAACAACAAACCAAGAAACCTTGAAACCAACAAACCAACAAACTAACAAACCAACAAACCAACAAACCAACAAGCCAAAAAACGAACCAATGAACAAACCAACAAGCCAGCAAACCAACAAACCAACAATCGAACAAACCAATAAGCCAACAAGCCAACAAACCAACAAGTCAACAAACCAACAAGCCAACAATCCAACAAACAAATAAATTAACAAACCAACAAACCAACAAACCAACAAGCCAACAAACCAACAAAGCAAGAAACGAACAAATCAACAAACCAACAAGCCAACGAGCCAACAAACCAAGAAACCAACAAACCAACAAACCAACAAACCAACAAACCAACAAACAAACAAACCAACAAACAAACAAATCAAGTAACCAACAGACCAACAAACCAAAAAAACAACAAACCAAGAAACCTAGAAACCAACAAACCAACAAACCAACAAACCAACAAACCAACAAACCAACAAACCAACAAGCCAAAAAACGAACCAACGAACAAACCAACAAGCCAACAAACCAACAAACCAACAAACGAACAAACCAATAAGCCAACAAACCAACAAACCAACAAGCCAACAAACCAACAAACCAACAAACCAACAAACCAACAAACCAACAAACCAACAAGCCAACAAACCAACAAACCAACAAGCCAACTAGCCAACAAACCAACAAACTAACAAACCAACAAACCAACAAACAAACAAACCAACAAACCAACAAGCCAACAAGCCAACAAACCAACAAACTAACAAGCCAACAAACCAACAGACCAACAATTCAACAAACCAACAAACCAACAAACCAACAAACCAACAAACCAATAAACCAACAAACCAACAAACCAACAAACCAACAAACCAACAAGCCAACAAGCCAACAAGCCAACAAGCCAACAAGCCAACAAACCAGCAAACCAACAACCCAACAAACCAACAAGCCAACAAGCCAACAAACCAAGAAACCAACAAAAGAACAAACCAACAAACCAAAAACCAACAAACCAACAAACCGACAAGCCAACAAGCCAACAAACCAACAAGCCAACAAACGAACTAACCAACAAACCAACAAACCAACAAACCAACAAACCAACAAACCAACAAACCAACAAACCAATAAGCCAACACACCAACAAACCAACCAGCCAACAAGCCCACAAACCAACAAGCCAACAAACGAACAAACCAACAAGCCAATAAGCCAACAAACCAACAAACCAACAAGCCAACAACCGAACAATCCAACAAACGAACAAACAAACAAACCAACAAACCACCAAACCAACAAACCAACAAACCAACAATTCAACAAACCAACAAGCCAACAAGCCAACAAACCAACAAACAAACAAACCAACACACCAACAAACCAACAAACCAACAAACCAACAAACCAAAAAGCCAACAAGCCTACAAGCCAACAAGCCAACAAACCAACAAACCAACAAGCTAACAACCCAACAAGCCAACAAACCAACAAACCAACAAGCCAACTAGCCAACAAACCAACAAACTAACAAACCAACAAACCAACAAACCAACAAACCAACAAGCCAACAAGCCAACAAACCAACAAACTAACAAGCCAACAAACCAACAGACCAACAATTCAACAAACCAACAAACCAACAAACCAACAAACCAACAAACCAACAAACCAACAAGCCAACAAGCCAACGAACGAACAAACCAACAAACGAACAAACCAATAAGCCAAAAAACCAACAAACCAACAAGCCAACAAACTAACAAACCAACAAACCAACAAACCAACAAACCAACAAACCAACAAGCCAACAAACCAACAAACCAACAAACCAACTAACCAACAAACCAACAAGCCAACAAACCAGTAAACCAACAAACCAACAAGCCAACAAGCCAAGAAGCCAACAAGCGAACAAGCCAACAAACCAACAAACCAACAAACCAACAAACCAACAAACCAACAAGCCAACAAGCCAACAAACCAACAAGCCAACAAACGAACAAACCAACAAACCAACAAACCAACAAACCAACAAACATAAGCCAACAAACCAACAAGCCAACAAACGAACAAACCAACAACCCAACAAACATAAGCCAACAAACCAACAAGCCAACAAACGAACAAACCAACAAACCAACAAACCAACAATGCAACAAACCAACAAACCAACAAACCAACAAACCAACAAACCAACAAACCAACAAACCAACAAACCAACAAACCAAAAAACCAACAAGCCAACAAACCAACAAACCAACAAACCAACGAACCAACAAACCAACAAACCAACAAACAAATAAACCAACAAACCAACAAACCAACAAACCAACAAACCAACAAACCAACAAACCAACAAACCAACAAACCAACAAACCAACAAGCCAACAAACCAACAAACCAACAAGCCAACAAGCCAAAAAGCCAACAAGCCAACAAACCAACAAACCAACAAACCAACAAGCCAACAAGCAAACAAACCAACAAACCAACAAACCAACAAACCAACAAACCAACAAACCAACAAACCAACAAACCAACAAGCCAACAAACCAACAACTCAACAAACCAACAAGCCAACAAACGAACAAACCAACAAACCAACAAACCAACAAACCAACAAACCAACAAACCAACAAACCAATAAACCAACAAACCAACAAACCAACAAACCAACAAACCAACAAACCAACAAACCAACAAACCAACAAACCAACAAACCAACAAACCAACAAGCCAACAAACCAACAACTCAACAAACCAACAAGCCAACAAACTAACAAACCAACAAACCAACAAACCAACAAACCAACAATCCAACAAACAAATAAATTAACAAACCAACAAACCAACAAACCAACAAGCCAACAAACAAACAAACCAAGAAACGAACAAATCAACAAACTAACAAGCCAACGAGCCAACAAACCAACAAACCAACAAACCAACAAACCAACAAACCAACAAACCAACAAACCAACAAACCAACAAACCAACAAACCAACAAACCAACAAACCAACAAACCAAAAAACCAACAAGCCAACAAGCCAACAAACCAACAAACCAACAAACCAACAAACCAACAAACGAACAAACCAACAAACAAACAAACCAAGTAACCAAAAAACCAACAAACCAAAAAAACAACAAACCAAGAAACCTAGAAACCAACAAACCAACAAACCAACAAACCAACAAACCAACAAACCAACAAACCAACAAGCCAAAAAACGAACCAACGAACAAACAAACCAACACACCAACAAACCAACAAACGAACAAACCAACAAACAAACAAACCAAGTAACCAACAAACCAACAAACCAAAAAAACAACAAACCAAGAAACCTAGAAACCAACAAACCAACAAACCAACAAACCAACAGATCAACAAACCAACAAACCAACAAGCCAACAAGCCAACAAACCAACAAACCAACAAGCCAACAAACGAACATACCAACAAACCAACAAACACAAGCCAACAAACCAACAAGCCAACAAACGAACAAACCAACAAACCAACCAACCAACAAACCAACAAACCAACAAACCAACAAACCAACAAACCAATAAACCAACAAACCAACAAACCAACAAACCAACAAACCAACAAACCAACAAACCAACAAACCAACAAACCAACAAACCAACAAACCAACAAACCAACAAACCAACAAACCAACAAACCAACAAACCAACAAACCAACAAGCCAACAAACCAACAACTCAACAAACCAACAAGCCAACAAACGAACAAACCAACAAACCAACAAACCAACAAACCAACAATCCAACAAACAAATAAATTAACAAACCAACAAACCAACAAACCAACAAGCCAACAAACAAACAAACCAAGAAACGAACAAATCAACAAACTAACAAGCCAACGAGCCAACAAACCAACAAACCAACAAACCAACAAACCAACAAACCAACAAACCAACAAACCAACAAACCAACAAACCAACAAACCAACAAACCAACAAACCAACAAACCAACAAACCAAAAAACCAACAAGCCAACAAACCAACAAACCAACAAACCAACAAACCAACAAACCAACAAACCAACAAACGAACAAACCAACAAACAAACAAACCAAGTAACCAACAAACCAACAAACCAAAAAAACAACAAACCAAGAAACCTAGAAACCAACAAACCAACAAACCAACAAACCAACAAACCAACAAACCAACAAGCCAAAAAACGAACCAACGAACAAACAAACCAACACACCAACAAACCAACAAACCAATAAACCAACAAACCAACAAACGAACAAACCAACAAACAAACAAACCAAGTAACCAACAAACCAACAAACCAAAAAAACAACAAACCAAGAAACCTAGAAACCAACAAACCAACAAACCAACAAACCAACAAATCAACAAGCCAAAAAACGAACCAACGAACAAACCAACAAGCCAGCAAACCAACAAACCAACAAACGAACAAACCAATAAGCCAACAAGCCAACAAACCAACAAGTCAACAAACCAACAAGCCAACAATCCAACAAACAAATAAATTAACAAACCAACAAACCAACAAACCAACAAGCCAACAAACCAACAAAGCAAGAAACGAACAAATCAACAAACCAACAAGCCAACGAGCCAACAAACGAACAAACCAACAAACCAACAAACCAACAAACCAACAAACCAACAAACCAACAAACGAACAAACCAACAAACAAACAAACCAAGTAACCAACAGACCAACAAACCAAAAAAACAACAAACCAAGAAACCTAGAAACCAACAAACCAACAAACCAACAAACCAACAAACCAACAAACCAACAAGCCAAAAAACGAACCAACGAACAAACCAACAAGCCAACAAACCAACAAACCAACAAACGAACAAACCAATAAGCCAACAAACCAACAAACCAACAAGCCAACAAACCAACAAACCAACAAACCAACAAACCAACAAACCAACAAACCAACAAACCAACAAGCCAACAAACCAACAAACCAACAAGCCAACTAGCCAACAAACCAACAAACTAACAAACCAACAAACCAACAAACCAACAAACCAACAAACCAACAAACCAACAAGGCAACAAGCCAACAAACCAACAAACTAACAAGCCAACAAACCAACAGACCAACAATTCAACAAACCAACAAACCAACAAACCAACAAGCCAACAAACGAACAATCCAACAAACCAACAAACCAACAAACCAACAAACATAAGCCAACAAACCAACAAGCCAACAAACGAACAAACCAACAAACCAACAAACATAAGCCAACAAACCAACAAGCCAACAAACGAACAAACCAACAAACCAACAAACCAACAATGCAACAAACCAACAAACCAACAAACCAACAAACCAACAAACCAACAAACCAACAAACCAACAAACCAACAAACCAAAAAACCAACAAGCCAACAAACCAACAAACCAACAAACCAACGAACCAACAAACCAACAAACCAACAAACAAATAAACCAACAAACCAACAAACCAACAAACCAACAAACCAACAAACCAACAAACCAACAAACCAACAAACCAACAAACCAACAAACCAACAAGCCAACAAACCAACAAACCAACAAGCCAACAAGCCAAAAAGCCAACAAGCCAACAAACCAACAAACCAACAAACCAACAAGCCAACAAGCAAACAAACCAACAAACCAACAAACCAACAAACCAACAAACCAACAAACCAACAAACCAACAAACCAACAAGCCAACAAACCAACAACTCAACAAACCAACAAGCCAACAAACGAACAAACCAACAAACCAACAAACCAACAAACCAACAAACCAACAAACCAACAAACCAACAAACCAATAAACCAACAAACCAACAAACCAACAAACCAACAAACCAACAAACCAACAAACCAACAAACCAACAAACCAACAAACCAACAAACCAACAAACCAACAAGCCAACAAACCAACAACTCAACAAACCAACAAGCCAACAAACTAACAAACCAACAAACCAACAAACCAACAAACCAACAATCCAACAAACAAATAAATTAACAAACCAACAAACCAACAAACCAACAAGCCAACAAACAAACAAACCAAGAAACGAACAAATCAACAAACTAACAAGCCAACGAGCCAACAAACCAACAAACCAACAAACCAACAAACCAACAAACCAACAAACCAACAAACCAACAAACCAACAAACCAACAAACCAACAAACCAACAAACCAACAAACCAAAAAACCAACAAGCCAACAAGCCAACAAACCAACAAACCAACAAACCAACAAACCAACAAACGAACAAACCAACAAACAAACAAACCAAGTAACCAAAAAACCAACAAACCAAAAAAACAACAAACCAAGAAACCTAGAAACCAACAAACCAACAAACCAACAAACCAACAAACCAACAAACCAACAAACCAACAAGCCAAAAAACGAACCAACGAACAAACAAACCAACACACCAACAAACCAACAAACGAACAAACCAACAAACAAACAAACCAAGTAACCAACAAACCAACAAACCAAAAAAACAACAAACCAAGAAACCTAGAAACCAACAAACCAACAAACCAACAAACCAACAGATCAACAAACCAACAAACCAACAAGCCAACAAGCCAACAAACCAACAAACCAACAAGCCAACAAACGAACATACCAACAAACCAACAAACACAAGCCAACAAACCAACAAGCCAACAAACGAACAAACCAACAAACCAACCAACCAACAAACCAACAAACCAACAAACCAACAAACCAACAAACCAATAAACCAACAAACCAACAAACCAACAAACCAACAAACCAACAAACCAACAAACCAACAAACCAACAAACCAACAAACCAACAAACCAACAAACCAACAAACCAACAAACCAACAAACCAACAAACCAACAAGCCAACAAACCAACAACTCAACAAACCAACAAGCCAACAAACGAACAAACCAACAAACCAACAAACCAACAAACCAACAATCCAACAAACAAATAAATTAACAAACCAACAAACCAACAAACCAACAAGCCAACAAACAAACAAACCAAGAAACGAACAAATCAACAAACTAACAAACCAACAAACCAACAAACCAACAAACCAACAAACCAACAAACCAACAAACCAACAAACCAACAAACCAAAAAACCAACAAGCCAACAAGCCAACAAACCAACAAACCAACAAACCAACAAACCAACAAACCAACAAACGAACAAACCAACAAACAAACAAACCAAGTAACCAACAAACCAACAAACCAAAAAAACAACAAACCAAGAAACCTAGAAACCAACAAACCAACAAACCAACAAACCAACAAACCAACAAACCAACAAGCCAAAAAACGAACCAACGAACAAACAAACCAACACACCAACAAACCAACAAACCAACAAACCAACAAACCAACAAACGAACAAACCAACAAACAAACAAACCAAGTAACCAACAAACCAACAAACCAAAAAAACAACAAACCAAGAAACCTAGAAACCAACAAACCAACAAACCAACAAACCAACAAATCAACAAGCCAAAAAACGAACCAACGAACAAACCAACAAGCCAGCAAACCAACAAACCAACAAACGAACAAACCAATAAGCCAACAAGCCAACAAACCAACAAGTCAACAAACCAACAAGCCAACAATCCAACAAACAAATAAATTAACAAACCAACAAACCAACAAACCAACAAGCCAACAAACCAACAAAGCAAGAAACGAACAAATCAACAAACCAACAAGCCAACGAGCCAACAAACGAACAAACCAACAAACCAACAAACCAACAAACCAACAAACCAACAAACCAACAAACGAACAAACCAACAAACAAACAAACCAAGTAACCAACAGACCAACAAACCAAAAAAACAACAAACCAAGAAACCTAGAAACCAACAAACCAACAAACCAACAAACCAACAAACCAACAAACCAACAAGCCAAAAAACGAACCAACGAACAAACCAACAAGCCAACAAACCAACAAACCAACAAACGAACAAACCAATAAGCCAACAAACCAACAAACCAACAAGCCAACAAACCAACAAACCAACAAACCAACAAACCAACAAACCAACAAACCAACAAGCCAACAAACCAACAAACCAACAAGCCAACTAGCCAACAAACCAACAAACTAACAAACCAACAAACCAACAAACCAACAAACCAACAAACCAACAAGGCAACAAGCCAACAAACCAACAAACTAACAAGCCAACAAACCAACAGACCAACAATTCAACAAACCAACAAACCAACAAACCAACAAGCCAACAAACGAACAAACCAACAAACCAACAAACCAACAAACCAACAAACATAAGCCAACAAACCAACAAGCCAACAAACGAACAAACCAACAAACCAACAAACCAACAAACCAACAAACCAACAAACCAACAAACCAACAAACCAACAAACCAACAAACCAACAAACCAACAAACCAACAAACCAGCAAACCAAAAAACCAACAAGCCAACAAACCAACAAACCAACAAGCCAACAAACGAACAAACCAACGAACCAACAAACCAACAAACCAACAAACAAATAAACCAACAAACCAACAAACCAACAAACCAACAAACCAACAAACCACCAACCAACAAACCAACAAAACAACAAACCAACAAACCAACAAGCCAACAAACCAACAAACCAACAAGCCAACAAGCCAAAAAGCCAACAAGCCAACAAACCAACAAACCAACAAACCAACAAGCCAACAAGCAAACAAACCAACAAACCAACAAGCCAACAAACCAACAAACCAACAAACCAACACACCAGCAAACCAACAAACCAACAAGCCAACAAGCCAACAAACCAACAAACCAACAAGTTAACAAACGAACATACCAACAAACCAACAAACACAAGCCAACAAACCAACAAGCCAACAAGCCAACAAACGAACAAACCAACAAACCAACAAACCAACAAACCAACAAACCAACAAACCAACAAACCAACAAACCAACAAACCACCAAACTAACAAACCAACAAACCAACAAACCAACAAACCAACAAACCAACAAACCAACAAACCAACAAACCAACAAACCAACAAACCAACAAACCAACAAGCCAACAAACCAACAAGTCAACAAACCAACAAGCCAACAAACGAACAAGCCAACAAACCAACAAACCAACAAACCAACAATCCAACAAACAAATAAATTAACAAACCAACAAACCAACAAACCAACAAGCCAACAAACCAACAAACCAAGAACCGAACAAATCAACAAACCAACAAGCCAACGAGCCACAAACCAACAAACCAACAAACCAACAAACCAACAAACCAACAAACCAACAAACCAACAAACCAACAAACCAACAAACCAACAAACCAACAAACCAACAAACCAAAAAACCAACAAGCCAACAAGCCAACAAACCAACAAACCAACAAACCAACAAACCAACAAACCAACAAACGAACAAACCAACAAACAAACAAACCAAGTAACCAACAAACCAACAAACCAACAAACCAATAAGCCAACAAACCAACAAACCAACAAGCCAACAAGCCCACAAACCAACAAGCCAACAAACGAACAACCCAACAAGCCAATAAGCCAACAAACCAACAAACCAACAAGCCAACAACCAAACAATCCAACAAACGAACAAACAAACAAACCAACAAACCAACAAACCAACAAACCAACAAACCAACAAACCAACAAACCAACAATTCAACAAACCAATAAGCCAATAAGCCAACAAACCAACAAACAAACAAACCAACACACCAACAAACCAACAAACCAACAAACCAACAAACGAACAAACCAACAAACAAACAAAACAAGTAACCAACAAACCAACAAACCAAAAAAACAACAAGCCAAAAAACGAACCAACGAACAAACCAACAAGCCAACAAACCAACAAACCAACAAACGAACAAACCAATAAGCAAACAAACCAACAAACCAACAAGCCAACAAACCAACAAACCAACAAACCAACAAACCAACAAACCAACAAACCAACAAGCCAACAAACCAACAAACCAACAAGCCAACTAGCCAACAAACCAACAAACTAACAAACCAACAAACCAACAAACCAACAAACCAACAAGCCAACAAGCCAACAAACCAATAAACTAACAAGCCAACAAACCAACAGACCAACAATTCAACAAACCAACAAACCAACAAACCAATAAACCAACAAACCAACAAACCAACAAACCAACAAACCAACAAACCAACAAACCAACAAACCAACAAACCAACAAACCAACAAACCAACAAGCCAACAAGCCAACAAGCCAACAAGCCAACAAGCCAACAAACCAGCAAACCAACAACCCAACAAACGAACAAACCAACAAACCAACAAGCCAACAAGCCCACAAACCAACAAGCCAACAAACGAACAAACCAACAAGCCAATAAGCCAACAAACCAACAAACCAACAAGCCAACAACCGAACAATCCAACAAACGAACAAACAAACAAACCAAGAAACCAACAAACCAACAAACCAACAAACCAACAATTCAACAAACCAACAAGCCAACAAGCCAACAAACCAACAAACAAACAAACCAACACACCAACAAACCAACAAACCAATAAACCAACAAACCAACAAACGAACAAACCAACAAACAAACAAACCAAGTAACCAACAAACCAACAAACCAAAAAAACAACAAACCAAGAAACCTTGAAACCAACAAACCAACAAACTAACAAACCAACAAACCAACAAACCAACAAGCCAAAAAACGAACCAACGAACAAACCAACAAGCCAGCAAACCAACAAACCAACAAACGAACAAACCAATAAGCCAACAAGCCAACAAACCAACAAGTCAACAAACCAACAAGCCAACAATCCAACAAACAAATAAATTAACAAAACAACAAACCAACAAACCAACAAGCCAACAAACCAACAAAGCAAGAAACGAACAAATCAACAAACCAACAAGCCAACGAGCCAACAAACCAAGAAACCAACAAACCAACAAACCAACAAATCAACAAACCAACAAACGAACAAACCAACAAACAAACAAACCAAGTAACCAACAGACCAACAAACCAAAAAAACAACAAACCAAGAAACCTAGAAACCAACAAACCAACAAACCAACAAACCAACAAACCAACAAACCAACAAACCAACAAGCCAAAAAACGAACCAACGAACAAACCAACAAGCCAACAAACCAACAAACCAACAAACGAACAAACCAATAAGCCAACAAACCAACAAACCAATAAGCCAACAAACCAACAAACCAACAAACCAAAAAAACAACAAACCAAGAAACCTAGAAACCAACAAACGAACAAACAAACAAACCAACAAACCAACAAACCAACAAACCAACAAACCAACAAACCAACAAACCAACAATTCAACAAACCAATAAGCCAATAAGCCAACAAACCAACAAACAAACAAACCAACACACCAACAAACCAACAAACCAACAAACCAACAAACGAACAAACCAACAAACAAACAAAACAAGTAACCAACAAACCAACAAACCAAAAAAACAACAAGCCAAAAAACGAACCAACGAACAAACCAACAAGCCAACAAACCAACAAACCAACAAACGAACAAACCAATAAGCAAACAAACCAACAAACCAACAAGCCAACAAATCAACAAACCAACAAACCAACAAACCAACAAACCAACAAACCAACAAGCCAACAAACCAACAAACCAACAAGCCAACTAGCCAACAAACCAACAAACTAACAAACCAACAAACCAACAAACCAACAAACCAACAAGCCAACAAGCCAACAAACCAATAAACTAACAAGCCAACAAACCAACAGACCAACAATTCAACAAACCAACAAACCAACAAACCAATAAACCAACAAACCAACAAACCAACAAACCAACAAACCAACAAACCAACAAACCAACAAACCAACAAACCAACCAACCAACAAGCCAACAAGCCAACAAGCCAACAAGCCAACAAGCCAACAAACCAGCAAACCAACAACCCAACAAACGAACAAACCAACAAACCAACAAGCCAACAAGCCCACAAACCAACAAGCCAACAAACGAACAAACCAACAAGCCAATAAGCCAACAAACCAACAAACCAACAAGCCAACAACCGAACAATCCAACAAACGAACAAACAAACAAACCAAGAAACCAACAAACCAACAAACCAACAAACCAACAATTCAACAAACCAACAAGCCAACAAGCCAACAAACCAACAAACAAACAAACCAACACACCAACAAACCAACAAACCAATAAACCAACAAACCAACAAACGAACAAACCAACAAACAAACAAACCAAGTAACCAACAAACCAACAAACCAAAAAAACAACAAACCAAGAAACCTTGAAACCAACAAACCAACAAACTAACAAACCAACAAACCAACAAACCAACAAGCCAAAAAACGAACCAACGAACAAACCAACAAGCCAGCAAACCAACAAACCAACAAACGAACAAACCAATAAGCCAACAAGCCAACAAACCAACAAGTCAACAAACCAACAAGCCAACAATCCAACAAACAAATAAATTAACAAAACAACAAACCAACAAACCAACAAGCCAACAAACCAACAAAGCAAGAAACGAACAAATCAACAAACCAACAAGCCAACGAGCCAACAAACCAAGAAACCAACAAACCAACAAACCAACAAATCAACAAACCAACAAACGAACAAACCAACAAACAAACAAACCAAGTAACCAACAGACCAACAAACCAAAAAAACAACAAACCAAGAAACCTAGAAACCAACAAACCAACAAACCAACAAACCAACAAACCAACAAACCAACAAACCAACAAACCAACAAACCAACAAGCCAAAAAACGAACCAACGAACAAACCAACAAGCCAACAAACCAACAAACCAACAAACGAACAAACCAATAAGCCAACAAACCAACAAACCAATAAGCCAACAAACCAACAAACCAACAAACCAACAAACCAACAAACCAACAAACCAACAAACCAACAAGCCAACAAACCAACAAACCAACAAGCCAACTAGCCAACAAACCAACAAACTAACAAACCAACAAACCAACAAACCAACAAACCAACAAACCAACAAGCCAACAAGCCAACAAACCAACAAACTAACAAGCCAACAAACCAACAGACCAACAATTCAACAAACCAACAAACCAACAAACCAACAAACCAACAAACCAACAAACCAAGAAACCAACAAACCAACAAACCAACAAACCAACAAGCCAACAAACCAACAAGCCAACAAGCCAACAAGCCAACAAACCAGCAAACCAACAACCCAACAAACCAACAAGCCAACAAGCCAACAAACCAAGAAACCAACAAAAGAACAAACCAACAAACCAAAAACCAACAAACCAACAAACCGACAAGCCAACAAGCCAACAAACCAACAAGCCAACAAACGAACTAACCAACAAACCAACAAACCAACAAACCAACAAACCAACAAACCAACAAACCAACAAACCAACAAACCAATAAGCCAACAAACCAACAAACCAACCAGCCAACAAGCCCACAAACCAACAAGCCAACAAACGAACAAACCAACAAGCCAATAAGCCAACAAACCAACAAACCAACAAGCCAACAACCGAACAATCCAACAAACGAATAAACAAACAAACCAACAAACCAACAAACCAACAAACCAACAAACCAACAAACCAACAATTCAACAAACCAACAAGCCAACAAGCCAACAAACCAACAAACAAACAAACCAACACACCAACAAACCAACAAACCAACAAACCAACAAACCAAAAAGCCAACAAGCCTACAAGCCAACAAGCCAACAAACCAACAAACCAACAAACTAACAAACCAACAAGCCAACAAACCAACAAACCAACAAGCCAACTAGCCAACAAACCAACAAACTAACAAACCAACAAACCAACAAACCAACAAACCAACAAGCCAACAAGCCAACAAACCAACAAACTAACAAGCCAACAAACCAACAGACCAACAATTCAACAAACCAACAAACCAACAAACCAACAAACCAACAAACCAACAAACCAACAAACCAACAAGCCAACAAGCCAACGAACGAACAAACCAGCAAACGAACAAACCAATAAGCCAAAAAACCAACAAGCCAACAAACCAACAAACTAACAAGCCAACAAGCCAATAAACCAACAAACCAACAAACCAACAAACCAACAAACCAACAAACCAACAAACCAACAAGCCAACAAACCAACAAACCAACAAACCAACAAACCAACAAACCAACAAACCAACAAACCAACAAACCAACAAGCCAACAAGCCAACAAACTAACAAACCAACAAACCAACAAACCAACAAACCAACAAGCCAACAAGCCAACAAACCAACAAACTAACAAGCCAACAAGCCAATAAACCAACAAACCAACAAACCAACAAACCAACAAACCAACAAACCAACAAACCAACAAGCCAACAAACCAACAAACCAACAAACCAACTAACCAACAAACCAACAAGCCAACAAGCCAGCAAACCAACAAACCAACAAGCCAACAAGCCAAGAAGCCAACAAGCGAACAAGCCAACAAACCAACAAACCAACAAACCAACAAACCAACAAACCAACAAACCAACAAGCCAACAAGCCAACAAACCAACAAGCCAACAAACGAACAAACCAACAAACCAACAAACCAACAAACCAACAAACATAAGCCAACAAACCAACAAGCCAACAAACGAACAAACCAACAAACCAACAAACATAAGCCAACAAACCAACAAGCCAACAAACGAACAAACCAACAAACCAACAAACCAACAATGCAACAAACCAACAAACCAACAAACCAACAAACCAACAAACCAACAAACCAACAAACCAACAAACCAACAAACCAACAAACCAAAAAACCAACAAGCCAACAAACCAACAAACCAACAAACCAACGAACCAACAAACCAACAAACCAACAAACAAATAAACCAACAAACCAACAAACCAACAAACCAACAAACCAACAAACCAACAAACCAACAAACCAACAAACCAACAAACCGACAAACCAACAAGCCAACAAACCAACAAACCAACAAGCCAACAAGCCAAAAAGCCAACAAGCCAACAAACCAACAAACCAACAAACCAACAAGCCAACAAGCAAACAAACCAACAAACCTACAAGCCAACAAACCAACAAACCAACAAACCAACAGATCAACAAACCAACAAACCAACAAGCCAACAAGCCAACAAACCAACAAACCAACAAGCCAACAAACGAACATACCAACAAACCAACAAACACAAGCCAACAAACCAACAAGCCAACAAACGAACAAACCAACAAACCAACCAACCAACAAACCAACAAACCAACAAACCAACAAACCAACAAACCAACAAACCAATAAACCAACAAACCAACAAACCAACAAACCAACAAACCAACAAACCAACAAACCAACAAACCAACAAACCAACAAACCAACAAACCAACAAACCAACAAGCCAACAAACCAACAACTCAACAAACCAACAAGCCAACAAACGAACAAACCAACAAACCAACAAACCAACAAACCAACAATCCAACAAACAAATAAATTAACAAACCAACAAACCAACAAACCAACAAGCCAACAAACCAACAAACCAAGAAACGAACAAATCAACAAACCAACAAGCCAACGAGCCAACAAACCAACAAACCAACAAACCAACAAACCAACAAACCAACAAACCAACAAACCAACAAACCAACAAACCAACAAACCAACAAACCAACAAACCAACAAACCAACAAACCAAAAAACCAACAAGCCAACAAGCCAACAAACCAACAAACCAACAAACCAACAAACCAACAAACGAACAAACCAACAAACAAACAAACGAAGTAACCAACAAACCAACAAACCAAAAAAACAACAAACCAAGAAACCTAGAAACCAACAAACCAACAAACCAACAAACCAACAAACCAACAAACCAACAAACCAACAAGCCAAAAAACGAACCAACGAACAAACCAACAAGCCAACAAACCAACAAACCAACAAACGAACAAACCAATAAGCCAACAAGCCAACAAACCAACAAGCCAATAAACCAACAAACCAACAAATTAACAAACCAACAAACCAACAAACCAACAAGCCAACAAACCAACAAACCAACAAGCCAACTAGCCAACAAACCAACAAACTAACAAACCAACAAACCAACAAACCAACAAACCAACAAGCCAACAAGCCAACAAAACAACAAACTAACAAGCCAACAAACCAACAGACCAACAATTCAACAAACCAACAAACCAACAAACCAACAAACCAACAAACCAACAAACCAACAAACCAACAAACCAACAAACCAACAAACCAACAAACCAACAAACCAACAAACCAACAAACCAACAAACCAACAAACCAACAAGCCAACAAGCCAACAAGCCAACAAGCCAACAAGCCAACAAACCAGCAAACCAACAACCCAACAAACC
The DNA here is from genome assembly GCA_958298945.1 of Atherix ibis. NCBI lineage: Eukaryota > Metazoa > Arthropoda > Insecta > Diptera > Athericidae > Atherix > Atherix ibis. The sequence continues at coordinate 87,567,313 of OY282608.1, read as the reverse complement.
AACAAGCCAACAAGCCAACAAACCAAGAAACCAACAAACCAACAAACCAAGAAACCAACAAACCAACAAACCAACAAACCGACAAGCCAACAAGCCAACAAACCAACAAGCCAACAAACGAACTAACCAACAAACCAACAAACCAACAAACCAACAAACCAACAAACCAACAAACCAACAAACCAACAAACCAACAAACCAATAAGCCAACAAACCAACAAACCAACAAGCCAACAAGCCCACAAACCAACAAGCCAACAAACGAACAAACCAACAAGCCAACAAGCCAACAAACCAACAAACCAACAAGCCAACAACCGAACAATCCAACAAACGAACAAATAAACAAACCAACAAACCAACAAACCAACAAACCAACAAACCAACAATTCAACAAACCAACAAGCCAACAAGCCAACAAACCAACAAACAAACAAACCAACAAACCAACAAACCAACAAACCAAAAAGCCAACAAGCCTACAAGCCAACAAGCCAACAAACCAACAGACCAACAAGCTAACAAGCCAACAAACCAACAAACCAACAAACCAACAAACCAACAAGCCAACAAACCAACAAACCAACAAGCCAACTAGCCAACAAACCAACAAACTAACAAACCAACAGACCAACAAACCAACAAACCAACAAGCCAACAAGCCAACAAACCAACAAACTAACAAGCCAACAAACCAACAGACCAACAATTCAACAAACCAACAAACCAACAAACCAACAAACCAACAAACCAACAAACCAACAAACCAACAAACCAACAAGCCAACAAGCCAACAAACGAACAAACCAATAAGCCAACAAACCAACAAACCAACAAGCCAACAAACCAACAAACCAACAAACCAACAAACCAACAAACCAACAAACCAACAAGCCAACAAACCAACAAACCAACAAGCCAACTAGCCAACAAACCAACAAACTAACAAACCAACAAACCAACAAACCAACAAACCAACAAGCCAACAAGCCAACAAACCAGCAAACTAACAAGCCAACAAACCAACAGACCAACAATTCAACAAACCAACAAACCAACAAACCAACAAACCAACAAACCAACAAACCAACAAACCAACAAACCAACAAACCAACAAACCAACAAACCAACAAGCCAACAAGCCAACAAGCCAACAAGCCAACAAACCAGCAAACCAGCAACCCAACAAACCAACAAGCCAACAAGCCAACAAACCAAGAAACCAACAAACCAACAAACCAACAAACCAACAAACCAACAAACCAACAAACCAACAAACCGACAAGCCAACAAGCCAACAAACCAACAAGCCAACAAACGAACTAACCAAAAAACCAACAAACCAACAAACCAACAAACCAACAAACCAACAAACTAACAAACCAACAAACCAACAAACCAATAAGCCAACAAACCAACAAACCAACAAGCCAACAAGCCCACAAACCAACAAGCCAACAAACGAACAAACCAACAAGCCAACAAGCCAACAAACCAACAAACCAACAAGCCAACAACCGAACAATCCAACAAACGAACAAACAAACAAACCAACAAACCAACAAACCAGCAAACCAACAAACAAACAAACCAACACACCAACAAACCAACAAACCAACAAACCAACAAACCAAAAAGCCAACAAGCCTACAAGCCAACAAGCCAACAAACCAACAAACCAACAAGCTAACAAACCAACAAACGAACAAACAAACAAACCAAGTAACCAACAAACCAACAAACCAACAAACCAACAAACCAACAAACCAAGAAACCAACAAACCAACAAACCAACAAACCAACAAACCAACAAAGGAGCAAACCAACAAGCCAACAAGCCAACAAACCAACAAACCAACAAACGAACAAACCAACAAGCCAACAAACCAACAAACCAACAAACCAACAAACCAACAAACAAACAAACCAACATACCAACAAACCAACTAAACAACAAACCAACAAACGAACAAACCAACAAGCCAACAAGCCAACAAACCAAAAAACCAACAAGCCAACAGACCAACAAACCAACAAACCGACAGACTAACAAACGAACAAACGAACAAACCAACAAACCAACAAACCAACAAACCAACAAACCAACAAACCAACAAACCAACAAGCCGACAAACAAACAAACAACAAACCAAGTAACCAACAAATCAACAAACGAATAAACCAACAAACAAACAAACCAAGTAACCAACAAACCAACAAACCAACAAACCAACAAACCAACATACCAACAAACGAACAAACCAACAAACAAACAAACCAACAAACCAACAAACCAACAAACAAATAAACCAATAAACCAACAAACCAACAAACCAACAAAATAACAAACCAACAAGCCAAAAAACCAACAACCCAAGTAACCAACAAACCAACAAACCAACAAACCAACAAACCAACAAACCAACAAACCAAAAAACGAACAAACAAACAAACCGATAATCCAAGTAACCAACAAACCAACAAACGAACAAACCAACAAACAAACAAACCAAGTAACCAACAAACCAACAAACCAACACCAACAAACCAACAAACCAACAAACCAACAAACCAACAAACAAACAAGCCAACAAGCCAACAAGCCAACAAACCAAAAAACCACCAAACCAACAAACCACCAAACCAACAAACCAACAAACCAACAAACCAACAAACCAACAAACCAACAAACCAACAAACCAACAAACCAACAAACCAACAAACCAACAAACCAACAAACCAACAAACCAACAAACCAAAAAACCAACAAACGAACAAACGAACAAACCAACAAACCAACGAACCAACAAGCCAACAAGCCAACAAACCAACAAGCCAAAAAACCAAAAAACCAACAAACCAAAAAACAAACAAACCAACAAACCAACAAGCCAACAAGCCAACAAGCCAACAAACGAACAAACCAACAAACAAACAAACCAACAAACCAACAAACCAACAAACCAACAAACCAACAAACCAACAAACAAATAAACCAACAAACCAACAAGCCAACAAACGAAAAAACCAACAAACCGACAAGCCAACAAGCCAACAAACCAACAAGCCAACAAACCAATAAACAAACAAACCAACAAACCAACAAACCAACAAACCAACAAACCAACAAACCAACAAACAAATAAACCAATAAACCAACAAACCAACAAACCAACAAACCAACAAGCCAACAAGCCAGCAAACCAACAAACCAACAAACCAACAAACCAACAAACCAACAAGCCAATAACCAACAAACCAACAAACCAACAAGCCAACAAACCAACAAACCAACAAGCCAACAAACCGAAAAACCAACAAACCAAAAAACCAACAAACCAACAAACCAACAAACGAACAAACGAACAAACCAACAAACCAACAAACCAACAAACCAACAAACCAAGTAACCAACAAACCAACAAACCAAGTAACCAACAAACCAACAAACAAACAAACCAACAAACAAACAAACCAACAAACCAACAAACCAACAAACCAACAAACCATCAAACCAAAAAACCAACAAACCAACAAACCAAAAAACCAACAAACCAACAAACCAAGTAACCAACAAACCAACAAAAGAACAAACCAACAAACAAACAAACCAAGTAACTAACAAACCAACAAACTAACAAACCAACAAACCAACAAACCAACAAACCAACAAACCAACAAACCAACAAACCAACAAACCAACAAACCAACAAACCAACAAACCAAGTAAACAACAAACCAACAAACGAAAAAACCAACAAGCCAACAAACCAAAAAACCAACAAACCAACACATCAACAAACCAACAAACCAACAAACGAACAAACCAACAAACGAACAAACCAACAAACAAACAAACCAAGTAACCAACAAACCAACAAACCAACACCAACAAACCAACAAACCAACAAACCAACAAACCAACAAACCAACAAACCAAAAAGCCAACAAGCCAACAAGCCAATAAACCAAAAAACCATCAAACCAACAAACCAACAAACCAACAAACCAACAAACCAACAAACCAACAAACCAACAAACCAACAAGCCAATAAACCAACAAACCAACAAATCAACAAACCACAAACCAACAAACCAACAAACCAACAAACTAACAAACGAACATACCAACAAACAAACAAACCAACAAACCAACAAACAAACAAACAAATAAACCAACAACCCAATAAGCCAACAAGCTAACAAACGAGCAAACCAACAAACCAACAAGCCAAAAAACCAAAAAACCAACAAACCAAAAAACAAACAAACCAACAAATCAACAAGCCAACAAACCAACAAGCTAACGAAAGAACAAACCAACAAACAAACAAACCAACAAACCGACAAGCCAACAAGCCAACAAACCAACAAGCCAACACACCAATAAACAAACAAACCAACAAACTAACAAACCAACAAACCAACAAACAAATAAACCAACAAACCAACAAACCAAAAAACCAACAAGCCAACAAGCCAACAAACCAACAAACCAACAAACCAACAAACCAACAAACCAAAAAGCCAACAACCAACAAACCAACAAACCAACAAGCCAACAAACCAACAAACCAACAAGCCAATAAACCAAAAAACCAACAAACCAAAAAACCAACAAACCAACAAACCAACAAAGCAACAAACGAACAAACGAACAAACCAACAAACAAACAAGTCAACAAACCAACAATCCAAGTAACCAACAAACCAACAAACCAAGTAACCAACAAATCAACAAACGAACAAACCAACAAACAAACAAACCAACAAACCAAAAAACCAACAAACGAACAAAACAATAAGCCAACAAACTAACAAACCAACAAACCAAAAAACCAAGTAACCAACAAACCAACAAACGAACAAACCAACAAACAAACAAACCAAGTAACCAACAAACCAACAAACCAACAAACCAACAAACCAACAAACCAACAAACCAACAAACCAACAAACCAACAAACCAACAAACCAACAAACCAACAAACCAACAAACCAATAAACCAACAAACCAACAAACCAACAAACCCAGTAAACAACAAACCAACAAACCAAGTAACCAACAAACCAACAAACGAACAAACCAACAAACAAACAAACCAACAAACCAAAAAACCAACAAACCAACAAAACAATAATCCAACAAACCAACAAACCAACAAACCAAAAAACCAAGTAACCAACAAACCAACAAACGAACAAACCAACAAACAAACAAACCAAGTAACCAACAAACCAACAAACCAACAAACGAACAAACGAACAAACCAACAAACCAACAAGTCAACAAGCCAACAATCCAAGTAACCAACAAACCAACAAACCAAGTAACCAACAAACCAACAAACGAACAAACCAACAAACAAAAAAACCAACAAACCAAAAAACCAACAAACCAACAAAACAATAAGCCAACAAACCAACAAACCAAAAAAACAAGTAACCAACAAACCAACAAACGAACAAACCAACAAACAAACAAACCAAGTAACCAACAAACCAACAAACCAACAAACCAACAAACCAACAAACCAACAAACCAACAAACCAACAAACCAACAAACCAACAAACCAACAAACCAACAAACCAACAAACCAACAAACCAACAAACCAACAAACCAACAAACCAACAAACCAACAAACCAACAAACCAACAAACCTACAATACAACGAACCAACAAACGAACAAACAAACAAACCAACAAACCAACAAGCCAACAAACCAGCAAACCACAAAACCAAAAAAACCAACAAACCAACAAACCAACAAGCCAACAAACCAACAAACCAACAAACCAACAAACCAACAAACCAAGTAACCAACAAACCAACAAATGAATAAACCAACCAACAAACAAACCAACAAACCAACAAACCATCAAACCAACAAACCAACAAACCAACAAACCAACTAGTCAACAAGCCAACAAGCCAACAAACCAACAAACCAAAAAACCAACAAACCAACAAACCAACAAACCAACAAACCAACAAACCAACAAACCAACAAACCAACAAACCAACAAACCAACAAACCAACAAGCCAACAAACAAACAAACAACAAATTAAGTAACCAACAAACCAACAAACAAATAAACCAACAAACCAACAAACCAACAAAATAACAAACCAACAAGCCAAAAAACCAACAACCCAAGTAACCAACAAACCAACAAACCAACAAACCAACAAACCAATAAACCAACAAACCAACAAACCAACAAACCAACAAACCAAAGAACGGACAAACAAACAAACCGATAATCCAACTAACCAACAAACCAACAAACGAACAAACCAACAAACAAACAAACCAAGTAACCAACAAACCAAAAAACCAACACCAACAAACCAACAAACCAACAAACCAACAAACCAACAAACCAACAAGCCAACAAGCCAACAAGCCAACAAACCAAAAAACCACCAAAGCAACAAACCAACAAACCAACAAACCAACAAACCAACAAACCAACAAACCAACAAACCAACAAACCAACAAACCAACAAACCAACAAACCAACAAACCAACAAACCAACAAACCAACAAACCAACAAACCAACAAACCAACAAACCAACAAACCAACAAACCAACAAACGAACAAACGAACAAGCCAACAAACCAACGAACCTACAAGCCAACAAGCCAACAAACCAACAAGCCAAAAAACCAAAAAACCAACAAACCAAAAAACAAACAAACCAACAAACCAACAAGCCAACAAGCCAAAAAACGAACAAACCAACAAACAAACAAACCAACAAACCAACAAACCAACAAACCAACAAACAAATAAACCAACAAACCAACAAGCCAACAAGCCAACAAACGAAAAAACCAACAAACCGACAAGCCAACAAACCAACAAACCAACAAGCCAACAAACCAATAAACAAACAAACCAAGAAACCAACAAACCAACAAACCAACAAACAAATAAACCAATAAACCAACAAACCAACAAACCAACAAACCAACACGCCAACAAGCCAACAAACCAACAAACCAACAAACCAACAAACCAACAAGCCAATAACCAACAAACCAACAAACCAACAAGCCAACAAACCAACAAACCAACAAGCCAACAAACCCAAAAACCAACAAACCAAAAAACCAACAAACCAACAAACCAACAAACGAACAAACGAACAAACCAACAAACCAACAAACCAACAAACCAACAAACCAAGTAACCAACAAACCAACAAACCAAGTAACCAACAAACCAACAAACGAACAAACCAACAAACAAACAAACCAACAAACCAACAAACCAACAAACCAAAAAACCAACAAACCAACAAACCAAAAAACCAACAAACCAACAAACCAAGTAACCAACAAACCAACAAAAGAACAAACCAACAAACAAACAAACCAAGTAACCAACAAACCAACAAACTAACAAACCAACAAACCAACAAACCAACAAACCAACAAACCAACAAACCAACAAACCAACAAACCAACAAACCAACAAACAAACAAACCAACAAACCAAGTAAACAACAAACCAACAAACGAAAAAACCAACAAGCCAACAAACCAAAAAACCAACAAACCAACACATCAACAAACCAACAAACCAACTAACGAACAAACCAACAAACGAACAAACTAACAAACAAACAAACCAAGGAACCAACAAAACAACAAACCAACACCAACAAACCAACAAACCAACAAACCAACAAACCAACAAACCAACAAACCAAAAAGCCAACAAGCCAACAAGCCAAAAAAACCAAAAAACCACCAAACCAACAAACCAACAAATCAACAAACCAACAAACCAACAAACCAACAAACCAACAAACCATCAAACCAAAAAACCAACAAACCAACAAACCAAAAAACCAACAAACCAACAAACCAAGTAACCAACAAACCAACAAAAGAACAAACCAACAAACAAACAAACCAAGTAACCAACAAACCAACAAACTAACAAACCAACAAACCAACAAACCAACAAACCAACAAACCAACAAACCAACAAACCAACAAACCAACAAACCAACAAACCAACAAACCAACAAACCAACAAACCAACAAACCAACAAACCAAGTAAACAACAAACCAACAAACGAAAAAACCAACAAGCCAACAAACCAAAAAACCAACAAACCAACACATCAACAAACCAACAAACCAACAAACGAACAAACCAACAAACGAACAAACCAACAAACAAACAAACCAATTAACCAACAAACCAACAAACCAACACCAACAAACCAACAAACCAACAAACCAACAAACCAACAAACCAACAAACCAAAAAGCCAACAAGCCAACAAGCCAATAAACCAAAAAACCACCAAACCAACAAACCAACAAACCAACAAACCAACAAACCAACAAACCAACAAACCAACAAGCTAACGAAAGAACAAACCAACAAACCAACAAGCCAATAAACCAACAAACCAACAAATCAACAAACCACAAACCAACAAACCAACAAACCAACAAACTAACAAACGAACATACCAACAAACAAACAAACCAACAAACCAACAAACCAACAAACCAACAAACAAATAAACCAACAACCCAATAAGCCAACAAGCTAACAAACGAGCAAACCAACAAACCAACAAGCCAAAAAACCAAAAAACCAACAAACCAAAAAACAAACAAACCAACAAATCAACAAGCCAACAAACCAACAAGCTAACGAAAGAACAAACCAACAAACAAACAAACCAACAAACCGACAAGCCAACAAGCCAACAAACCAACAAGCCAACACACCAATAAACAAACAAACCAACAAACTAACAAACCAACAAACCAACAAACAAATAAACCAACAAACCAACAAACCAAAAAACCAACAAGCCAACAAGCCAACAAACCAACAAACCAACAAACCAACAAACCAAAAAGCCAACAACCAACAAACCAACAAACCAACAAGCCAACAAACCAACAAACCAACAAGCCAATAAACCAAAAAACCAACAAACCAAAAAACCAACAAACCAACAAACCAACAAAGCAACAAACGAACAAACGAACAAACCAACAAACAAACAAGTCAACAAACCAACAATCCAAGTAACCAACAAACCAACAAACCAAGTAACCAACAAATCAACAAACGAACAAACCAACAAACAAACAAACCAACAAACCAAAAAACCAACAAACGAACAAAACAATAAGCCAACAAACTAACAAACCAACAAACCAAAAAACCAAGTAACCAACAAACCAACAAACGAACAAACCAACAAACAAACAAACCAAGTAACCAACAAACCAACAAACCAACAAACCAACAAACCAACAAACCAACAAACCAACAAACCAACAAACCAACAAACCAACAAACCAACAAACCAACAAACCAACAAACCAACAAACCAATAAACCAACAAACCAACAAACCAACAAACCAAGTAAACAACAAACCAACAAACCAAGTAACCAACAAACCAACAAACGAACAAACCAACAAACAAACAAACCAACAAACCAAAAAACCAACAAACCAACAAAACAATAATCCAACAAACCAACAAACCAACAAACCAAAAAACCAAGTAACCAACAAACCAACAAACGAACAAACCAACAAACAAACAAACCAAGTAACAAACAAACCAACAAACCAACAAACGAACAAACGAACAAACCAACAAACCAACAAGTCAACAAGCCAATAATCCAAGTAACCAACAAACCAACAAACCAAGTAACCAACAAACCAACAAACGAACAAACCAACAAACAAAAAAACCAACAAACCAAAAAACCAACAAACCAACAAAACAATAAGCCAACAAACCAACAAACCAACAAACCAAAAAAACAAGTAACCAACAAACCAACAAACGAACAAACCAACAAACCAACAAACCAACAAACCAACAAACCAACAAACCAACAAACCAACAAACCAACAAACCAACAAACCAACAAACCAACAAACCAACAAACCAACAAACCAACAAACCTACAATACAACGAACCAACAAACGAACAAACAAACAAACCAAAAAACCAACAAGCCAACAAACCAGCAAACCACAAAACCAAAAAAACCAACAAACCAACAAACCAACAAGCCAACAAACCAACAAACCAACAAACCAACAAACCAACAAACCAAGTAACCAACAAACCAACAAACGAATAAACCAACCAACAAAAAAACCAACAAACCAACAAACCATCAAACCAACAAACCAACAAACCAATAAACCAACTAGTCAACAAGCCAACAAGCCAACAAACCAACAAACCAAAAAACCAACAAACCAACAAACCAACAAACCAACAAACCAACAAACCAACAAACCAACAAACCAACAAACCAACAAACCAACAAACCAACAAACCAACAAACCAACAAACCAACAAACCAACAAGCCAACAAACAAACAAACAACAAACCAACAAACCAACAAACCAACAAACCAAGTAACCAACAAATCAACAAACGAATAAACCAACAAACAAACAAACCAACAAACCAACAAACCAACAAACAAATAAACCAACAAACCAACAAACCAACAAAATAACAAACCAACAAGCCAAAAAACCAACAACCCAAGTAACCAACAAACCAACAAACCAACAAACCAACAAACCAACAAACCAACAAACCAACAAACCAACAAACCAACAAACCAAAGAACGAACAAACAAACAAACCGATAATCCAAGTAACCAACAAACCAACAAACGAACAAACCAACAAACAAACAAACCAAGTAACCAACAAACCAACAAACCAACATCAACAAACCAACAAACCAACAAACCAACAAACCAACAAACCAACAAGCCAACAAGCCAACAAGCCAACAAACCAAAAAACCACCAAACCAACAAACCAACAAACCAACAAACCAACAAACCAACAAACCAACAAACCAACAAACCAACAAACCAACAAACCAACAAACCAACAAACCAACAAACCAACAAACCAACAAACCAACAAACCAACAAACGAACAAACGAACAAACCAACAAACCAACGAACCTACAAGCCAACAAGCCAACAAACCAACAAGCCAAAAAACCAAAAAACCAACAAACCAAAAAACAAACAAACCAACAAACCAACAAGCCAACAAGCCAACAAGCCAAAAAACGAACAAACCAACAAACAAACAAACCAACAAACCAACAAACCAACAAACCAACAAACAAATAAACCAACAAACCAACAAGCCAACAAACGAAAAAACCAAAAAACCGACAAGCCAACAAACCAACAAACCAACAAGCCAACAAACCAATAAACAAACAAACCAACAAACCAACAAACCAACAAACCAACAAACAAATAAACCAATAAACCAACAAACCAACAAACCAACAAACCAACACGCCAACAAGCCAACAAACCAACAAACCAACAAACCAACAAGTCAATAACCAACAAACCAACAAACCAACAAGCCAACAAACCAACAAACGAACAAGCCAACAAACCCAAAAACCAACAAACCAAAAAACCAACAAACCAACAAACCAACAAACGAACAAACGAACAAACCAACAAACCAACAAACCAACAAACCAACAAACCAAGTAACCAACAAACCAACAAACCAAGTAACCAACAAACCAACAAACGAACAAACCAACAAACAAACAAACCAACAAACCAACAAACCAACAAACCAAAAAACCAACAAACCAACAAACCAAAAAACCAACAAACCAACAAACCAAGTAACCAACAAACCAACAAAAGAACAAACCAACAAACAAACAAACCAAGTAACCAACAAACCAACAAACTAACAAACCAACAAACCAACAAACCAACAAACCAACAAACCAACAAACCAACAAACCAACAAACCAACAAACAAACAAACCAACAAACCAAGTAAACAACAAACCAACAAACGAAAAAACCAACAAGCCAACAAACCAAAAAACCAACAAACCAACACATCAACAAACCAACAAACCAACTAACGAACAAACCAACAAACGAACAAACTAACAAACAAACAAACCAAGTAACCAACAAAACAACAAACCAACACCAACAAACCAACAAACCAACAAACCAACAAACCAACAAACCAACAAACCAACAAACCAAAAAGCCAACAAGCCAACAAGCCAAAAAACCAAAAAACCACCAAACCAACAAACCAACAAACCAACAAACCAACAAACCAACAAACCAACAAACCAACAAACCAACAAGCCAATAAACCAACAAACCAAGTAACCAACAAACCAACAAACGAACAAACCAACAAACAAACAAACCAACAAACCAACAAACCAACAAACCAAAAAACCAACAAACCAACAAACCAAAAAACCAACAAACCAACAAACCAAGTAACCAACAAACCAACAAAAGAACAAACCAACAAACAAACAAACCAAGTAACCAACAAACCAACAAACTAACAAACCAACAAACCAACAAACCAACAAACCAACAAACCAACAAACCAACAAACCAACAAACCAACAAACCAACAAACAAACAAACCAACAAACCAAGTAAACAACAAACCAACAAACGAAAAAACCAACAAGCCAACAAACCAAAAAACCAACAAACCAACACATCAACAAACCAACAAACCAACAAACGAACAAACCAACAAACGAACAAACCAACAAACAAACAAACCAAGTAACCAACAAACCAACAAACCAACACCAACAAACCAACAAACCAACAAACCAACAAACCAACAAACCAACAAACCAACAAACCAAAAAGCCAACAAGCCAACAAGCCAATAAACCAAAAAACCACCAAACCAACAAACCAACAAACCAACAAACCAACAAACCAACAAACCAACAAACCAACAAACCAACAAACCAACAAGCCAATAAACCAACAAACCAACAAATCAACAAACCACAAACCAACAAACCAACAAACCAACAAACTAACAAACGAACATACCAACAAACAAACAAACCAACAAACCAACAAACCAACAAACCAACAAACAAATAAACCAACAACCCAATAAGCCAACAAGCTAACAAACGAGCAAACCAACAAACCAACAAGCCAAAAAACCAAAAAACCAACAAACCAAAAAACCAACAAACCAACAAATCAACAAGCCAACAAACCAACAAGCTAACGAAAGAACAAACCAACAAACAAACAAACCAACAAACCGACAAGCCAACAAGCCAACAAACCAACAAGCCAACACACCAATAAACAAACAAACCAACAAACTAACAAACCAACAAACCAACAAACAAATAAACCAACAAACCAACAAACCAAAAAACCAACAAGCCAACAAGCCAACAAACCAACAAACCAACAAACCAACAAACCAACAAACCAAAAAGCCAACAACCAACAAACCAACAAACCAACAAGCCAACAAACCAACAAACCAACAAGCCAATAAACCAAAAAACCAACAAACCAAAAAACCAACAAACCAACAAACCAACAAAGCAACAAACGAACAAACGAACAAACCAACAAACAAACAAGTCAACAAACCAACAATCCAAGTAACCAACAAACCAACAAACCAAGTAACCAACAAATCAACAAACGAACAAACCAACAAACAAACAAACCAACAAACCAAAAAACCAACAAACGAACAAAACAATAAGCCAACAAACTAACAAACCAACAAACCAAAAAACCAAGTAACCAACAAACCAACAAACGAACAAACAAACAAACCAAGTAACCAACAAACCAACAAACCAACAAACCAACAAACCAACAAACCAACAAACCAACAAACCAACAAACCAACAAACCAACAAACCAACAAACCAATAAACCAACAAACCAACAAACCAACAAACCAAGTAAACAACAAACCAACAAACCAACAAACCAAGTAACCAACAAACCAACAAACCAACAAACGAACAAACCAACAAACAAACAAACCAACAAACCAACAAACCAACAAACCAACAAACCAACAAACCAAAAAACCAACAAACCAACAAACCAAAAAACCAACAAGCCAACAAACCAATAAGCCAACTAACCAACAAACCAACAAACCAAGTAACCAACAAACCAACAAACGAACAAACCAACAAACAAACAAACCAAGTAACCATCAAACCAACAAACCAACAAACCAACAAACCAACAAACCAACAAACCAACAAACCAAAAAACCAAGAAACTTACAAACCAACAAACCAACAAACCAACAAACCAACAAACCAACAAGCCAACAAGCCAACAAACCAAAAAACCAACAAACCAACAAATCAACAAACCATCAAACCAACAAACCAACAAACCAACAAATTAACAAACCAACAAACCAACAAACCAACAAGCCAACAAACCAACAAACCAACAAACAAAGTAACCAACAAACCAACAAACGAAAAAACCAACAAACAAACAAACCAAGTAACCAACAAACCAACAAATCAACAAACCAACAAACCAACAAACCAACAAACCAACAAACCAACAAACCAACAAACCAACAAGCCAATAGCCAACAAATCAAAAAACCAACAAACCAACAAACCAACAAACCAACAAACCAACAAGCCAACAAGCCAACAAGCCAACACACCAAAAAACCAACAAACCAATAAACCAACAAACCAACAAACCAACAAACGAACAAACGCACAAACCAACAAACCAACAAACCAACAAGCGAACAAATCAACAAACCAACAAACCAACAAACCAACAAAACCAACAAAACAAGTAGCCAACAAACCAAAAAACCAACAAGCCAACAAACCAACAAACCAAGTAACCAACAGACCAACAAACCAACAAACCAACAAGCCAACAAGCCAACAAGCCAACAAGCCAACAAGCCAACAAGCCAACAAGCCAACAAACCAACAAACCAACAAACCAAAACGCGAAAAAACCAACAAACCAACAAACCAACAAACTAACCAGCCAACAAGCCAACAAACCAACAAACTGACAAACCAACAAACCAACAAACCAACAAACCAACAAACCAACAAACCAACAAACCAAGAAACCAACAAACCAACAAACCAACAAACCAACAAACCAAAAAACCAACAAACCAACAAACCAACAAACCAACAAACCAACAAACAAACAAACCAACAAACCAACAAACCAACAAACCAACAAACCAACAAACCAACAAACCAACAAACCAACAAGCCAACAAACCAACAAACCAACAAGCCAACAAGCCAACAAACCTACAAACGAACAAACCAACAAACCAACAAAGCAACAAACCAACAAACCAACAAACCAACAAACCAACAAACCAACCAACCAACAAGCCAACAAACCAACAAACCAACAAACCAACAAACAAACTAAGAAACAAACCAACAAACCAACAAACCAACAAACCAACAAACCAACAAACCAACAAACCAATAAGCCAACAAGCCAACAAACCAACAAGCCAAAAAACCAAAAACCAAAAAACAAACGAACCAACAAATCAACAAGCTAACAAGCCAACAAGCCAACAAACGAACAAACCAACAAACAAACAAACCAACAAACCAACAAATCAACAAACCAACAAACCAACAAACAAATAAACCAACAAACCAACAAGCCAACAATCCAACAAACGAACAAACCAACAAACAAACAAGCCAACAAGCCAACAACCCAACAAGCCAACAAACCAATAAACAAACAAACCAACAAACCAAGAAACCAACAAACCAACAAACAAATAAACCAACAAACCAATAAACCAACAAACCAACAAACCAACAAATCAACAAGCCAACAAACCAACAAACCAACAAACCAAGTAACCAACAAACGAACAAACGAAAAAACCAACAAACAAACAAACCAAGTAACCAACAAACCCACAAATCAACAAACCAACAAACCAACAAACCAACAAACCAACAAACCAACAAACCAACAAGCCAATTGCCAACAAAACAAAAAACCAACAAACCAACAAACCAACAAACCAACAAACCAACAAGCCAACAAGCCAACAAGCCAACAAACCAAAAAACCAACAAACCAATAAACCAACAAACCAACAAACCAACAAACGAACAAACGAACAAACCAACAAACCAACAAACCAAAAAACCAACAAAACAAGTAGCCAACAAACCAAAAAACCAACAAGCCAACAAACCAACAAACCAAGTAACCAACAGACCAACAAACCAACAAACCAACAAGCCAACAAGCCAACAAGCCAACAAGTAGCCAACAAACCAAAAAACCAACAAGCCAACAAACCAACAAACCAAGTAACCAACAGACCAACAAACCAACAAACCAACAAGCCAACAATCCAACAAGCCAACAAGCCAACAAACCAACAAACCAACAAACCAAAAAACGAACAAACCAACAAACCAACAAACCAACAAACTAGCAAGCCAACAAGCCAACAAACCAACAAACTAACAAACCAACAAACCAACAAACCAACAAACCAACAAACAAACAAACCAACAAACCAACAAACCAACAAACCAACAAACCAACAAACCAACAAACCAACAAACCAACAAGCCAACAAACCAACAAACCAACAAGCCAACAAGCCAACAAACCTACAAACGAACAGACAAACAAACGAACAAACCAACAAACCAACAAGCTAACAAGCCAACAAACCAACAAGCCATCAAACGAACTAACAAACAAACCAACAAACCAACAAGCCAACAAACCAACAAAGCAACAAGCCAACAAGCCAACAAACCAACAAACTAACAAACCAACAAACCAACAAACCAACAAACCAACAAGCCAACAAGCCAACAAGCCAACAACCCAACAAGCCAAAAAACCAACAAACCAACAAACCAACAAACCAACAAACCAACAAACCAACAAACCAACAAGCCAACAAGCCAACAAGCCAACAAACGAACAAACCAACAAACCAACAAACCAACAAACCAACAAACCAACAAACCAACAAACCAACAAGCCAACAAACCAACAAGCCAACAAGCCAACAAACCAACAAACCAACAAACCAACCAACCGACAAACCAACAAGCCAACAAGCCAACAAGCCAACAAGCCAACAAACCAACAAACCAACAAACCAACAAACCAAAAAACCAACAAGCCAACAAGCCAACAAACGAACAAACCAACAAACCAACAAACGAACAAACCAACAAACCAACAAACCATAAACTAATAAACCAACAAACCAACAAACCAACAAACCAACAAACCAACAAGCCAACAAACGAACAAACCAACAAACAAACAAACCAACAAACCAACAAACCAACAAATCAACAAACCAAGTAACCAACAAACCAACACATCAACAAACCAACAAACCAACAAACCAACAAACCAACAAACCAACAAATCAACAAGCCAACAAGCCAACAAGCCAACAAACCAAAAAACCAACAAACCAACAAACCAACAAACCAACAAACCAACAAGCCAACAAACCAACAAACCAACAAACCAACAAACCAACAAACCAACAAACCAACAAACCAACAAACCAATAAGCCAACAAACAAACAAACCAACAAACCAAGTAACCAAGAAACCAACAAACGAATAAACCAACAAACAAACAAACCAAGTAACCAACAAACCAACAAACCAACAAACCAACAAACCCACAAACCAACAAACCAACAAACGAAAAAACCAACAAACAAACAAACCAACAAACCAACAAACCAACAAACCAACAAACCAACAAACCAACAAACAAATAAACCAACAAACCAACAAACCAACAAACCAACAAACCAACAAACCAACAAACCAACAAACCAACAAACCAACAACCCAACAAACCAACAAACCAACAAACCAACAAACCAACAAACCAACAAACCAACAAACCAACAAACCAACAAACCAACAAACCAACAAACGAACAAACGAACAAACCAACAAACCAACAAACCAACAAGCCAACAAGCCAACAAACCAACAAACAAACAAACCAAGTAACCAACAAACCAACAAACCAACACCAACAAACAAAAAAACCAACAAAGCAACAAACCAACAAACCAACAAGCCAACAAGCCAACAAGCCAACAAACCAAAAAACCGCCAAACCAACAAACAAACAAACTAACAAACCAATAAACCAACAAACCAACAAACCAACAAACCAACAAGCCAACAAACCAACAAACCTACATATCAACAAACCAACAAACCAACAAACCAACAAACCAACAAACCAACAAACCAACAAACCAACAAACCAACAAACCAACAAACCAACAAACCAACAAACCAACAAACCAACAAACCAACAAACCAACAAACCAACAAACCAACAAACCAACAAACCAACAAACGAACAAACGAACAAACCAACAAACCAACAAACCAATAAGCCAACAAGCCAACAAACCAACAAACCAAAAAACCAAAAAACAAACGAACCAACAAATCAACAAGCTAACAAACCAACAAGCCAACAAACGAACAAACCAACAAACAAACAAACCAACAAACCAACAAATCAACAAACCAACAAACCAACAAACAAATAAACCAACAAACCAACAAGCCAACAAGCCAACAAACGAACAAACCAACAAACAAACAAGCCAACAAGCCAACAACCCAACAAGCCAACAAACCAATAAACAAACAAACCAACAACCCAAGAAACCAACAAACCAACAAACAAATAAACCAACAAACCAACAAGCCAACAAACCAACAAACCAACAAACCAACAAACCAACAAACCAACAAGCCAACAACCAACAAACCACCAAACCAACAAGCCAACAAACCAACAAACCAACAAACCAACAAGCCAACAAACCAAAAAAACCAACAAACCAAAAAACCAAGAAACCAACAAACCAACAAACCAAGTAACCAACAAACTAACAAACCAACAAACGAACAAACCAACAAACAAACAAACCAACAAACCAACAAACCAACAAACTAACAAACCAACAAACCAAAAAACCAACAAACCAACAAACCAAAAAACCAACAAACCAACAAACCAATAAGCCAACTAACCAACAAACCAACAAACCAACAAACCAAGTAACCAACAAACCAACAAACGAACAAACCAATAACAAACAAACCAAGTAACCAACAAACCAACAAACCAACAAACCAACAAACCAACAAACCAACAAACCAACAAGCCAACAAACCAACAAACCAAAAAACCAACAAACCAATAAGCCAACTAACCAACAAACCAACAAACCAACAAACCAAGTAACCAACAAACCAACAAACGAACAAACCAATAACAAACAAACCAAGTAACCAACAAACCAACAAATCAACAAACCAGCAAACCAACAAACCAACAAACCAACAAACAAATAAACCAACAAACCAACAAACGAACAAACCAACAAACCAACAAACCAACAAGCCAACAAACCAACAAACCAACAAACCAAGTAACCAACAAACCAACAAACGAAAAAACCAACAAACAAACAAACCAAGTAACCAACAAACCAACAAATCAACAAACCAACAAACCAACAAACCAACAAACCAACAAACCAACAAGCCAATAGCAAACAAAACAAAAAACCAACAAACCAACAAACCAACAAACCAACAAACCAACAAACCAACAAGCCAACAAGCCAACAAGCCAACAAGCCAACAAACCAAAAAACCAACAAACCAATAAACCAACAAACCAACAAACCAACAAACCAACAAACGAACAAACGAACAAACCAACAAACCAACAAACCAACAAGCGAACAAATCAACAAACCAACAAGCCAACAAACCAAAAAACCAACAAAACAAGTAGCCAACAAACCAAAAAACCAACAAGCCAACAAACCAATAAACCAAGTAACCAACAGACCAACAAACCAACAAACCAACAAACCAACAAGCCAACAAGCCAACAAGCCAACAAACCAACAAACCAACAAACCAACAAACCAAAAAACGAACAAACCAACAAACCAACAAACCAACAAACCAACAAACCAACAAACCAACAAGCCGACAAGCCAACAAACCAACAAACTAACAAACCAACAAACCAACAAACCAACAAACCAACAAACCAACAAACCAACAAATCAACAAACCAACAAACCAACAAACCAACAAACCAACAAACCAACAAACCAACAAACCAAAAAACCAACAAACCAACAAACCAACAAACCAACAAACCAACAAACCAACAAACCAACAAACCAACAAACCAACAAACCAACAAACCAACAAACCAACAAACCAACAAGTCAACAAACCAACAAACCAACAAGCCAACAAGCCAACAAACCTACAAACGAACAAATCAACAAACGAACAAACCAACAAACCAACAAGCTAACAAGCCAACAAACCAACAAGACAACAAACCAACAAACCTACAAACGAACAAACCAACAAACGAACAAACCAACAAACCAACAAGCTAACAAGCCAACAAACACACAAGACAACAAACCAACAAATCAACAAACCAACAAACCAACAAACCAACAAACCAACAAACCTACAAACCAACAAACCAACAAGCCAACAAACCAACAAACCAACAAACCAACAAACGAACAAACAAGCAAACCAACAAACCAACAAGCCAATAAGCCAACAAACCTACAAACGAATAAACCAACAAATGAACAAACCAACAAACCAACAAGCTAACAACCCAACAAACCAACAAGACAACAAACCAACAAACCAACAAACCAACAAACCAACAAAACAATAAACCAACAAACCAACTATCCAACAAACTAACAAACCAACAAACCAACAAGCCAACAAGCCAACAAACCAACAAACCAACAAACCAACAAACCAACAAACCAACAAACCGACAAACCAACAAGCCAACAAGCCAACACACGAACAAACCAACAAACCAACAAACCAACAAACCAACAAACCAACAAGTTAACAAACCAACAAGCCAACAAACCAACAAACCTACATATCAACAAACCAACAAACCAACAAACCAACAAACCAACAAACCAACAAACCAACAAACCAACAAACCAACAAACCAACAAACCAACAAACCAACAAACCAACAAACCAACAAACCAACAAACCAACAAACCAACAAACCAACAAACCAACAAACCAACAAACCAACAATCCAACAAACGAACAAACGAACAAACCAACAAACCAACAAACCAACAAACCAACAAACCAACAAACCAACAAACCAACAAACCAAAAAACCAAAAAACAAACGAACCAACAAACCAACAAGCTAACAAGCCAACAAGCCAACAAACGAACAAACCAACAAACAAACAAACCAACAAACCAACAAACCAACAAACCAACAAACCAACAAACCAACAAACCAACAAACCAACAAACCAACAAACCAACAAACCAACAAGTTAACAAACCAACAAGCCAACAAACCAACAAACCTACATATCAACAAACCAACAAACCAACAAACCAACAAACCAACAAACCAACAAACCAACAAACGAACAAACCAACAAACAAACAAGCCAACAAGCCAACAACCCAATAGGCCAACAAACCAACAAACCAACAAGCCAACAAGCCAACAAACCTACAAACCAACAAGCCAACAAACCAACAAGCCAACAAACCAAAAAACCAACAAACCAAAAAACCAAGAAACCAACAAACCAACAAACCAAAAAACCAACAAGCCAACAAGCCAACAAACGAACAAACCAACAAACCAACAAACCAACAAGCCAACAACCAACAAACCACCAAACCAACAAGCCAACAAACCAACAAACCAACAAACCAACAAGCCAACAAACCAAAAAACCAACAAACCAAAAAACCAAGAAACCAACAAACCAACAAACCAAAAAACCAACAAACCAATAAATCAACAAACCAACAAACCAACAAACGAACAAACCAACAAACCAACAAGCCAACAAACCAAAAGACCAACAAACCAAAAAACCAAGAAACCAACAAACCAACAAACCTGTAACCAACAAACCAACAAACCAACAAACGAACAAACCAACAAACCAACAAACAAACAAACCAACAAACCAACTAACAAACAAACCAACAAACCAACAAACTAACAAACCAACAAACCAACAAACCAACAAACCAACAAACCAACAAGCCAACAAACCAACAAACCAACAAGCCAACAAGCCAACAAACCTACAAACGAACAAACAAACAAACGAACAAACCAACAAACCAACAAGCTAACAAGCCAACAAACCAACAAGCCAACAAACGAACAAACCAACAAACCAACAAACCAACAAGCCAACAACCAACAAACCACCAAACCAACAAGCCAACAAACCAACAAACCAACAAACCAACAAGCCAACAAACCAAAAAACCAACAAACCAAAAAACCAAGAAACCAACAAACCAACAAACCTGTAACCAACAAACCAACAAACCAACAAACGAATAAACCAACAAACCAACAAACAAACAAACCAACAAACCAACAAACCAACAAACAAACAAACCAACAAACCAACAAACCAACAAACCAACAAACCAACAAACCAACAAACCAACAAACCAACAAGCCAACAAACCAACAAACCAACAAGCCAACAAGCCAACAAACCTACAAACGAACAAACAAACAAACGAACAAACCAACAAACCAACAAGCTAACAAGCCAACAAACCAACAAGCCAACAAACGAACTAACAAACAAACCAACAAACCAACAAGCCAACAAACCAACAAAGCAACAAGCCAACAAGCCAACAAACCAACAAACTAACAAACCAACAAACCAACAAACCAACAAACCAACAAGCCAACAAGCCAACAAGCCAACAAGCCAACAAGCCAACAAACCAACAAGCGAACAAGCCAACAAACCAACAAACCAACAAACCAACCAACCGACAAACCAACAAGCCAACAAGCCAACAAGCCAACAAACCAACAAACCAACAAACCAACAAACCAAAAAACCAACAAGCCAACAAGCCAACAAACGAACAAACCAACAAACCAACAAACGAACAAACCAACAAACCAACAAACCATAAACTAATAAACCAACAAACCAACAAACCAACAAACCAACAAACCAACAAGCCAACAAACGAACAAACCAACAAACAAACAAACCAACAAACCAACAAACCAACAAATCAACAAACCAAGTAACCAACAAACCAACACATCAACAAACCAACAAACCAACAAACCAACAAACCAACAAACCAACAAACCAACAAACCAACAAACCAACAAACCAACAAACCAATAAGCCAACAAACAAACAAACCAACAAACCAAGTAACCAAGAAACCAACAAACGAATAAACCAACAAACAAACAAACCAAGTAACCAACAAACCAACAAACCAACAAACCAACAAACCCACAAACCAACAAACCAACAAACGAAAAAACCAACAAACAAACAAACAAACCAACAAACAAACAAACCAAGTAACCAACAAACCAACAAACCAACAAACCAACAAACCCACAAACCAACAAACCAACAAACGAAAAAACCAACAAACAAACAAACCAACAAACCAACAAACCAACAAACCAACAAACAAATAAACCAACAAACCAACAAACCAACAAACCAACAAACCAACAAACCAACAAACCAACAACCCAACAAACCAACAAACCAACAAACCAACAAACCAACAAACCAACAAACCATAAACTAATAAACCAACAAACCAACAAACCAACAAACCAACAAACCAACAAGCCAACAAACGAACAAACCAACAAACAAACAAACCAACAAACCAACAAACCAACAAATCAACAAACCAAGTAACCAACAAACCAACACATCAACAAACCAACAAACCAACAAACCAACAAACCAACAAGCCAACAAACCAACAAACCAAAAAACCAACAAGCCAACAAGCCAACAAACGAACAAACCAACAAACCAACAAACGAACAAACCAACAAACCAACAAACCATAAACTAATAAACCAACAAGCCAACCAACCAACAAACCAACAAACCAACAAACCAAAAAACCAACAAGCCAACAAGCCAACAAACGAACAAACCAACAAACCAACAAACGAACAAACCAACAAACCAACAAACCATAAACTAATAAACCAACAAACCAACAAACCAACAAACCAACAAACCAACAAACCAACATGCCAACAAAAGAACAAACCAACAAACAAACAAACCAACAAACCAACAAACCAACAAATCAACAAATCAAGTAACCAACAAACCAACACATCAACAAACCAACAAACCAACAAACCAACAAACCAACAAACCAACAAACCAACAAACCACCAAACCAACAAACCAACAAACCAACAAACCAACAAACCAACAAGCCAATAGCCAACAAAACAAAAAACCAACAAACCAACAAACCAACAAACCAACAAACCAACAAGCCAACAAGCCAACAAGCCAACAAACCAAAAAACCAACAAACCAATAAATCAACAAACCAACAAACCAACAAACGAACAAACGAACAAACCAACAAACCAACAAACCAACAAACCAACAAACCAACAAACCAACAAACCAACAAACCAACAAGCCAACAAACCAACAAACTAACAAACCAACAAACCAACAAACCAACAAACCAACAAACCAACAAACCAACAAACCAACAAACCAACAAACCAACAAACCAACAAACCAACAAACCAACAAACCAAAAAACCAACAAACCAACAAACCAACAAACCAACAAACCAACAAACCAACAAACCAACAAACCAACAAACCAACAAACCAACAAACCAACAAACCAACAAGTCAACAAACCAACAAACCAACAAGCCAACAAGCCAACAAACCTACAAACGAACAAATCAACAAACGAACAAACCAACAAACCAACCAGCTAACAAGCCAACAAACCAACAAGACAACAAACCAACAAACCTACAAACGAACAAACCAACAAACGAACAAACCAACAAACCAACAAGCTAACAAGCCAACAAACCAACAAGACAACAAACCAACAAACCAACAAACCAACAAACCAACAAACCAACAAACCTACAAACCAACAAACCAACAAACGAACAAACAAACAAACCAACAAACCAACAAGCCAATAAGCCAACAAACCTACAAACGAACAAACCAACAAACGAACAAACCAACAAACCAACAAGCTAACAACCCAACAAACCAACAAGACAACAAACCAACAAACCAACAATTCAACAAACCAACAAAACAATAAACCAACAAACCAACAATCCAACAAACTAACAAACCAACAAACCAACAAGCCAACAAGCCAACAAACCAACAAACCAACAAACCAACAAACCAACAAACCAACAAACCGACAAACCAACAAGCCAACAAGCCAACAAACGAACAAACCAACAAACCAACAAACCAACAAACCAACAAACCAACAAGTTAACAAACCAACAAGCCAACAAACCAACAAACCTACATATCAACAAACCAACAAACCAACAAACCAACAAACCAACAAACCAACAAACCAACAAACCAACAAACCAACAAACCAACAAACCAACAAACCAACAAACCAACAAACCAATAAACCAACAAACCAACAAACCAACAAACCAACAAACCAACAAACCAACAAACCAACAAACCAACAATCCAACAAACGAACAAACGAACAAACCAACAAACCAACAAACCAACAAACCAAAAAACCAACAAACCAAAAAACCAAAAAACAAACGAACCAACAAACCAACAAGCTAACAAGCCAACAAGCCAACAAACGAACAAACCAACAAACAAACAAACCAACAAACCAACAAACCAACAAACCAACAAACCAACAAACCAACAAACCAACAAACCAACAAACCAACAAACCAACAAACCAACAAGTTAACAAACCAACAAGCCAACAAACCAACAAACCTACATATCAACAAACCAACAAACCAACAAACCAACAAACCAACAAACCAACAAACCAACAAACCAACAAACGAACAAACCAACAAACAAACAAGCCAACAAGCCAACAACCCAACAGGCCAACAAACCAACAAACCAACAAGCCAACAAGCCAACAAACCTACAAACCAACAAGCCAACAAACCACCAAGCCAACAAACCAAAAAACCAACAAACCAAAAAACCAAGAAACCAACAAACCAACAAACCAAAAAACCAACAAGCCAACAAGCCAACAAACGAACAAACCAACAAACCAACAAACCAACAAGCCAACAACCAACAAACCACCAAACCAACAAGCCAACAAACCAACAAACCAACAAACCAACAAGCCAACAAACCAAAAAACCAACAAACCAAAAAACCAACAAACCAACAAACCAAAAAACCAACAAACCAATAAATCAACAAACCAACAAACCAACAAACGAACAAACCAACAAACCAACAAGCCAACAAACCAAAAAACCAACAAACCAAAAAACCAAGAAACCAACAAACCAACAAACCTGTAACCAACAAACCAACAAACCAACAAACGAACAAACCAACAAACCAACAAACAAACAAACCAACAAACCAACAAACAAACAAACCAACAAACCAACAAACTAACAAACCAACAAACCAACAAACCAACAAACCAACAAACCAACAAGCCAACAAACCAACAAACCAACAAGCCAACAAGCCAACAAACCTACAAACGAACAAACAAACAAACGAACAAACGAACAAACCAACAAGCTAACAAGTCAACAAACCAACAAGCCAACAAACGAACAAACCAACAAACCAACAAACCAACAAGCCAACAACCAACAAACCACCAAACCAACAAGCCAACAAACCAACAAACCAACAAACCAACAAGCCAACAAACCAAAAAACCAACAAACCAAAAAACCAAGAAACCAACAAACCAACAAACCTGTAACCAACAAACCAACAAACCAACAAACGAACAAACCAACAAACCAACAAACAAACAAACCAACAAACCAACAAACAAACAAACCAACAAACCAACAAACCAACAAACCAACAAACCAACAAACCAACAAACCAACAAACCAACAAGCCAACAAACCAACAAACCAACAAGCCAACAAGCCAACAAACCTACAAACGAACAAACAAACAAATGAACAAACCAACAAACCAACAAGCTAACAAGCCAACAAACCAACAAGCCAACAAACGAACTAACAAACAAACCAACAAACCAACAAGCCAACAAACCAACAAAGCAACAAGCCAACAAGCCAACAAACCAACAAACCAACAAACTAACAAACCAACAAACCAACAAACCAACAAACCAACAAGCCAACAAGCCAACAAGCCAACAAGCCAACAAGCCAACAAACCAACAAGCCAACAAGCCAACAAACCAACAAACCAACAAACCAACCAACCGACAAACCAACAAGCCAACAAGCCAACAAGCCAACAAACCAACAAACCAACAAACCAACAAACCAAAAAACCAACAAGCCAACAAGCCAACAAACGAACAAACCAACAAACCAACAAACGAACAAACCAACAAACCAACAAACCATAAACTAATAAACCAACAAACCAACAAACCAACAAACCAACAAACCAACAAGCCAACAAACGAACAAATCAACAAACAAACAAACCAACAAACCAACAAACCAACAAATCAACAAACCAAGTAACCAACAAACCAACACATCAACAAACCAACAAACCAACAAACCAACAAACCAACAAACCAACAAACCAACAAACCAACAAACCAACAAACCAACAAACCAACAAACCAATAAGCCAACAAACAAACAAACCAACAAACCAAGTAACCAAGAAACCAACAAACGAATAAACCAATAAACAAACAAACCAAGTAACCAACAAACCAACAAACCAACAAACCAACAAACCCACAAACCAACAAACCAACAAACGAAAAAACCAACAAACAAACAAACAAACCAACAAACAAACAAACCAAGTAACCAACAAACCAACAAACCAACAAACCAACAAAGCCACAAACCAACAAACCAACAAACGAAAAAACCAACAAACAAACAAACCAACAAACCACCAAACCAACAAACCAACAAACAAATAAACCAACAAACCAACAAACCAACAAACCAACAAACCAACAAACCAACAAACCAACAACCCAACAAACCAACAAACCAACAAACCAACAAACCAACAAACCATAAACTAATAAACCAACAAACCAACAAACCAACCAACCAACAAACCAACAAGCCAACAAACGAACAAACCAACAAACAAACAAACCAACAAACCAACAAACCAACAAATCAACAAACCAAGTAACCAACAAACCAACACATCAACAAACCAACAAACCAACAAACCAACAAACCAACAAGCCAACAAACCAACAAGTCAACAAGCCAACAAGCCAACCAACCAACAAACCAACAAACCAACAAACCAAAAAACCAACAAGCCAACAAGCCAACAAACGAACAAACCAACAAACCAACAAACGAACAAACCAACAAACCAACAAACCATAAACTAATAAACCAACAAACCAACAAACCAACAAACCAACAAACCAACATGCCAAAAAACGAACAAACCAACAAACAAACAAACCAACAAACCAACAAACCAACAAATCAACAAACCAAGTAACCAACAAACCAACACATCAACAAACCAACAAACCAACAAACCAACAAACCAACAAACCAACAAACCAACAAACCAACAAACCAACAAACCACCAAACCAACAAACCAACAAACCAACAAACCAACAAACCAACAAGCCAATAGCCAACAAAACAAAAAACCAACAAACCAACAAACCAACAAACCAACAAACCAACAAGCCAACAAGCCAACAAGCCAACAAACCAAAAAACCAACAAACCAATAAATCAACAAACCAACAAACCAACAAACGAACAAACGAACAAACCAACAAACCAACAAACCAACAAGCGAACAAATCAACAAACCAACAAACCAACAAACCAAAAAACCAACAAAACAAGTAGCCAACAAACCAAAAAACCAACAAGCCAAACAAACAAACAAACAAACCAACAAACCAACAAACTAACAAGCCAACAAACCAACAAGCCAACAAACGAACTAACAAACAAACCAACAAACCAACAAGCCAACAAACCAACAAAGCAACAAGCCAACATGCCAACAAAACAACAAACTAACAAACCAACAAACCAACAAACCAACAAACCAACAAGCCAACAAGCCAACAAGCCAACAAGCCAACAAGCCAACAAACCAACAAACCAACAAACCAACAAACCAACAAACCAACAAACCAACAAACCAACAAACCAACAAGCCAACAAGCCAACAAGCCAACAAACGAACAAACCAACAAACCAACAAACCAACAAACCAACAAACCAACAAACCAACAAACCAACAAGCCAACAAACCAACAAGCCAACACGCCAACAAACCAACAAACCAACAAACCAACCAACCGACAAACCAACAAGCCAACAAGCCAACAAGCCAACAAACCAACAAACCAACAAACCAACACACCAAAAAACCAACAAGCCAACAAGCCAACAAACGAACAAACCAACAAACCAACAAACGAACAAACCAACAAACCAACAAACCATAAACTAATAAACCAACAAACCAACAAACCAACAAACCAACAAACCAACAAGCCAACAAACGAACAAACCAACAAACAAACAAACCAACAAACCAACAAACCAACAAATCAACAAACCAAGTAACCAA
The DNA here is from genome assembly GCA_958298945.1 of Atherix ibis. Taxonomy (NCBI): domain Eukaryota; kingdom Metazoa; phylum Arthropoda; class Insecta; order Diptera; family Athericidae; genus Atherix; species Atherix ibis. The sequence goes on along the minus strand of OY282608.1, from coordinate 87,537,690 downwards.
CAAACCAATACAACAACAAACCAACAAACCAACAAACCAACAAACCAACAAACCAACAAACCAACAAACCAACAAACCAATAAACCAACAAACCAACAAACCAACAAACCAACAAACCAACAAATCAACAAGCCAACAAGCCAACAAGCCAACAAACCAAAAAACCAACAAACCAACAAACCAACAAACCAACAAACCAACAAGCCAACAAACCAACAAACCAACAAACCAACAAACCAACAAACCAACAAACCAATAAGCCAACAAACAAACAAACCAACAAACCAAGTAACCAAGAAACCAACAAACGAATAAACCAACAAACAAACAAACCAAGTAACCAACAAACCAACAAACCAACAAACCAAAAAACCCACAAACCAACAAACCAACAAACGAAAAAACCAACAAACAAACAAAAAAACAAACTAACAAACCAACAAACCAACAAACAAATAAACCAACAAACCAACAAACCAACAAACCAACAAACCAACAAACCAACAACCCAACAAACCAACAAACCAACAAACCAACAAACCAACAAACCAACAAACCAACAAACCAACAAACCAACAAACCAACAAACCAACAAACGAACAAACGAACAAACCAACAAACCAACAAACCAACAAGCCAACAAGCCAACAAACCAACAAACAAACAAACCAAGTAACCAACAAACCAACAAACCAACACCAACAAACAAAAAAACCAACAAAGCAACAAACCAACAAACCAACAAGCCAACAAGCCAACAAGCCAACAAACCAAAAAACCGCCAAACCAACAAACAAACAAACTAACAAACCAATAAACCAACAAACCAACAAACCAACAAACCAACAAGCCAACAAACCAACAAACCTACATATCAACAAACCAACAAACCAACAAACCAACAAACCAACAAACCAACAAACCAACAAACCAACAAACCAACAAACCAACAAACCAACAAACCAACAAACCAACAAACCAACAAACCAACAAACCAACAAACCAACAAACCAACAAACCAACAAACCAACAAACCAACAAACCAACAAACCAACAAACGAACAAACGAACAAACCAACAAACCAACAAACCAATAAGCCAACAAGCCAACAAACCAACAAGTTAAAAAACCAAAAAACCAAAAAACAAACGAACCAACAAATCAACAAGCTAACAAGCCAACAAGCCAACAAACGAACAAACCAACAAACAAATAAACCAACAAACCAACAAGCCAACAAGCCAACAAACGAACAAACCAACAAACAAACAAGCCAACAAGCCAACAACCCAACAAGCCAACAAACCAATAAACAAACAAACCAAAAACCCAAGAAACCAACAAACCAACAAACAAATAAACCAACAAACCAATAAACCAACAAGCCAACAAGCCAACAAACCAACAAACAAACAAACCAACAAACCAACAAACCAACAAGCCAACAACCAACAAACTACCAAACCAACAAGCCAACAAACCAACAAACCAACAAACCAACAAGCCAACAAACCAAAAAAACCAACAAACCAAAAAACCAAGAAACCAACAAACCAACAAACCAAGTAACCAACAAACCAACAAACCAACAAACGAACAAACCAACATACAAACAAACCAACAAACCAACAAACCAACAAACCAACAAACCAACAAACCAAAAAACCAACAAACCAACAAACCAAAAAACCAACAAACCAACAAACCAATAAGCCAACTAACCAACAAACCAACAAACCAACAAACCAAGTAACCAACAAACCAACAAACGAACAAACCAATAACAAACAAACCAAGTAACCAACAAACCAACAAACCAACAAACCAACAAACCAACAAACCAACAAGCCAACAAACCAACAAACCAACAAACCAACAAACCAACAAGCCAATAGCAAACAAAACAAAAAACCAACAAACCAACAAACCAACAAACCAACAAACCAACAAACCAACAAGCCAACAAGCCAACAAGCCAACAAGCCAACAAGCCAACAAACCAAAAAACCAACAAACCAATAAACCAACAAACCAACAAACCAACAAACCAACAAATGAACAAACGAACAAACCAATAAACCAACAAGCGAACAAATCAACAAACCAACAAGCCAACAAACCAAAAAACCAACAAAACAAGTAGCCAACAAACCAAAAAACCAACAAGCCAACAAACCAACAAACCAAGTAACCAACAGACCAACAAACCAACAAACCAACAAACCAACAAGCCAACAAGCCAACAAGCCAACAAACCAACAAACCAACAAACCAACAAACCAAAAAACGAACAAACCAACAAACCAACAAACCAACAAACCAACAAACCAACAAACCAACAAGCCAACAAGCCAACAAACCAACAAACTAACAAACCAACAAACCAACAAACTAACAAACCAACAAACCAACAAACCAACAAACCAATAAACCAACAAACCAGCAAACCAACAAACCAGAAAACCAACAAACCAACAAACCAACAAACCAACAAACCAACAAACCAACAAACCAACAAACCAACAAACCAACAAACCAACAAACCAACAAGTCAACAAACCAACAAACCAACAAGCCAACAAGCCAACAAACCTACAAACGAACAAATCAACAAACGAACAGACCAACAAACCAACAAGCTAACAAGCCAACAAACCAACAAGACAACAAACCAACAAACCTACAAACGAACAAACCAACAAACAAACAAACCAACAAACCAACAAGCTAACAAGCCAACAAACCAACAAGACAACAAAACAACAAACCAACAAACCAACAAACCAACAAACCAACAAACCAACAAACCTACAAACCAACAAACCAACAAGCCAACAAACCAACAAACCAACAAACGAACAAACAAACAAACCAACAAACCAACAAACCAACAAGCCAATAAGCCAACAAACCTACAAACGAACAAACCAACAAACGAACAAACCAACAAACCAACAAGCTAACAAGCCAACAAATCAACAAGACAACAAACCAACAAACCAACAAACCAACAAACCAACAAAACAATAAACCAACAAACCAACAATCCAACAAACTAACAAACCAACAAACCAACAAGCCAACAAGCCAACAAACCAACAAACCAACAAACCAACAAACCAACAAACCAACAAACCGACAAACCAACAAGCCAACAAGCCAACAAACGAACAAACCAACAAACTAACAAACCAACAAACCAATAAGTTAACAAACGAACAAGCCAACAAACCAACAAACCTACATATCAACAAACCAACATACCAACAAACCAACAAACCAACAAACCAACAAACCAACAAACCAACAAACCAACAAACCAACAAACCAACAAACCAACAAACCAACAAACCAACAAACCAACAAACCAACAAACCAACAAACCAACAAACCAACAAACCAACAAACCAACAAACCAACAAACCAACAAACCAACAAACCAACAAACCAACAAACGAACAAACGAACAAACCAACAAACCAACAAACCAACAAACCAACAAACCAACAAACCAAAAAACCAAAAAACAAACGAACCAACAAACCAACAAGCTAACAAGCCAACAAGCCAACAAACGAACAAACCAACAAACAAACAAACCAACAAACCAACAAACCAACAAACCAACAAACCAACAAACCAACAAACCAACAAACCAACAAACCAACAAGTTAACAAACCAACAAGCCAACAAACCAACAAACCTACATATCAACAAACCAACAAACCAACAAACCAACAAACCAACAAACCAACAAACCAACAAACGAACAAACCAACAAACAAACAAGCCAACAAGCCAACAACCCAACAAGCCAACAAACCAATAAACAAACAAACCAACAAACCAAGAAACCAACAAACCAACAAACAAATAAACCAACAAACCAACAAACCAACAAGCCAACAAGCCAACAAACCAACAATCCAACAAACCAACAAACCAACAAACCAACAAACCAACAAGCCAACAACCAACAAACCACCAAACCAACAAGCCAACAAACCAACAAACCAACAAACCAACAAGCCAACAAACCAAAAAACCAACAAACCAAAAAACCAAGAAACCAACAAACCAACAAACCTGTAACCAACAAACCAACAAACCAACAAACGAACAAACCAACAAACCAACAAACAAACAAACCAACAAACCAACAAACCAACAAACCAACAAACCAACAAACCAAAGAACCAACAAACCAACAAACCAACAAACCAACAAATCAACAAACCAGCAAACCAACAAACCAACAAACCAACAAACAAATAAACCAGCAAACCAACAAACCAACAAACCAACAAACAAATAAACCAACAAACCAACAAACCAACAAGCCAACAAGCCAACAAACCAAAAAACCAACAAACCAACAAACCAACAAACAAACAAACAAACAAACCAACAAACCAACAAACCAACAAACCAACAAACCAACAAACCAACAAACCAACAAACCAACAAACCAACAAACCAACAAACCAACAAACCAACAAACCAACAAGCCAACAAGCCAACAAACCAAAAAACCAACAAACCAACAAACCAACAAACCAACAAATCAACAAACCAGCAAACCAACAAACCAACAAACCAACAAACAAATAAACCAACAAACCAACAAACCAAAAAACCAACAAACCAACAAACCAACAAGCCAACAAACCAACAAACCAACAAACCAAGTAACCAACAAACCAACAAACCAACAAATCAACAAACCAACAATCCAACAAACCAACAAACCAACAAACCAACAAGCCAATAGCCAACAAAACAAAAAACCAACAAACCAACAAACCAACAAACCAACAAACCAACAAGCCAACAAGCCAACAAGCCAGTAAACCAACAAACCAACAGACCAACAAACCAAGAAACGAACAAACGAAAAAACGAACAAACGAATAAACCAACAAACCAACAAACCAACAAGCGAACAAATCAACAAACTAACAAGCCAACAAACCAAAAAACCAACAAAACAAGTAGCCAACAAACCAAAAAACCAACAAGCCAACAAACCAACAAACCAAGTAACGAACAGACCAACAAACCAACAAACCAACAATCCAACAAGCCAACAAGCCAACAAGCCAACAAACCAACAAACCAACAAACCAAAAAACGAACAAACCAACAAACCAACAAACCAACAAACCAACAAGCCAACAAGCCAACAAACCAACAAACTTACAAACCATCAAACCAACAAACCAACAAACCAACAAACCAACAAACCAACAAACCAACAAACCAACAAACCAACAAACCAACAAACCAACAAACCAACAAACCAACAAACCAAAAAACCAACAAACCAACAAACCAACAAACCAACAAACAAACAAACCAACAAACCAACAAACCAACAAACCAACAAACCAACAAACCAACAAATCAACAAGCCAACATACCAACAAACCAACAAGCCAACAAGCCAACAAACCTACAAACGAACCAACCAACAAACGAACAAACCAACAAACCAACAAGCTAACAAGCCAACAAACCAACAAGACAACAAACCAACAAACCAACAAACCAACAAACCAACAAACCAACAAACCAACAAACCAACAAACCAACAAACCAACAAGCCAACAAACCAACAAACCAACAAACAAACAAACCAACAAACCAACAAACCAACAAGCCAACAAACCTACAAACGAACAAACCAACAAACCAACAAGCCAACAAACCTACAAACGAACAAACCAACAAACGAAAAAACCAACAAACCAACAAGCTAACAAGCCAACAAACCAACAAGACAACAAACCAACAAACCAACAAACCAACAAACCAACAAGACAACAATCCAACAAACCAACAAACTAACAAACCAACAAACCAACAAACCAACAAACCAACAAACCAACAAACCAACAAACCAACAAACCAACAAACCAAAAAACAAACAAACCAACAAACCAACAAACCAACAAACCAACAAACCAACAAACCAACAAAACAACAAACCAACAAACAAAAAAACCAACAAACCAACAAACCAACAAACCAACAAACCAACAAACCAACAAACCAACAAACCAACAAACCAACAAACCAACAAACCAACAAACCAACAAGCCAACAAGCCAACAAACCTACAAACGAACAAACCAACAAACGAACAAACCAACAAACCAACAAGCTAACAAGCCAACAAACCAACAAGACAACAAACCAACAAACCTACAAACGAACAAACCAACAAACGAACAAACCAACAAACCAACAAGCTAACAAGCCAACAAACCAACAAGACAACAAACCAACAAACCAACAAACCAACAAACCAACAAACCAACAAACCAACAAGCCGACAAACCAACAAACCAACAAACCAACAAACGAACAAACAAACAAACCAACAAACCAACAAACCAACAAACCAACAAGCCAACAAGCCAACAAGCCAACAAACCTACAAACGAACAAAACAACAAACGAACAAACCAACAAACCAACAAGCTAACAAGCCAACAAACCAACAAGGCAACAAACCAACAAACCAACAAACCAACAAACCAACAAACCAACAAAACAACAAACCAACAAGCCAACAAACTAACAAACCAACAAACCAACAAGCCAACAAGCCAACAAGCCAACAAACCAACAAACCAACAAACCAACAAATCAACAAACCAACAAATCAACAAACTAACAAACCAACAAACCGACAAACCAACAAGCCAACAAGCCAACAAACGAACAAACCAACAAACCAACAAGCGAACAAACGAACAAACCAACAAACCAACAAACCAACAAGCCAACAAGCCAACAAACCAACAAACAAACAAACCAAGTAACCAACAAACCAACAAACCAACACCAACAAACAAAAAAACCAACAAAGCAACAAACCAACAAACCAACAAACCAACAAACCAACAAACCAACAAACCAATAAACCAACAAACCAACAAACCAACAAGCCAACAAACCAACAAACCTACATATCAACAAACCAACAAACCAAAAAACAACCAAACCAACAAACCAACAAACCAACAAACCAACAAACCAACAAACCAACAAGCCAACAAACCAACAAACCTACATATCAACAAACCAACAAACCAACAAACCAACAAACCAACAAACCAACAAACCAACAAACCAACAAACCAACAAAAAACAAACCAACACACCAACAAACCAACAAACCAACAAGCCAACAAGCCAACAAACCAACAAACTAACAAACCAACAAACCAACAAACCAACAAACCAACAAACCAACAAACCAACAAACCAACAAACCAACAAACCAACTAACCAAAAAACCAACAAACCAACAAACCAACAAACCAACAAACAAACAAACCAACAAACCAACAAACCAACAAACCAACAAACCAACAAGCCAACAAACCAAAAAACCACCAAACCAACAAACCAACAAACCAACAAACCAACAAACCAACAAATCAACAAGCCAACAAACCTACAAACGAACAAACCAACAAACGAACAAACCAACAAACCAACAAGCTAACAAGCCAACAAACCACCAAGACAACAAACCAACAAACCTACAAACGAACAAACCAACAAACGAACAAACCAACAAACCAACAAGCTAACAAGCCAACAAACCAACAAGACAACAAACCAACAAACCAACAAACCAACAAACCAACAAACCAACAAACCAAAGAACCAACAAACCAACAAACCAAAAAACCAACAAACCAACAAACCAATAAGCCAACTAACCAACAAACCAACAAACCAACAAACGAACAAACGAACAAACCAACAAACCAACAAACTAACAAATCAACAAACCAAAAAACCAAAAAACAAACGAACCAACAAACCAACAAGCTAACAAGCCAACAAGCCAACAAACGAACAAACCAACAAACAAACAAACCAACAAACCAACAAACCAACAAACCAACAAACCACCAAACAAATAAACCAACAAACCAACAAGCCAACAAGCCAACAAACGAACAAACCAACAAACAAACAAGCCAACAAGCCAACAACCCAACAAGCCAACAAACCAATAAACAAACAAACCAACAAACCAACAAGCCAACAAGCCAACAAACCAACAAACCAACAAACCAACAAACCAACAAACCAACAAGCCAACAAGCCAACAAGCCAACAAACCAACAAACCAACATACCAAAAAACGAACAAACCAACAAACCAACAAACCAACAAACCAACAAGCCAACAATCCAACAAACCAACAAACTAACAAACCAACAAACCAACAAACCAACAAACCAACAAACCAACAAACCAACAAACCAACAAACCAACAAACCAACAAACCAAAAAACCAACAAACCAACAAACCAACAAACCAACAAACCAACAAACCAACAAACCAACAAACCAACAAAACAACAAACCAACAAACAAACAAACCAACAAACCAACAAACCAACAAACCAACAAACCAACAAACCAACAAACCAACAAACCAACAAACCAACAAACCAACAAACCAACAAGCCAACAAGCCAACAAACCTACAAACGAACAAACCAACAAACGAACAAACCAACAAACCAACAAGCTAACAAGCCAACAAACCAACAAGACAACAAACCAACAAACCAACAAACCAACAAACCAACAAACCAACAAACCAACAAACCAACAAGCCGACAAACCAACAAACCAACAAACCAACAAACGAACAAACAAACAAACCAACAAGCTAACAAGCCAACAAACCAACAAGGCAACAAACCAACAAACCAACAAACCAACAAACCAACAAACCAACAAAACAACAAACCAACAAGCCAACAAACTAACAAACCAACAAACCAACAAGCCAACAAGCCAACAAGCCAACAAGCCAACAAACCTACAAACGAACAAAACAACAAACGAACAAACCAACAAACCAACAAGCTAACAAGCCAACAAACCAACAAGGCAACAAACCAACAAACCAACAAACCAACAAACCAACAAACCAACAAAACAACAAACCAACAAGCCAACAAACTAACAAACCAACAAACCAACAAGCCAACAAGCCAACAAGCCAACAAACCAACAAACCAACAAACCAACAAATCAACAAACCAACAAATCAACAAACTAACAAACCAACAAACCGACAAACCAACAAGCCAACAAGCCAACAAACGAACAAACCAACAAACCAACAAGCGAACAAACGAACAAACCAACAAACCAACAAACCAGCAAGCCAACAAGCCAACAAACCAACAAACAAACAAACCAAGTAACCAACAAACCAACAAACCAACACCAACAAACAAAAAAACCAACAAAGCAACAAACCAACAAACCAACAAGCCAACAAGCCAACAAGCCAACAAACCAAAAAACCACCAAACCAACAAACCAACAAACCAACAAACCAACAAACCAACAAACCAATAAACCAACAAACCAACAAACCAACAAGCCAACAAACCAACAAACCTACATATCAACAAACCAACAAACCAAAAAACCACCAAACCAACAAACCAACAAACCAACAAACCAACAAACCAACAAACCAACAAACCAACAAGCCAACAAACCAACAAACCTACATATCAACAAACCAACAAACCAACAAACCAACAAACCAACAAAACAACAAACCAACACACCAACAAACCAACAAACCAACAAGCCAACAAGCCAACAAACCAACAAACTAACAAACCAACAAACCAACAAACCAACAAAACAACAAACCAACACACCAACAAACCAACAAACCAACTAACCAAAAAACCAACAAACCAACAAACCAACAAACCAACAAACAAACAAACCAACAAACCAACAAACCAACAAACCAACAAACCAACAAGCCAACAAACCAAAAAACCTCCAAACCAACAAACCAACAAACCAACAAACCAACAAACCAACAAACCAACAAACCAACAAATCAACAAGCCAACAAACCTACAAACGAACAAACCAACAAACGAACAAACCAACAAACCAACAAGCTAACAAGCCAACAAACCAACAAGACAACAAACCAACAAACCTACAAACGAACAAACCAACAAACGAACAAACCAACAAACCAACAAGCTAACAAGCCAACAAACCAACAAGACAACAAACCAACAAACCAACAAACCAACAAACCAAAGAACCAACAAACCAACAAACCAAAAAACCAACAAACCAACAAACCAATAAGCCAACTAACCAACAAACCAACAAACCAACAAACGAACAAACGAACAAACCAACAAACCAACAAACTAACAAACCAAAAAACCAAAAAACAAACGAACCAACAAACCAACAAGCTAACAAGCCAACAGGCCAACAAACGAACAAACCAACAAACAAACAAACCAACAAACCAACAAACCAACAAACCAACAAACAAATAAACCAACAAACCAACAAGCCAACAAGCCAACAAACCAACAAACAAACAAGCCAACAAGCCAACAACCCAACAAGCCAACAAACCAATAAACAAACAAACCAACAAACCAAGAAACCAACAAACCAACAAACAAATAAACCAACAAACCAAGAAACCAACAAACCAACAAACAAATAAACCAACAAACCAACAAACCAACAAGCCAACAAGCCAACAAACCAACAAACCAACAAACCAACAAACCAACAAACCAACAAACCAACAAGCCAACAAGCCAACAAACCTACAAACGATCAAAACAACAAACGAACAAACCAACAAACCAACAAGCTAACAAGCCAACAAACCAACAAGGCAACAAACCAACAAACCAACAAACCAACAAACCAACAAACCAACAAAACAACAAACCAACAAGCCAACAAACTAACAAACCAACAAACCAACAAGCCAACAAGCCAACAAGCCAACAAACCAACAAACCAACAAACCAACAAATCAACAAACCAACAAATCAACAAACTAACAAACCAACAAACCGACAAACCAACAAGCCAACAAGCCAACAAACGAACAAACCAACAAACCAACAAGCGAACAAACGAACAAACCAACAAACCAACAAACCAGCAAGCCAACAAGCCAACAAACCAACAAACAAACAAACCAAGTAACCAACAAACCAACAAACCAACACCAACAAACAAAAAAACCAACAAAGCAACAAACCAACAAACCAACAAGCCAACAAGCCAACAAGCCAACAAACCAAAAAACCACCAAACCAACAAACCAACAAACCAACAAACCAACAAACCAATAAACCAACAAACCAACAAACCAACAAGCCAACAAACCAACAAACCTACATATCAACAAACCAACAAACCAAAAAACCACCAAACCAACAAACCAACAAACCAACAAACCAACAAACCAACAAACCAACAAACCAACAAACCAACAAGCCAACAAACCAACAAACCTACATATCAACAAACCAACAAACCAACAAACCAACAAACCAACAAAACAACAAACCAACACACCAACAAACCGACAAACCAACAAGCCAACAAGCCAACAAACCAACAAACTAACAAACCAACAAACCAACAAACCAACAAAACAACAAACCAACACACCAACAAACCAACAAACCAACTAACCAAAAAACCAACAAACCAACAAACCAACAAACCAACAAACAAACAAACCAACAAACCAACAAACCAACAAACCAACAAACCAACAAATCAACAAACCAACAAATCAACAAACTAACAAACCAACAAACCGACAAACCAACAAGCCAACAAGCCAACAAACGAACAAACCAACAAACCAACAAGCGAACAAACGAACAAACCAACAAACCAACAAACCAGCAAGCCAACAAGCCAACAAACCAACAAACAAACAAACCAAGTAACCAACAAACCAACAAACCAACACCAACAAACAAAAAAACCAACAAAGCAACAAACCAACAAACCAACAAGCCAACAAGCCAACAAGCCAACAAACCAAAAAACCACCAAACCAACAAACCAACAAACCAACAAACCAACAAACCAACAAACCAATAAACCAACAAACCAACAAACCAACAAGCCAACAAACCAACAAACCTACATATCAACAAACCAACAAACCAAAAAACCACCAAACCAACAAACCAACAAACCAACAAACCAACAAACCAACAAACCAACAAACCAACAAGCCAACAAACCAACAAACCTACATATCAACAAACCAACAAACCAACAAACCAACAAACCAACAAAACAACAAACCAACACACCAACAAACCAACAAACCAACAAGCCAACAAGCCAACAAACCAACAAACTAACAAACCAACAAACCAACAAACCAACAAAACAACAAACCAACACACCAACAAACCAACAAACCAACTAACCAAAAAATTAACAAACCAACAAACCAACAAACCAACAAACAAACAAACCAACAAACCAACAAACCAACAAACCAACAAACCAACAAGCCAACAAACCAAAAAACCACCAAACCAACAAACCAACAAACCAACAAACCAACAAACCAACAAACCAACAAATCAACAAGCCAACAAACCTACAAACGAACAAACCAACAAACGAACAAACCAACAAACCAACAAGCTAACAAGCCAACAAACCAACAAGACAACAAACCAACAAACCTACAAACGAACAAACCAACAAACGAACAAACCAACAAACCAACAAGCTAACAAGCCAACAAACCAACAAGACAACAAACCAACAAACCAACAAACCAACAAACCAACAAACCAACAAACCAAAGAACCAACAAACCAACAAACCAAAAAACCAACAAACCAACAAACCAATAAGCCAACTAACCAACAAACCAACAAACCAACAAACGAACAAACGAACAAACCAACAAACCAACAAACTAACAAATCAACAAACCAAAAAACCAAAAAACAAACGAACCAACAAACCAACAAGCTAACAAGCCAACAGGCCAACAAACGAACAAACCAACAAACAAACAAACCAACAAACCAACAAACCAACAAACCAACAAACCAACAAACAAATAAACCAACAAACCAACAAGCCAACAAGCCAACAAACCAACAAACAAACAAGCCAACAAGCCAACAACCCAACAAGCCAACAAACCAATAAACAAACAAACCAACAAACCAAGAAACCAACAAACCAACAAACAAATAAACCAACAAACCAAGAAACCAACAAACCAACAAACAAATAAACCAACAAACCAACAAACCAACAAGCCAACAAGCCAACAAACCAACAAACCAACAAACCAACAAACCAACAAACCAACAAACCAACAAGCCAACAACCAACAAACCACCAAACCAACAAGCCAACAAACCAACAAACCAACAAACCAACAAGCCAACAAACCAAAAAACCAACAAACCAAAAAACCAAGAAACCAACAAACCAACAAACCTGTAACCAACAAACCAACAAACCAACAAACGAACAAACCAACAATCAAACAAACCAACAAACCAACAAACCAACAAACCAACAAACCAACAAACCAACAAACCAAAGAACCAACAAACCAACAAACCAAAAAACCAACAAACCAACAAACCAATAAGCCAACTAACCAACAAACGAACAAACCAACAAACCAACAAACCAACAAACCAACAAGCCAACAAGCCAACAAACCAAAAAACCAACAAACCAACAAATCAACAAACAAGCAAACCAACAAACCAACAAACCAACAAACAAATAAACCAACAAACCAACAAACCAACAAACCAACAAACCAACAAACCAACAAACCAACAAGCCAACAAGCCAACAAACCAAAAAACTAACAAACCAACAAACCAACAAACCAACAAACCAACAAACCAACAAACCAACAAACCAACAAACCAACAAACCAACAAACCAACAAGCCAACAAGCCAACAAACCAAAAAAAACCAACAAACCAACAAACCAACAAAACAACAAACCAGCAAACCAACAAGCCAACAAACCAACAAACCAACAAACCAAGTAACCAACAAACCAACAAACGAAAAAACCAACAAACAAACAAACCAAGTAACCAACAAGCCAACAAACCAACAAACCAACAAACCAACAAACCAACAAACCAACAAACCAACAAGCCAATAGCTAACAAAACAAAAAACCAACAAACCAACAAACCAACAAACCAACAAACCAACAAACCAACAAACCAACAAGCCAACAAGCCAACAAGCCAACAAACCAAAAAACCAACAAACCAATAAACCAACAAACCAACAGACCAACAAACCAACAAACGAACAAACGAACAAACGAACAAACCAACAAACCAACAAACCAACAAGCGAACAAATCAACAAACCAACAAGCCAACAAACCAAAAAACCAACAAAACAAGTAGCACACAAACTTAAAAAACCAACAAGCCAACAAACCAACAAACCAAGTAACGAACAGGCCAACAAACCAACAAACCAACAAACCAACAAGCCAACAAGCCAACAAGCCAACAAACCAACAAACCAACAAACCAACAAACCAACAAACCAACAAACAAATAAACCAACAAACCAACAAGCCAACAAGCCAACAAACCAACAAACAAACAAGCCAACAAGCCAACAACCCAACAAGCCAACAAACCAATAAACAAACAAACCAACAAACCAAGAAACCAACAAACCAACAAACAAATAAACCAACAAACCAAGAAACCAACAAACCAACAAACAAATAAACCAACAAACCAACAAACCAACAAGCCAACAAGCCAACAAACCAACAAACCAACAAACCAACAAACCAACAAACCAACAAACCAACAAGCCAACAACCAACAAACCACCAAACCAACAAGCCAACAAACCAACAAACCAACAAACCAACAAGCCAACAAACCAAAAAACCAACAAACCAAAAAACCAAGAAACCAACAAACCAACAAACCTGTAACCAACAAACCAACAAACCAACAAACGAACAAACCAACAATCAAACAAACCAACAAACCAACAAACCAACAAACCAACAAACCAACAAACCAACAAACCAAAGAACCAACAAACCAACAAACCAAAAAACCAACAAACCAACAAACCAATAAGCCAACTAACCAACAAACGAACAAACCAACAAACCAACAAACCAACAAACCAACAAGCCAACAAGCCAACAAACCAAAAAACCAACAAACCAACAAACCAACAAATCAACAAACAAGCAAACCAACAAACCAACAAACCAACAAACAAATAAACCAACAAACCAACAAACCAACAAACCAACAAACCAACAAACCAACAAACCAACAAGCCAACAAGCCAACAAACCAAAAAACCAACAAACCAACAAATCAACAAACCAACAAACCAACAAACCAACAAACCAACAAACCAACAAACCAACAAACCAACAAACCAACAAGCCAACAAGCCAACAAACCAAAAAAAACCAACAAACCAACAAACCAACAAAACAACAAACCAGCAAACCAACAAGCCAACAAACCAACAAACCAACAAACCAAGTAACCAACAAACCAACAAACGAAAAAACCAACAAACAAACAAACCAAGTAACCAACAAGCCAACAAACCAACAAACCAACAAACCAACAAACCAAGCCAACAAACCAACAAACCAAGTAACGAACAGGCCAACAAACCAACAAACCAACAAACCAACAAGCCAACAAGCCAACAAGCCAACAAACCAACAAACCAACAAACCAAAAAACGGACAAACCAACAAACCAACAAACCAACAAACCAACAAGCCAACAAGCCAACAAACCAACAAACTAACAAACCAACAAACCAACAAACCAACAAACCAACAAACCAACAAATCAACAAACCAACAAACCAACAAACCAACAAACCAACAAACCAACAAACCAACAAATCAACAAGCCAACAAACCAACAAACCAACAAGCCAACAAACCAAAAAAAACCAACAAACCAACAAACCAACAAAACAACAAACCAGCAAACCAACAAGCCAACAAACCAACAAACCAACAAACCAAGTAACCAACAAACCAACAAACGAAAAAACCAACAAACAAACAAACCAAGTAACCAACAAGCCAACAAACCAACAAACCAACAAACCAACAAACCAACAAACCAACAAACCAACAAGCCAATAGCTAACAAAACAAAAAACCAACAAACCAACAAACCAACAAACCAACAAACCAACAAACCAACAAACCAACAAGCCAACAAGCCAACAAGCCAACAAACCAAAAAACCAACAAACCAATAAACCAACAAACCAACAGACCAACAAACCAACAAACGAACAAACGAACAAACGAACAAACCAACAAACCAACAAACCAACAAGCGAACAAATCAACAAACCAACAAGCCAACAAACCAAAAAACCAACAAAACAAGTAGCACACAAACTTAAAAAACCAACAAGCCAACAAACCAACAAACCAAGTAACGAACAGGCCAACAAACCAACAAACCAACAAACCAACAAGCCAACAAGCCAACAAGCCAACAAACCAACAAACCAACAAACCAACAAACCAACAAACCAACAAACAAATAAACCAACAAACCAACAAGCCAACAAGCCAACAAACCAACAAACAAACAAGCCAACAAGCCAACAACCCAACAAGCCAACAAACCAATAAACAAACAAACCAACAAACCAAGAAACCAACAAACCAACAAACAAATAAACCAACAAACCAAGAAACCAACAAACCAACAAACAAATAAACCAACAAACCAACAAACCAACAAGCCAACAAGCCAACAAACCAACAAACCAACAAACCAACAAACCAACAAACCAACAAACCAACAAGCCAACAACCAACAAACCACCAAACCAACAAGCCAACAAACCAACAAACCAACAAACCAACAAGCCAACAAACCAAAAAACCAACAAACCAAAAAACCAAGAAACCAACAAACCAACAAACCTGTAACCAACAAACCAACAAACCAACAAACGAACAAACCAACAATCAAACAAACCAACAAACCAACAAACCAACAAACCAACAAACCAACAAACCAACAAACCAAAGAACCAACAAACCAACAAACCAAAAAACCAACAAACCAACAAACCAATAAGCCAACTAACCAACAAACGAACAAACCAACAAACCAACAAACCAACAAACCAACAAGCCAACAAGCCAACAAACCAAAAAACCAACAAACCAACAAACCAACAAATCAACAAACAAGCAAACCAACAAACCAACAAACCAACAAACAAATAAACCAACAAACCAACAAACCAACAAACCAACAAACCAACAAACCAACAAGCCAACAAGCCAACAAACCAAAAAACCAACAAACCAACAAACCAACAAACCAACAAACCAACAAACCAACAAACCAACAAACCAACAAACCAACAAGCCAACAAGCCAACAAACCAAAAAAAACCAACAAACCAACAAACCAACAAAACAACAAACCAGCAAACCAACAAGCCAACAAACCAACAAACCAACAAACCAAGTAACCAACAAACCAACAAACGAAAAAACCAACAAACAAACAAACCAAGTAACCAACAAGCCAACAAACCAACAAACCAACAAACCAACAAACCAACAAACCAACAAACCAACAAGCCAATAGCTAACAAAACAAAAAACCAACAAACCAACAAACCAACAAACCAACAAACCAACAAACCAACAAACCAACAAGCCAACAAGCCAACAAGCCAACAAACCAAAAAACCAACAAACCAATAAACCAACAAACCAACAGACCAACAAACCAACAAACGAACAAACGAACAAACGAACAAACCAACAAACCAACAAACCAACAAGCGAACAAATCAACAAACCAACAAGCCAACAAACCAAAAAACCAACAAAACAAGTAGCACACAAACTTAAAAAACCAACAAGCCAACAAACCAACAAACCAAGTAACGAACAGGCCAACAAACCAACAAACCAACAAACCAACAAGCCAACAAGCCAACAAGCCAACAAACCAACAAACCAACAAACCAAAAAACGGACAAACCAACAAACCAACAAACCAACAAACCAACAAGCCAACAAGCCAACAAACCAACAAACTAACAAACCAACAAACCAACAAACCAACAAACCAACAAACCAACAAATCAACAAACCAACAAACCAACAAACCAACAAACCAACAAACCAACAAACCAACAAATCAACAAGCCAACAAACCAACAAACCAACAAACCCACAAGCCAACAAGCCAACAAACCTACAAACGAACAAACCAAGAAACGAACAAACCAACAAACCAACAAGCTAACAGGCCAACAAACCAACAAGACAACAAACCAACAAACCAACAAACCAACAAACCAACAAACCAACAAACCAACAAACCAACAAACCAACAAGCCAACAAACCAACAAACCAACAAACCAACAAACGAACAAACAAACAAACCAAAAAACCAACAAACCAACAAACCAATAAGCCAACTAACCAACAAACCAACAAACCAACAAACGAACAAACGAACAAACCAACAAACCAACAAACCAACAAACCAACAAATCAACAAACCAAAAAACTAAAAAACCAAAAAACAAACGAACCAACAAACCAACAAGCTAACAAGCCAACAAGCCAACAAACGAACAAACCAACAAACAAACAAACCAACAAACCAACAAACCAACAAACCAACAAACCAACAAACAAATAAACCAACAAACCAACAAGCCAACAAGCCAACAAACGAACAAACCAACAAACAAACAAGCCAACAAGCCAACAACCCAACAAGCCAACAAACCAATAAACAAACAAACCAACAAACCAAGAAACCAACAAACGAACAAACAAATAAACCAACAAACCAAGAAACCAACAAACCAACAAACAAATAAACCAACAAACCAACAAACCAACAAGCCAACAAGCCAACAAACCAACAAACCAACAAACCAACAAACCAACAAACCAACAAACCAACAAGCCAACAACCAACAAACCACCAAACCTACAAGCCAACAAACCAACAAACCAACAAAGCAACAAACCAACAAACCAAAAAACCAACAAACCAAAAAACCAAGAAACCAACAAACCTGTAACCAACAAACCAACAAACCAACAAACGAACAAACCAACAAACAAACAAACCAACAAACCAACAAACCAACAAACCAACAAACCAACAAACCAACAAACCAAAGAACCAACAAACCAACAAGCCAATAGCTAACAAAACAAAAAACCAACAAACCAACAAACCAACAAACCAACAAACCAACAAACCAACAAACCAACAAGCCAACAAGCCAACAAGCCAACAAACCAAAAAACCAACAAACCAATAAACCAACAAACCAACAGACCAACAAACCAACAAACGAACAAACGAACAAACGAACAAACCAACAAACCAACAAACCAACAAGCGAACAAATCAACAAACCAACAAGCCAACAAACCAAAAAACCAACAAAACAAGTAGCACACAAACTTAAAAAACCAACAAGCCAACAAACCAACAAACCAAGTAACGAACAGGCCAACAAACCAACAAACCAACAAACCAACAAGCCAACAAGCCAACAAGCCAACAAACCAACAAACCAACAAACCAACAAACCAACAAACCAACAAACAAATAAACCAACAAACCAACAAGCCAACAAGCCAACAAACCAACAAACAAACAAGCCAAAAAGCCAACAACCCAACAAGCCAACAAACCAATAAACAAACAAACCAACAAACCAAGAAACCAACAAACCAACAAACAAATAAACCAACAAACCAAGAAACCAACAAACCAACAAACAAATAAACCAACAAACCAACAAACCAACAAGCCAACAAGCCAACAAACCAACAAACCAACTAACCAACAAACCAACAAACCAACAAACCAACAAGCCAACAACCAACAAACCACCAAACCAACAAGCCAACAAACCAACAAACCAACAAACCAACAAGCCAACAAACCAAAAAACCAACAAACCAAAAAACCAAGAAACCAACAAACCAACAAACCTGTAACCAACAAACCAACAAACCAACAAACGAACAAACCAACAATCAAACAAACCAACAAACCAACAAACCAACAAACCAACAAACCAACAAACCAAAGAACCAACAAACCAACAAACCAAAAAACCAACAAACCAACAAACCAATAAGCTAACTAACCAACAAACGAACAAACCAACAAACCAACAAACCAACAAACCAACAAGCCAACAAGCCAACAAACCAAAAAACCAACAAACCAACAAACCAATAAATCAACAAACAAGCAAACCAACAAACCAACAAACCAACAAACCAACAAACCAAGTAACCAACAAACCAACAAACGAAAAAACCAACAAACAAACAAACCAAGTAACCAACAAGCCAACAAACCAACAAACCAACAAACCAACAAACCAACAAACCAACAAACCAACAAGCCAATAGCTAACAAAACAAAAAACCAACAAACCAACAAACCAACAAACCAACAAACCAACAAACCAACAAACCAACAAGCCAACAAGCCAACAAGCCAACAAACCAAAAAACCAACAAACCAATAAACCAACAAACCAACAGACCAACAAACCAACAAACGAACAAACGAACAAACGAACAAACCAACAAACCAACAAACCAACAAGCGAACAAATCAACAAACCAACAAGCCAACAAACCAAAAAACCAACAAAACAAGTAGCACACAAACTTAAAAAACCAACAAGCCAACAAACCAACAAACCAAGTAACGAACAGGCCAACAAACCAACAAACCAACAAACCAACAAGCCAACAAGCCAACAAGCCAACAAACCAACAAACCAACAAACCAACAAACCAACAAACCAACAAACAAATAAACCAACAAACCAACAAGCCAACAAGCCAACAAACCAACAAACAAACAAGCCAACAAGCCAACAACCCAACAAGCCAACAAACCAATAAACAAACAAACCAACAAACCAAGAAACCAACAAACCAACAAACAAATAAACCAACAAACCAAGAAACCAACAAACCAACAAACAAATAAACCAACAAACCAACAAACCAACAAGCCAACAAGCCAACAAACCAACAAACCAACAAACCAACAAACCAACAAACCAACAAACCAACAAGCCAACAACCAACAAACCACCAAACCAACAAGCCAACAAACCAACAAACCAACAAACCAACAAGCCAACAAACCAAAAAACCAACAAACCAAAAAACCAAGAAACCAACAAACCAACAAACCTGTAACCAACAAACCAACAAACCAACAAACGAACAAACCAACAATCAAACAAACCAACAAACCAACAAACCAACAAACCAACAAACCAACAAACCAACAAACCAAAGAACCAACAAACCAACAAACCAAAAAACCAACAAACCAACAAACCAATAAGCCAACTAACCAACAAACGAACAAACCAACAAACCAACAAACCAACAAACCAACAAGCCAACAAGCCAACAAACCAAAAAACCAACAAACCAACAAACCAACAAATCAACAAACAAGCAAACCAACAAACCAACAAACCAACAAACAAATAAACCAACAAACCAACAAACCAACAAACCATCAAACCAACAAACCAACAAACCAACAAGCCAACAAGCCAACAAACCAAAAAACCAACAAACCAACAAACCAACAAACCAACAAACCAACAAACCAACAAACCAACAAACCAACAAACCAACAAACCAACAAACCAACAAGCCAACAAGCCAACAAACCAAAAAAAACCAACAAACCAACAAACCAACAAAACAACAAACCAGCAAACCAACAAGCCAACAAACCAACAAACCAACAAACCAAGTAACCAACAAACCAACAAACGAAAAAACCAACAAACAAACAAACCAAGTAACCAACAAGCCAACAAACCAACAAACCAACAAACCAACAAACCAACAAACCAACAAACCAACAAGCCAATAGCTAACAAAACAAAAAACCAACAAACCAACAAACCAACAAACCAACAAACCAACAAACCAACAAACCAACAAGCCAACAAGCCAACAAGCCAACAAACCAAAAAACCAACAAACCAATAAACCAACAAACCAACATACCAACAAACCAACAAACGAACAAACGAACAAACGAACAAACCAACAAACCAACAAACCAACAAGCGAACAAATCAACAAACCAACAAGCCAACAAACCAAAAAACCAACAAAACAAGTAGCACACAAACTTAAAAAACCAACAAGCCAACAAACCAACAAACCAAGTAACGAACAGGCCAACAAACCAACAAACCAACAAACCAACAAGCCAACAAGCCAACAAGCCAACAAACCAACAAACCAACAAACCAAAAAACGGACAAACCAACAAACCAACAAACCAACAAACCAACAAGCCAACAAGCCAACAAACCAACAAACTAACAAACCAACAAACCAACAAACCAACAAACCAACAAACCAACAAATCAACAAACCAACAAACCAACAAACCAACAAACCAACAAACCAACAAACCAACAAATCAACAAGCCAACAAACCAACAAACCAACAAACCCACAAGCCAACAAGCCAACAAACCTACAAACGAACAAACCAACAAACGAACAAACCAACAAACCAACAAGCTAACAGGCCAACAAACCAACAAGACAACAAACCAACAAACCAACAAACCAACAAACCAACAAACCAACAAACCAACAAACCAACAAACCAACAAGCCAACAAACCAACAAACCAACAAACCAACAAACGAACAAACAAACAAACCAAAAAACCAACAAACCAACAAACCAATAAGCCAACTAACCAACAAACCAACAAACCAACAAACGAACAAACGAACAAACCAACAAACCAACAAACCAACAAACCAACAAATCAACAAACCAAAAAACTAAAAAACCAAAAAACAAACGAACCAACAAACCAACAAGCTAACAAGCCAACAAGCCAACAAACGAACAAACCAACAAACAAACAAACCAACAAACCAACAAACCAACAAACCAACAAACCAACAAACAAATAAACCAACAAACCAACAAGCCAACAAGCCAACAAACGAACAAACCAACAAACAAACAAGCCAACAAGCCAACAACCCAACAAGCCAACAAACCAATAAACAAACAAACCAACAAACCAAGAAACCAACAAACGAACAAACAAATAAACCAACAAACCAAGAAACCAACAAACCAACAAACAAATAAACCAACAAACCAACAAACCAACAAGCCAACAAGCCAACAAACCAACAAACCAACAAACCAACAAACCAACAAACCAACAAACCAACAAGCCAACAACCAACAAACCACCAAACCTACAAGCCAACAAACCAACAAACCAACAAAGCAACAAACCAACAAACCAAAAAACCAACAAACCAAAAAACCAAGAAACCAACAAACCTGTAACCAACAAACCAACAAACCAACAAACGAACAAACCAACAAACAAACAAACCAACAAACCAACAAACCAACAAACCAACAAACCAACAAACCAAAGAACCAACAAACCAACAAACCAAAAAACCAACAAACCAATAAGCCAACTAACCAACAAACCAACAAACCAACAAACCAACAAACCAACAAACCAACAAGCCAACAAGCCAACAAACCAAAAAACCAACAAACCAACAAACCAACAAATCAACAAACAAGCAAACCAACAAACCAACAAACCAACAAACAAATAAACCAACAAACCAACAAACCAACAAACCAACAAACCAACAAACCAACAAACCAACAAGCCAACAAGCCAACAAACCAAAAAACCAACAAACCAACAAACCAACAAACCAACAAACCAACAAACCAACAAACCAACAAACCAACAAACCAACAAACCAACAAACCAACAAACCAACAAACCAACAAACCAACAAGCCAACAAGCCAACAAACCAAAAAAACCAACAAACCAACAAACCAACAAAACAACAAACCAACAAACCAACAAACCAACAAACCAACAAACCAACAAACCAACAAACCAACAAACCAACAAACCAAAAAACCAATAAACCAACAAACCAACAAAACAACAAACAAACAAACCAACAAACCAACAAACCAACAAACCAACAAACCAACAAACCAACAAACCAACAAACAAACAAACCAACAAACCAACAAACCAACAAACCAACAAACCAACAAACCAACAAACCAACAAACCAACAAACCAACAAGCCAACAAACCAACAAACCAACAAGCCAACAAGCCAACAAGCCAACAAACCTACAAACGAACAAACCAACAAACGAACAAACCAACAAACCAACAAACCAACAAACCAACAAACCAACAAACCAACAAACCAACAAACCAACAAACCAACAAACCAACAAAGCAACAAGCCAACAAACCAACAAACCAACAAACCAAGTAACCAACAAACCAACAAACGAAAAAACCAACAAACAAACAAACCAAGTAACCAACAAACCATTAAATCAACAAACCAACAAACCAACAAACCAACAAACCAACAAACCAACAAGCCAATAGCCAACAAAACAAAAAACCAACAAACCAACAAACCAACAAACCAAAAAACCAACAAGCCAACAAGCCAACAAGCCAACAAACCAACAAACCTACAAACCAATAAACCAACAAACCAACAGACCAACAAACCAACAAACCAACAAACCAACAAACCAACAAACCAACAAACCAACAAACCAACAAACCAACAAACCAAAAAACCAATAAACCAACAAACCAACAAAACAACAAACAAACAAACCAACAAACCAACAAACCAACAAACCAACAAACCAACAAACCAACAAACCAACAAACCAACAAACAAACAAACCAACAAACCAACAAACCAACAAACCAACAAACCAACAAACCAACAAACCAACAAACCAACAAACCAACAAGCCAACAAACCAACAAACCAACAAGCCAACAAGCCAACAAGCCAACAAACCTACAAACGAACAAACCAACAAACGAACAAACCAACAAACCAACAAGCTAACAAGCCAACAAACCAACAAGGCAACAAACCAACAAACCAACAAACCAACAAACCAACAAACCAACAAGCGAACAAATCAACAAACCAAGAAGCCAACAAACCAAAAAACCAACAAAACAAGTAGCCAACAAACCAAAAAACCAACAAGCCAACAAACCAACAAACCAAGTAACCAACAGACCAACAAACCAACAAACCAACAAACCAACAAACCAACAAGCCAACAAGCCAACAAGCCAACAAACCAACAAACCAACAAACCAAAAAACGAACAAACCAACAAACCAACAAACCAACAAACCAACAAACCAACAAGCCAACAATCCAACAAACCAACAAACTAACAAACCAACAAACCAACAAACCAACAAACCAACAAACCAACAAACCAACAAACCAACAAACCAACAAACCAACAAACCAACAAACCAACAAACCAACAAACCAACAAACCAACAAACCAACAAACCAACAAACCAACAAACCAACAAACCAACAAACAAACAAACCAACAAACAAACAAACCAACAAACCAACAAACCAACAAACCAACAAACCAACAAGCCAACAAACCAACAAACCAACAAGCCAAAAAGCCAACAAACCTACAAACGAACAAACCAACAAACGAACAAACCAACAAGCCAACAAGCTAACAAACCAACAAACCAACAAGACAACAAACCAACAAACCTACAAACGAACAAACCAACAAAAGAACAAACCAACAAACCAACAAGCTAACAAGCCAACAAACAAACAAGACAACAAACCAACAAACCAACAAACCAACAAACCAACAAACCAACAAACCAACAAACCAACAAACCAACAAGCCAACAAACCAACAAACCAACAAACCAACAAACGAACAAACAAACAAACCAACAAACCAATAAACCAACAAACCAACAAGCCAACAAACCTACAAACGAACAAACCAACAAACGAACAAACCAACAAACCAACATGCTACCAAGCCAACAAACCAACAAGACAACAAACCAACAAACCAACAAACCACCAAACCAACAAACCAACAAACCAACAAACCAACAAGCCAATAGCCAACAAAACAAAAAACCAACAAACCAACAAACCAACAAACCAACAAACCAACAAGCCAACAAGCCAACAAGCCAACAAACCAAAAAACCAACAAACCAATAAACCAACAAACCAACAAACCAACAAACCAACAAACGAACAAACGAACAAACCAACAAACGAACAAGCCAACAAGCCAACAAGCCAACAAACCAACAAACCAACAAACCAAAAAACGAACAAACCAACAAACCAACAAACCAACAAACCAACAAACCAACAAACTAACAAACCAACAAACCAACAAACCAACAAACCAACAAACCAACAAACCAACAAACCAACAAACCAACAAACCAACAAACCAAAAAACCAACAAACCAACAAACCAACAAACCAACAAACCAACAAACCAACAAACCAACAAACCAAAAAACCAACAAACCAACAAACCAACAAACCAACAAACCAACAAGCCAACAAACCAACAAACCAACAAGCCAACAAGCCAACAAGCCAACAAACCTACAAACGAACAAACCAACAAACGAACAAACCAACAAACCAACAAGCTATCAAGCCAACAAACCAACAAGACAACAAACCAACAAACCAACAAACCAACAAACCAACAAACCAACAAACCAACAAACCAACAAACCAACAAACGAACGAACGAACAAACCAACAAACCAACAAACCAACAAGCGAACAAACCAACAAACCAACAAACAAACAAGCCAACAAGCCAACAAACCAACAAACCAACAAACCAACATACCAAAAAACGAACAAACCAACAAACCAACAAACCAACAAACCAACAAGCCAACAATCCAACATACCAACAAACTAACAAACCAACAAACCAACAAACCAACAAACCAACAAACCAACAAACCAACAAACCAACAAACCAACAAACAAACAAACCAATAAACCAACAAAACAACAAACCAACAAACCAACAAACCAACAAACCAACAAACCAACAAGCCAACAAACCAACAAACCAACAAGCCGACAAGCCAACAAACCTACAAACGAACAAACCAACAAACGAACAAACCAACAAACCAACAAGCTAACAAGCCAACAAACCAACAAGACAACAAACCAACAAACCTACAAACGAACAAACCAACAAACGAACAAACCAACAAACCAACAAGCTAACAAGCCAACAAACCAACAAGACAACAAACCAACAAACCAACAAACCAACAAACCAACAAACCAACAAACCAACAAACCAACAAACCAACAAACCAACAAACCAACAAGCCAACAAACCAACAAACGAACAAACAAACAAACCAGCAAACCAACAAACCAACAAACCAACAAACCAACAAGCCAACAAGCCAACAAACCTACAAACGAACAAACCAACAAACGAACAAACCAACAAACCAACAAGCTAACAAGCCAACAAACCAACAAGACAACAAACCAACAAACCAACAAACCAACAAACCAACAAACCAACAAACCAACAAACCAACAAACCAACAAACCAACAAGCCAACAAACTAACAAACCAACAAACCAACAAGCCAACAAGCCAACAAGCCAACAAACAATAAACCAACAAACCAACAAACCAACAAACCAACAAACCAACAAACCAACAAACCAACAAACTACCAAACCAACAAACCGACAAACCAACAAGCCAACAAGCCAACAAACGAACAAACCAACAAACCAACAAGCGAACAAACGAACAAACCAACAAACCAACAAACCAACAAGCCAACAAGCCAACAAACCAACAAACAAACAAACCAAGTAACCAACAAACCAACAAACCAACACCAACAAACAAAAAAACCAACAAAGCAACAAACCAACAAACCAACAAGCCAACAAGCCAATAAGCCAACAAACCAAAAAACCACCAAACCAACAAACCAACAAACCAACAAACCAACAAACCAACAAACCAACAAACCAACAAACCAACAAGCCAACAAACCAACAAACCTACATATCAACAAACCAACAAACCAAAAAACCACCAAACCAACAAACCAACAAACCAACAAACCAACAAACCAACAAACCAACAAACCAACAAGCCAACAAACCAACAAACCTACATATCAACAAACCAACAAACCAACAAACCAACAAACCAACAAACCAACAAACCAACAAACCAACAAACCAACAAACCAACAAACCAACAAACCAACAAACCAACAAACCAACAAACCAACAAACCAACAAACCAACAAACCAACAAACCAACAAACCAACAAACCAACAAACCAACAAACCAACAAACCAACAAACCAACAAACCAACAAACCAACAAGCC
The DNA here is from genome assembly GCA_958298945.1 of Atherix ibis. Lineage (NCBI taxonomy): Eukaryota > Metazoa > Arthropoda > Insecta > Diptera > Athericidae > Atherix > Atherix ibis. The sequence continues at coordinate 87,509,423 of OY282608.1, read as the reverse complement.
AACAAGCTAACAAACCAACAAACTAACAAACCAACAAACCAACAAACCAACAAACCAACAAACCAACAAACCAACAAACCAACAAACCAACAAACCAACAAGCCAACAAGCTAACAAACCAACAAACTAACAAACCAACAAACCAACAAACCAACAAACCAACAAACCAACAAACCAACAAACCAACAAACCAACTAACCAAAAAACCAACAAACCAACAAACCAACAAACCAACAAACAAACAAACCTACAAATCAACAAACCAACAAATCAACAAACCAACAAACCAAAAAACCACCAAACCAACAAACCAACAAACCAACAAACCAACAAACCAACAAACCAACAAACCAACAAATCAACAAGCCAACAAACCTACAAACGAACAAACCAACAAACGAACAAATCAACAAACCAACAAACCAACAAACCAAAAAACCAACAAACCAACAAACCAACAAACCAACAAACCAACAAACCAACAAACCAACAAACCAACAAACCAACAAATCAACAAGCCAACAAACCTACAAACGAACAAACCAACAAACGAACAAACCAACAAACCAACAAGCTAACAAGCCAACAAACCAACAAGACAACAAACCAACAAACCTACAAACGAACAAACCAACAAACGATACAACCAACAAACCAACAAGCTAACAAGCTAACAAACCAACAAGACAACAAACCAACAAACCAACAAACCAACAAACCAACAAACCAACAAACCAAAGAACCAACAAACCAACAAACCAAAAAACCAACAAACCAACAAACCAATAAGCCAACTAACCAACAAACCAACAAAGCAACAAACGAACAAACGAACAAACCAACAAACCAACAAACCAACAAACCAACAAACCAACAAATCAACAAACCAAAAAACCAAAATACCAAAAAACAAACGAACCAACAAACCAACAAGCTAACAAGCCAACAAGCCAACAAACGAACAAACCAACAAACCAACAAACCAACAAACCAACAAACAAATAAACCAACAAACCAACAAGCCAACAAGCCAACAAACGAACAAACCAACAAACAAACAAGCCAACAAGCCAACAACCCAACAAGCCAACAAACCAATAAACAAACAAACCAACAAACCAAGAAACCAACAAACCAACAAACAAATAAACCAACAAACCAAGAAACCAACAAACCAACAAACAAATAAACCAACAAACCAACAAACCAACAAGCCAACAAGCCAACAAACCAACAAACCAACAAACCAACAAACCAACAAACCAACAAACCAACAAGCCAACAACCAACAAACCACCAAACCAACAAGCCAACAAACCAACAAACCAACAAACCAACAAGCCAACAAACCAAAAAACCAACAAACCAAAAAACCAAGAAACCAACAAACCAACAAACCTGTAACCAACAAACCAACAAACCAACAAACCAACAAACGAACAAACCAACAAACAAACAAACCAACAAACCAACAAACCAACAAACCAACAAACCAACAAACCAACAAACCAAAGAACCAACAAACCAACAAACCAAAAAACCAACAAACCAACAAATCAATAAGCCAACTAACCAACAAACCAACAAACCAACAAACCAACAAACCAACAAACCAACAAGCCAACAAGCCAACAAACCAAAAAACCAACAAACCAACAAACCAACAAATCAACAAACAAGCAAACCAACAAACCAACAAACCAACAAACAAATAAACCAACAAACCAACAAACCAACAAACCAACAAACCAACAAACCAACAAAACAACAAACCAACAAGCCAACAAGACAACAAACCAAAAAACCAACAAACCAACAAACCAACAAACCAACAAACCAACAAACCAACAAACCAACAAACCAACAAACCAACAAACCAACAAACCAACAAACCAACAAACCAACAAACCAACAAACCAACAAACCAACAAGCCAACAAGCCAACAAACCAAAAAACCAACAAACCAACAAACCAACAAAACAACAAACCAGCAAACCAACAAACCAACAAACCAACAAAAAAATTAACCAACAAACCAAGTAACCAACAAACCAACAAACGAAAAAACCAACAAACAAACAAACCAAGTAACCAAAAAACCAACAAATCAACAAACCAACAAACCAACAAACCAACAAACCAACAAGCCAATAGCCAACAAAACAAAAAAACAACAAACCAACAAACCAACAAACCAACAAACTAACAAACCAACAAGCCAACAAGCCAACAAGCCAACAAACCAAAAAACCAACAAACTAATAAACCAACAAACCAACAGACCAACAAACCAACAAACGAACAAACGAACAAACGAATAAACCAACAAACCAACAAACCAACAAGCGAACAAATCAACAAACCAACAAGCCAACAAACCAAAAAACCAACAAAACAAGTAGCCAACAAACCAAAAAACCAACAAGCCAACAAACCAACAAACCAAGTAACGAACAGACTAACAAACCAACAAACCAACAAACCAACAAGCCAACAAGCCAACAAGCCAACAAACCAACAAACCAACAAGCCAAAAAACGGACAAACCAACAAACCAACAAACCAACAAACCAACAAGCCAACAAGCCAACAAACCAACAAACTAACAAACCAACAAACCAACAAACCAACAAACCAACAAACCAACAAACCAACAAACCAACAAACCAACAAACCAACAAACCAACAAACCAACAAACCAACAAACCAAAAAACCAACAAACCAACAAACCAACAAACCAACAAACAAACAAACCAACAAACCAACAAACCAACAAACCAACAAGCCAACAAACCAACAAACCAACAAATCAACAAGCCAACACCCCAACAAACCAACAAGCCAACAAGCCAACAAGCCAACAACCCTACAAACGAACAAACCAACAAACGAACAAACCAACAAACCAACAAGCTAACAGGCCAACAAACCAACAAGACAACAAACCAACAAACCAACAAACCAACAAACCAACAAACCAAAAAACCAACAAACCAACAAGCCAACAAACCAACAAACCAACAAACCAACAAACGAACAAACAAACAAACCAACAAACCAACAAACCAACAAGCCAACAAGCCAATAAACCTACAAACGAACAAACCAACAAACGAACAAACCAACAAACCAACAAGCTAACAAGCCAACAAACCAACAAGACAACAAACCAACAAACCAACAAACCAACAAACCAACAAACCAACAAACCAACAAATCAACAAATCAACAAACCAACAAACCAACAAACCAACAAACCAACAAACCAACAAACCAACAAGCCAATAGCCAACAAAACAAAAAACCAACAAACCAACAAACCAACAAACCAACAAACCAACAAGACAACAAGCCAACAAGCCAACAAACCAAAAAACCAACAAACCAATAAACTAACAAACCAACAAACCAACAAACCAACAAACGAACAAACGAACAAACCAACAAACCAACAAACCAACAAGCGAACAAATCAACAAACCAACAAGCCAACAAACCAACAAAACAAGTAGCCAACAAACCAAAAAACCAACAACCCAACAAACCAACAAACCAAGTAACCAACAGACCAACAAACCAACAAACCAACAAACCAACAAGCCAACAAGCCAATAAGCCAACAAACCAACAAACCAACAAACCAAAAAACGAACAAACCAACAAACCAACAAACCAACAAACCAACAAACCAACAAGCCAACAATCCAACAAACCAACAAACTAACAAACCAACAAACCAACAAACCAACAAACCAACAAACCAACAAACCAACAAACCAACAAACCAACAAACCAACAAACCAACAAACCAAAAAACCAACAAACCAACAAACCAACAAACCAACAAACCAACAAACAAACAAACCAACAAACCAACAAACCAACAAACCAACAAACCAACAAACCAACAAACCAACAAACCAACAAGCCAACAAACCAACAAACCAACAAGCCAACAACCCTACAAACGAACAAACCAACAAACGAACAAACCAACAAACCAACAAGCTAACAAGCCAACAAACCAACAAGACAACAAACCAACAAACCAACAAACCAACAAACCAACAAACCAACAAACCAACAAACCAACAAACCAACAAACCAACAAACCAACAAACGAACAAACGAACAAACCAACAAACCAACAAACCAACAAGCGAACAAATCAACAAACCAAGAAGCCAACAAACCAAAAAACCAACAAAACAAGTAGCCAACAAACTAAAAAACCAACAAGCCAACAACCCAACAAACCAAGTAACCAACAGACCAACAAACCAACAAACCAACAAACCAACAAGCCAACAAGCCAACAAGCCAACAAGCCAACAAACCAACAAACCAACAAACCAACAAACCAAAAAACGAACAAACTAACAAACCAACAAACCAACAAACCAACAAGCCAACAATCCAACAAACCAACAAACTAACAAACCAACAAACCAACAAACCAACAAACCAACAAACCAACAAACCAACAAACCAACAAACCAACAAACCAATAAACCAACAAACCAACAAACCAACAAACCAACAAACCAACAAACCAACAAACCAACAAACAAACAAACCAACAAACCATCAAACCAACAAACCAACAAACCAACAAGCCAACAAACCAACAAACCAACAAGCCAACAAGCCAACAAACCTACAAACGAACAAACCAACAAACGAACAAACCAACAAACCAACAAGCTAACAAGCCAACAAACCAACAAGACAACAAACCAACAAACCTACAAACGAACAAACCAACAAACGAACAAACCAACAAACCAACAAGCTAACAAGCCAACAAACCAACAAGACAACAAACCAACAAACCAACAAACCAACAAACCAACAAACCAACAAACCAACAAACCAACAAGCCAACAAACCAACAAACCAACAAACCAACAAACGAACAAACAAACAAACCAACAAACCAATAAACCAACAAGCCAACAAGCCAACAAACCTACAAACGAACAAACCAACAAACGAACAAACCAACAAACCAACATGCTACCAAGCCAACAAACCAACAAGACAACAAACCCACAAACCAACAAAACAACAAACCAACAAACCAACAAACCAACAAACCAATAAGCCAACAAACTAACAAACCAACAAATTAACAAGCCAACAAGCCAACAAGCCAACAAACCAACAAACCAACAAACCTACAAACCAACAAACCAACAAACCAACAAACCAACAAACCGACAAACCAACAAGCCAACAAGCCAATAAACGAACAAACCAACAAACCAACAAGCGAACAAACGAACAAACCAACAAACCAACAAACCAACAAACCAACAAGCCAACAAGCCAACAAACCAACAAACAAACAAACCAAGTAACCAACAAACCAACAAACCAACACCAACAAACAAAAAAACCAACAAAGCAACAAACCAACAAACCAACAAGCCAACAAGCCAACAAGCCAACAAACCAAAAAACCACCAAACCAACAAACCAACAAACCAACAAATTAACAAACTAACAAACCAACAAACCAACAAACCAACAAGCCAACAAACCAACAAACCTACATATCAACAAACCAACAAACCAACAAACCAACAAACCAACAAACCAACAAACCAACAAACCAACAAACCAACAAACCAACAAACCAACAAACCAACAAACCAACAAACCAACAAACCAACAAACCAACAAACCAACAAACCAACAAACCAACAAACCAACAAACCAACAAACCAACAAACCAACAAACCAACAAACCAACAAACCAACAAACCAACAAACCAACAAACCAACAAACGAACAAACGAACAAACCAACAAACCAACAAACCAATATGCCAACAAGCCAACTAACCAACAAGCCAAAAAACCAAAAAACCAAAAAAAAAAACGAACCAACAAACCAACAAGCTAACAAGCCAACAAGCCAACAAACGAACAAACCAACAAACAAATAAACCAACAAACCAACAAACCAACAAACCAACAAACCAACAAACAAATAAACCAACAAACCAACAAGCCAACAAGCCAACAAACGAACAAACCAACAAACAAACAAGCCAACAAGCCAACAACCCAACAAGCCAACAAACCAATAAACAAACAAACCAACAAACCAAGAAACCAACAAACCAACAAACAAATAAACCAACAAAGCAACAAACCAACAAGCCAACAAGCCAACAAACCAACAAACCAACAAACCAACAAACCAACAAACCAACAAACCAACAAGCCAACAACCAACAAACCACCAAACCAACAAGCCAACAAACCAACAAACCAACAAACCAGCAAGCCAACAAACCAAAAAACCAACAAACCAAAAAACCAAGAAACCAACAAACCAACAAACCAAGTAACCAACAAACCAACAAACCAACAAACGAACAAACCAACAAACAAACAAACCAACAAACCAACAAACCAACAAACCAACAAACCAAAAAACCAATAAACCAACAAACCAAAAAACCAACAAACCAACAAACCAATAAGCCAACTAACCAACAAACCAACAAACCAACAAACCAAGTAACCAACAAACCAACAAACGAACAAACCAATAACAAACAAACCAAGTAACCAACAAACCAACAAACCAACAAACCAACAAACCAACAAATCAACAAACCAACAAACCAACAAACCAACAAACCAACAAACCAACAAACCAACAAACCAACAAGCCAACAAGCCAACAAACCAAAAAACTAACAAACCAACAAACCAACAAATCAACAAACCAGCAAACCAACAAACCAACAAACCAACAAACAAATAAACCAACAAACCAACAAACCAACAAACCAACAAACCAACAAACCAACAAGCCAACAAACCAACAAACGAAAAAACCAACAAACAAACAAACCAAGTAACCAACAAACTAACAAATCAACAAACCAACAAACCAACAAACCAACAAACCAACAAACCAACAAACCAACAAGCCAATAGCCAACAAAACAAAAAAACCTACAAACCAACAAACCAACAAACCAACAAACCAACAAGCCAACAAGCCAACAAACCAAAAAACCAACAAACCAATAAACCAACAAACCAACCAACCAATAAACGAACAAACGAACAAACCAACAAACCAACGAGCGAACAAATCAACAAACCAACAAGCCAACAAACCAAAAAACCAACAATACAAGTAGCCAACAAACCAAAAAACCAACAAGCCAACAAACCAACAAACCAAGTAATCAACAGACCAACAAACCAACAAACCAACAAACCAACAAGCCAACAAGCCAACAAGCCAACAAACCAACAAACCAACAAACCAAAAAACGAACAAACCAACAAACCAACAAACCAACAAACCAACAAGCCAACAAGCAAACAAACCAACAAACTAACAAACCAACAAACCAACAAACCAACAAACCAACAAACCAACAAACCAACAAACCAACAAACCAACAAACCAAAAAACCAACAAACCAACAAACCAACAAACCAACAAACAAACAAACAAACAAACCAACAAACCAACAAACCAACAAACCAACAAACCAACAAACCAACAAACCAACAAACCAACAAACCAACAAACCAACAAGCCAACAAACCAACAAACCAACAAACCAACAAGCCAACAAGCCAACAAACCTACAAACGAACAAACCAACAAACGAACAAACCAACAAACCAACAAACATACAAGCCAACAAACCAACAAGACAACAAACCATCAAACCAACAAACCAACAAACCAACAAACCAACAAACCAACAAACCAACAAGCCAACAAACCAACAAACTAACAAACCAACAAACCAACAAGCCAACAAACGAACAAACGAACAAACGAACAAACAAACAAACCAACAAACCAACAAACCAACAAATCAACAAACCAATAAGCCAACAAACCTACAAACCAACAAGCCAACAAGCCAACAAGCCAACAAGCCAACAAACCAACAAACCAACAAACCAACAAACCAACAAACCAACAAACCAACAAGCCAACAAGCCAACAAACCAACAAACTAACAAACCAACAAACTAACAAACCAACAAACCAACAAGCCAACAAGCCAACAAGCCAACAAACCAACAAACCAACAAACCAACAAACCAACAAACCAACAAACCAATTAACCAACAAACCGACAAACCAACAAGCCAACAAGCCAACAAACGAACAAACCAACAAACCAACAAACCAACAAACCAACAAACCAACAAACCAACAAACCAACAAGCCAACAAACCAACAAAACTACAAGCCAACAAGCCAACAAACCAACAAACCAACAAACCAACCAACCAACAAACCAACAAGCCAACAAGCCAACAAACCAACAAACCAAAAAACCAACAAGCCAACAAACGAACAAACCAACAAACCAACAAACGACCAAACCAACAAACCAACAAACCATAAACTAATAAACCAACAAACCAACAAACCAACAAACCAACAAACCAACAAGCCAACAAACGAACAAACGAACAAACGAACAAACAAACAAACAAACAAACCAACAAACCAACAAACCAACAAATCAACAAACCAATAAACCAACAAACCTACAAACCAACAAACCAACAAGCCAACAAACGAACAAGCCAACAAGCCAACAAGCCAACAAACCAACAAACCAACAAACAAATAAACCAACGAACCAACAAACCAACAAACAAACAAACCAACATACCAACAAACGAACAAACAAATAAACCAACAAACCAACAAACAATCCAACCAACAAACCAACAAACCAACAAACCAACAAACCAACAAACCAACAAACCAACAAACCAACAAGCCAACAAATCAACAAACCAACAAACCAACAAACCAACAAACCAACAAACCAACAAACCAACAAACCAACAAACCAACAAACCAACAAACCAACAAACCAACAAACCAACAAACCAACAAACCAACAAACCAACAAACCAACAAACCAACAAACCAACAAACCAACAAGCCAACAAACCAACAAACCAACAAGCCAACAAGCCAACAAACCTACAAACGAACAAACCAACAAACGAACAAACCAACAAACCAACAAGCTAACAAGCCAACAAACCAACAAGCCAACAAACCAACAAACCAACAAATCAACAAACCAACAAACCAACAAACCAACAAACCAACAAACCAACAAACCAACAAACCAACAAGCCAACAAACCAACAAACCAACAAACCAACAAACAAACAAACAAACAAACCAACAAACCAACAAGCCAACAAGCCAACAAGCCAACAACCCAACAAGCCAACAAGCCAACAAGCCAACAAACCAACAAACCAACAAACCAACAAACCAACAAACCAACAAACCAACAAATCAACAAACCAACAAGCCAACAAGCCAACAAACGGACAAACCAACAAACCAACAAGCCAACAAACCAACAAACCAACAAACCAACAAACCAACAAACCAACAAGCCAACAAGCCAACAAGCCAACAAGCCAACAAACCAACAAACCAACAAACCAACAAACCAACAAGCCAACAAGCCAACAAACGAACAAACCAGCAAACCAACAAACCAACAAACCAACAAACCAACAAACCAACAAACCAACAAGCCAATAAGCCAACAAACCAACAAAACAACAAACCAACCAACCAACAAACCAACAAGCCAACAGGCCAACAAACCAACAAACCAAAAAACCAACAAACCAACAAACCAAAAAACCAACAAGCCAACAAGCCTACAAACGAACAAACCAACAAACCAACAAACGAACAAACCAACAAATCAATAAACCATAAACTAATAAACCAACAAACCAACAAACCAACAAACCAACAAACCAACAAGCCAACAAACGAACAAACCAACAAACCAACAAACCAACAAACCAACAAACCAACAAACCAACAAACCAACAAACCAATAAACCAACAAACCGACAAACCAACAAGCCAACAAGCCAACAAACGAACAAACCAACAAACCAACAAACCAACAAACCAACAAACCAACAAACCAACAAACCAACAAACCAACAAGCCAACAAACCAACAAACCTACAAGCCAACAAGCCAACAAACCAACAAACCAACAAACCAACCAACCAACAAACCAACAAGCCAACAAGCCAACAAACCAACAAACCAAAAAACCAACAAGCCAACAAACGAACAAACCAACAAACCAACAAACGACCAAACCAACAAACCAACAAACCATAAACTAATAAACCAACAAACCAACAAACCAACAAACCAACAAACCAACAAGCCAACAAACGAACAAACGAACAAACGAACAAACAAACAAACCAACAAACCAACAAACCAACAAATCAACAAACCAATAAGCCAACAAACCTACAAACCAACAAACCAACAAGCCAACAAACGAACAAGCCAACAAGCCAACAAGCCAACAAACCAACAAACCAACAAACAAATAAACCAACGAACCAACAAACCAACAAACAAACAAACCAACAAACCAACAAACGAACAAACAAATAAACCAACAAACCAACAAACAATCCAACCAACAAACCAACAAACCAACAAACCAACAAACCAACAAACCAACAAACCAACAAGCCAACAAATCAACAAACCAACAAACCAACAAACCAACAAACCAACAAACCAACAAACCAACAAACCAACAAACCAACAAACCAACAAACCAACAAACCAACAAACCAACAAACCAACAAACCAACAAACCAACAAACCAACAAACCAACAAACCAACAAACCAACAAACCAACAAACCAACAAACCAACAAACCAACAAGCCAACAAACCAACAAACCAACAAGCCAACAAGCCAACAAACCTACAAACGAACAAACCAACAAACGAACAAACCAACAAACCAACAAGCTAACAAGCCAACAAACCAACAAGCCAACAAACCAACAAACCAACAAATCAACAAACCAACAAACCAACAAACCAACTAACCAACAAACCAACAAACCAACAAACCAACAAGCCAACAAACCAACAAACCAACAAACCAACAAACAAACAAACAAACAAACCAACAAACCAACAAGCCAACAAGCCAACAAGCCAACAACCCAACAAGCCAACAAGCCAACAAGCCAACAAACCAACAAACCAACAAACCAACAAACCAACAAACCAACAAACCAACAAACCAACAAACCAACAAACCAACAAACCAACAAACCAACAAACCAACAAACCAACAAACCAACAAACCAACAAACCAACAAACCAACAAACCAACAAACCAACAAGCCAACAAACCAACAAACCAACAAGCCAACAAGCCAACAAACCTACAAACGAACAAACCAACAAACGAACAAACCAACAAACCAACAAGCTAACAAGCCAACAAACCAACAAGCCAACAAACCAACAAACCAACAAATCAACAAACCAACAAACCAACAAACCAACAAACCAACAAACCAACAAACCAACAAACCAACAAGCCAACAAACCAACAAACCAACAAACCAACAAACAAACAAACAAGCAAACCAACAAACCAACAAGCCAACAAGCCAACAAGCCAACAACCCAACAAGCCAACAAGCCAACAAGCCAACAAACCAACAAACCAACAAACCAACAAACCAACAAACCAACAAATCAACAAACCAACAAGCCAACAAGCCAACAAACGGACAAACCAACAAACCAACAAGCCAACAAACCAACAAACCAACAAACCAACAAACCAACAAACCAACAAGCCAACAAGCCAACAAGCCAACAAGCCAACAAACCAACAAACCAACAAACCAACAAACCAACAAGCCAACAAGCCAACAAACGAACAAACCAGCAAACCAACAAACCAACAAACCAACAAACCAACAAACCAACAAACCAACAAGCCAATAAGCCAACAAACCAACAAAACAACAAACCAACCAACCAACAAACCAACAAGCCAACAGGCCAACAAACCAACAAACCAAAAAACCAACAAACCAACAAACCAAAAAACCAACAAGCCAACAAGCCTACAAACGAACAAACCAACAAACCAACAAACGAACAAACCAACAAATCAATAAACCATAAACTAATAAACCAACAAACCAACAAACCAACAAACCAACAAACCAACAAGCCAACAAACGAACAAACCAACAAACCAACAAACCAACAAACCAACAAACCAACAAACCAACAAACCAATAAACCAACAAACCGACAAACCAACAAGCCAACAAGCCAACAAACGAACAAACCAACAAACCAACAAACCAACAAACCAACAAACCAACAAACCAACAAACCAACAAACCAACAAGCCAACAAACCAACAAACCTACAAGCCAACAAGCCAACAAACCAACAAACCAACAAACCAACCAACCAACAAACCAACAAGCCAACAAGCCAACAAACCAACAAACCAAAAAACCAACAAGCCAACAAACGAACAAACCAACAAACCAACAAACGACCAAACCAACAAACCAACAAACCATAAACTAATAAACCAACAAACCAACAAACCAACAAACCAACAAACCAACAAGCCAACAAACGAACAAACGAACAAACGAACAAACAAACAAACCAACAAACCAACAAACCAACAAATCAACAAACCAATAAACCAACAAACCTACAAACCAACAAACCAACAAGCCAACAAACGAACAAGCCAACAAGCCAACAAGCCAACAAACCAACAAACCAACAAACAAATAAACCAACGAACCAACAAACCAACAAACAAACAAACCAACAAACCAACAAACGAACAAACAAATAAACCAACAAACCAACAAACAATCCAACCAACAAACCAACAAACCAACAAACCAACAAACCAACAAACCAACAAACCAACAAGCCAACAAATCAACAAACCAACAAACCAACAAACCAACAAACCAACAAACCAACAAACCAACAAACCAACAAACCAACAAACCAACAAACCAACAAACCAACAAACCAACAAACCAACAAACCAACAAACCAACAAACCAACAAACCAACAAACCAACAAACCAACAAACCAACAAACCAACAAACCAACAAGCCAACAAACCAACAAACCAACAAGCCAACAAGCCAACAAACCTACAAACGAACAAACCAACAAACGAACAAACCAACAAACCAACAAGCTAACAAGCCAACAAACCAACAAGCCAACAAACCAACAAACCAACAAATCAACAAACCAACAAACCAACAAACCAACTAACCAACAAACCAACAAACCAACAAACCAACAAGCCAACAAACCAACAAACCAACAAACCAACAAACAAACAAACAAACAAACCAACAAACCAACAAGCCAACAAGCCAACAAGCCAACAACCCAACAAGCCAACAAGCCAACAAGCCAACAAACCAACAAACCAACAAACCAACAAACCAACAAACCAACAAACCAACAAACCAACAAACCAACAAACCAACAAGCCAACAAGCCAACAAACGGACAAACCAACAAACCAACAAGCCAACAAACCAACAAACCAACAAACCAACAAACCAACAAACCAACAAGCCAACAAGCCAACAAGCCAGCAAGCCAACAAACCAACAAACCAACAAACCAACAAACCAACAAACCAACAAGCCAACAAGCCAACAAACGAACAAACCAGCAAACCAACAAACCAACAAACCAACAAGCCAACAAACCAACAAACCAACAAGCCAACAAGCCAACAAACCAAGAAAACAACAAACCAACCAACCAACAAACCAACAAGCCAACAGGCCAACAAACCAACAAACCAAAAAACCAACAAACCAACAAACCAAAAAACCAACAAGCCAACAAGCCAACAAACGAACAAACCAACAAACCAACAAACGAACAAACCAACAAATCAATAAACCATAAACTAATAAACCAACAAACCAACAAACCAACAAACCAACAAACCAACAAGCCAACAAACGCACAAACCAATAAACAAACAAACCAACAAACCAACAAACCAACAAACCAATAAACCAACAAACCAACAAGCCAACAAACGAACAAGCCAACAAGCCAACAAAGCAACAAACAAATAAACAAACGAACCAACAAACCAACAAACCAACAAACCAACAAACCAACAAACGAACAAACAAATAAACCAACAAACCAACAAACAATCAAACGAACAAACCAACAAACCAACAAACCAACAAACCAACAAGCCAACAAACCAACAAACCAACAAACCAACAAACCAACAAACCAACAAACCAACAAACCAACAAACCAACAAACCAACAAACCAACAAACCAACAAACCAACAAACCAACAAACCAACAAACCAACAAACCAACAAACCAACAAACCAACAAGCCAACAAGCCAACAAGCCAACAAACCAACAAACCAACAAACCAAAAAACGAACAAACCAACAAACCAACAAACCAACAAACAAACAAGCCAACAAGCCAACAAACCAACAAACTAACAAACCAACAAACCAACAAACCAACAAACCAACAAACCAACAAACCAACAAACCAACAAACCAAAAAACCAACAAACCAACAAACCAACAAACCAACAAACCAACAAACAAACAAACAAATAAACCAACAAACCAACAAACCAACAAACCAACAAACCAACAAACCAACAAACCAACAAGCCAACAAACCAACAAACCAACAAGCCAACAAGCCAACAAACCTACAAACGAACAAACCAACAAACGAACAAACCAACAAACCAACAAGCATAAAAGCCAACAAACCAACAAGACAACAAACCAACAAACCAACAAACCAACAAACCAACAAACCAACAAACCAACAAGCCAACAAACCAACAAACCAACAAACCAACAAACGAACCAACAAACAAACCAACAAACCAACAAGCCAACAAACCAACAAACCAACAAGCCAACAAGCCAACAAACCAACAAACTAACAAACCAACAAACTAACAAACCAACAAACCAACAAGCCAACAAGCCAACAATCCAACAAACCAACAAACCAACAAACCAACAAACCAACAAACCAACAAACCAACAAACCAACAAACCAACAAGCCAACAAGCCAACAAACGAACAAACCAACAAACCAACAAACCAACAAACCGACAAACCAACAAACCAACAAACCAACAAGCCAACAAACCAACAAACCTACAAGCCAACAAGCCAACAAACCAACAAACCAACAAACCAACCAACCAACAAACCAACAAGCCAACAAGCCAACAAACCAACAAACCAAAAAACCAACAAGCCAACAAACGAACAAACCAACAAACCAACAAACGACCAAACCAACAAACCAACAAACCATAAACTAATAGACCAACAAACCAACAAACCAACAAACCAACAAACCAACAAGCCAACAAACGAACAAACGAACAAACAAACAAACCAACAAACCAACAAACCAACAAATCAACAAACCAATAAACCAACAAACCAACAAACCAACAAACCAAAAAGCCAACAAACGAACAAGCCAACAAGCCAACAAGCCAACAAACCAACAAACCAACAAACAAATAAACCAACGAACCAAAAAACCAACAAACCAACAAACCAACAAACCAACAAACGAACAAACAAATAAACCAACAAACCAACAAACAATCCAACCAACAAACCAACAAACCAACAAACCAACAAACCAACAAACCAACAAGCCAACAAATCAACAAACCAACAAACCAACAAACCAACAAACCAACAAACCAATAAACCAACAACCCAACAAACAAAAAACCAACAAACCAACAAATAAACAAACCAACAAACCAACAAACCAACAAACCAACAAACCAACAAACCAACAAACCAACGAACCAACAAACCAACAAACCAACAAACCAACAAACCAACAAACCAACAAACCAACAAACCAACAAACCAACAAACCAACAAACCAACAAACCAACAAGCCAACAAACCAACACACCAACAAGCCAACAAGCCAACAAACCTACAAATCAACAAACCAACAAACCAACAAACCAACAAACCAACAAACCAACAAACCAACAAACCAACAAGCCAACAAACCAACAAACCAACAAACCAACAAACGAATAAACAAACAAACCAACAAACCAATAAGCCAACAAGCCAACAAGCCAACAACCCAACAAGCCAACAAGCCAACAAGCCAACAAACCAACAAACCAACAAACCAACAAACCAACAAACCAACAAACCAACAAACCAACAAACCAACAAGCCAATAAGCCAACAAACGGACAAACCAACAAACCAACAAGCCAACAAACCAACAAACCAACAAACCAACAAACCAACAAACCAACAAACCAACAAGCTAACAAGCCAACAAACCAACAAGCCAACAAACCAACAAACCAACAAATCAACAAACCAACAAACCAACAAACCAACAAACCAACAAACCAACAAACCAACAAACCAACAAGCCAACAAACCAACAAACCAACAAACCAACAAACGAATAAACAAACAAACCAACAAACCAACAAGCCAACAAGCCAACAAGCCAACAACCCAACAAGCCAACAAGCCAACAAGCCAACAAACCAACAAACCAACAAACCAACAAACCAACAAACCAACAAACCAACAAACCAACAAACCAACAAGCCAATAAGCCAACAAACGGACAAACCAACAAACCAACAAGCCAACAAACCAACAAACCAACAAACCAACAAACCAACAAACCAACAAGCCAACAAGCCAACAAGCCAACAAATCAACAAACCAACAAACCAACAAACCAACAAGCCAACAAGCCAACAAACGAACAAACCAGCAAACCAACAAACCAACAAACCAACAAGCCAACAAACCAACAAACCAACAAGCCAACAAGCCAACAAACCAACAAAACAACAAACCAACCAACCAACAAACCAACAAGCCAACAAGCCAACAAACCAACAAACCAAAAAACCAACAAACCAACAAACCAAAAAACCCACAAGCCAACAAGCCAACAAACGAACAAACCAACAAACCAACAAACGAACAAACCAACAAATCAATAAACCATAAACTAATAAACCAACAAACCAACAAACCAACAAACCAACAAACCAACAAGCCAACAAACGAACAAACCAACAAACAAACAAACCAACAAACCAACAAACCAACAAACCAATAAACCAACAAACCAACAAGCCAACAAACGAACAAGCCAACAAGCCAACAAAGCAACAAACAAATAAACAAACGAACCAACAAACCAACAAACCAACAAACCAACAAACCAACAAACGAACAAACAAATAAACTAACAAACCAACAAACAATCAAACGAACAAACCAACAAACCAACAAACCAACAAACCAACAAGCCAACAAACCAACAAACCAACAAACCAACAAACCAACAAACCAACAAACCAACAAACCAACAAACCAACAAACCAACAAACCAACAAACCAACAAACCAACAAACCAACAAACCAACAAACCAACAAACCAACAAACCAACAAGCCAACATACTAACAAACCAACAGACCAACAAACGGACAAACTAACAAACCAACAAACTAACAAACCAACAAATCAACAAGCCAACAAACCAACAAACCAACAAGCCAACAAACCAACAAACCAACAAGCCAACAAGCCAACAAACCAACAAAACAACAAACCAACCAACCAACAAACCAACAAGCCAACAAGCCAACAAACCAACAAAACAAAAAACCAACAAACCAACAAACCAAAAAACCCACAAGCCAAGAAGCCAACAAACGAACAAACCAACAAACCAACAAACGAACAAACCAACAAATCAATAAACCATAAACTAATAAACCAACAAACCAACAAACCAACAAACCAACAAACCAACAAGCCAACAAGCCAACAAACGAACAAACCAACAAACAAACAAACCAACAAACCAACAAACCAACAAACCAATAAACCAACAAACCAACAAGCCAACAAACGAACAAGCCAACAAGCCAACAATGCAACAAACAAATAAACAAACGAACCAACAAACCAACAAACCAACAAACCAACAAACCAACAAACGAACAAACAAATAAACTAACAAACCAACAAACAATCAAACGAACAAACCAACAAACCAACAAACCAACAAGCCAACAAACCAACAAACCAACAAACCAACAAACCAACAAACCAACAAACCAACAAACCAACAAACCAACAAACCAACAAACCAACAAACCAACAAACCAACAAACCAACAAACCAACAAACCAACAAACCAACAAACCAACAAACCAACAAACCAACAAACCAACAAACCAACAAGCCAACATACTAACAAACCAACAGACCAACAAACGGACAAACTAACAAACCAACAAACTAACAAACCAACAAATCAACAAGCCAACAAACCAACAAACAAACAAACCAACAAACCAACAAACCAACAAACCAACAAAGCAACAAACCAACAAACAAACAAACAAACAAACCAACAAACCAACAAACCAACAAACGAACAAACCTACAAACCAACAAACCAACAAACCAACAAACCAACAAACTAACAAACCAACAAACCAACAAACCAACAAACCAACAAACCAACAAACCAACAAACCAACAAACCAACAAACCAACAAACTAACAAACCAACAAACCAACAAACCAACAAACCAACAAGCAAACAAGCCAACAAACCAACAAAACAACAAACCAACAAACCAACAAACCAACAAACCAACAAACCAACAAACCAACAAACCAACAAACCAACAAACCAACAAACCAACAAACCAACAAGCCAACAAACGAACAAACCAACAAGTCAACAAACCAACAAACTAACAAACCAACAAGCCAACAAACCAACAAACCAACAAGCCAATAAGCCAACAAACCAACAAGCCAACAAACCAGCCAACCAACAAACCAACAAGCCAACAAGCCAACAAACCAACAAGCCAAGAAACCAACAAACCAACAAACCAACAAACCAAAAAACCAACAAGCCAACAAGCCAACAAACGAACAAATTAACAAACGAACAAACGAACAAACAAACAAACCAACAAATAAACAAACCAACAAACCAACAAACCATAAACTAATAAAACAACAAACCAACAAATCAAAAAACCAACAAACCAACAAACCATCAAGCCAAAAAACGAACAAACCAACAAACAAACAAACCAACAAACCAACAAACCAACAAACCAACAAACCAATAAACCAAAAAACCAATAAACCAACAAACCAACAAGCCAACAAACGAACAAGCCAACAAGCCAACAAACCAACAAACCAACAAACAAATAAACCAACGAACCAACCAACCAACAAATCAACAAACCAACAAACCAACAAACGAAAAAACAAATAAACCAACAAACCAACAAACCATCAAACGAACAAACCAACAAACCAACAAACCAACAAGCCACCAAACCAACAAACCAACAAACCAACAAACCAACAAACCAGCAAACCAACAAACCAGCAAACCAACAAGCCAACATACCAACAAACCAACAAACCAACAAACAAACAAACTAACAAACCAACAAACTAACAAACCAACAAACCAACAAGCCAACAAACCAACAAACCAACAAACCAACAAACCAACAAACCAACAAACCAACAAACCATCAAACGAACAAACAAACAAACCAACAAACCAAAAAGCCACCAAACCAACAAACCAACAAGCCAAAAAACCAACAAGCCAACAAGCCAACAAACCAACAAACCAACAAACCAACAAACCAACAAACCAACAAACCAACAAACCAACAAACCAACAAACCAACAAACCAACAAACCAACAAACCAACAAACCAACAAACCAACAAACCAACAAGCCAACAAGCCAACAAACGAACAGACCAACAAACGAACAAACCAACAACCCAACAAACCAACAAACCAACAAACGAACAAACCAACAAACAAACAAACCAACAAACCAACAAATCAACAAACCAACAAGCCAACAAACCAACAAACCAACAAACCAACAAACCAACAAACCAACAAACCAACAAACCAACAAACTAACAAACCAACAAACCAACAAACCAACAAACCAACAAACCAACAATCCAACAAACCAACAAGCCAACAAACAAACAAACCAACAAGACAACAAGCCAACAAACCAACAAACAAATAAACCAACGAACCAACAAACCAACAAACGAACAAACCAACAAACCAACAAACGAACAAACAAATAAACCAACAAACCAACAAACCATTAAACGAACAAACCAACAAACCAACAAACCAACAAACCAACAATCCAACAAACCAACAAACCAACAAACCAACAAACCAACAAACCAACAAACCAACAAGCCAACAAACCAACAAACCAACAAACCAACTAACGAACATACTAACAAACCAACAAACTAACAAACCAACAAACCAACAAGCCAACAAACCAACAAAACAACAAACCAACAAACCAACAAACCAACAAACCAACAAACCAACAAACCAACAAACCAACAAACCAACAAACCAACAAGCCAACAAACCAACAAACCAAGAAACCAACAAACCAACAAGCCAACAAACCAACAAACCAAGAAACCAACAAACCAACAAACCAACAAGCCAACAAGCCAACAAACGAACAAACCAACAAACTAACAAACCAACAAACCAATAAACCAACAAACCAACAAACCAACAAGCCAACAAACCAATAAACCAAGAAGCACACAAGCCAACAAACCAACAAACCAACAAACCAACAAACCAACAAACCAACAAACCAACAAACCAACAAGCCAACAAGCCAACAAACCAACAAGCCAACAAGCCAACAAACCAATAAACCAACAAACCAACAAACGAACAAACCAACAAACCAACAAACCAACAAACCAACAAACCAACAAACCAACAAGCCAACAAGCCAACAAACGAA
The DNA here is from genome assembly GCA_958298945.1 of Atherix ibis. NCBI lineage: Eukaryota > Metazoa > Arthropoda > Insecta > Diptera > Athericidae > Atherix > Atherix ibis. The sequence goes on along the minus strand of OY282608.1, from coordinate 87,488,599 downwards.
CAAACCAACAAACGAACAAACCAACAAACCAACAAACGAAAAAACCAATAAACAAACAAACCAACAAACCAACAAACCAATAAACCAACAAGCTAAAAAATCAACAAACCAACAAACCAACAAACCAACAAACCAACAAACCAACAAACCAACAAACCAACAAACCTACAAGCCAACAAGCCAACAAACCAACAAACCAACAAACCAACAAACAAACAAACCAACAAACCAACAAACCAAGAAGCCAACAAGTCAACAAACCAACAAGCCAACAAACCAACAAACCAACAAACCAACAAACCAATAAACCAACAAACCAACAAACCGACAAACCAACAAGCCAACAAACCAACAAACCAACAAACCAACAAACCACAAACCAACAAACGAACAAACCAACAATCCAACAAACCAACAAGCCAACAAGCCAACAAACCAACAAACCAACAAACAACACAAACAAATAAACCTACAAACCAACAAACCAACAAGCCAACAAACCAACAAACCAACAAACCAACAAACCAACAAACCAACAAACCAACAAGCCAACAAACCAACAAACCAACAAACCAAGAAGCACACAAGCCAACAAACCAACAAACCAACAAACCAACAAACCAACAAACCAACAAACCAACAAACCAACAAGCCAACAAGCCAACAAGCCAACAAACCAATAAACCAACAAACCAACAAACCACCAAACCAACAAACCAACAAACCAACAAACCAACAAACCAACAAGCCAACAAGCCAACAAACGAACAAACCAACGAACGAACAAACCAACAAACCAACAAACGAAAAAACCAATAAACAAACAAACCAACAAACCAACAAACCAATAAACCAACAAGCTAAAAAATCAACAAACCAACAAACCAACAAACTAACAAACAAACAAACCAACAAACCAACAAACCAACAAACCAACAAACCTACAAGCCAACAAGCCAACAAACCAACAAACCAACAAACCAACAAACAAACAAACCAACAAACCAACAAACCAAGAAACCAACAAGTCAACAAACCAACAAGCCAACAAACCAACAAACCAACAAACCAACAAACCAATAAACCAACAAACCAACAAACCGACAAACCAACAAGCCAACAAACCAACAAACCAACAAACCAACAAACCAACAAACCAACAAACCAACAAACCAACAAACCAACAAACGAACAAACCAACAATCCAACAAACCAACAAGCCAACAAGCCAACAAACCAACAAACCAACAAACAACACAAACAAATAAACCTACAAACCAGCAAACCAACAAACCAACAAACCAACAAACCAACAAACCAACAAACCAACAAACGGGCAACCCAACAAACGAACAAGCCAACAAACCAACAAGCCAACAAATGAACAAACCAACAAGCCAACAAGCCAACAAATCAACAAACGAACAAACCAACAATCCAACAAACCAACAAGCCAACAAGCCAACAAACCAACAAACGAAGAAGCAAATAAACCAACAAACCAACAAACCAACAAACCAACAAACCAACAAACCAACAAACCAACAAACCAACAAACCAACTAACCAACAAGCGAACAAACCAACAAAACATCAAGCCAACAAACCAACAAGCCAACAAATGAACAAACCAACAAACCAACAAACCAACAAACGAAGAAACCAACAATCCAACAAGCCAACAAACCAACAAACCAACAAACCAACAAACCAACAAACGATCAAACCAAAAATCCTACAAACCAGCAAGCCAACAAACCAACAAACCAAGAAACAAATAAACCAACAAACCAACAAACCAACAAGCCAACAAACCAACAAACCAACAAACCAACAAACCAACAAACCAACAAGCTAACAAACCAACAAACCAACAAGCCAACAAACCAACAAGCCAACAAATAAACAAACCAACAAGCCAACAAGCCAACAAACCAACAAACCAACAAACCAACAAACCAACAAACAAACAAACCAACAAACGAACAAGCAACAAACGAACAAGCCAACAAACCAACAAACGAACAAACCAACAAACCAACAAACCAACAAGCCAACAAACCCAAAAACCAACAAACCAACAAACGAACAAACGAACAAACCAACAAATCAACAAACGAACAAACCAACAAACCAACAAACCAACAAACCAACAAACCAACAAACCAACAAGCCAACAAACCAACAAACCAACAAACCAACAAGCCAACAAACGCACTAACCAACAAACCAACAAACCAACAAACCAACAAACCAACAAACCAACAAACCAACAAACCAACAAACCAACAAACCAACAAACCAACAAGCCAACAAACCAACAAACCAACAAACCAACAAACCAACAAACCAACAAACCAACAAACCAACAAACCAACAAACCAACAAACCAACAAACCAACAAGCCAACAAACCAACAAACGAACAAACCAACAACCCAACAAACCAACAAACCAACAAACGACAAACCAACAAACAAACAAACCAACAAACCAACAAACCAACAAACCAACAAGCCAACGAACCAACAAACCAACAAACCAACAAACCAACAAACCAACAAACCAACAAACCAACAAACTAACAAACCAACAAACCAACAAACCAACAAACCAAAAAACCAACAATCCAACAAACCAACAAGCCAACAAACCAACAAACCAACAAGCTAACAAGCCAACAAACCAACAAACCAACAAACCAACAAACGAATAAACCAACAAACCAACAAGCCAACAAGCCAACAAACCAACAAACCAACAAACCAACAAACCACAAACCAACAAACGAACAAACCAACAATCCAACAAACCAACAAGCCAACAAGCCAACAAACCAACAAACCAACAAACAACACAAACAAATAAACCTACAAACCAACAAACCAACAAGCCAACAAACCAACAAACCAACAAACCAACAAACCAACAAACCAACAAACCAACAAGCCAACAAACCAACAAACCAACAAACCAAGAAGCACACAAGCCAACAAACCAACAAACCAACAAACCAACAAACCAACAAACCAACAAACCAACAAACCAACAAGCCAACAAGCCAACAAGCCAACAAACCAATAAACCAACAAACCAACAAACCAACAAACCAACAAACCAACAAACCAACAAACCAACAAACCAACAAGCCAACAAGCCAACAAACGAACAAACCAACGAACGAACAAACCAACAAACCAACAAACGAAAAAACCAATAAACAAACAAACCAACAAACCAACAAACCAATAAACCAACAAGCTAAAAAATCAACAAACCAACAAACCAACAAACTAACAAACAAACAAACCAACAAACCAACGAACCAACAAACCAACAAACCTACAAGCCAACAAGCCAACAAACCAACAAACCAACAAACCAACAAACAAACAAACCAACAAACCAACAAACCAAGAAACCAACAAGTCAACAAACCAACAAGCCAACAAACCAACAAACCAACAAACCAACAAACCAATAAACCAACAAACCAACAAACCGACAAACCAACAAGCCAACAAACCAACAAACCAACAAACCAACAAACCAACAAACCAACAAACCAACAAATCAACAAACGAACAAACCAACAATCCAACAAACCAACAAGCCAACAAGCCAACAAACCAACAAACCAACAAACAACACAAACAAATAAACCTACAAACCAGCAAACCAACAAACCAACAAACCAACAAACCAACAAACCAACAAACCAACAAACGGACAACCCAACAAACGAACAAGCCAACAAACCAACAAGCCAACAAATGAACAAACCAACAAGCCAACAAGCCAACAAATCAACAAACGAACAAACCAACAATCCAACAAACCAACAAGCCAACAAGCCAACAAACCAACAAACGAAGAAGCAAATAAACCAACAAACCAACAAACCAACAAACCAACAAACCAACAAACCAACAAACCAACAAACCAACAAACCAACTAACCAACAAGCGAACAAACCAACAAAACATCAAGCCAACAAACCAACAAGCCAACAAATGAACAAACCAACAAACCAACAAACCAACAAACGAAGAAACCAACAATCCAACAAGCCAACAAACCAACAAACCAACAAACCAACAAACCAACAAACGATCAAACCAAAAATCCTACAAACCAGCAAGCCAACAAACCAACAAACCAAGAAACAAATAAACCAACAAACCAACAAACCAACAAGCCAACAAACCAACAAACCAACAAACCAACAAACCAACAAGCCAACAAACCAACAAACCAACAAGCCAACAAACCAACAAGCCAACAAATAAACAAACCAACAAGCCAACAAGCCAACAAACCAACAAACCAACAAACCAACAAACCAACAAACAAACAAACCAACAAACGAACAAGCAACAAACGAACAAGCCAACAAACCAACAAACGAACAAACCAACAAACCAACAAACCAACAAGCCAACAAACCCAAAAACCAACAAACCAACAAACGAACAAACGAACAAACCAACAAATCAACAAACGAACAAACCAACAAACCAACAAACCAACAAACCAACAAACCAACAAACCAACAAGCCAACAAACCAACAAACCAACAAACCAACAAGCCAACAAACGCACTAACCAACAAACCAACAAACCAACAAACCAACAAACCAACAAACCAACAAACCAACAAACCAACAAACCAACAAACCAACAAGCCAACAAACCAACAAACCAACAAACCAACAAACCAACAAACCAACAAACCAACAAACCAACAAACCAACAAACCAACAAACCAACAAACCAACAAGCCAACAAACCAACAAACGAACAAACCAACAACCCAACAAACCAACAAACCAACAAACGACAAACCAACAAACAAACAAACCAACAAACCAACAAACCAACAAACCAACAAGCCAACGAACCAACAAACCAACAAACCAACAAACCAACAAACCAACAAACCAACAAACCAACAAACTAACAAACCAACAAACCAACAAACCAACAAACCAAAAAACCAACAATCCAACAAACCAACAAGCCAACAAACCAACAAACCAACAAGCTAACAAGCCAACAAACCAACAAACCAACAAACCAACAAACGAATAAACCAACAAACCAACAAGCCAACAAGCCAACAAACCGACAAGCCAACAAACCAACAAACCAATAAACCAACTAACCAACCAACCAACAAACCAACAAACCAACAAGCCAACAAGCCAACAAACCAACAAACCAACAAACCAACAAACCAAAAAACCAACAAGCCAATAAAACCAACAAACCAACAAACAAACAAACCAACAAACCAACAAACCAACAAACCAACAAACCAACAAACCAACAAACCAACAAACCAACAAGCCAACAAACCAACAAACCAACAAACCAACCAAACTGACAAGCCAACAAACCAACAAAACAACAAACCAAAAAAACAACAAACCAACAAACCAACAAACCAACAAACCAACAAACCAACAAGCCAACAAACCAACAAACCAACAAGCCAACAAACCAACAAACCAACAAGCCAACAAACCAACAAGCCAACAAGCCAACAAACCAACAAGCCAACACACCAACAAGCCAACAAACCAACAAACCAACAAACCAACAAACCAACAAACCAACAAGCCAACAAACCAACAAGCCAACAAGCCAACAAACCAACAAACCAACAAACCAACAAACGAACAAACCAACAAACAAACAAACCAACAAACCATCAAACCAACAAACCAACAAACCAACAAGCCAACAAACCAACAAACCAAAAAACCAACAAACCAACAAACGAACAAGCCAACAAACCAACAAACCAACAAACCAACAAGCCAACAAACCAAAAAGCCAACAAGCCAACAAACCAACAAACCAACAAACCAACAAACGAACAAACCAACAAACAAACAAACCAACAAACCAACAAACCAACAAACCAACAAACCAACAAACCAACAAACCAACAAGCCAACAACCCAACAAACCAATAAACCAACAAACCAACAAGCCAACAAACCAACAAACTAACAAACCAACAAACGAACAAACCAACAAACAAACAAACCAACAACCCAACAAATTAACAAACCAACAAACCAACAAGCCAACAAACCAACAAGCCAACAAGCCAACAAACCAACAAACCAACAAACCAACAAACGAAAAAACCAACAAACAAACAAACCAACAAACGAACAAACCAAAAATCCAACAAACCAACAAGCCAACAAGCCAACAAACCAACAAGCCAACAAACCAACAAGCCAACAAGCCAACAAACCAACAAACCAACAAACGAACAAACCAACAAACCAACAAACAAACAAACCAACAAACCAACAAACCAACAAACGAACAAACCAACAAGCCAACAAACCAACAAACCAACAAACCAACAAACCAACAAGCCAACAAGCCAACAAGCCAACAAACCAACAAAACAACAAACCAACATACCAGCAAACGAACAAACCAACAATCCAACAAACCAACAAACCAACAAACCAACAAACCAACAAACCAACAAACCAACAAGCCAACAAACCAACCAACGAACAAACCAACAAACAAGCAAACCAACAAACCAACAAACCAACAAACCAACAAACCACCAAGTAACAAACCAACTAGCCAACAAACCAACAAGCCAACAAGCCAACAAACCAACAAGCCAACAAACCAACAAACCAACAAACCAACAAACCAACAAACCAACAAACCAACAAACCAACAAACCAACAAACCAACAAACCAACAAGCCAACAAACCAACAAACCAACATACCAGCAAACGAACAAACCAACAATCCAACAAACCAACAAGCCAACAAGCCAACAAACCAACAAGTCAACAAACCAACAAGCCGACAAGCCAACAAACCAACAAACCAATAAACCAACATACGAACAAACCAACAAACAAACAAACCAAGAAACCAACAAACCAACAAACCAACAAGTAACAAACCAACAAACCAACAAACCAACAAACCAACAAACCAACAAACCAACAAACCAACAAACCAACAAACCAACAAACCAACAAGCCAACAAACCAACAAACCAACAAACCAACAAACCAACAAGCCAACAAACCAACAAACTAACAAACCAAAAACGAACAAACCAACAAACAAACAAACCAACAAACCAACAAATTAACAAACCAACAAACCAACAAGCCAACAAACCAACAAGCCAACAAGCCAACAGACCAACAAACCAACAAACCAACAAACGAAAAAACCAACAAACAAACAAACCAACAAACGAACAAACCAAAAATCCAACAAACCAAGAAGCCAACAAGCCAACAAACCAACAAGCCAACAAACCAACAAGCCAACAAGCCAACAAACCAACAAACGAACAAACCAACAAACCAACAAACAAACAAACCAACAAACCAACAAACCAACAAACGAACAAACCAACAAGCCAACAAACCAACAAACCAACAAACCAACAAACCAACAAGCCAACAAGCCAACAAGCCAACAAACCAACAAAACAACAAACCAACATACCAGCAAACGAACAAACCAACAATCCAACAAACCAACAAACCAACAAACCAACAAACCAACAAGCCAACAAACCAACCAACGAACAAACCAACAAACAAGCAAACCAACAAACCAACAAACCAACAAACCAACAAACCAACAAACCACCAAGTAACAAACCAACTAGCCAACAAACCAACAAGCCAACAAGCCAACAAACCAACAAGCCAACAAACCAACAAACCAACAAACCAACAAACCAACAAACCAACAAACCAACAAACCAACAAACCAACAAACCAACAAGCCAACAAACCAACAAACCAACATACCAGCAAACGAACAAACCAACAATCCAACAAACCAACAAGCCAACAAGCCAACAAACCAACAAGCCAACAAGCCAACAAACCAACAAACCAATAAACCAACATACGAACAAACCAACAAACCAACAACAACAAACCAACAAACCAACAAACCAACAAACCAACAAACCAACAAGCCAACAAACCACAAACCAACAAACGAACAAACCAACAAACGAACAAACCAACAAACAAACAAACCAACAAGCCAACAAACCAACAAACCAACAAACCAACAAACCAACAAGCCAACAATCCAATAAACCAACAGGCCAACAAGCCAACAAACCCACAAGCCAACAAGCCAACAAACCAACCAACCAACAAACCAACAAACGAACAAACCAACAAACAAAAAAACCAACAAACCAACAAACCAACAAACCAACAAGTAACAAACCAAAAAACCAACAAACCAACAAACCAACAAACCAACAAACCAACAAACCAACAAACCAACAAGCCAACTAACCAACAAACCAACATACCAGCAAACGAACAAACCACCAATCCAAAAAACCAACAAGCCAACAAGCCAACAAACCAACAAGCCAACAAACCAACAAGCCAGCAAGCCAACAAACCAACAAACCAACAAACCAACAAACGAACAAACCAACAAACAAACAAACAAACAAACCAACAAACCAACAAACCAACAAACCAACAAACCAACAAGTAACAAACCAACAAACCAACAAACCAACAAACCAACAAACCAACAAACCAACAAACCAACAAACCAACAAGCCAACAAACCAACAAGCCAACAAACCAAAAAGCCAACAAACCAACAAGCCAACAAGCCAACAAACCAACAAACCAACAAACGAACAAACCAATAAATAAACAAACCAATAAACGAACAAACCAACAATCCACCAAACCAACAAGCCAACAAGCCAACAAACCAACAAGCCAACAAACCAACAAACCAACAAACCAACAAACGAACAAACCAACAAACAAACAAACCAACAAACCAACAGACCAACAAGCCAACAAACCAACAAACCAACAAACCAACAAACCAACAAGCCAACAAACCAACAAACCAACAAACCAACAAGCCAACAAACACACAAACCAACAAACCAACAAACCAACAAACCAACAAACCAACAAACCAACAAACCAACAAACCAACAAACCAACAAACCAACAAGCCAACAAACCAACAAACCAACAAACCAACAAACCAACAAACCAACAAACCAACAAACCAACAAACCAACAAACCAACAAACCAACAAGCCAACAAACCAACAAACGAACAAACCAACAACCCAACAAACCAACAAACCAACAAACGACAAACCAACAAACAAACAAACCAACAAACCAACAAACCAACAAACCAACAAGCCAACGAACCAACAAACCAACAAACCAACAAACCAACAAACCAACAAACCAACAAACCAACAAACCAACAAACCAACAAACTAACAAACCAACAAACCAACAAACCAACAAACCAAAAAACCAACAATCCAACAAACTAACAAGCCAACAAACCAACAAACCAACAAGCTAACAAGCCAACAAACCAACAAACCAACAAACCAACAAACGAATAAACCAACAAACCAACAAGCCAACAAGCCAACAAACCGACAAGCCAACAAACCAACAAACCAATAAACCAACTAACCAACCAACCAACAAACCAACAAACCAACAAGCCAACAAGCCAACAAACCAACAAACCAACAAACCAACAAACCAAAAAACCAACAAGCCAATAAAACCAACAAACCAACAAACAAACAAACCAACAAACCAACAAACCAACAAACCAACAAACCAACAAACCAATAAACCAACAAACCAACAAGCCAACAAACCAACAAACCAACCAAACTAACAAGCCAACAAACCAACAAAACAACAAACCAACAAAACAACAAACCAACAAACCAACAAACCAACAAGCCAACAAACCAACAAACCAACAAACCAACAAACCAACAAGCCAACAAACCAACAAACCAACAAGCCAACAAACCAACAAGCCAACAAGCCAACAAACCAACAAGCCAACAAACCAACAAGCCAACAACCCAACAAACCAACAAACCAACAAACCAACAAACCAACAAGCCAACAAACCAACAAGCCCACAAGCCAACAAACCAACAAGCCAACAAACCAACAAACGAACAAACCAACAAACAAACAAACCAACAAACCATCAAACCAACAAACCAACAAACCAACAAGCCAACAAACCAACAAACCAAAAAACCAACAAACCAACAAACGAACAAGCCAACAAACCAACAAACCAACAAACCAACAAGCCAACAAACCAACAAGCCAACAAGCCAACAAACCAACAAACCAACAAACCAACAAACGAACAAACCAACAAACAAACAAACCAACAAACCAACAAACCAACAAACGAACAAACCAACAAGCCAACAAACCAACAAACCAACAAACCAACAAACCAACAAGCCAACAAGCCAACAAGCCAACAAACCAACAAAACAACAAACCAACATACCAGCAAACGAACAAACCAACAATCCAACAAACCAACAAACCAACAAACCAACAAACCAAAAAACCAACAAACCAACAAGCCAACAAACCAACCAACGAACAAACCAACAAACAAGCAAACCAACAAACCAACAAACCAACAAACCAACAAACCAACAAACCACCAAGTAACAAACCAACTAGCCAACAAACCAACAAGCCAACAAGCCAACAAACTAACAAGCCAACAAACCAACAAACCAACAAGCTAACAAGCCAACAAACCAACAAACCAACAAACCAACAAACGAATAAACCAACAAACCAACAAGCCAACAAGCCAACAAACCGACAAGCCAACAAACCAACAAACCAATAAACCAACTAACCAACCAACCAACAAACCAACAAACCAACAAGCCAACAAGCCAACAAACCAACAAACCAACAAACCAACAAACCAAAAAACCAACAAGCCAATAAAACCAACAAACCAACAAACAAACAAACCAACAAACCAACAAACCAACAAACCAACAAACCAACAAACCAATAAACCAACAAACCAACAAGCCAACAAACCAACAAACCAACCAAACTAACAAGCCAACAAACCAACAAAACAACAAACCAACAAAACAACAAACCAACAAACCAACAAACCAACAAGCCAACAAACCAACAAACCAACAAACCAACAAACCAACAAGCCAACAAACCAACAAACCAACAAGCCAACAAACCAACAAGCCAACAAGCCAACAAACCAACAAGCCAACAAACCAACAAGCCAACAACCCAACAAACCAACAAACCAACAAACCAACAAACCAACAAGCCAACAAACCAACAAGCTCACAAGCCAACAAACCAACAAGCCAACAAACCAACAAACGAACAAACCAACAAACAAACAAACCAACAAACCATCAAACCAACAAACCAACAAACCAACAAGCCAACAAACCAACAAACCAAAAAACCAACAAACCAACAAACGAACAAGCCAACAAACCAACAAACCAACAAACCAACAAGCCAACAAACCAACAAGCCAACAAGCCAACAAACCAACAAACCAACAAACCAACAAACGAACAAACCAACAAACAAACAAACCAACAAACCAACAAACCAACAAACGAACAAACCAACAAGCCAACAAACCAACAAACCAACAAACCAACAAACCAACAAGCCAACAAGCCAACAAGCCAACAAACCAACAAAACAACAAACCAACATACCAGCAAACGAACAAACCAACAATCCAACAAACCAACAAACCAACAAACCAACAAACCAAAAAACCAACAAACCAACAAGCCAACAAACCAACCAACGAACAAACCAACAAACAAGCAAACCAACAAACCAACAAACCAACAAACCAACAAACCAACAAACCACCAAGTAACACACCAACTAGCCAACAAACCAACAAGCCAACAAGCCAACAAACCAACAAGCCAACAAACCAACAAACCAACAAACCAACAAACCAACAAACCAACAAACCAACAAACCAACAAACCAACAAACCAACAAACCAACAAACCAACAAACCAACAAACCAACAAACCAACAAGCCAACAAACCAACAAACCAACATACCAGCAAACGAACAAACCAACAATCCAACAAACCAACAAGCCAACAAGCCAACAAACCAACAAGTCAACAAACCAACAAGCCAACAAGCCAACAAACCAACAAACCAATAAACCAACATACGAACAAACCAACAAACAAACAAACCAAGAAACCAACAAACCAACAAACCAACAAGTAACAAACCAACAAACCAACAAACCAACAAACCAACAAACCAACAAACCAACAAACCAACAAACCAACAAACCAACAAACCAACAAACCAACAAACCAACAAACCAACAAACCAACAAACCAACAAGCCAACAAACCAACAAACCAACAAACCAACAAACCAACAAGCCAACAAACCAACAAACTAACAAACCAAAAACGAACAAACCAACAAACAAACAAACCAACAAACCAACAAATTAACAAACCAACAAACCAACAAGCCAACAAACCAACAAGCCAACAAGCCAACAAACCAACAAACCAACAAACCAACAAACGAAAAAACCAACAAACAAACAAACCAACAAACGAACAAACCAAAAATCCAACAAACCAAGAAGCCAACAAGCCAACAAACCAACAAGCCAACAAACCAACAAGCCAACAAGCCAACAAACCAACAAACCAACAAACGAACAAACCAACAAACCAACAAACAAACAAACCAACAAACCAACAAACCAACAAACGAACAAACCAACAAGCCAACAAACCAACAAACCAACAAACCAACAAACCAACAAGCCAACAAGCCAACAAGCCAACAAGCCAACAAACCAACAAAACAACAAACCAACATACCAGCAAACGAACAAACCAACAATCCAACAAACCAACAAACCAACAAACCAACAAACCAACAAACCAACAAACCAACAAGCCAACAAACCAACCAACGAACAAACCAACAAACAAGCAAACCAACAAACCAACAAACCAACAAACCAACAAACCACCAAGTAACAAACCAACTAGCCAACAAACCAACAAGCCAACAAGCCAACAAACCAACAAGCCAACAAACCAACAAACCAACAAACCAACAAACCAACAAACCAACAAACCAACAAACCAACAAACCAACAAACCAACAAGCCAACAAACCAACAAACCAACATACCAGCAAACGAACAAACCAACAATCCAACAAACCAACAAGCCAACAAGCCAACAAACCAACAAGCCAACAAGCCAACAAACCAATAAACCAACATACGAACAAACCAACCAACAAACAAACCAAGAAACCAACAAACCAACAAACCAACAAGTAACAAGCCAACAAACCAACAAACCAACAAACCAACAAACCAACAAACCAACAAACCAACAAACCAACAAACCAACAAACCAACAAACCAACAAGCCAACAAACCACAAACCAACAAACGAACAAACCAACAAACGAACAAACCAACAAACAAACAAACCAACAAGTCAACAAACCAACAAACCAACAAACCAACAAACCAACAAGCCAACAATCCAATAAACCAACAGGCCAACAAGCCAACAAACCCACAAGCCAACAAGCCAACAAACCAACCAACCAACAAACCAACAAACGAACAAACCAACAAACAAAAAAACCAACAAACCAACAAACCAACAAACCAACAAGTAACAAACCAAAAAACCAACAAACCAACAAACCAACAAACCAACAAACCAACAAACCAACAAACCAACAAACCAACAAACCAACAAGCCAACAAACCAACAAACCAACAAACCAACAAGCCAACTAACCAACAAACCAATATACCAGCAAACGAACAAACCACCAATCCAAAAAACCAACAAGCCAACAAGCCAACAAACCAACAAGCCAACAAACCAACAAGCCAGCAAGCCAACAAACCAACAAACCAACAAACCAACAAACGAACAAACCAACAAACAAACAAACAAACAAACCAACAAACCAACAAACCAACAAACCAACAAGTAACAAACCAACAAACCAACAAACCAACAAACCAACAAACCAACAAACCAACAAACTAACAAACCAACAAGCCAACAAACCAACAAGCCAACAAACCAAAAAGCCAACAAACCAACAAGCCAACAAGCCAACAAACCAACAAACCAACAAACGAACAAACCAATAAATAAACAAACCAATAAACGAACAAACCAACAATCCACCAAACCAACAAGCCAACAAGCCAACAAACCAACAAGCCAACAAACCAACAAGCCAACAAACCAACAAACCAACAAACCAACAAACGAACAAACCAACAAACAAACAAACCAACAAACCAACAGACCAACAAGCCAACAAACCAACAAACCAACAAACCAACAAACCAACAAGCCAACAAACCAACAAACCAACAAACCAACAAGCCAACAAACACACAAACTAACAAACCAACAAACCAACAAACCAACAAACCAACAAACCAACAAACCAACAAACCAACAAACCAACAAGCCAACAAACCAACAAACCAACAAACCAACAAACCAACAAACCAACAAACCAACAAACCAACAAACCAACAAACCAACAAGCCAACAAACCAACAAACGAACAAACCAACAACCCAACAAACCAACAAACGACAAACCAACAAACAAACAAACCAACAAACCAACAAACCAACAAACCAACAAGCCAACGAACCAACAAACCAACAAACCAACAAACCAACAAACCAACAAACCAACAAACTAACAAACCAACAAACCAACAAACCAACAAACCAAAAAACCAACAATCCAACAAACCAACAAGCCAACAAACCAACAAACCAACAAGCTAACAAGCCAACAAACCAACAAACCAACAAACCAACAAACGAATAAACCAACAAACCAACAAGCCAACAAGCCAACAAACCGACAAGCCAACAAACCAACAAACCAATAAACCAACTAACCAACCAACCAACAAACCAACAAACCAACAAGCCAACAAGCCAACAAACCAACAAACCAACAAACCAACAAACCAAAAAACCAACAAGCCAATAAAACCAACAAACCAATAAAACCAACAAACCAACAAACAAACAAACCAACAAACCAACAAACCAACAAACCAACAAACCAACAAACCAACAAACCAACAAACCAACAAGCCAACAAACCAACCAAACTAACAAGCCAACAAACCAACAAAACAACAAACCAACAAAACAACAAACCAACAAACCAACAAACCAACAAGCCAACAAACCAACAAGCCAACAAACCAACAAGCCAACAAGCCAACAAACCAACAAACCAACAAGCCAACAAACCAACAAGCCAACAAGCCAACAAACCAACAAGCCAACAAACCAACAAGCCAACAAACCAACAAACCAACAAACCAACAAACCAACAAACCAACAAGCCAACAAACCAACAAGCCAACAAGCCAACAAACCAACAAACCAACAAACCAACAAACGAACAAACCAACAAACAAACAAACCAACAAACCATCAAACCAACAAACCAACAAACCAACAAGCCAACAAACCAACAAACCAAAAAACCAACAAACCAACAAACGAACAAGCCAACAAACCAACAAACCAACAAACCAACAAACCAACAAGCCAACAAACCAACAAGCCAACAAGCCAACAAACCAACAAACCAACAAACCAACAAACGAACAAACCAACAAACAAACAAACCAACAAACCAACAAACCAACAAACCAACAAACCAACAAACCAACAAGCCAACAAACCAACAAACCAACAAACCAACAAACCAACCAGTTAACAAACCAACAAACTAACAAACCAACAAACGAACAAACCAACAAACAAACAAACCAACAAACCAACAAATTAACAAACCAACAAACCAACAAGCCAACAAACCAACAAGCCAACAAGCCAACAAACCAACAAACCAACAAACCAACAAACGAAAAAACCAACAAACAAACAAACCAACAAACGAACAAACCAAAAATCCAACAAACCGACAAGCCAACAAGCCAACAAACCAACAAGCCAACAAACCAACAAGCCAACAAGCCAACAAACCAACAAACCAACAAACGAACAAACCAACAAACCAACAAACAAACAAACCAACAAACCAACAAACCAACAAACGAACAAACCAACAAGCCAACAAACCAACAAACCAACAAACCAACAAACCAACAAGCCAACAAGCCAACAAGCCAACAAACCAACAAAACAACAAACCAACATACCAGCAAACGAACAAACCAACAATCCAACAAACCAACAAACCAACAAACCAACAAACCAACAAACCAACAAACCAACAAGCCAACAAACCAACCAACGAACAAACCAACAAACAAGCAAACCAACAAACCAACAAACCAACAAACCAACAAACCACCAAGTAACAAACCAACTAGCCAACAAACCAACAAGCCAACAAGCCAACAAACCAACAAGCCAACAAACCAACAAACCAACAAACCAACAAACCAACAAACCAACAAACCAACAAACCAACAAACCAACAAGCCAACAAAACCAACAAACCAACATACCAGCAAACGAACAAACCAACAATCCAACAAACCAACAAACCAACAAACCAACAAACCAACAAACCAACAAGCCAACAAACCAACAAACCAACAAACCAACCAAACTAACAAGCCAACAAACCAACAAAACAACA
The DNA here is from genome assembly GCA_958298945.1 of Atherix ibis. Taxonomy (NCBI): domain Eukaryota; kingdom Metazoa; phylum Arthropoda; class Insecta; order Diptera; family Athericidae; genus Atherix; species Atherix ibis. The sequence goes on along the minus strand of OY282608.1, from coordinate 87,472,017 downwards.
AACCAACAAAACAACAAACCAACAAACCAACAAACCAACAAGCCAACAAACCAACAAGCCAACAAACCAACAAACCAACAAGCCAACAAACCAACAAACCAACAAACCAACAAACCAACAAACCAACAAACCAACAAGCCAACAAGCCAACAAGCCAACAAGCCAACAAACCAACAAGCCAACAAGCCAATAAACCAACAAACCAACAAACCAACAAACGAACAAAGCAACAAACAAACAAACCAACAAACCAACAAACCAACAAACCAACAAACCAACAAACCAACAAACCAACAAACCAACAAGCCAACAAACCAACAAGCCAACAAGCCAACAAACCAACAAACCAACAAACCAACAAAAGAACAAACCAACAAACAAACAAACCAAGAAACGAACAAACCAACAAACCAACAAACCAACAAACCAACAAACCAACAAACCAACAAGCCAACAAACCAACAAGCCAACAAGCCAACAAACCAACAAACCAACAAACCAACAAACGAACAAACCAACAAACAAACAAACCAACAAACCATCAAACCAACAAACCAACAAACCAACAAGCCAACAAACCAACAAACCAAAAAACCAACAAACCAACAAACGAACAAGCCAACAAACCAACAAACCAACAAACCAACAAACCAACAAGCCAACAAACCAACAAGCCAACAAGCCAACAAACCAACAAACCAACAAACCAACAAACGAACAAACCAACAAACAAACAAACCAACAAACCAACAAACCAACAAACCAACAAACCAACAAACCAACAAGCCAACAAACCAACAAACCAACAAACCAACAAACCAACAAGTTAACAAACCAACAAACTAACAAACCAACAAACGAACAAACCAACAAACAAACAAACCAACAAACCAACAAATTAACAAACCAACAAACCAACAAGCCAACAAACCAACAAGCCAACAAGCCAACAAACCAACAAACGAACAAACCAACAAACGAAAAAACCAACAAACAAACAAACCAACAAACGAACAAACCAAAAATCCAACAAACCGACAAGCCAACAAGCCAACAAACCAACAAGCCAACAAACCAACAAGCCAACAAGCCAACAAACCAACAAACCAACAAACGAACAAACCAACAAACCAACAAACAAACAAACCAACAAACCAACAAACCAACAAACGAACAAACCAACAAGCCAACAAACCAACAAACCAACAAACCAACAAACCAACAAGCCAACAAGCCAACAAGCCAACAAACCAACAAAACAACAAACCAACATACCAGCAAACGAACAAACCAACAATCCAACAAACCAACAAACCAACAAACCAACAAACCAACAAACCAACAAACCAACAAGCCAACAAACCAACCAACGAACAAACCAACAAACAAGCAAACCAACAAACCAACAAACCAACAAACCAACAAACCACCAAGTAACAAACCAACTAGCCAACAAACCAACAAGCCAACAAGCCAACAAACCAACAAGCCAACAAACCAACAAACCAACAAACCAACAAACCGACAAACCAACAAACCAACAAACCAACAAACCAACAAGCCAACAAAACCAACAAACCAACATACCAGCAAACGAACAAACCAACAATCCAACAAACCAACAAACCAACAAACCAACAAACCAACAAACCAACAAGCCAACAAACCAACAAACCAACAAACCAACCAAACTAACAAGCCAACAAACCAACAAAACAACAAACCAACAAAACAACAAACCAACAAACCAACAAAACCAACAAGCCAACAAACCAACAAGCCAACAAACCAACAAACCAACAAGCCAACAAACCAACAAACCAACAAACCAACAAACCAACAAACCAACAAACCAACAAGCCAACAAGCCAACAAGCCAACAAGCCAACAAACCAACAAGCCAACAAGCCAATAAACCAACAAACCAACAAACCAACAAACGAACAAAGCAACAAACAAACAAACCAACAAACCAACAAACCAACAAACCAACAAACCAACAAACCAACAAACCAACAAACCAACAAGCCAACAAACCAACAAGCCAACAAGCCAACAAACCAACAAACCAACAAACCAACAAAAGAACAAACCAACAAACAAACAAACCAAGAAACGAACAAACCAACAATCCAACAAACCAACAAGCCAACAAAACAACAAACCAACAAACCAACAAACAAGCAAACCAACAAACCAACAAACCAACAAACCAACAAACCACCAAGTAACAAACCAACTAGCCAACAAACCAACAAGCCAACAAGCCAACAAACCAACAAGCCAACAAACCAACAAACCAACAAACCAACAAACCAACAAACCAACAAACCAACAAACCAACAAACCAACAAACCAACAAGCCAACAAAACCAACAAACCAACATACCAGCAAACGAACAAACCAACAATCCAACAAACCAACAAACCAACAAACCAACAAACCAACAAACCAACAAGCCAACAAACCAACAAACCAACAAACCAACCAAACTAACAAGCCAACAAACCAACAAAACAACAAACCAACAAAACAACAAACCAACAAACCAACAAACCAACAAGCCAACAAACCAACAAGCCAACAAACCAACAAACCAACAAGCCAACAAACCAACAAACCAACAAACCAACAAACCAACAAACCAACAAACCAACAAGCCAACAAGCCAACTAGCCAACAAGCCAACAAACCAACAAGCCAACAAGCCAATAAACCAACAAACCAACAACCCAACAAACGAACAAAGCAACAAACAAACAAACCAACAAACCAACAAACCAACAAACCAACAAACCAACAAACCAACAAACCAACAAACCAACAAGCCCACAAACCAACAAGCCAACAAGCCAACAAACCAACAAACCAACAAACCAACAAAAGAACAAACCAACAAACAAACAAACCAAGAAATGAACAAACCAACAATCCAACAAACCAACAAGCCAACAAGCCAACAAACCAACAAGCCAACAAACCAACAAGCCAACAAGCCAACAAACCAACAAACCAACAAACCAACAAACGAACAAACCAACAAAAAAACAAACCAACAAACCAACAAACCAACAAACCAACAAACCAACAAACCAACAAGCCAACAAACAAACAAACCAACAAACCAACAAACCAACAAACCAACAAGCCAACAAACCAACAAGCCAACAAGCCAACAAACCAACAAGCCAACAAACCAACAAGCCAACAAGCCAACAAACCAAAAAACCAACAAACCAACAAACGAACAAACCAACAAACAAACAAACCAACAAACCAACAAACCAACAAGCCAACAAGCCAACAAGCCAACAAACCAACAAGCCAACAAACCAACAAACCAACAAGCCAACAAGCCAACAAACCAACAAAATAACAAACCAACAAACGAACAAACCAACAAACAAACAAACTAACAAACCAACAAACCATCAAACCAACAGACCAACAAGCCAACAAGCCAACAAGCCAACAAACCAACAAACCAACATACCAGCAAACGAACAAACCAACAATCCCAAACGAACAAACCAACAAACCAACAAACAAACAAAGCAACAAGCCAACAAACAAACAAACGAACAAACCAACAAACAAACAAACCAACAAACCAACAAACCAACAAGTAACAAACCAACAAACCAACAAACCAACAAACCAACAAACGAACAATCCGACAAACCAACAAGTAACAAACCAACAAAACAACAAACCAACAAACCAACAAACCAAAAAACCAACAAACCAACAAACCAACAAACCAACAAACCAACAAACCAACAAACCAACAAGCCAACAAGCCAACAAACCAACAAGCCAACAAGCCAACAAACCAATAAACCAACAAACGAACAAACGAACAAAGCAACAAACAAACAAACCAACAAACCAACAAACCAATAAACCAACAAACCAACAAACCAACAAACCAACAAACCAACAAACCAACAAGCCAACAAACCAACAAGCCAACAAGCCAACAAACCAACAAACCAACAAACCACCAAAAGAACAAACCAACAAACAAACAAACCAAGAAACGAACAAACCAACAATCCAACAAACCAACAAGCCAACAAGCCATTAAACCAACAAGCCAACAACCCAACAAGCCAACAAGCCAACAAACCAACAAACCAACAAACCAACAAACGAACAAACCAACAAAAAAACAAACCAACAAACCAACAAACCAACAAACCCACAAACCAACAAGCCAACAAACCAACAAACCAACAAACCAACAAACCAACAAACCAACAAGCCAACAAACCAACAAGCCAACAAGCCAACAAACCAAGAAGCCAACAAACCAACAAGCCAACAAACGAACAAACCAACAAACAAACAAACCAACAAACCAACAAACCAACAAACCAACAAACCAACAAACGAACAAACCAACAAACAAACAAACCAACAAACCAACAAACCAACAAACCAACAAACGAACAAGCCAGCAAACCAACAAACCAACAAGCCAACAAGCCAACAAACCAACAAACCAACAAACGAACAAACCAATAAACAAACAAACCAACAAACGAACAAACCAGCAATCCAACAAACCAACAAGCCAACAAGCCAACAAACCAACAAGCCAACAAGCCAACAAACCAACTGCCAACAAGCCAACAAACCAACAAACCAACAAACCAACAAACGAACAAACCAGCAAACAAACAAACCAACAAAATAACAAACCAACAAGCCAACAAGCCAACAAACCAACAAGCCAACAAACCAACAAACCAACAAGCCAACAAGCCAACAAACCAACAAACCAACAAACCAACAAACCAACAATCCAACAAACCAACAGGCCAACAAGCCAACAAACCAACAAGCCAACAAGCCAACAAACCAACAAACCAACAAACCAACAAACCAACAAGCCAACAAACCAGCAAGCCAACAAGCCAACAAACCAACAAACCAACAAACCAACAAACGAACAAACCAATAAACAAACAAACCAACAAACGAACAAACCAACAATCCAACAAACCAACAAGCCAACAAGCCAACAAACCAACAAGCCAACAAGCCAACAAACCAACTGCCAACAAGCCAACAAACCAACAAACCAACAAACCAACAAACGAACAAACCAACAAACAAACAAACCAACAAATCAACAAACCAACAAGCCAACAAGCCAACAAACCAACAAGCCAACAAACCAACAAACCAACAAGCCAACAAGCCAACAAACCAACAAACTAACAAACCAACAAACGAACAAACCAACAAACAAACAAACCAACAAACCAACAAACCAACAAACCAACAGACCAACAAGCCAACAAGCCAACAAGCCAACAAACCAACAAACCAACAAACCAACATACCAGCAAATGAACAAACCAACAATCCAACAAACCAACAAACGAACAAACCAACAAACCAACAAACAAACAAAGCAACAAGCCAACAAACCAACAAACGAACAAACCAACAAACAAACAAACCAACAAACCAACAAACGAACAAGTAACAAACCAACAAACCAACAAACCAACAAACCAACAATCGAACAATCCAACAAACCAACAAGTAACAAACCAACAAACCAACAAACCAACAAACCAACAAACCAGCAAACCAACAAACCAACAAACCAACAAACCAACAAACCAACAAACCAACAAACCAACAAACCAACAAACCAACAAGCCAACAAGCCAACAAGCCAACAAGCCAACAAACCAACAAGCCAACAAGCCAACAAACCAACAAACCAACAAACGAACAAACGAACAAAGCAACAAACAAACAAACCAACAAACCAACAAACCAACAAACCAACAAACCAACAAACCAACAAACCAACAAACCAACAAACCAACAAGCCAACAAACCAACAAGCCAACAAGCCAACAAACCAACAAACCAACAAACCAACAAACCAACAAAAGAACAAACCAACAAACAAACAAACCAAGAAACGAACAAACCAACAATCCAACAAACCAACAAGCCAACAAGCCAACAAACCAACAAGCCAACAAACCAACAAGCCAACAAGCCAACAAACCAACAAACCAACAAACAAACAAACGAACAAACCAACAAAAAAACAAACCAACAAACCAACAAACCAACAAACCAACAAACCAACAAACCAACAAGCCAACAAACCAACAAACCAACAAACCAACAAACCAACAAACCAACAAGCCAACAAGCCAACAAGCCAACAAACCAACAAGCCAACAAACCAACAAGCCAACAAGCCAACAAACCAACAAACCAACAAACCAACAAACGAACAAACCAACAAACAAACAAACCAACAAACCAACAAACCAACAAACCAACAAACCAACAATCCAACAAACGAACAAACCAACAAACAAACAAACCAACAAACCAACAAACCAACAAACCAACAAACGAACAAGCCAACAAACCAACAAACCAACAAACCAACAAACCAACAAGCCAACAAGCCAACAAACCAACAAACCAACAAACCGAAAAACCAACAAGCCAACAAACCAACAAGCCAACAAGCCAACAAATCAACAAACCAACAAACCAACAAACGAACAAAAAAACAAACAAACAAACCAACAAACCAACAAACCAACAAACCAACAAACCAACAAACCAACAAACCAACAAGCCAACAAGCCAACAAACCAACAAACCAACAAACCAACAAACGAACAAACCAGCAAACAAACAAACAAACAAACCAACAAACCAACAAACCAACAAACCAACAAACCAACAAGCCAACAAACCAAAAAGCCAACAAGCCAACAAACCAACGAACCAACAATACAACAAACGAACAAACAAACAAACCAACAAACGAACAAACCAACAATACAACAAACCAACAAGCCAACAAGCCAACAAACCAACAAGCCAACAAGCCATCAAGCCAACAAACCAACAAGCCAACAAGCCAACAAACCAACAAACCAACAAACCAACAAACGAACAAACCAATAAACAAATAAACCAACAAACGAACAAACCAACAATCTAACAAACCAACAAGCCAACAAGCCAAAAAACCAACAAGTCAACAAGCCAACAAACCAACTGCCAACAAGCCAACAAACCAACAAACCAACAAACCAAAAAACGAACAAACAAACAAACCAACAAACCAACAAACCAACAAGCCAACAAGCCAACAAGCCAACAAACCAACAAGCCAACAAACCAACAAGCCAACAAGCCAACAAACCAACAATCCAACAAACCAACAAACCAACAAACGAACAAACCAACAAACAAAGAAACCAACAAACCAACAAACCAACAGACCAACAAGCCAACAAACCAACAAACCAACAAACCAACAAACCAAAAAACCAACAAGCCAACAAGCCAACAAGCCAACAAACCAACAAACCAACAAACCAACATACCAGCAAACGAACAAACCAACAATCCAACAAACCAACAAACGAACAAACCAACAAACCAACAAACAAACAAAGCAACAAGCCAACAAACCAACAAACGAACAAACCAACAAACAAAATAACCAACAAACCAACAAACCAACAAGTAACAAACCAACAAAACAACAAACCAACAAACCAACAAACGAACAATCCAACAAAACAACAAGTAACAAACCAACAAACCAACAAACCAACAAACCAACAAACCAACAAACCAACAAACCAACAAACCAACAAACCAACAAACCAACAAACCAACAAACCAACAAACCAACAAACCAACAAACCAACAAGCCAACAAACCAACAAGCCAACAAACCAACAAACCAACAAGCCAACAAGCCAACAAACCAACAAACCAACAAACGAACAAACGAACAAAGCACCAAACAAACAAACCAACAAACCAACAAACCAACAAACCAACAAACCAACAAACCAACAAACCAACAAACCAACAAACCAACAAACCAACAAGCCAACAAACCAACTAGCCAACAAGCCAACAAACCAACAAACCAACAAACCAACAAAAGAACAAACCAACAAACAAACAAACCAAGAAACGAACAAACCAACAATCCAACAAACCAACAAGCCAACAAGCCAACAAAGCAACAAGCCAACAAACCAACAAGCCAACAAGCCAACAAACCAACAAACCAACAAACCAACAAACGAACAAACCAACAAAAAAACAAACCAACAAACCAACAAACCAACAAACCAACAAACCAACAAGCCAACAAACCAACAAACCAACAAACCAACAAACCAACAAACCAACAAGCCAACAAACCAACAAGCCAACAAGCCAACAAACCAACAAGCCAACAAACCAACAAGCCAACAAGCCAACAAACCAACAAACCAACAAATGAACAAACCAACAAACAAACAAACCAACAAACCATTAAACCAACAAACCAACAAACCAACAAACGAACAAACCAACAAACAAACAAACCAACAAACCAACAAACCAACAACCAACAAACGAACAAGCCAACCAACCAACAAACCAACAAACCAACAAACCAACAAGCCAACAAGCCAACAAACAAACAAACCAACAAACCAACAAACCAACAAGCCAACAAACCAACAAGCCAACAAGCCAACAAATCAACAAACCAACAAACCAACAAACGAACAAAAAACAAACAAACAAACCAACAAACCAACAAACCAACAAACCAACAAACCAACAAACCAACAAACCAACAAACCAACAAGCCAACAAACCAACAAACCAACAAACCAACAAACCAACAAGCCAACAAGCCAACAAACCAACAAACCAACAAACCAACAAACGAACAAACCAATAAACAAACAAACAAACAAACCAACAAACCAACAAACCAACAAACCAACAAACCAACAAACCAACAAACCAACAAACCAACAAGCCAACAAACCAAAAAGCCAACAAGCCAACAAACCAACGAACCAACAATACAACAAACGAACAAACAAACAAACCAACAATTGAACAAACCAACAATCCAACAAACCAACAAGCCAACAAGCCAACAAACCAACAAGCCAACAAACCAACAAGCCATCAAGCCAACAAACCAACAAACCAACAAACCAACAAACGAACAAACCAACAAACAAACAAACCAACAAACCAACAAACCAACAAACCAACAAACCAACAAACCAACAAGCCAACAAACCAACAAACCAACAACCCAACAAACCAACAAGCCAACAAGCCAACAAACCAACAAACCAACAAACCAACAAACCAAAATACCAGCAAACGAACAAACCAACAATCCAACAAACCAACAAACCAACAAACCAACAAACCAACAAACCAACAAACCAACCAGCCAACAAACCAACAAACGAACAAACCAACAAACAAACAAACCAACAAACCAACAAACCAATAAACCAACAAGTAACAAACCAACAAACCAAAAAACCAACAAACCAACAAACCAACAAACGAACAAACCAACAAACCAACAAGTAACAAACCAACAAACCAACAAACCAACAAACCAACAAACCAACAAACCAACAAACCAACAAACCAACAAACCAACAAACCAACAAACCAACAAACCAACAAACCAACAAGCCAACAAGCGAACAAGCCAACAAACCAACAAGCCAACAAACCAACAAGCCAACAAGCCAACAAACCAGCAAACCAACAAACCAACAAACGAACAAACCAACAAACAAACTAACCAACAAACCAACAAACCAACAAGTAACAAACCAACAAACCAACAAACCAACAAACCAACAAGCCAACAAGCCAACAACCCAACAAACCAACAAACCAGCAAACAAACAAACCAACAATCCAACAAACCAACAAGCCAACAAACCAACAAACCAACAAACCAACAAACCAACATACCAGCAAACGAACAAACCAACAATCAAACAAACCAACAAGCCAAGAAGCCAACAAACCAACAAGCCAACAAACCAACAAGCCAACAAGCCAACAAGCCAACAAACCAACAAACCAACAAACGAACAAACCAACAAACAAACAAACCAACAAACCAACAAACCAACAAACCAACAAGTAACAAACCAACAAACCAACAAACCAACAAACCAACAAACCAACAAACCAACAAACCAACAAACCAACAAACCAACAAATCAACAAACCAACAAACCAACAAACCAACAAACCAACAATCCAACAATCCAACAAGCCAACAAGCCAACAAACCAACAAACCAACATACCAGCAAATGAACATACCAACAATCCAACAAACCAACAAGCCAACAAGCCAACAAACCAACAAACCAACAAACCAACAAACGAACAAACCAACAAACAAACAAACTAACAAACCGACAAACCAACAAACCAACAAGAAACAAAACAACAAACCAACAAACCAACAAACCAACAAACCAACAAACCAACAAACCAACAAACCAACAAACCAACAAACCAACAAACCAACAAACCAACAAACCAACAAGCCAACAAACCAACAAACCAACATACCAGCAAACGAACAAACCAACAATCCAACAAACCAACGAGCCAATAAGCCAACAAACCAACAAGCCAACAAACCAACAAGCCAGCAAGCCAACAAACCAACAAACCAACAAACCAACAAACCAACAAACGAATAAACCAACAAACAAACAAACCAACAAACCAACAAACCAACAAGCCAACAAACCAACAAGCCAAGAAGCTAACAAACCAACAAACCAACAAACCAACAAACGAACAAACAAACAAACCAACAAACCAACAAACCAACAAACCAACAAACCAACAAGCCAACAAACCAACAAACCAACAAGCCAACAAGCCAACAAACCAACAAACCAACAAACCAACAAACCAACAAGCCAACAAACCAACAAGCCAACAAGCCAACAAACCAACAAGCCAACAAACCAACAAACCAACAAACCAACAAACGAACAAACCAACAAACAAACAAACCAATAAACCAACAAACCAACAAACCAACAAGTAACAAACCAACAAACCAACAAACCAACAAACCAACAAACCAACAAACCAACAAACCAACAAACCAACAAACCAACAAACCAACAAACCAACAAACCAACAAACCAACAAACCAACAAACCAACAAACCAACAAACCAACAAACCACCAAACCAACAAGCCAACAAACCAACAAACCAACATACCAGCAAACGAACAAACCAACAATCCAACAAACCAACAAGCCAACAAGCCAACAAACCAACAAGCCAACAAACCAACTAGCCGACAAGCCAACAAACCAACAAGCCAAGAAGCCAACAAACCAACAAACCAACAAACCAACAAACGAACAAACCAACAAACCAACAAACCAATAAATCAACAAGTAACAAACCAACAAACCAACAAACCAACAAACCAACAAACCAACAAACCAACAAACCAACAACCCAACAAGCCAACAAACCAACAAGCCAAGAAGCCAACAAACCAACAAACCAACAAACCAACAAACCAACAAACCAACAAACCAACAAACAAACAAACCAACAAGTAACAAACCAACCAACCAACAAACCAACAAACCAACAAACCAACAAACCAACAAACCAACAAACCAACAAACCAACAAACCAACAAACCAACAAACCAACAAACCAACAAACCAACAAACCAACAAACCAAGAAACCAACAAGCCAACAAACCAACAAGCCAACAAACCAACAAGCCAACAAGCCAACAAACCAACAAACCAACAAACCAACAAACGAACAAACCAACAAACAAACAAACCAACAAACCAACAAACCAACAAGCCAACAAACCAACAAACCAACAAAACAACAAACCAACTAGCCAACAAGTCAACAAACCAATAAACCAACAAACCAACAAACGAACAAACCAACAAACAAACAAACAAACAAACCAACAAACCAACAAACCAACAAACCAACGAGCCAACAAACCAACAAGCCAACAAGCCAACAAATCAACAAACCAACAAACTAACGAACGAACAAACCAACAAACAAAAAAACCAACAAACCAACAAACCAACAAACCAACAAACCAACAAGCCAACAAACCAACAAACCAACAAACCAACAAACCAACAAGCCAACAAGTCAACAAACCAACAAACCAACAAACCAACAAACGAACAAACCAATAAACAAACAAACAAACGAACCAACAAACCAACAAACCAACAAACCAACAAACCAACAAGCCAACAAACCAACAAGCCATCAAGCCAACAAACCAACAAACCAACAAACCAACAAACGAACAAACCAACAAACAAACAAACCAACAAACGAACAAACCAACAATCCAACAAACCAACAAGCCAACAAGCCAACAAACCAACAAGCCAACAAACCAACAAGCCAACAAGCCAACAAACCAACAAACCAACAAACCAACAAACGAACAAACCAACAAACAAACAAACCAACAAACCAACAAACCAACAAACCAACAAACCAACAAGCCAACAAACCAACAAACCAACAAACCAACAAGCCAACAAACCAACAAGCCAACAAGCCAACAAACCAGCAAGCCAACAAACCAACAAGCCAACAAGCCAACAAACCAACAAACCAACAAACCAACAAACCAACAAGCCAACAAACCAACAAGCCAACAAGCCAACAAGCCAACAAACCAACAAACCAACAAACGAACAAACCAATAAACAAACAAACAAACAAACCAACAAACCAACAAACCAACAAACCAACAACCCAACAAACCAACAAACCAACAAACCAACAAACCAACAAGCCAACAAGACAACAAACCAACAAACCAACAAACCAACAAACCAACAAACCAACAAGCCAACAAACCAACAAACCAACAAGCCAACAAGCCAACAAACCAACAAACCAACAAACGAACAAACCAACAAACAAACAAACCAACAAACCAACAAACCAACAAACCAACAAACCAACAAGCCAACAAACCAACAAACCAACAAACCAACAAACCAACAAGCCAACAAGCCAACAAACCAACAAACCAACAAACCAACAAACCAACAAACGAACAAACCAACAAACAAACAAACAAACAAACCAACAAACCAACAAACCAACAAACCAACAAGCCAACAAACCAACAAGCCAACAAGCCAACAAACCAACAAACCAATAAACCAACAAACGAACAAACCAACAAACAAACAAACCAACAAACGAACAAACCAAAAATCTAATAAACCAACAAGCCAACAAGCCAACAAACCAACAAGCCAACAAACCAACAAGCCAACAAGCCAACAAACCAACAAACCAACAAACAAACAAACGAACAAACCAACAAACCAACAAGCCAACAAGCCAACAAACCAACAAACCAACAAACCAACAAACCAACAAGCCAACAAACCAACAAGCCAACAAGCCAACAAACGAACAAACCAACAAACAAACAAACCAACAAACAAACAAACCAACAAACCAACAAACCAACAAACCAACAAACCAACAAGCCAACAAACCAACAAACCAACAAACCAACAAACCAACAAGCCAACAAGCCAACAAGCCAACAAACCAACAAACCAACAAACCAACAAACGAACAAACCAACAAACAAACAAACAAACAAACCAACAAACCAACAAACCAACAAACCAACAAGCCAACAAACCAACAAGCCAACAAGCCAACAAACCAACAAACCAATAAACCAACAAACGAACAAACCAACAAAGAAACAAACCAACAAACGAACAAACCAAAAATCTAATAAAACAACAAGCCAACAAGCCAACAAACCAACAAGCCAACAAACCAACAAGCCAACAAGCCAACAAACCAACAAACCAACAAACCAACAAACGAACAAACCAACAAACCAACAAACAAACAAACCAACAAACTAACAAACCAACAAACCAACAAACCAACAAGCCAACAAACCAACAAACCAACAAACCAACAAACCAACAAACCAACAAGCTAACAAGCCAACAAGCCAACAAACCAACAAACCAACAAACCAACAAACCAACATACCAGCAAACGACCAAACCAACAATCCAACAAACCAACAAGTCAACAAACCAACAAACCAACAAACCAACAAACCAAGAAATAAACAAACCAACAAACGAACAAACCAACAAACAAACAAACCAACAAACCAACAAACCAACAAACCAACAAGTAACAAACCAACTAGCCAACAAACCAACAAGCCAACAAGCCAACAAACCAACAAACCAAGAAATAAACAAACCAACAAACGAACAATCCAACAAACAAACAAACCAACAAACCAACAAACCAACAAACCAACAAGTAACAAACGAACAAACCAACAAACCAACAAACCAACAAACCAACAAACCAACAAACCAATAAACCAACAAACCAACAAACCAACAAACCAACAAACTAACAAACCAATAAACCAACAAGCCAACAAACCAACAAACCAACATACCAGCAAACGAACAAACCAACAATCCAACAAACCAACAAGCCAACAAGCCAACAAACCAACAAGCCAACAAACCAACAAGCCAACAAGCCAACAAACCAACAAACCAATAAACCAACAAACGAACAAACCAACAAACAAACAAACCAACAAACCAACAAACCAACAAACCAACAAGTAACAAACCAACAAACCAACAAACCAACAAACCAACAAACCAACAAACCAACAAACCAACAAGCCAACAAACCAACAAGCAAACAAGCCAACAAACCAACAAACCAACAAACCAACAAACGAACAAACCAACAAACAAACAAACCAACAAACCAACAAACCAACAAACCAACAAGCCAACAAACCAACAAACCAACAAACCAACAAACCAACAAACCAACAAGCCAACAAACCAACAAACCAACAAACCAACAAACCAACAAACCAACAAACCAACAAGCCAACAAACCAACCAGCCAACAAGCCAACAAACCAACAAACCAACAAACGAACAAACGAACAAACGAACAAACCAACAAACCAACAAACAAACAAACCAACAAACCAACAAACCAACAAACCAACAAACCAACAAACCAACAAGCCAACAAACCAACAAACCAACAAACCAACAAACCAACAAGCAAACAAGCCAACAAACCAACAAACCAACAAACCAACAAACCAACAAACCAACAAACCAACAAACCAACAAACCAACAAGTAACAAACGAACAAACCAACAAACCAACAAACCAACAAACGAACAAACCAACAAACAAACAAACCAACAAACCAACAAACAAACAAACCAACAAACCAACAAACCAACAAACCAACAAACCAACAAACCAACAAGCCAACAAACCAACAAACCAACAAACCAACAAACCAACAAGCAAACAAGCCAACAAACCAACAAACCAACAAGCCAACAAACCAACAAACCAACAAACCAACAAACCAACAAGCAAACAAGCCAACAAACCAACAAACCAACAAACCAACAAACCAACAAACCAACAAACCAACAAACCAACAAGTAACAAACGAACAAACCAACAAACCAACAAACCAACAAACGAACAAACCAACAAACAAACAAACCAACAAACCAACAAACCAACAAACAAACAAACCAACAAGCCAACAAACCAACAAGCCAACAAGCCAACAAACCAACAAACCAACAAACGAACAAACCAACAATCAAACAAACCAACAAACGAACAAACCAACAATCCAACAAACCAACAAGCCAACAAGCCAACAAACCAACAAGCCAACAAACCAACAAGCCAACAAGCAAACAAACCAACAAACCAACAAACCAACAAACCAACAAACGAAAAAACCAACAAACAAACAAACCAACAAACCAACAAACCAACAAACCAACAAACCAACAAGCCAACAAACCAACAAACCAACAAACCAACAAACCAACAAACCAACAAACCAACAAGCCAACAAACCAACCAGCCAACAAGCCAACAAACCAACAAACCAACAAACGAACAAACGAACAAACGAACAAACCAACAAACCAACAAACAAACAAACCAACAAACCAACAAACCAACAAACCAACAAACCAACAAACCAACAAGCCAACAAACCAACAAACCAACAAACCAACAAACCAACAAGCAAACAAGCCAACAAACCAACAAACCAACAAACCAACAAACCAACAAGCCAACAAACCAACAAGCCAACAAGCCAACAAGCCAATAAACCAACAAACCAACAAACCAACGAACGAACAAACCAACAAACAAACAAACCAACAAACCAACAAACCAACAAACCAACAAACCAACAAACCAACAAACCAACAAGCCAACAAACCAACAAACCAACAAACCAACAAACCAACAAGCCAACAAGCCAACAAACAAACAAACCAACAAACCAACAAACCAACAAGCCAACAAACCAACAAGCCAACAAGCCAACAAACCAACAAACCAACAAACCAACAAACCAACAAACCAACAAACAAACAAACCAACAAACCAACAAACCAACAAACCAACAAACCAACAAACCAACAAACCAACAAACCAACAAGCCAACAAACCAACAAACCAACAAACCAACAAACCAACAAGCCAACAAACCAACAAACCAACAAACCAACAAACAAACAAACCAACAAACAAACAAACCAACAAACGAACAGACCAACAAACGAACAAACCAACAAACCAACAAACAAACAAACCAACAAACCAATAAACCAACAAACCAACAAACCAACAAGCCAACAAACCAACAAACCAACAAAACAACAAACCAACAAACCAACAAGCCAACAAGCCAACAAGCCAACAAGCCAACAAACCAACAAACCAACAAACCAACATACCAGCAAACGAACAAACCAACAATCCAACAAACCAACAAACCAACAAACGAACAAACCCACAAGCCAACAAACCAACAAACGAACAAACCAACAAACAAAAAAACCAACAAACCAACAAACCAACAAACCAACAAGTAACAAACCAACTAGCCAACAAACCAACAAGCCAACAAGCTAACAAACCAACAAGCCAACAAACCAACAAACTAACAAACCAATAAACGAACAAACCAACGAACAAACAAACCAACAAACCAACAAACCAAAAAACCAACAAGTAACAAACCAACAAACCAACAAACCAACAAACCAACGAACCAACAAACCAACAAACCAACAAACCAACAAACCAAAAAACCAACAAATTAACAAACCAACAAGCCAACAAACCAACAAACCAACAAACCAACAAACCAACAACCCAACAAACCAACAAACCAACAAACCAACAAACCAACAAACCAACAAGCCAACAAACCAACAAGCCAACAAGCCAACAAACCAACAAACCAACAAACCAACAAACCAACAAACCAACAAACGAACAAACCAACAAACAAACAAACCAACAAACGAACAAACCAACAATCCAACAAACCAACAAGCCAACAAGCCAACAAACCAACAAGCCAACAAACCAACAAGCCAACAAGCCAACAAACCAACAAACCAACAAACCAACAAACGAAAAAACCAACAAACAAACAAACCAACAAACCAACAAACCAACAAACCAACAAACCAACAAACCAACAAGCCAACAAGCCAACAAACCAACAAACCAACAAACCAACAAACCAACAAATCAACAAACGAACAAACCAACAAACCAACAAACGAACAAACCAACAAACAAACAAACCAACAAACCAACAAACCAACAAACCAACAAGCCAACAAACCAACAAACCAACAAACCAACAAGCCAACAAGCCAACAAACCAACAAACCAACAAACCAACAAACGAACAAACCAACAAACAAACAAACCAACAAGCCAACAAACCAACAAACCAACAAACCAACAAGCCAACAAGCCAACAAACCAACAAACCAACAAACCAACAAACGAACAAACCAACAAACAAACAAACAAACAAACCAACAAACCAACAAACGAACAAACCAAAAATCTAATAAACCAACAAGCCAACAAGCCAACAAACCAACAAGCCAACAAACCAACAAGCCAACAAGCCAAAAAACCAACAAACCAACAAACCAACAAACGAACAAACCAACAAACCAACAAGCCAACAAGCCAACAAACCAACAAACCAACAAACCAACAAACCAACAAGCCAACAAACCAACAAGCCTACAAGCCAACAAACCAACAAACCAACAAACGAACAAACCAACAAACAAACAAACCAACAAACCAACAAACCAACAAACCAACAAACCAACAAGCCAACAAACCAACAAACCAACAAACCAACAAACCAACAAGCCAACAAGCCAACAAACCAACAAACCAACAAACCAACAAACCAACAAACGAACAAACCAACAAACAAACAAACAAACAAACCAACAAACCAACAAACCAACAAACCAACAAACCAACAAACCAACAAACCAACAAGCCAACAAATCAACAAACCAATAAACCAACAAACGAACAAACCAACAAAGAAACAAACCAACAAACGAACAAACCAAAAATCTAATAAACCAACAAGCCAACAAGCCAACAAACCAACAAGCCAACAAACCAACAAGCCAACAAGCCAACAAACCAACAAACCAACAAACCAACAAACGAACAAACCAACAAACCAACAAACAAACAAACCAACAAACCAACAAACCAACAAACCAACAAACCAACAAACCAACAAGCCAACAAACCAACAAACCAACAAACCAACAAACCAACAAACCAACAAGCTAACAAGCCAACAAGCCAACAAACCAACAAACCAACAAACCAACATACCAGCAAACGACCAAACCAACAATCCAACAAACCAACAAGTCAACAAACCAACAAACCAACAAACCAACAAATAAACAAACCAACAAACGAACAAACCAACAAACAAACAAACCAACAAACCAACAAACCAACAAACCAACAAACCAACAAGTAACAAACCAACTAGCCAATAAACCAACAAGCCAACAAGCCAACAAACCAACAATCCAACAAACCAACAAAGCAACAAACCAACAAACGAACAAACCAACAAACAAACAAACCAACAAACCAACAAACCAACAAACCAACAAGTAACAAACGAACAAACCAACAAACCAACAAACCAACAAACCAACAAACCAACAAACCAACAAACCAACAAACCAATAAACCAACAAACCAACAAACCAACAAACCAACAAACTAACAAACCAACAAACCAACAAGCCAACAAACCAACAAACCAACATACCAGCAAACGAACAAACCAACAATCCAACAAACCAACAAGCCAACAAGCCAACAAACCAACAAGCCAACAAACCAACAAGCCAACAAGCCAACAAACCAACAAACCAATAAACCAACAAACGAACAAACCAACAAACAAACAAACCAACAAACCAACAAACCAACAAACCAACAAGTAACAAACCAACAAACCAACAAACCAACAAACCAACGAACCAACAAACCAACAAACCAACAAACCAACAAACCAACAAGCCAACAAGCCAACAAACCAACAAAAGAACAAACCAACAAACAAACAAACCAACAAACCAACAAACCAACAAACCAACAAACCAACAAGCCAACAAACGAACAAGCCAACAAGCCAACAAACCAACAAACCAACAAACGAACAAACCAACAATCAAACAAACCAACAAACGAACAAACCAACAATCCAACAAACCAACAAGCCAACAAGCCAACAAACCAACAAGCCAACAAACCAACAAGCCAACAAGCCAACAAACCAACAAACCAACAAACCAACAAACCAACAAACGAAAAAACCAACAAACAAACAAACCAACAAACCAACAAACCAACAAACCAACAAGCCAACAAACCAACAAACCAACAAAACAACAAACCAACAAACCAACAAGCCAACAAGCCAACAAGCCAACAAGCCAACAAACCAACAAACCAACATACCAGCAAACGAACAAACCAACAATCCAACAAACCAACAAACCAACAAACCAACAAACCAACAAACGAACAAACCCACAAGCCAACAAACCAACAAACGAACAAACCAACAAACAAAAAAACCAACAAACCAACAAACCAACAAACCAACAAGTAACAAACCAACTAGCCAACAAACCAACAAGCCAACAAGCTAACAAACCAACAAGCCAACAAACCAACAAACTAACAAACCAATAAACGGACAAACCAACGAACAAACAAACCAACAAACCAACAAACCAAAAAACCAACAAGTAACAAACCAACAAACCAACAAACCAACAAACCAACAAACCAACAAACCAACAAACCAACAAACCAACAAACCAACAAACCAACAAACCAACAAATTAACAAACCAACAAGCCAACAAACCAACAAACCAACAAACCAACAAACCAACAACCCAACAAACCAACAAACCAACAAACCAACAAACCAACAAACCAACAAGCCAACAAGCCAACAAGCCAACAAGCCAACAAACCAACAAACCAACAAACCAACAAACCAACAAACGAACAAACCAACAAACAAACAAACCAACAAACGAACAAACCCACCATCCAACAAACCAACAAGCCAACAAGCCAACAAACCAACAAGCCAACAAACCAACAAGCCAACAAGCCAACAAACCAACAAACCAACAAACCAACAAACGAAAAAACCAACAAACAAACAAACCAACAAACCAACAAACCAACAAACCAACAAACCAACAAGCCAACAAGCCAACAAACCAACAAACCAACAAATCAACAAACCAACAAACCAACAAGCCAACAAACCAACAAGCCAACAAACCAACAAGCCAACAAGCCAACAAACCTACAAACCAACAAACCAACAAACGAACAAACCAACAAACCAACAAACGAGCAAACCAACAAACAAACAAACCAACAAACCAACAAACCAACAAACCAACAAGCCAACAAACCAAAAACCAACGAACCAACAAACCAACAAGCCAACAAGCCAACAAACCAACAAACGAACAAACCAACAAACAAACAAACCAACAAACCAACAAACCAACAAACCAACAAACCAACAAGCCAACAAACCAACAAGCCAACAAGCCAATAAACCAACAAACCAACAAACGAACAAACCAACAATCAAACAAACCAACAAACAAACAAACCAACAATCCAACAAACCAACAAGCCAACAAGCCAACAAACCAACAAGCCAACAAACCAACAAGCCAACAAGCCAACAAGCCAACACACCAACAAACCAACAAACCAACAAACCAACAAACAAAAAAACCAACAAACCAACAAACCAACAAACCAACAAGTAACAAACCAACTAGCCAACAAAACCAACAAACCAACAAACCAACAAACCAACAAACCAACAAACCAACAAACCAACAAACCAACAAACCAACAAACCAACAAACCAACAAATTCACAAACCAACAAGCCAACAAACCAACAAACCAACAAACCAACAAACCAACAAACCAACAAACCAACAAACCAACAAACCAACAAACCAACAAACCAACAAACCAACAAACCAACAAACCAACAAACCAACAAGCCAACAAACCAACAAGCCAACAAGCCAACAAACCAACAAACCAACAAACCAACAAACGAACAAACCAACAAACAAACAAACCAACAAACGAACAAACCAACAATCCAACAAACCAACAAGCCAACAAGCCAACAAACCAACAAGCCAACAAACCAACAAGCCAACAAGCCAACAAACCAACAAACCAACAAACCAACAAACGAAAAAACCAACAAACAAACAAACCAACAAACCAACAAACCAACAAACCAACAAACCAACAAGCCAACAAGCCAACAAACCAACAAACCAACAAACCAACAAACCAAAAAACCAACAAACCAACAAGCCAACAAACCAACAAGCCAACAAGCCAACAAACCTACAAACCAACAAACCAACAAACGAACAAACCAACAAACAAACAAACCAACAAACCAACAAACCAACAAACCAACAAACCAACAAGCCAACAAACCAACAAAACAACAAACCAACAAACCAACAAGCAAACAAGCCAACAAACCAACAAACCAACAAACCAACAAACCAACAAACCAACAAGCCAACAAACCAACAAGCAAACAAGCCAACAAGCCAACAAACCAACAAACCAACAAACCAACGAACGAACAAACCAACAAACAAACAAACCAACAAACCAACAAACCAACAATCCAACAAACCAACAAGCCAACAAACCAACAAACCAACAAACCAACAAACCAACAAGCCAACAAGCCAACAAGCCAACAAACCAACAAACCAACAAACCAACAAGCCAACAAACCAACAAGCCAACAAGCCAACAAACCAACAAACCAACAAACCAACAAACCAACAAACGAATAAACCAACAAACAAACAAACCAACAAACCAACAAACCAACAAGCCAACAAACCAACAAACCAACAAACCAACAAACCAACAAACCAACAAACCAACAAGCCAACAAACCAACAAGCCAACAAGCCAACAAACCAACAGGCCAACAAACCAACAAGCCAACAAACGAACAAACCAACAAACAAACAAACCAACAAACCAACAAACCAACAAACCAACAAACCAACAAGCCAACAAACCAACAAGCCAACAAGCCAACAAACCAACAAACCAACAAACGAACAAACCAACAATCAAACAAACCAACAAACGAACAAACCAACAATCCAACAAACCAACAAGCCAATAAGCCAACAAACCAACAAGCCAACAAACCAACAAGCCAACAAGCCAACAAACCAACAAACCAACAAACCAACAAGTAACAAACCAACTAGCCAACAAAACCAACAAACCATTAAACCAACAAACCAACAAACCAACAAACCAACAAACCAACAAACCAACAAACCAACAAACCAACAAACCAACAAATTAACAAACCAACAAACCAACAAACCAACAAACCAACAAACCAACAAACCAACAAACCAACAAACCAACAAACCAACAAACCAACAAACCAACAAACCAACAAACCAACAAGCCAACAAACCAACAAGCCAACAAGCGAACAAACCAACAAACCAACAAACCAACAAACGAACAAACCAACAAACAAACAAACCAACAAACGAACAAACCAACAATCCAACAAACCAACAAGCCAACAAGCCAACAAACCAACAAGCCAACAAACCAACAAGCCAACAAGCCAACAAACCAACAAACCAACAAACCAACAAACGAAAAAACCAACAAACAAACAAACCAACAAACCAACAAACCAACAAACCAACAAACCAACAAACCAACAAGCCAACAAGCCAACAAACCAACAAACCAACAATCCAACAAACCAACAAACCAACAAACCAACAAACCAACAAGCCAACAAACCAACAAGCCAACAAGCCAACAAACCTACAAACCAACAAACCAACAAACGAACAAACCAACAAACAAACAAACCAACAAACCAACAAACCAACAAACCAACAAACCAACAAACCAACAAGCCAACAAACCAACAAAACAACAAACCAACAAACCAACAAGCAAATACGCCAACAAACCAACAAACCAACAAACCAACAAACCAACAAGCCAACAAACCAACAAGCAAACAAGCAAACAAGCCAACAAGCCAACAAACCAACAAACCAACAAACCAACGAACGAACAAACCAACAAACAAACAAACCAACAAACCAACAAACCAACAAACGAACAAACCAAAAAACCAACAAGCCAACAAACCAACAAACCAACAAACCAACAAACCAACAAGCCAACAAGCCAACAAGCCAACAAACCAACAAACCAACAAACCAACAAACCAACAAGCCAACAAACCAACAAGCCAACAAGCCAACAAACCAACAAACCAACAAACCAACAAACGAATAAACCAACAAACAAACAAACCAACAAACCAACAAACCAACAAACCAACAAACCAACAAGCCAACAAACCAACAAACCAACAAACCAACAAACCAACAAGCCAACAAACCAACAAACCAACAAACCAACAAACCAACAAACCAACAACCAACAAGCCAACAAACCAACAAGCCAACAAACCAACAAACCAACAAACCAACAAACCAACAAACCAACAAACCAACAAGCCAACTAACCAACAAGCCAACAAGCCAACAAACCAACAAGCCAACAAACCAACAAGCCAACAAGCCAACAAACCAACAAACCAACAAACCAACAAACCAACAAACCAACAAACCAACAAGCCAACAAACCAACAAGCCAACAAGCCAACAAACCAACAAACCAACAAACCAACAAACCAACAAACGAGCAAACCAACAAACAAACAAACCAACAAACCAACAAACTAACAAACCAACAAGCCAACAAACCAACAAGCCAACAAGCCAACAAACCAACAAACCAACAAACCAACAAACCAACAAACGAACAAACCAACAAACAAACAAACCAACAAACCAACAAACCAACAAATCAACAAACCAACAAACCAACAAGCCAGCAAACCAACAAACCAACAAACCAACAAACCAATAAGCCAACAAGCCAACAAACCAACAAACAAACAAACCAACAAACGAACAAACCACCAAACAAACAAACCAACAAACCAACAAACCAACAAACCAACGAACCAACAAGCCAACAAACCAACAAGCCAACAAGCCAACAAACCAACAAACGAACAAACCAACAAACGAACAAACCAACAAACAAACAAACCAACAAACGAACAAACCAAAAATCCAACAAACCAACAAGCCAACAAGTCAACAAACCAACAAGCCAACAAACCAACAAGCCAACAAGCCACCAAACCAACAAACCAACAAACCAACAAACGAACAAACCAACAAACCAACAAACAAACAAACAAACAAACCAACAAACCAACAAATTAACAAACGAACAAACCAACAAGCCAACAAACCAACAAACCAACAAACCAACAAACCAACAAACCAACAAACCAACAAGCCAACAAGCCAACAAGCCAACAAACCAACAAACCAACAAACCAACATACCAGCAAACGAACAAACCAACAATCCAACAAACCAACAAACCAACAAACCAACAAACCAACAAACTAACAAACCAACAAGCCAACAAACGAACAAACGAACAAACCAACAAACCAACAAACCAACAAACCAACAAACCAACAAACCAACAAACCAACAAACCAACAAGCCAACAAACCAACAAACCAACAAACGAACAAACCAACAAACAAACAAACCAACAAACGAACAAACCAACAATCCAACAAACCAACAAACCAACAAGCCAACAAACCAACAAGCCAACAAACCAACAAACCAGCAAGCCAACAAGCCAACAAACCAACAAACCAATAAACCAACAAACGAAAAAACTAACAAACAAACAAACCAACAAACCAACAAACCAACAAACCAACAAGCCAACAAGCCAACAAATCAACAAACCAACAAACCAACAAACCAACAACCCAACAAACCAACAAACCAACAAACCAACAAACCAACAAGCCAACAAACCAACAAGCCAACAAGCCAACAAACCTACAAACCAACAAACCAACAAACGAACAAAC
Source organism: Atherix ibis (assembly GCA_958298945.1). Classification (NCBI taxonomy): domain Eukaryota; kingdom Metazoa; phylum Arthropoda; class Insecta; order Diptera; family Athericidae; genus Atherix; species Atherix ibis. The sequence continues at coordinate 87,446,590 of OY282608.1, read as the reverse complement.
CAACAAACAAACAAACCAACAAACCAACAAACCAACAAACCAACAAACCAACAAACCAACAAGCCAACAAACCAACAAACCAACAAACCAACAAACCAACAAGCAAACAAGCCAACAAACCAACAAACCAATAAACCAACAAACCAACAAGCCAACAAACCAACAAGCCAACAAGCCAACAAGCCAACAAACCAACAAACCAACAAACCAACGAACGAACAAACCAACAAACAAACAAACCAACAAACCAACAAACCAACAAACCAACAAACCAACAAACCAACGAACCAACAAACCAACAATCCAACAAGCCAACAAACCAACAAACCAACAAACCAACAATCCAACAAGCCAACAAACCAACAAGCCAACAAGCCAACAAACCAACAAACCAACAAACCAACAAACCAACAAACCAACAAACAAACAAACCAACAAACCAACAAACCAACAAACCAACAAACCAACAAACAAACAAACCAATAAGCCAACAAACCAACAAACCAACAAACCAACAAACCAACAAACCAACAAGCCAACAAACCAACAAACCAACAAACGAACAAACCAACAAACAAATAAACCAACAAACGAACAAACCAACAAACGAACAAACCAACAAACCAACAAACAAACAAACCAACAAACCAATAAACCAACAAACGAACAAACCAACAAGCCAACAAACCAACAAACCAACAAAACAACAAACCAACAAACCAACAAGCCAACAAGCCAACAAGCCAACAAGCCAACAAGCCAACAAACCAACAAACCAACATACCAGCAAACGAACAAACCAACAATCCAACAAACCAACAAACCAACAAACCAACAAACCAACAAACGAACAAACCCACAAGCCAACAAACCAACAAACGAACAAACCAACAAACAAAAAAACCAACAAACCAACAAACCAACAAACCAACAAGTAACAAACCAACTAGCCAACAAACCAACAAGCCAACAAGCTAACAAACCAACAAGCCAACAAACCAACAAACTAACAAACCAATAAACGGACAAACCAACGAACAAACAAACCAACAAACCAACAAACCAAAAAACCAACAAGTAACAAACCAACAAACCAACAAACCAACAAACCAACAAACCAACAAACCAACAAACCAACAAACCAACAAACCAACAAACCAACAAATTAACAAACCAACAAGCCAACAAACCAACAAACCAACAAACCAACAAACCAACAACCCAACAAACCAACAAACCAACAAACCAACAAACCAACAAACCAACAAGCCAACAAACCAACAAGCCAACAAGCCAACAAACCAACAAACCAACAAACCAACAAACCAACAAACGAACAAACCAACAAACAAACAAACCAACAAACGAACAAACCCACCATCCAACAAACCAACAAGCCAACAAGCCAACAAACCAACAAGCCAACAAACCAACAAACCAACAAACGAAAAAACCAACAAACAAACAAACCAACAAACCAACAAACCAACAAACAAACAAACCAACAAGCCAACAAGCCAACAAACCAACAAACCAACAAATCAACAAACCAACAAACCAACAAGCCAACAAACCAACAAGCCAACAAACCAACAAGCCAACAAGCCAACAAACCTACAAACCAACAAACCAACAAACGAACAAACCAACAAACCAACAAACGAGCAAACCAACAAACAAACAAACCAACAAACCAACAAACCAACAAACCAACAAACCAACAAGCCAACAAACCAAAAACCAACGAACCAACAAACCAACAAGCCAACAAGCCAACAAACCAACAAACGAACAAACCAACAAACAAACAAACCAACAAACCAACAAACCAACAAACCAACAAACCAACAAGCCAACAAACCAACAAGCCAACAAGCCAATAAACCAACAAACCAACAAACGAACAAACCAACAATCAAACAAACCAACAAACGAACAAACCAACAATCCAACAAACCAACAAGCCAACAAGCCAACAAACCAACAAGCCAACAAACCAACAAGCCAACAAGCCAACAAGCCAACAAACCAACAAACCAACAAACCAACAAACCAACAAACAAAAAAACCAACAAACAAACAAACCAACAAACCAACAAGTAACAAACCAACTAGCCAACAAAACCAACAAACCAACAAACCAACAAACCAACAAACCAACAAACCAACAAACCAACAAACCAACAAACCAACAAACCAACAAATTAACAAACCAACAAGCCAACAAACCAACAAACCAACAAACCAACAAACCAACAAACCAACAAACCAACAAACCAACAAACCAACAAACCAACAAACCAACAAACCAACAAACCAACAAACCAACAAACCAACAAACCAACAAGCCAACAAACCAACAAGCCAACAAGCCAACAAACCAACAAACCAACAAACCAACAAACGAACAAACCAACAAACAAACAAACCAACAAACGAACAAACCAACAATCCAACAAACCAACAAGCCAACAAGCCAACAAACCAACAAGCCAACAAACCAACAAGCAAACAAGCCAACAAACCAACAAACCAACAAACCAACAAACGAAAAAACCAACAAACAAACAAACCAACAAACCAACAAACCAACAAACCAACAAACCAACAAGCCAACAAGCCAACAAACCAACAAACCAACAAACCAACAAACCAAAAAACCAACAAACCAACAAGCCAACAAACCAACAAGCCAACAAGCCAACAAACCTACAAACCAACAAACCAACAAACGAACAAACCAACAAACAAACAAACCAACAAACCAACAAACCAACAAACCAACAAACCAACAAGCCAACAAACCAACAAAACAACAAACCAACAAACCAACAAGCAAACAAGCCAACAAACCAACAAACCAACAAACCAACAAACCAACAAACCAACAAGCCAACAAACCAACAAGCAAACAAGCCAACAAGCCAACAAACCAACAAACCAACAAACCAACGAACGAACAAACCAACAAACAAACAAACCAACAAACCAACAAACCAACAAACCAACAAACCAACAAGCCAACAAACCAACAAACCAACAAACCAACAAACCAACAAGCCAACAAGCCAACAAGCCAACAAACCAACAAACCAACAAACCAACAAGCCAACAAACCAACAAGCCAACAAGCCAACAAACCAACAAACCAACAAACCAACAAACGAATAAACCAACAAACAAACAAACCAACAAACCAACAAACCAACAAACCAACAAACCAACAAGCCAACAAACCAACAAACCAACAAACCAACAAACCAACAAGCCAACAAACCAACAAACCAACAAACCAACAAACCAACAAACCAACAAACCAACAAGCCAACAAACCAACAAGCCAACAAACTAACAAACCAACAAACCAACAAACCAACAAACCAACAAACCAACAAACCAACAAACCAACAAGCCAACAAACCAACAAGCCAACAAATCAACAAACCAACAGGCCAACAAACCAACAAGCCAACAAACGAACAAACCAACAAACAAACAAACCAACAAACCAACAAACCAACAAACCAACAAACCAACAAGCCAACAAACCAACAAGCCAACAAGCCAACAAACCAACAAACCAACAAACGAACAAACCAACAATCAAACAAACCAACAAACGAACAAACCAACAATCCAACAAACCAACAAGCCAATAAGCCAACAAACCAACAAGCCAACAAACCAACAAGCCAACAAGCCAACAAACCAACAAACCAACAAACCAACAAGTAACAAACCAACTAGCCAACAAAACCAACAAACCAACAAACCAACAAACCAACAAACCAACAAACCAACAAACCAACAAACCAACAAACCAACAAATTAACAAACCAACAAGCCAACAAACCAACAAACCAACAAACCAACAAACCAACAAACCAACAAACCAACAAACCAACAAACCAACAAACCAACAAGCCAACAAGCCAACAAACCAACAAACCAACAAACCAACAAGCCAACAAACCAACAAACCAACAAACCAACAAACGAAAAAACCAACAAACAAACAAACCAACAAACCAACAAACCAACAAACCAACAAGTAACAAACCAACTAGCCAACAAAACCAACAAACCAACAAACCAACAAACCAACAAACCAACAAACCAACAAACCAACAAACCAACAAACCAACAAACCAACAAATTAACAAACCAACAAGCCAACAAACCAACAAACCAACAAACCAACAAACCAACAAACCAACAAACCAACAAACCAACAAACCAACAAACCAACAAACCAACAAACCGACAAACCAACAAACCAACAAACCAACAAGCCAACAAACCAACAAGCCAACAAGCCAACAAACCAACAAACCAACAAACCAACAAGCCAACAAACCAACAAACCAACAAACCAACAAACGAAAAAACCAACAAACAAACAAACCAACAAACCAACAAACCAACAAACCAACAAACCAACAAGCCAACAAACCAACAAACCAACAAACCAAAAAACCAACAAACCAACAAGCCAACAAACCAACAAGCCAACAAGCCAACAAACCTACAAACCAACAAACCAACAAACGAACAAACCAACAAACAAACAAACCAACAAACCAACAAACCAACAAACCAACAAACCAACAAGCCAACAAACCAACAAAACAACAAACCAACAAACCAACAAGCAAACAAGCCAACAAACCAACAAACCAACAAACCAACAAACCAACAAACCAACAAGCCAACAAACCAACAAGCAAACAAGCCAACAAGCCAACAAACCAACAAACCAACAAACCAACGAACGAACAAACCAACAAACAAACAAACCAACAAACCAACAAACCAACAAACCAACAAACCAACAAGCCAACAAACCAACAAACCAACAAACCAACAAACCAACAAGCCAACAAGCCAACAAGCCAACAAACCAACAAACCAACAAACCAACAAGCCAACAAACCAACAAGCCAACAAGCCAACAAACCAACAAACCAACAAACCAACAAACGAATAAACCAACAAACAAACAAACCAACAAACCAACAAACCAACAAACCAACAAACCAACAAACCAACAAGCCAACAAACCAACAAACCAACAAACCAACAAACCAACAAGCCAACAAACCAACAAACCAACAAACCAACAAACCAACAAACCAACAAACCAACAAGCCAACAAACCAACAAGCCAACAAACCAACAAACCAACAAACCAACAAACCAACAAACCAACAAACCAACAAACCAACAAGCCAACAAACCAACAAGCCAACAAATCAACAAACCAACAGGCCAACAAACCAACAAGCCAACAAACGAACAAACCAACAAACAAACAAACCAACAAACCAACAAACCAACAAACCAACAAACCAACAAGCCAACAAACCAACAAGCCAACAAGCCAACAAACCAACAAACCAACAAACGAACAAACCAACAATCAAACAAACCAACAAACGAACAAACCAACAATCCAACAAACCAACAAGCCAATAAGCCAACAAACCAACAAGCCAACAAACCAACAAGCCAACAAGCCAACAAACCAACAAACCAACAAACCAACAAGTAACAAACCAACTAGCCAACAAAACCAACAAACCAACAAACCAACAAACCAACAAACCAACAAACCAACAAACCAACAAACCAACAAACCAACAAACCAACAAACCAACAAATTAACAAACCAACAAACCAACAAACCAACAAACCAACAAACCAACAAACCAACAAACCAACAAACCAACAAACCAACAAACCAACAAACCAACAAACCAACAAACCAACAAACCAACAAGCCAACAAACCAACAAGCCAACAAGCGAACAAACCAACAAACCAACAAACCAACAAACGAACAAACCAACAAACAAACAAACCAACAAACGAACAAACCAACAATCCAACAAACCAACAAGCCAACAAGCCAACAAACCAACAAGCCAACAAACCAACAAGCCAACAAGCCAACAAACCAACAAACCAACAAACCAACAAACGAAAAAACCAACAAACAAACAAACCAACAAACCAACAAACCAACAAACCAACAAACCAACAAGCCAACAAGCCAACAAACCAACAAACCAACAATCCAACAAACCAACAAACCAACAAACCAACAAACCAACAAGCCAACAAAGCAACAAGCCAACAAGCCAACAAACCTACAAACCAACAAACCAACAAACGAACAAACCACCAAACAAACAAACCAACAAACCAACAAACCAACAAACCAACAAACCAACAAACCAACAAACCAACAAGCCAACAAACCAACAAAACAACAAACCAACAAACCAACAAGCAAATACGCCAACAAACCAACAAACCAACAAACCAACAAACCAACAAGCCAACAAACCAACAAGCAAACAAGCCAACAAGCCAACAAACCAACAAACCAACAAACCAACGAACGAACAAACCAACAAACAAACAAACCAACAAACCAACAAACCAACAAACCAACAAACCAACAAACCAACAAGCCAACAAACCAACAAACCAACAAACCAACAAACCAACAAGCCAACAAGCCAACAAGCCAACAAACCAACAAACCAACAAACCAACAAACCAACAAGCCAACAAACCAACAAGCCAACAAGCCAACAAACCAACAAACCAACAAACCAACAAACGAATAAACCAACAAACAAACAAACCAACAAACCAACAAACCAACAAACCAACAAACCAACAAGCCAACAAACCAACAAACCAACAAACCAACAAACCAACAAGCCAACAAACCAACAAACCAACAAACCAACATACCAACAAACCAACAAACCAACAAGCCAACAAACCAACAAGCCAACAAACCAACAAACCAACAAACCAACAAACCAACAAACCAACAAGCCAACTAACCAACAAGCCAACAAGCCAACAAACCAACAAGCCAACAAACCAACAAGCCAACAAGCCAACAAACCAACAAACCAACAAACCAACAAACCAACAAGCCAACAAACCAACAAGCCAACAAGCCAACAAACCAACAAACCAACAAACCAACAAACCAACAAACCAACAAACGAACAAACCAACAAACAAACAAACCAACAAACCAACAAACTAACAAACCAACAAGCCAACAAACCAACAAGCCAACAAGCCAACAAACCAACAAACCAACAAACCAACAAACCAACAAACGAACAAACCAACAAACAAACAAACCAACAAACCAACAAACCAACAAATCAACAAACCAACAAACCAACAAGCCAACAAACCAACAAACCAACAAACCAACAAACCAATAAGCCAACAAGCCAACAAACCAACAAACAAACAAACCAACAAACGAACAAACCACCAAACAAACAAACCAACAAACCAACAAACCAACAAACCAACGAACCAACAAGCCAACAAACCAACAAGCCAACAAGCCAACAAACCAACAAACGAACAAACCAACAAACGAACAAACCAACAAACAAACAAACCAACAAACGAACAAACCAAAAATCCAACAAACCAACAAGCCAACAAGTCAACAAACCAACAAGCCAACAAACCAACAAGCCAACAAGCCACCAAACCAACAAACCAACAAACCAACAAACGAACAAACCAACAAACCAACAAACAAACAAACCAACAAACCAACAAACCAACAAACCAACAAACCAACAAACCAACAAACCAACAAGCCAACAAACCAACAAACCAACAAACGAACAAACCAACAAACAAACAAACCAACAAACGAATAAACTAACAAACGAAAAAACTAACAAACAAACAAACCAACAAACCAACAAACCAACAAACCAACAAGCCAACAAGCCAACAAACCAACAAACCAACAAACCAACAAACCAACAACCCAACAAATCAACAAACCAACAAACCAACAAACCAACAAGCCAACAAACCAACAAGCCAACAAGCCAACAAACCTACAAACCAACAAACCAACAAACGAACAAACCAATAAACAAACAAACCAACAAACCAACAAACCAACAAACCAACAAACCATCAAACCAACAAGCCAACAAACCAACAAACCAACAAACCAACAAACCAACAAGCAAACAAGCCAACAAACCAACAAACCAATAAACCAACAAACCAACAAGCCAACAAACCAACAAGCCAACAAGCCAACAAGCCAACAAACCAACAAACCAACAAACCAACGAACGAACAAACCAACAAACAAACAAACCAACAAACCAACAAACCAACAAACCAACAAACCAACAAACCAACAAACCAACAAACCAACAAGCCAACAAACCAACAAACCAACAAACCAACAAACCAACAAGCCAACAAATCAACAAACCAACAAACCAACAAACCAACAAACCACCAAGTAACAAACCAACTAGCCAACAAACCAACAAGCCAACAAGCCAACAAACCAACAAGCCAACAAACCAACAAACCAACAAACCAACAAACCAACAAACCAACAAACCAACAAACCAACAAACGAACGAACCAACAACCCAACAAACCAACAAACCAACAAACCAACAAACCAACAAACCAACAAACCAACAAACCAACAAGCCAACAAACCAACAAGCCAACAAACCAACAAACCAACAAACCAACAAACCAACAAGCCAACAAACCAACAAGCCAACAAGCCAACAAACCAACAAGCCAACAAACCAACAAGCCAACAAGCCAACAAACCAACAAACCAACAAACCAGCAAACCAACAAGCCAACAAACCAACAAGCTAACAAGCCAACAAACCAACAAACCAACAAACCAACAAACCAACAAACGAACAAACCAACAAACAAACAAACCAACAAACCAACGAACTAACAAACCAACAAGCCAACAAACCAACAAGCCAACAAGCCAACAAACCAACAAACCAACAAACCAACAAACCAACAAACCAACAAACGAACAAACCAACAAACAAACAAACCAACAAACCAACAAACCAACAAATCAATAAACCAACAAACCAACAAACCAACAAACCAACAAACCAACAAACCAACAAACCAACAAACCAACAAACAAACAAACCAACAAACGAACAAACCACCAAACAAACAAACAAACAAACCAACAAACCAACAAACCAACAAACCAACAAGCCAACAAACCAACAAGCCAACAAGCCAACAAACCAACAAACCAACAAACCAACAAACGAACAAACCAACAAACAAACAAACCAACAAACGAACAAACCAAAAATCCAACAAACCAACAAGCCAACAAGCAAACAAACCAACAAGCCAACAAACCAACAAGCCAACAAGCCAACAAACCAACAAACCAACAAACCAACAAACGAACAAACCAACAAACCAACAAACAAACAAACCAACAAACCAATAAACCAACAAACGAACAAACCAGCAAGCCAACAAACCAACAAACCAACAAACCAACAAACCAACAAACCAACAAACCAACAAGCCAACAAGCCAACAAGCCAACAAACCAACAAACCAACAAACCAACATACCAGCAAACGAACAAACCAACAATCCAACAAACCAACAAACCAACAAACCAACAAACCAACAAACCAACAAGCCAACAAACCAACAAACCAACAAACGAACAAACCAACAAACAAACAAACCAACAAACGAACACACCAACAATCCAACAAACCAACAAACCAACAAGCCAACAAACCAACAAGCCAACAAACCAACAAACCAACAAGCCAACAAGCCAACAAGCCAACAAACCAACAAACCAATAAACCAACAAACGAAAAAAACTAACAAACAAACAAACCAACAAACCAACAAACCAACAAACCAACAAACCAACAAACCAACAAACGAACAAACCAACAAGCCAACAAACCAACAAACCAACAAACGAACAAACCAACAAACCAACAAACCAACAAACCAACAAGCCAACAAACCAACAAGCCAACAAACCAACAAACCAACAAACCAAAAAACCAACAAACCAACAAGCCAACAAACCAACAAGCCAACAAGCCAACAAACCAACAAGTCAACAAGCCAACAAACCAACAAACCAACAAACCAACAAACCAACAAGCCAACAAACCAACAAGCCAACAAGCCAACAAACCAACAAACAAACAAACCAACAAACCAACAAACGAACAAACCAACAAACAAACAAACCAACAAACCAACAAACTAACAAACCAACAAGCCAACAAACCAACAAACCAACAAACGAACAAACTAACAAACAAACAAACCAACAAACCAACAAACCAACAAATCAACAAACCAACAAACCAACAAGCCAACAAACCAACAAACCAGCAAACCAACAAACCAATAAGCCAACAAGCCAACAAACCAACAAACAAACAAACCAACAAACGAACAAACCACCAAACAAACAAACCAACAAACCAACAAACCAACAAACCAACAAACCAACAAGCCAACAAACCAACAAGCCAACAAGCCAACAAACCAACAAACCAACAAACCAACAAACGAACAAACCAACAAACAAACAAACCAACAAACGAACAAACCAAAAATCCAACAAACCAACAAGCCAACAAGCCAACAAACCAACAAGCCAAAAAACCAACAAGCCAACAAGCCAACAAACCAACAAACCAACAAACCAACAAACGAACAAACCAACAAACCAACAAACAAACAAACCAACAAACCAACAAACCAACAAACGAACAACCGAACAAGCCAACAAACCAACAAACCAACAAACCAACAAACCAACAAGCCAACAACCAACAAGCCAACAAACCAACAAACCAACAAACCAACATACCAGGAAACGAACAAACCAACAATCCAACAAACCAACAAACCAACAAACCAACAAACCAACAAACCAACAAAACAACAAACAAACAAACCAACAAACGAACAAACCAACAATCCAACAAACCAACAAACCAACAAGCCAACAAACCAACAAGCCAACAAACCAACAAACTAACAAGCCAACAAGCCAACAAACCAACAAACCAATAAACCAACAAACGAAAAAACTAACAAACAAACAAACCAACAAACCAACAAACCAACAAACCAACAAGCCAACAAGCCAACAAACCAACAAACCAACAAACCAACAAACCAACAACCCAACAAACCAACAAACCAACAAACCAACAAACCAACAAGCCAACAAACCAACAAGCCAACAAGCCAACAAACCTACAAACCAACAAACCAACAAACGAACAAACCAACAAACAAACAAACCAACAAACCAACAAACCAACAAACCAACAAACCAACAAACCAACAAGCCAACAAACCAACAAACCAACAAACCAACAAACCAACAAGCAAACAAGCCAACAAACCAACAAACCAATAAACCAACAAACCAACAAGCCAACAAACCAACAAGCCAACAAGCCAACAAGCCAACAAACCAACAAACCAACAAACCAACGAACGAACAAACCAACAAACAAACAAACCAACAAACCAACAAACCAACAAACCAACAAACCAACAAACCAACAAACCAACAAACCAACAAGCCAACAAACCAACAAACCAACAAACCAACAAACCAACAAGCCAACAAATCAACAAACCAACAAACCAACAAACCAACAAACCACCAAGTAACAAACCAACTAGCCAACAAACCAACAAGCCAACAAGCCAACAAACCAACAAGCCAACAAACCAACAAACCAACAAACCAACAAACCAACAAACCAACAAACCAACAAACCAACAAACGAACGAACCAACAACCCAACAAACCAACAAACCAACAAACCAACAAACCAACAAACCAACAAACCAACAAACCAACAAGCCAACAAACCAACAAGCCAACAAACCAACAAACCAACAAACCAACAAACCAACAAGCCAACAAACCAACAAGCCAACAAGCCAACAAACCAACAAGCCAACAAACCAACAAGCCAACAAGCCAACAAACCAACAAACCAACAAACCAGCAAACCAACAAGCCAACAAACCAACAAGCTAACAAGCCAACAAACCAACAAACCAACAAACCAACAAACCAACAAACGAACAAACCAACAAACAAACAAACCAACAAACCAACGAACTAACAAACCAACAAGCCAACAAACCAACAAGCCAACAAGCCAACAAACCAACAAACCAACAAACCAACAAACCAACAAACCAACAAACGAACAAACCAACAAACAAACAAACCAACAAACCAACAAACCAACAAATCAATAAACCAACAAACCAACAAACCAACAAACCAACAAACCAACAAACCAACAAACCAACAAACCAACAAACAAACAAACCAACAAACGAACAAACCACCAAACAAACAAACAAACAAACCAACAAACCAACAAACCAACAAACCAACAAGCCAACAAACCAACAAGCCAACAAGCCAACAAACCAACAAACCAACAAACCAACAAACGAACAAACCAACAAACAAACAAACCAACAAACGAACAAACCAAAAATCCAACAAACCAACAAGCCAACAAGCAAACAAACCAACAAGCCAACAAACCAACAAGCCAACAAGCCAACAAACCAACAAACCAACAAACCAACAAACGAACAAACCAACAAACCAACAAACAAACAAACCAACAAACCAATAAACCAACAAACGAACAAACCAGCAAGCCAACAAACCAACAAACCAACAAACCAACAAACCAACAAACCAACAAACCAACAAGCCAACAAGCCAACAAGCCAACAAACCAACAAACCAACAAACCAACATACCAGCAAACGAACAAACCAACAATCCAACAAACCAACAAACCAACAAACCAACAAACCAACAAACCAACAAGCCAACAAACCAACAAACCAACAAACGAACAAACCAACAAACAAACAAACCAACAAACGAACACACCAACAATCCAACAAACCAACAAACCAACAAGCCAACAAACCAACAAGCCAACAAACCAACAAACCAACAAGCCAACAAGCCAACAAACCAACAAACCAATAAACCAACAAACGAAAAAAACTAACAAACAAACAAACCAACAAACCAACAAACCAACAAACCAACAAACCAACAAACCAACAAACGAACAAACCAACAAGCCAACAAACCAACAAACCAACAAACGAACAAACCAACAAACCAACAAACCAACAAACCAACAAGCCAACAAACCAACAAGCCAACAAACCAACAAACCAACAAACCAAAAAACCAACAAACCAACAAGCCAACAAACCAACAAGCCAACAAGCCAACAAACCAACAAGTCAACAAGCCAACAAACCAACAAACCAACAAACCAACAAACCAACAAGCCAACAAACCAACAAGCCAACAAGCCAACAAACCAACAAACAAACAAACCAACAAACCAACAAACGAACAAACCAACAAACAAACAAACCAACAAACCAACAAACTAACAAACCAACAAGCCAACAAACCAACAAGCCAACAAGCCAACAAACCAACAAACCAACAAACCAACAAACGAACAAACTAACAAACAAACAAACCAACAAACCAACAAACCAACAAATCAACAAACCAACAAACCAACAAGCCAACAAACCAACAAACCAGCAAGCCAACAAACCAACAAACCAACAAACCAACAAACCAACAAACCAACAAACGAACAAACCAACAAGCCAACAAACCAACAAACCAACAAACGAACAAACCAACAAACCAACAAACCAACAAACCAACAAGCCAACAAACCAACAAGCCAACAAACCAACAAACCAACAAACCAAAAAACCAACAAACCAACAAGCCAACAAACCAACAAGCCAACAAGCCAACAAACCAACAAGTCAACAAGCCAACAAACCAACAAACCAACAAACCAACAAACCAACAAGCCAACAAACCAACAAGCCAACAAGCCAACAAACCAACAAACAAACAAACCAACAAACCAACAAACGAACAAACCAACAAACAAACAAACCAACAAACCAACAAACTAACAAACCAACAAGCCAACAAACCAACAAACCAACAAACGAACAAACTAACAAACAAACAAACCAACAAACCAACAAACCAACAAATCAACAAACCAACAAACCAACAAGCCAACAAACCAACAAACCAGCAAACCAACAAACCAATAAGCCAACAAGCCAACAAACCAACAAACAAACAAACCAACAAACGAACAAACCACCAAACAAACAAACCAACAAACCAACAAACCAACAAACCAACAAACCAACAAGCCAACAAACCAACAAGCCAACAAGCCAACAAACCAACAAACCAACAAACCAACAAACGAACAAACCAACAAACAAACAAACCAACAAACGAACAAACCAAAAATCCAACAAACCAACAAGCCAACAAGCCAACAAACCAACAAGCCAAAAAACCAACAAGCCAACAAGCCAACAAACCAACAAACCAACAAACCAACAAACGAACAAACCAACAAACCAACAAACAAACAAACCAACAAACCAACAAACCAACAAACGAACAACCGAACAAGCCAACAAACCAACAAACCAACAAACCAACAAACCAACAAGCCAACAACCAACAAGCCAACAAACCAACAAACCAACAAACCAACATACCAGGAAACGAACAAACCAACAATCCAACAAACCAACAAACCAACAAACCAACAAACCAACAAACCAACAAAACAACAAACAAACAAACCAACAAACGAACAAACCAACAATCCAACAAACCAACAAACCAACAAGCCAACAAACCAACAAGCCAACAAACCAACAAACCAACAAGCCAACAAGCCAACAAACCAACAAACCAATAAACCAACAAACGAAAAAACTAACAAACAAACAAACCAACAAACCAACAAACCAACAAACCAACAAGCCAACAAGCCAACAAACCAACAAACCAACAAACCAACAAACCAACAACCCAACAAACCAACAAACCAACAAACCAACAAACCAACAAGCCAACAAACCAACAAGCCAACAAGCCAACAAACCTACAAACCAACAAACCAACAAACGAACAAACCAACAAACAAACAAACCAACAAACCAACAAACCAACAAACCAACAAACCAACAAACCAACAAGCCAACAAACCAACAAACCAACAAACCAACAAACCAACAAGCAAACAAGCCAACAAACCAACAAACCAATAAACCAACAAACCAACAAGCCAACAAACCAACAAGCCAACAAGCCAACAAGCCAACAAACCAACAAACCAACAAACCAACGAACGAACAAACCAACAAACAAACAAACCAACAAACCAACAAACCAACAAACCAACAAACCAACAAACCAACAAACCAACAAACCAACAAGCCAACAAACCAACAAACCAACAAACCAACAAACCAACAAGCCAACAAATCAACAAACCAACAAACCAACAAACCAACAAACCACCAAGTAACAAACCAACTAGCCAACAAACCAACAAGCCAACAAGCCAACAAACCAACAAGCCAACAAACCAACAAACCAACAAACCAACAAACCAACAAACCAACAAACCAACAAACCAACAAACGAACGAACCAACAACCCAACAAACCAACAAACCAACAAACCAACAAACCAACAAACCAACAAACCAACAAACCAACAAGCCAACAAACCAACAAGCCAACAAACCAACAAACCAACAAACCAACAAACCAACAAGCCAACAAACCAACAAGCCAACAAGCCAACAAACCAACAAGCCAACAAACCAACAAGCCAACAAGCCAACAAACCAACAAACCAACAAACCAGCAAACCAACAAGCCAACAAACCAACAAGCTAACAAGCCAACAAACCAACAAACCAACAAACCAACAAACCAACAAACGAACAAACCAACAAACAAACAAACCAACAAACCAACGAACTAACAAACCAACAAGCCAACAAACCAACAAGCCAACAAGCCAACAAACCAACAAACCAACAAACCAACAAACCAACAAACCAACAAACGAACAAACCAACAAACAAACAAACCAACAAACCAACAAACCAACAAATCAATAAACCAACAAACCAACAAACCAACAAACCAACAAACCAACAAACCAACAAACCAACAAACCAACAAACAAACAAACCAACAAACGAACAAACCACCAAACAAACAAACAAACAAACCAACAAACCAACAAACCAACAAACCAACAAGCCAACAAACCAACAAGCCAACAAGCCAACAAACCAACAAACCAACAAACCAACAAACGAACAAACCAACAAACAAACAAACCAACAAACGAACAAACCAAAAATCCAACAAACCAACAAGCCAACAAGCAAACAAACCAACAAGCCAACAAACCAACAAGCCAACAAGCCAACAAACCAACAAACCAACAAACCAACAAACGAACAAACCAACAAACCAACAAACAAACAAACCAACAAACCAATAAACCAACAAACGAACAAACCAGCAAGCCAACAAACCAACAAACCAACAAACCAACAAACCAACAAACCAACAAACCAACAAGCCAACAAGCCAACAAGCCAACAAACCAACAAACCAACAAACCAACATACCAGCAAACGAACAAACCAACAATCCAACAAACCAACAAACCAACAAACCAACAAACCAACAAACCAACAAGCCAACAAACCAACAAACCAACAAACGAACAAACCAACAAACAAACAAACCAACAAACGAACACACCAACAATCCAACAAACCAACAAACCAACAAGCCAACAAACCAACAAGCCAACAAACCAACAAACCAACAAGCCAACAAGCCAACAAACCAACAAACCAATAAACCAACAAACGAAAAAAACTAACAAACAAACAAACCAACAAACCAACAAACCAACAAACCAACAAACCAACAAACCAACAAACGAACAAACCAACAAGCCAACAAACCAACAAACCAACAAACGAACAAACCAACAAACCAACAAACCAACAAACCAACAAGCCAACAAACCAACAAGCCAACAAACCAACAAGCCAACAAACCAACAAACCAACAAACCAAAAAACCAACAAACCAACAAGCCAACAAACCAACAAGCCAACAAGCCAACAAACCAACAAGTCAACAAGCCAACAAACCAACAAACCAACAAACCAACAAACCAACAAGCCAACAAACCAACAAGCCAACAAGCCAACAAACCAACAAACAAACAAACCAACAAACCAACAAACGAACAAACCAACAAACAAACAAACCAACAAACCAACAAACTAACAAACCAACAAGCCAACAAACCAACAAGCCAACAAGCCAACAAACCAACAAACCAACAAACCAACAAACGAACAAACTAACAAACAAACAAACCAACAAACCAACAAACCAACAAATCAACAAACCAACAAACCAACAAGCCAACAAACCAACAAACCAGCAAACCAACAAACCAATAAGCCAACAAGCCAACAAACCAACAAACAAACAAACCAACAAACGAACAAACCACCAAACAAACAAACCAACAAACCAACAAACCAACAAACCAACAAACCAACAAGCCAACAAACCAACAAGCCAACAAGCCAACAAACCAACAAACCAACAAACCAACAAACGAACAAACCAACAAACAAACAAACCAACAAACGAACAAACCAAAAATCCAACAAACCAACAAGCCAACAAGCCAACAAACCAACAAGCCAAAAAACCAACAAGCCAACAAGCCAACAAACCAACAAACCAACAAACCAACAAACGAACAAACCAACAAACCAACAAACAAACAAACCAACAAACCAACAAACCAACAAACGAACAACCGAACAAGCCAACAAACCAACAAACCAACAAACCAACAAACCAACAAGCCAACAACCAACAAGCCAACAAACCAACAAACCAACAAACCAACATACCAGGAAACGAACAAACCAACAATCCAACAAACCAACAAACCAACAAACCAACAAACCAACAAACCAACAAAACAACAAGCCAACAAACCAACAAACGAACAAACCAACAAACCAACAAACCAACAAACCAACAAACCAACAAACCAACAAACCAACAAACCAACAAGCCAACAAGCCAACAAACCAACAAACCAACAAACGAACAAACCAACAAACAAACAAACCAACAAACGAACAAACCAACAATCCAACAAACCAACAAACCAACAAGCCAACAAACCAACAAGCCAACAAACCAACAAACCAACAAGCCAACAAGCCAACAAACCAATAAACCAACAAACGAAAAAACTAACAAACAAACAAACCAACAAACCAACAAACCAACAAACCAACAAGCCAACAAGCCAACAAGCCAACAAGCCAACAAACCAACAAACCAACAAACCAACAAACAAACAAACCAACAAACCAACAAACCAACAAACCAACAAGCCAACAAACCAACAAGCCAACAAGCCAACAAATCTACAAACCAACAAACCAACAAACGAACAAACCAACAAACAAACAAACCAACAAACCAACAAACCAACAAACCAACAAACCAACAAGCCAACAAACCAACAAACCAACAAACCAACAAACCAACAAGCAAACAAGCAAACAACCCAACAAACCAACAAACCAATAAACCAACAAACCAACAAGCCAACAAACCAACAAGCCAACAAGCCAACAAGCCAACAAACCAACAAACCAACAAACCAACGAACGAACAAGCCAACAAACAAACAAACCAACAAACCAACAAATGAACAAACCAACAAACCAACAAACCAACAAACCAACAAGCCAACAAACCAACAAACCAACAAACCAACAAACCAACAAGCCAACAAACCAACAAACCAACAAACCAACAAACCAACAAGCCAACAAACCAACAAGCCAACAAACCAACAAACCAACAAGCCAACAAACCAACAAACCAACAAGCCAACAAACCAACAAACCAACAAGCCAACAAACCAACAAGCCAATAAGCCAACAAACCAACAAACCAACAAAACAACAAGCCAACAAGCCAACAAACCAACAAACCAACAAACCAACAAACCAACAAGCCAACAAACCAACAAGCCAACAAACCAACAAACAAACAAACCAACAAACCAACAAACCAACAAGCCAACAAACCCACAAACCAACAAACCAACAAACCAACAAGCCAACAAACCAACAAACCAACAAACTATCAAACGAACAAACCAACAAACAAACCAACAAACCAACAAACCAACAAAGCAACAAACCAACAAGCCAACCAACCAACAAACCAACAAACCAACAAACCAACAAGCCAACAAGCCAACAACCCAACAAACCAACAAACCAACAAACCAACAAACGAACAAACCAACAAACAAACAAACCAACAAACCAACAAACCAACAAACCAACAAGCCAACAAACCAACAAGCCAACAAGCCAACAAACCAACAAACCAACAAACCAACAAACGAACAAACCAACAAACAAACAAACCATCAAACGAACAAACCAAAAATCCAACAAACCAACAAGCCAACAAGCCAACAAACCGACAAGCCAACAAACCAACAAGCCAACAAGCCAACAAACCAACAAACCAACAAACCAACAAACGAACAAACCAACAAACCAACAAACAAACAAACCAACAAACCAACAAACCAACAAACGAACAAACCAACAAGCCAACAAACCAACAAACGAACAAACCAACAAACCAACAAACCAACAAACCAACAAACCAACAAACCACCAAGTAACAAACCAACTAGCCAACAAACCAACAAGCCAACAAGCCAACAAACCAACAAGCCAACAAACCAACAAACCAACAAACCAACAAACCAACAAACCAACAAACCAACAAACCAACAAACCAACAAACCAACAAACCAACAAGCCAACAAACCAACAAACCAACATACCAGCAAACGAACAAACCAACAATCCAACAAACCAACAAGCCAACAAGCCAACAAACCAACAAGTCAACAAACCAACAAGCCAACAAGCCAACAAACCAACAAACCAATAAACCAACAAACGAACAAACCAACAAACAAACAAGCCAACAAACCAACAAGTAACAAACCAACAAACCAACAAACCAACAAACCAACAAACCAACAAACCAACAAACCAACAAACCAACAAACCAACAAACCAACAAGCCAACAAACCACAAACCAACAAACCAACAAACCAACAAACGAACAAACCAACAAACGAACAAACCAACAAGCCAACAAACCAACAAACCAACAAGCCAACAAACCAACAAACCAACAAACCAACAAACCAACAAGCCAACAAGCCAAGAAACCAACAAACCAACAAGCCAACAAACCAACAAGCCAACAAGCCAACAAACCAACAAACCAACAAACATACAAACCAACAAATGAACAAACCAACAATCCAACAAACCAACAAGCCAATAAGCCAACAAACCAACAAGCCAACAAACCAACAAGCCAACAAACCAACAAACCAACAAACCAACAAACCAACAAGCCAACAAACCAACAAACCAACAAACCAACAAACCAACAAACCAATAAACCAACAAACCAACAAGCCAACAAACCAACAAACCAACAAGCCAACAAACCAACAAACCAACAAACCAACAATCCAACAAACGAACAAACCAACAAACAAACAAACCAACAAGCCAACAAACCAACAAACCAACAAACCAACAAACCAACAAACGAACAAACCAACAAACAAACAAACCAACAAACCAACAAACCAACAAACCAACAAACCAACAATCCAACAAACCAACAAACCAACAAACCAACAAACCAACAAGCAAACAAGCCAACAAACCAACAAGCCAACAAGCCAACAAACCAACAAGCCAACAAATCAACAAACCAACAAGCCACCAAACCAACAAACCAACAAACCAACAAACGAAGAAACCAACAAACCAACAAACCAACAAACCAACAAACGAACAAACCAACAAACGAACAAACCAACAAGCCAACAAACCAACAAACCAACAAACCAACAAACCAACAAGCCAACAAGCCAACAAACCAACAAACCAACAAACCAACAAACCAACATACCAGCAAACGAACAAACCAACAATCCAACAAACCAACAAACCAACAAACTAACAAACCAACAAGCCAACAAACGAACAAACGAACAAACCAACAAACCAACAATTCAACAAACCAACAAACCAACAAACCAACAAACCAACAAACCAACAAACCAACAAACCAACAAGCCAACAAACCAACAAACCAACAAACGAACAAACCAACAAACAAACAAACCAACAAACGAACAAACCAACAATCCAACAAACCAACAAACCAACAAGCCAACAAACCAACAAGCCAACAAACCAACAATCCAACAAGCCAACAAGCCAACAAACCAACAAACCAACAAGCCAACAAACCAACAAGCCAACAAGCCAACAAGCCAACAAACCAACAAACCAACAAACCAACAAACCAACGAACGAACAAACCAACAAACAAACAAACCAACAAACCAACAAACCAACAAACCAACAAACCAACAAACCAACAAACCAACAAGCCAACAAACCAACAAACCAACAAACCAACAAACCAACAAACCAACAAACCAACAAGCCAACAAATCAACAAACCAACAAACCAACAAACCAACAAACCAACAATTCAACAAACCAACAAGCCAACAAACCAACAAACCAACAAGCCAACAAACCAACAAACCAACAAGCCAACAAACCAACAAACCAACAAGCCAACAAGCCAACAAGCCAACAAGCCAACAAGCCAACAAGCCAACAAGCCAACAAACCAACAAACCAACAAACCATCAAACGAACAAACCAACAAACAAACCAACAAACCAACAAACCAACAAACCAACAAGCCAACAAACCAACAAACCAACAAACCAACAAATCAACAAGCCAACAAGCCAACAAACCAACAAACCAACAAACCAACAAACGAACAAACCAACAAACAAACAAACAAACAAACCAACAAACCAACAAACCAACAAACCAACAAACCAACAAGCCAACAAACCAACAAGCCAGTAAGCCAACAAACCAACAAACCAACAAACCAACAAACGAACAAACCAACAAACAAACAAACCAACAAACGAACAAACCAAAAATACAACAAACCAACAAGCCAACAAGCCAACAAACCGACAAGGCAACAAACCAATAAGCCAACAAGCCAACAAACCAACAAACCAACAAACCAACAAACCAACAATCGAACAAACCAACAAACCAACAAACAAACAAACCAACAAACCAACAAACCAACAAACGAACAAACCAACAAGCCAACAAACCAACAAACGAACAAACCAACAAACAAACAAACCAACAAACCAAATAACCAACAAACCAACAAACCACCAAGTAACAAACCAACTAGCCAACAAACCAACAAGCCAACAAGCCAACAAACCAACAAGCCAACAAACCAACAAACCAACAAACCAACAAACCAACAAACCAACAAACCAACAAACCAACAAACCAACAAACGAACAAACCAACAACCCAACAAACCAACAAACCAACAAACCAACAAACCAACAAACCAACAAACCAACAAACCAACAAGCCAACAAACCAACAAGCCAACAAACCAACAAACCAACAAACCAACAAACCAACAAACCAACAAGCCAACAAACCAACAAGCCAACAAACCAACAAGCCAACAAGCCAACAAACCAACAAGCCAACAAACCAACAAACCAACAAGCCAACAAGCCAACAAACCAACAAACCAACAAACCAACAAACCAACAAGCCAACAAACCAACAAGCTAACAAGCCAACAAACCAACAAACCAACAAACCAACAAACCAACAAACCAACAAACGAACAAACCAACAAACAAACAAACCAACAAACCAACAAACTAACAAACCAACAAGCCAACAAACCAACAAGCCAACAAGCCAACAAACCAACAAACCAGCAAACCAACAAACCAACAAACGAACAAACCAACAAACAAACAAAGCAACAAACCAACAAACCAACAAATCAATAAACCAACAAACAAACAAGCCAACAAACCAACAAACCAACAAACCAACAAACCAACAAACAAACAAACCAACAAACGAACAAACCACCAAACAAGCAAACAAACAAACCAACAAACCAACAAACCAACAAACCAACAAACCAACAAGCCAACAAACCAACAAGCCAACAAGCCAACAAACCAACAAACCAACAAACCAACAAACGAACAAACCAACAAACAAACAAACCAACAAACGAACAAACCAAAAATCCAACAAACCAACAAGCCAACAAGCCAACAAAGCAACAAGCCAACAAACCAACAAGCCAACAAGCCAACAAACCAACAAACCAACAAACCAACAAACCAACAAACGAACAAACCAACAAACCAACAAACAAACAAACCAACAAACCAACAAACCAACAAACGAACAAACCAACAAGCCAACAAACCAACAAACCAACAAACCAACAAACCAACAAACCAACAAACCAACAAACCAACAAACCAACAAGCCAACAAGCCAACAAGCCAACAAACAAACAAGCCAACAAACCAACATACCAGCAAACGAACAAACCAACAATCCAACAAACCAACAAACCAACAAACCAACAAACCAACAAACCAACAATCGAACAAACCAACAAACCAACAAACAAACAAACCAACAAACCAGCAAACCAACAAACGAACAAACCAACAAGCCAACAAACCAACAAACGAACAAACCAACAAACAAACAAACCAACAAACCAACAAACCAAATAACCAACAAACCAACAAACCACCAAGTAACAAACCAACTAGCCAACAAACCAACAAGCCAACAAGCCAACAAACCAACAAGCCAACAAACCAACAAACCAACAAACCAACAAACCAACAAACCAACAAACCAACAAACCAACAAACCAACAAACGAACAAACCAACAACCCAACAAACCAACAAACCAACAAACCAACAAACCAACAAACCAACAAACCAACAAACCAACAAACCAACAAGCCAACAAACCAACAAGCCAACAAACCAACAAACCAACAAACCAACAAACCAACAAACCAACAAGCCAACAAACCAACAAGCCAACAAGCCAACAAACCCACAAGCCAACAAACCAACAAACCAACAAGCCAACAAGCCAACAAACCAACAAACCAACAAACCAACAAACCAACAAACCAACAAGCCAACAAACCAACAAGCTAACAAGCCAACAAACCAACAAACCAACAAAACAACAAACCAACAAACCAACAAACGAACAAACCAACAAACAAACAAACCAACAAACCAACAAACTAACAAACCAACAAGCCAACAAACCAACAAGCCAACAAGCCAACAAACCAACAAACCAGCAAACCAACAAACCAACAAACGAACAAACCAACAAACAAACAAACCAACAAACCAACAAACCAACAAATCAATAAACCAACAAACCAACAAGCCAACAAACCAACAAACCAACAAACCAACAAACGACCAACCAACAAACAAACAAACCAACAAACGAACAAACCAAAAATCCAACAAACCAACAAGCCAACAAGCCAACAAACCAACAAGCCAACAAACCAACAAGCCAACAAGCCAACAAACCAACAAACCAACAAACCAACAAACGAACAAACCAACAAACCAACAAACAAACAAACCAACAAACCAACAAGCCAACAAACCAACAAACCAACAAGCCAACAAACAAACAAACCAACAAACCAACAAACCAACAAACCAACAAACCAACAAGCCAACAAGCCAACAAGCCAACAAACCAACAAGCCAACAAACCAACATACCAGCAAACGAAAAAACCAACAATCCAACAAACCAACAAACCAACAAACCAACAAACCAACAAACCAACAAACCAACAAACCAACAAACGAACAAACCAACAAACCAACAAACCAACAAACCAACAAACCAACAAACCAACAAACCAACAAACCAACAAACCAACAAACCAACAAGCCAACAAACCAACAAACCAACAAACGAACAAACAAACAAACAAACAAACCAACAAACGAACACACCAACAATCCAACAAACCAACAAACCAACAAGCCAACAAACCAACAAGCCAACAAACCAACAAACCAACAAGCCAACAAGCCAACAAACCAACAAACCAATAAACCAACAAACGAAAAAACTAACAAACAAACAAACCAACAAACCAACAAACCAACAAACCAACAAACCAACAAACGAACAAACCAACAAGCCAACAAACCAACAAACCAACAAACCAACAAACCAACAAACCAACAAACCAACAAACCAACAAACCAACAAGCCAACAAACCAACAAGCCAACAAACCAACAAACCAGCAAACCAACAAACCAACAAACCAACAAGCCAACAAACCAACAAGCCAACAAGCCAACAAACCAACAAACCAACAAACCAACAAACCAACAAGCCAACAAACCAACAAGCCAACAAGCCAACAAACCAACAAACAAACAAACCAACAAACCAACAAACGAACAAACCAACAAACAAACAAACCAACAAACTAACAAACCAACAAGCCAACAAACCAACAAGCCAACAAGCCAACAAACCAACAAACCAACAAACCAACAAACGAACAAACTAACAAACAAACAAACCAACAAACCAACAAACCAACAAATCAACAAACCAACAAACCAACAAGCCAACAAACCAACAAACCAGCAAACCAACAAGCCAATAAGCCAACAAGCCAACAAACCAACAAACAAACAAACCAACAAACGAACAAACCACCAAACAAACAAACCAACAAACCAACAAACCAACAAACCAACAAACCAACAAACCAACAAACCAACAAGCCAACAAACCCACAAGCCAACAAGCCAACAAACCAACAAACCAACAAACCAACAAACCAACAAACGAACAAACCAACAAACAAACAAACCAACAAACGAACAAACCAAAAATCCAACAAACCAACAAGCCAACAAGCCAACAAACCAACAAGCCAACAAACCAACAAGCCAACAAGCCAACAAATCAACAAACCAACAAACCAACAAACCAACAAACCAACAAACCAACAAACGAACAAACCAACAAACAAACAAACAAACAAACCAACAAACCAACAAATCAATAAACCAACAAACCAACAAGCCAACAAACCAACAAACCAACAAACCAACAAACCAACAAACAAACAAACCAACAAACGAACAAACGAACAAACCAACAAACAAACAAACCAACAAACCAACAAATCAATAAACCAACAAACCAACAAGCCAACAAACCAACAAACCAACAAACCAACAAACCAACAAACAAACAAACCAACAAACGACCAAACCACCAAACAAACAAACAAACAAACCAACAAACCAACAAACCAACAAACCAACAAGCCAACAAACCAACAAGCCAACAAGCCAACAAACCAACAAACCAACAAACCAACAAACGAACAAACAAAACAAACAAACAAACCAACAAACGAACAAACCAAAAATCCAACAAACCAACAAGCCAACAAGCCAACAAACCAACAAGCCAACAAACCAACAAGCCAACAAGCCAACAAACCAACAAACCAACAAACCAACAAACGAACAAACCAACAAACCAACAAACAAACAAACCAACAAACCAACAAACCAACAAACGAACAAACCAACAAGCCAACAAACCAACAAACCAACAAACCAACAAACCAACAAACCAACAAACCAACAAGCCAACAAGCCAACAAGCCAACAAACCAACAAACCAACAAACCAACATACCAGCAAACGAACAAACCAACAATCCAACAAACCAACAAACCAACAAACCAACAAACCAACAAACCAACAAACCAACAAACCAACAAACCAACAAACGAACAAACCAACAAACCAACAAACCAACAAACCAACAAACCAACAAACCAACAAACCAACAAACCAACAAACCAACAAACCAACAAACCAACAAGCCAACAAACCAACAAACCAACAAACGAACAAACCAACAAACAAACAAACCAACAAACGAACACACCAACAATCCAACAAACCAACAAACCAACAAGCCAACAAACCAACAAGCCAACAAACCAACAAACCAACAAGCCAACAAGCAAACAAACCAACAAACCAATAAACCAACAAACGAAAAAACTAACAAACAAACAAACCAACAAACCAACAAACCAACAAACCAACAAGCCAACAAACGAACAAACCAACAAGCCAACAAACCAACAAACCAACAAACCAGCAAACCAACAAACGAACAAACCAACAAGCCAACAAACCAACAAACGAACAAACCAACAAACAAACAAACCAACAAACCAACAAACCAAATAACCAACAAACCAACAAACCACCAAGTAACAAACCAACTAGCCAACAAACCAACAAGCCAACAAGCCAACAAACCAACAAGCCAACAAACCAACAAACCAACAAACCAACAAACCAACAAACCAACAAACCAACAAACCAACAAACCAACAAACGAACAAACCAACAACCCAACAAACCAACAAACCAACAAACCAACAAACCAACAAACCAACAAACCAACAAACCAACAAACCAACAAGCCAACAAACCAACAAGCCAACAAACCAACAAACCAACAAACCAACAAACCAACAAACCAACAAGCCAACAAACCAACAAGCCAACAAGCCAACAAACCCACAAGCCAACAAACCAACAAACCAACAAGCCAACAAGCCAACAAACCAACAAACCAACAAACCAACAAACCAACAAACCAACAAGCCAACAAACCAACAAGCTAACAAGCCAACAAACCAACAAACCAACAAAACAACAAACCAACAAACCAACAAACGAACAAACCAACAAACAAACAAACCAACAAACCAACAAACTAACAAACCAACAAGCCAACAAACCAACAAGCCAACAAGCCAACAAACCAACAAACCAGCAAACCAACAAACCAACAAACGAACAAACCAACAAACAAACAAACCAACAAACCAACAAACCAACAAATCAATAAACCAACAAACCAACAAGCCAACAAACCAACAAACCAACAAACCAACAAACCAACAAACCAACAAACGACCAACCAACAAACAAACAAACCAACAAACGAACAAACCAAAAATCCACCAAACCAACAAGCCAACAAGCCAACAAACCAACAAGCCAACAAACCAACAAGCCAACAAGCCAACAAACCAACAAACCAACAAACCAACAAACGAACAAACCAACAAACCAACAAACAAACAAACCAACAAACCAACAAGCCAACAAACCAACAAACCAACAAGCCAACAAACAAACAAACCAACAAACCAACAAACCAACAAACCAACAAACCAACAAGCCAACAAGCCAACAAGCCAACAAACCAACAAGCCAACAAACCAACATACCAGCAAACGAAAAAACCAACAATCCAACAAACCAACAAACCAACAAACCAACAAACCAACAAACCAACAAACCAACAAACCAACAAACGAACAAACCAACAAACCAACAAACCAACAAACCAACAAACCAACAAACCAACAAACCAACAAACCAACAAACCAACAAACCAACAAGCCAACAAACCAACAAACCAACAAACGAACAAACAAACAAACAAACAAACCAACAAACGAACACACCAACAATCCAACAAACCAACAAACCAACAAGCCAACAAACCAACAAGCCAACAAACCAACAAACCAACAAGCCAACAAGCCAACAAACCAACAAACCAATAAACCAACAAACGAAAAAACTAACAAACAAACAAACCAACAAACCAACAAACCAACAAACCAACAAACCAACAAACGAACAAACCAACAAGCCAACAAACCAACAAACCAACAAACCAACAAACCAACAAACCAACAAACCAACAAACCAACAAACCAACAAGCCAACAAACCAACAAGCCAACAAACCAACAAACCAGCAAACCAACAAACCAACAAACCAACAAGCCAACAAACCAACAAGCCAACAAGCCAACAAACCAACAAACCAACAAACCAACAAACCAACAAGCCAACAAACCAACAAGCCAACAAGCCAACAAACCAACAAACAAACAAACCAACAAACCAACAAACGAACAAACCAACAAACAAACAAACCAACAAACTAACAAACCAACAAGCCAACAAACCAACAAGCCAACAAGCCAACAAACCAACAAACCAACAAACCAACAAACGAACAAACTAACAAACAAACAAACCAACAAACCAACAAACCAACAAATCAACAAACCAACAAACCAACAAGCCAACAAACCAACAAACCAGCAAACCAACAAGCCAATAAGCCAACAAGCCAACAAACCAACAAACAAACAAACCAACAAACGAACAAACCACCAAACAAACAAACCAACAAACCAACAAACCAACAAACCAACAAACCAACAAACCAACAAACCAACAAGCCAACAAACCCACAAGCCAACAAGCCAACAAACCAACAAACCAACAAACCAACAAACGAACAAACCAACAAACAAACAAACCAACAAACGAACAAACCAAAAATCCAACAAACCAACAAGCCAACAAGCCAACAAACCAACAAGCCAACAAACCAACAAGCCAACAAGCCAACAAATCAACAAACCAACAAACCAACAAACCAACAAACCAACAAACCAACAAACGAACAAACGAACAAACCAACAAACAAACAAACAAACAAACCAACAAACCAACAAATCAATAAACCAACAAACCAACAAGCCAACAAACCAACAAACCAACAAACCAACAAACCAACAAACAAACAAACCAACAAACGAACAAACGAACAAACCAACAAACAAACAAACCAACAAACCAACAAATCAATAAACCAACAAACCAACAAGCCAACAAACCAACAAACCAACAAACCAACAAACCAACAAACAAACAAACCAACAAACGACCAAACCACCAAACAAACAAACAAACAAACCAACAAACCAACAAACCAACAAACCAACAAGCCAACAAACCAACAAGCCAACAAGCCAACAAACCAACAAACCAACAAACCAACAAACGAACAAACAAAACAAACAAACAAACCAACAAACGAACAAACCAAAAATCCAACAAACCAACAAGCCAACAAGCCAACAAACCAACAAGCCAACAAACCAACAAGCCAACAAGCCAACAAACCAACAAACCAACAAACCAACAAACGAACAAACCAACAAACCAACAAACAAACAAACCAACAAACCAACAAACCAACAAACGAACAAACCAACAAGCCAACAAACCAACAAACCAACAAACCAACAAACCAACAAACCAACAAACCAACAAGCCAACAAGCCAACAAGCCAACAAACCAACAAACCAACAAACCAACATACCAGCAAACGAACAAACCAACAATCCAACAAACCAACAAACCAACAAACCAACAAACCAACAAACCAACAAACCAACAAACCAACAAACCAACAAACGAACAAACCAACAAACCAACAAACCAACAAACCAACAAACCAACAAACCAACAAACCAACAAACCAACAAACCAACAAACCAACAAACCAACAAGCCAACAAACCAACAAACCAACAAACGAACAAACCAACAAACAAACAAACCAACAAACGAACACACCAACAATCCAACAAACCAACAAACCAACAAGCCAACAAACCAACAAGCCAACAAACCAACAAACCAACAAGCCAACAAGCAAACAAACCAACAAACCAATAAACCAACAAACGAAAAAACTAACAAACAAACAAACCAACAAACCAACAAACCAACAAACCAACAAGCCAACAAACGAACAAACCAACAAGCCAACAAACCAACAAACCAACAAACCAACAAACCAACAAACAAACAAACCAACAAACCAACAAGCCAACAAACCAACAAGCCAACAAACCAACAAACCAGCAAACCAACAAACCAACAAACCAACAAGCCAACAAACCAACAAGCCAACAAGCCAACAAACCAACAAACCAACAAACCAACAAACCAACAAGCCAACAAACCAACAAGCCAACAAGCCAACAAACCAACAAACAAACAAACCAACAAACCAACAAACGAACAAACCAACAAACAAACAAACCAACAAACCAACAAACCAACAAACTAACAAACCAACAAGCCAACAAACCAACAAGCCAACAAGCCAACAAACCAACAAACCAACAAACCAACAAACGAACAAACTAACAAACAAACAAACCAACAAACCAACAAACCAACAAATCAACAAACCAACAAACCAACAAGCCAACAAACCAACAAACCAGCAAACCAACAAACCAATAAGCCAACAAGCCAACAAACCAACAAACAAACAAACCAACAAACGAACAAACCACCAAACAAACAAACCAACAAACCAACAAAC
The DNA here is from genome assembly GCA_958298945.1 of Atherix ibis. NCBI lineage: Eukaryota > Metazoa > Arthropoda > Insecta > Diptera > Athericidae > Atherix > Atherix ibis. The sequence continues at coordinate 87,415,370 of OY282608.1, read as the reverse complement.
CAACAAACCAACAAACCAACAAGCCAACAAACCAACAAGCCAACAAGCCAACAAACCAACAAACCAACAAACCAACAAACGAACAAACCAACAAACAAACAAACCAACAAACGAACAAACCAAAAATCCAACAAACCAACAAGCCAACAAGCCAACAAACCAACAAGCCAACAAACCAACAAGCCAACAAGCCAACAAATCAACAAACCAACAAACCAACAAACGAACAAACCAACAAACCAACAAACAAACAAACCAACAAACCAACAAACCAACAAACGAACAACCGAACAAGCCAACAAACCAACAAACCAACAAACCAACAAACCAACAAACCAACAAGCCAACAACCAACAAGCCCACAAACCAACAAACCAACATACCAGCAAACGAACAAACCAACAATCCAACAAACCAACAAACCAACAAACCAACAAACCAACAAACCAACAAAACAACAAGCCAACAAACCAACAAACGAACAAACCAACAAACCAACAAACCAACAAACCAACAAACCAACAAACCAACAAACCAACAAACCAACAAACCAACAAACCAACAAACCAACAAACCAACAAACCAACAAAACAACAAGCCAACAAACCAACAAACGAACAAACCAACAAACCAGCAAACCAACAAACCAACAAACCAACAAACCAACAAACCAACAAACCAACAAACCAACAAACCAACAAGCCAACAAGCCACCAAACCAACAAACCAACAAACGAGCGAACCAACAAACAAACAAACCAACAAACGAACAAACCAACAATCCAACAAACCATCAAACCAACAAGCCAACAAACCAACAAGCCAACAAACCAACAAACCAACAAGCCAACAAGCCAACAAACCAATAAACCAACAAACGAAAAAACTAACAAACAAACAAACCAACAAACCAACAAACCAACAAACCAACAAACCAACAAGCCAACAAGCCAACAAGCCAACAAACCAACAAACCGACAAACCAACAAACAAACAAACCAACAAACCAACAAACCAACAAACCAACAAGCCAACAAACCAACAAGCCAACAAGCCAACAAACCTACAAACCAACAAACCAACAAACGAACAAACCAACAAACAAACAAACCAACAAACCAACGAACGAACAAACCAACAAACAAACAAACCAACAAACCAACAAACCAACGAACGAACAAACCAACAAACAAACAAACCAACAAACCAACAAACCAACAAACCAACAAACCAACAAACCAACAAGCCAACAAACCAACAAACCAACAAACCAACAAACCAACAAGCCAACAAACCAACAAACCAACAAACCAACAAACCAACAAGCCAACAAACCAACAAAACAACAAACCAACAAACCAACAAACCAACAAGCCAACAAACCAACAAGCCAACAAACCAACAAACCAACAAGCCAACAAACCAACAAACCAACAAGCCAACAAACCAACAAACCAATAAGCCAACAAACCAACAAGCCAACAAGCCAACAAACCAACAAACCAACAAAACAACAAGCCAACAAGCCAACAAACCAACAAACCAACAAACCAACAAACCAACAAGCCAACAAACCAACAAGCCAACAAACCAACAAACAAACAAACCAACAAACCAACAAACCAACAAGCCAACAAACCCACAAACCAACAAACCAACAAACCAACAAGCCAACAAACCAACAAACCAACCAACCATCAAACGAACAAACCAACAAACAAACCAACAAACCAACAAACCAACTAAGCAACAAACCAACAAGCCAACCAACCAACAAACCAACAAACCAACAAACCAACAAGCCAACAAGCCAACAAACCAACAAACCAACAAACCAACAAACCAACAAACGAAGAAACCAACAAACAAACAAACCAACAAACCAACAAACCAACAAACCAACAAACCAACAAGCCAACAAACCAACAAGTTAACAAGCCAACAAACCAACAAACCAACAAACCAACAAACGAACAAACCAACAAACAAACAAACCAACAAACGAACAAACCAAAAATCCAACAAACCAACAAGCCAACAAGCCAACAAACCGACAAGCCAACAAACCAACAAGCCAACAAGCCAACAAACCAACAAACCAACAAACCAACAAACGAACAAACCAACAAACCAACAAACAAACAAACCAACAAACCAACAAACCAACAAACGAACAAACCAACAAGCCAACAAACCAACAAACGAACAAACCAACAAACAAACAAACCAACAAACCAACAAACCAACAAACCAACAAACCAACAAACCAACAAACCAACAAACCAACAAACCACCAAGTAACAAACCAACTAGCCAACAAACCAACAAGCCAACAAGCCAACAAACCAACAAGCAAACAAATCAACAAACCAACAAACCAACAAACCAACAAACCAACAAACCAACAAACGAACAAACCAACAAGCCAACAAACCAACAAACCAACAAACCAACAAACCAACAAACAAACAAACCAACAAACCAACAAGCCAACAAACCAACAAGCCAACAAACCAACAAACCAGCAAACCAACAAACCAACAAACCAACAAGCCAACAAACCAACAAGCCAACAAGCCAACAAACCAACAAACCAACAAACCAACAAACCAACAAGCCAACAAACCAACAAGCCAACAAGCCAACAAACCAACAAACAAACAAACCAACAAACCAACAAACGAACAAACCAACAAACAAACAAACCAACAAACCAACAAACTAACAAACCAACAAGCCAACAAACCAACAAGCCAACAAGCCAACAAACCAACAAACCAACAAACCAACAAACGAACAAACTAACAAACAAACAAACCAACAAACCAACAAACCAACAAATCAACAAACCAACAAACCAACAAGCCAACAAACCAACAAACCAGCAAACCAACAAACCAATAAGCCAACAAGCCAACAAACCAACAAACAAACAAACCAACAAACGAACAAACCACCAAACAAACAAACCAACAAACCAACAAACCAACAAACCAACAAACCAACAAACCAACAAGCCAACAAACCAACAAACCAACAAGCCAACAAGCCAACAAACCAACAAACCAACAAACCAACAAACGAACAAACCAACAAACAAACAAACCAACAAACGAACAAACCAAAAATCCAACAAACCAACAAGCCAACAAGCCAACAAACCAACAAACCAACAAACCAACAAACCAACAAACCAACAAACCACCAAGTAACAAACCAACTAGCCAACAAACCAACAAGCCAACAAGCCAACAAACCAACAAGCAAACAAATCAACAAACCAACAAACCAACAAACCAACAAACCAACAAACCAACAAACGAACAAACCAACAAGCCAACAAACCAACAAACCAACAAACCAACAAACCAACAAACAAACAAACCAACAAACCAACAAGCCAACAAACCAACAAGCCAACAAACCAACAAACCAGCAAACCAACAAACGAACAAACCCACAAACCAACAAACAAACAAACCAACAAACCAACAAACCAACAAACGAACAACCGAACAAGCCAACAAACCAACAAACCAACAAACCAACAAACCAACAAACCAACAAGCCAACAACCAACAAGCCCACAAACCAACAAACCAACATACCAGCAAACGAACAAACCAACAATCCAACAAACCAACAAACCAACAAACCAACAAACCAACAAAACAACAAGCCAACAAACCAACAAACGAACAAACCAACAAACCAACAAACCAACAAACCAACAAACCAACAAACCAACAAACCAACAAACCAACAAACCAACAAACCAACAAAACAACAAGCCAACAAACCAACAAACGAACAAACCAACAAACCAGCAAACCAACAAACCAACAAACCAACAAACCAACAAACCAACAAACCAACAAACCAACAAACCAACAAGCCAACAAGCCACCAAACCAACAAACCAACAAACGAACGAACCAACAAACAAACAAACCAACAAACGAACAAACCAACAATCCAACAAACCATCAAACCAACAAGCCAACAAACCAACAAGCCAACAAACCAACAAACCAACAAGCCAACAAGCCAACAAACCAATAAACCAACAAACGAAAAAACTAACAAACAAACAAACCAACAAACCAACAAACCAACAAACCAACAAACCAACAAGCCAACAAGCCAACAAGCCAACAAACCAACAAACCGACAAACCAACAAACAAACAAACCAACAAACCAACAAACCAACAAACCAACAAGCCAACAAACCAACAAGCCAACAAGCCAACAAACCTACAAACCAACAAACCAACAAACGAACAAACCAACAAACAAACAAACCAACAAACCAACAAACCAACAAACCAACAAACCAACAAGCCAACAAACCAACAAACCAACAAACCAACAAACCAACAAGCAAACAAGCAAACAACCCAACAAACCAACAAACCAATAAACCAACAAACCAACAAGCCAACAAACCAACAAGCCAACAAGCCAACAAGCCAACAAACCAACAAACCAACAAACCAACGAACGAACAAACCAACAAACAAACAAACCAACAAACCAACAAACCAACAAACCAACAAACCAACAAGCCAACAAACCAACAAACCAACAAACCAACAAACCAACAAGCCAACAAACCAACAAAACAACAAACCAACAAACCAACAAACCAACAAACCAACAAGCCAACAAACCAACAAGCCAACAAACCAACAAACCAACAAACCAACAAACAAACAAACCAACAAACCAACAAACCAACAAACCAACAAGCCAACAAACCAACAAACCAACCAACCATCAAACGAACAAACCAACAAACAAACCAACAAACCAACAAACCAACTAAGCAACAAACCAACAAGCCAACCAACCAACAAACCAACAAACCAACCAACCAACAAGCCAACAAGCCAACAAACCAACAAACCAACAAACCAACAAACCAACAAACGAAGAAACAAACAAACAAACAAACCAACAAACCAACAAACCAACACACCAACAAACCAACAAGCCAACAAACCAACAAGTTAACAAGCCAACAAACCAACAAACCAACAAACCAACAAACGAACAAACCAACAAACAAACAAACCAACAAACGAACAAACCAAAAATCCAACAAACCAACAAGCCAACAAGCCAACAAACCGACAAGCCAACAAACCAACAAGCGAACAAGCCAACAAACCAACAAACCAACAAACCAACAAACGAACAAACCAACAAACCAACAAACAAACAAACCAACAAACCAACAAACCAACAAACGAACAAACCAACAAGCCAACAAACCAACAAACCAATAAGCCAACAAACCAACAAGCCAACAAGCCAACAAACCAACAAACCAACAAAACAACAAGCCAACAAGCCAACAAACCAACAAACCAACAAACCAACAAACCAACAAGCCAACAAACCAACAAGCCAACAAACCAACAAACAAACAAACCAACAAACCAACAAACCAACAAGCCAACAAACCCACAAACCAACAAACCAACAAACCAACAAGCCAACAAACCAACAAACCAACCAACCATCAAACGAACAAACCACCAAACAAACCAACAAACCAACAAACCAACTAAGCAACAAACCAACAAGCCAACCAACCAACAAACCAACAAACCAACAAACCAACAAGCCAACAAGCCAACAAACCAACAAACCAACAAACCAACAAACGAAGAAACCAACAAACAAACAAACCAACAAACCAACAAACCAACAAACCAACAAACCAACAAGCCAACAAACCAACAAGTTAACAAGCCAACAAACCAACAAACCAACAAACCAACAAACGAACAAACCAACAAACAAACAAACCAACAAACGAACAAACCAAAAATCCAACAAACCAACAAGCCAACAAGCCAACAAACCGACAAGCCAACAAACCAACAAGCCAACAAGCCAACAAACCAACAAACCAACAAACCAACAAACGAACAAACCAACAAACCAACAAACAAACAAACCAACAAACCAACAAACCAACAAACGAACAAACCAACAAGCCAACAAACCAACAAACGAACAAACCAACAAACAAACAAACCAACAAACCAACAAACCAACAAACCAACAAACCAACAAACCAACAAACCAACAAACCAACAAACCACCAAGTAACAAACCAACTAGCCAACAAACCAACAAGCCAACAAGCCAACAAACCAACAAGCAAACAAACCAACAAACCAACAAACCAACAAATCAACAAACCAACAAACCAACAAACCAACAAACCAACAAACCAACAAACGAACAAACCAACAAGCCAACAAACCAACAAACCAACAAACAAACAAACCAACAAACCAACAAGCCAACAAACCAACAAGCCAACAAACCAACAAACCAGCAAACCAACAAACCAACAAACCAACAAGCCAACAAACCAACAAGCCAACAAGCCAACAAACCAACAAACCAACAAACCAACAAACCAACAAGCCAACAAACCAACAAGCCAACAAGCCAACAAACCAACAAACAAACAAACCAACAAACCAACAAACGAACAAACCAACAAACAAACAAACCAACAAACCAACAAACTAACAAACCAACAAGCCAACAAACCAACAAGCCAACAAGCCAACAAACCAACAAACCAACAAACCAACAAACGAACAAACTAACAAACAAACAAACCAACAAACCAACAAACCAACAAATCAACAAACCAACAAACCAACAAGCCAACAAACCAACAAACCAGCAAACCAACAAACCAATAAGCCAACAAGCCAACAAACCAACAAACAAACAAACCAACAAACGAACAAACCACCAAACAAACAAACCAACAAACCAACAAACCAACAAACCAACAAACCAACAAGCCAACAAACCAACAAGCCAACAAGCCAACAAACCAACAAACCAACAAACCAACAAACGAACAAACCAACAAACAAACAAACCAACAAACGAACAAACCAAAAATCCAACAAACCAACAAGCCAACAAGCCAACAAACCAACAAGCCAACAAACCAACAAGCCAACAAGCCAACAAATCAACAAACCAACAAACCAACAAACGAACAAACCCACAAACCAACAAACAAACAAACCAACAAACCAACAAACCAACAAACGAACAACCGAACAAGCCAACAAACCAACAAACCAACAAACCAACAAACCAACAAACCAACAAGCCAACAACCAACAAGCCCACAAGCCAACAAGCCAACAAACCGACAAGCCAACAAACCAACAAGCCAACAAGCCAACAAACCAACAAACCAACAAACCAACAAACGAACAAACCAACAAACCAACAAACAAACAAACCAACAAACCAACAAACCAACAAACGAACAAACCAACAAGCCAACAAACCAACAAACGAACAAACCAACAAACAAACAAACCAACAAACCAACAAACCAACAAACCAACAAACCAACAAACCAACAAACCAACAAACCAACAAACCACCAAGTAACAAACCAACTAGCCAACAAACCAACAAGCCAACAAGCCAACAAACCAACAAGCAAACAAACCAACAAACCAACAAACCAACAAATCAACAAACCAACAAACCAACAAACCAACAAACCAACAAACCAACAAACGAACAAACCAACAAGCCAACAAACCAACAAACCAACAAACAAACAAACCAACAAACCAACAAGCCAACAAACCAACAAGCCAACAAACCAACAAACCAGCAAACCAACAAACCAACAAACCAACAAGCCAACAAACCAACAAGCCAACAAGCCAACAAACCAACAAACCAACAAACCAACAAACCAACAAGCCAACAAACCAACAAGCCAACAAGCCAACAAACCAACAAACAAACAAACCAACAAACCAACAAACGAACAAACCAACAAACAAACAAACCAACAAACCAACAAACTAACAAACCAACAAGCCAACAAACCAACAAGCCAACAAGCCAACAAACCAACAAACCAACAAACCAACAAACGAACAAACTAACAAACAAACAAACCAACAAACCAACAAACCAACAAATCAACAAACCAACAAACCAACAAGCCAACAAACCAACAAACCAGCAAACCAACAAACCAATAAGCCAACAAGCCAACAAACCAACAAACAAACAAACCAACAAACGAACAAACCACCAAACAAACAAACCAACAAACCAACAAACCAACAAACCAACAAACCAACAAGCCAACAAACCAACAAGCCAACAAGCCAACAAACCAACAAACCAACAAACCAACAAACGAACAAACCAACAAACAAACAAACCAACAAACGAACAAACCAAAAATCCAACAAACCAACAAGCCAACAAGCCAACAAACCAACAAGCCAACAAACCAACAAGCCAACAAGCCAACAAATCAACAAACCAACAAACCAACAAACGAACAAACCCACAAACCAACAAACAAACAAACCAACAAACCAACAAACCAACAAACGAACAACCGAACAAGCCAACAAACCAACAAACCAACAAACCAACAAACCAACAAACCAACAAGCCAACAACCAACAAGCCCACAAACCAACAAACCAACATACCAGCAAACGAACAAACCAACAATCCAACAAACCAACAAACCAACAAACCAACAAACCAACAAAACAACAAGCCAACAAACCAACAAACGAACAAACCAACAAACCAACAAACCAACAAACCAACAAACCAACAAACCAACAAACCAACAAACCAACAAACCAACAAACCAACAAACCAACAAAACAACAAGCCAACAAACCAACAAACGAACAAACCAACAAACCAGCAAACCAACAAACCAACAAACCAACAAACCAACAAACCAACAAACCAACAAACCAACAAACCAACAAGCCAACAAGCCACCAAACCAACAAACCAACAAACGAACGAACCAACAAACAAACAAACCAACAAACGAACAAACCAACAATCCAACAAACCATCAAACCAACAAGCCAACAAACCAACAAGCCAACAAACCAACAAACGAACAAGCCAACAAGCCAACAAACCAATAAACCAACAAACGAAAAAACTAACAAACAAACAAACCAACAAACCAACAAACCAACAAACCAACAAACCAACAAGCCAACAAGCCAACAAGCCAACAAACCAACAAACCGACAAACCAACAAACAAACAAACCAACAAACCAACAAACCAACAAACCAACAAGCCAACAAACCAACAAGCCAACAAGCCAACAAACCTACAAACCAACAAACCAACAAACGAACAAACCAACAAACAAACAAACCAACAAACCAACAAACCAACAAACCAACAAACCAACAAGCCAACAAACCAACAAACCAACAAACCAACAAACCAACAAGCAAACAAGCAAACAACCCAACAAACCAACAAACCAATAAACCAACAAACCAACAAGCCAACAAACCAACAAGCCAACAAGCCAACAAGCCAACAAACCAAAAAACCAACAAACCAACGAACGAACAAACCAACAAACAAACAAACCAACAAACCAACAAACCAACAAACCAACAAACCAACAAACCAACAAGCCAACAAACCAACAAACCAACAAACCAACAAACCAACAAGCCAACAAACCAACAAAACAACAAACCAACAAACCAACAAACCAACAAGCCAACAAACCAACAAGCCAACAAACCAACAAACCAACAAACCAACAAACAAACAAACCAACAAACCAACAAACCAACAAGCCAACAAACCCACAAACCAACAAACCAACAAACCAACAAGCCAACAAACCAACAAACCAACCAACCATCAAACGAACAAACCAACAAACAAACCAACAAACCAACAAACCAACTAAGCAACAAACCAACAAGCCAACCAACCAACAAACCAACAAACCAACAAACCAACAAGCCAACAAGCCAACAAACCAACAAACCAACAAACCAACAAACCAACAAACGAAGAAACAAACAAACAAACAAACCAACAAACCAACAAACCAACACACCAACAAACCAACAAGCCAACAAACCAACAAGTTAACAAGCCAACAAACCAACAAACCAACAAACCAACAAACGAACAAACCAACAAACAAACAAACCAACAAACGAACAAACCAAAAATCCAACAAACCAACAAGCCAACAAGCCAACAAACCGACAAGCCAACAAACCAACAAGCGAACAAGCCAACAAACCAACAAACCAACAAACCAACAAACGAACAAACCAACAAACCAACAAACAAACAAACCAACAAACCAACAAACCAACAAACGAACAAACCAACAAGCCAACAAACCAACAAACGAACAAACCAACAAACAAACAAACCAACAAACCAACAAACCAACAAACCAACAAACCAACAAACCAACAAACCAACAAACCAACAAACCACCAAGTAACAAACCAACTAGCCAACAAACCAACAAGCCAACAAGCCAACAAACCAACAAGCCAACAAACCAACAAACCAACAAACCAACAAATCAACAAACCAACAAACCAACAAACCAACAAACCAACAAACCAACAAACCAACAAACCAACAAGCCAACAAACCAACAAACCAACATACCAGCAAACGAACAAACCAATAATCCAACAAACCAACAAGCCAACAAGCCAACAAACCAACAAGTCAACAAACCAACAAGACAACAAGCCAACAAACCAACAAACCAATAAACCAACAAACCAACAAGCCAACAAACCAACAAGCCAACAAACCAACAAACAAACAAACCAACAAACCAACAAACCAACAAACCAACAAGCCAACAAACCCACAAACCAACATACCAACAAACCAACAAGCCAACAAACCAACAAACCAACAAACCATCAAACGAACAAACCAACAAACAAACCAACAAACCAACAAACCAACTAAGCAACAAACCAACAAGCCAACCAACCAACAAACCAACAAACCAACAAACCAACAAGCCAACAAGCCAACAAACCAACAAACCAACAAACCAACAAACCAACAAACGAAGAAACCAACAAACAAACAAACCAACAAACCAACAAACCAACAAACCAACAAACCAACAAGCCAACAAACCAACAAGCCAACAAGCCAACAAACCAACAAACCAACAAACCAACAAACGAACAAACCAACAAACAAACAAACCAACAAACGAACAAACCAAAAATCCAACAAACCAACAAGCCAACAAGCCAACAAACCGACAAACCAACAAACCAACAAGCCAACAAGCCAACAAACCAACAAACCAACAAACCAACAAACGAACAAACCAACAAACCAACAAACAAACAAACCAACAAACCAACAAACCAACAAACGAACAAACCAACAAGCCAACAAACCAACAAACGAACAAACCAACAAACAAACAAACCAACAAACCAACAAACCAACAAACCAACAAACCAACAAACCAACAAACCACCAAGTAACAAACCAACTAGCCAACAAACCAACAAGCCAACAAGCCAACAAACCAACAAGCCAACAAACCAACAAACCAACAAACCAACAAATCAACAAACCAACAAACCAACAAACCAACAAACCAACAAACCAACAAACCAACAAGCCAACAAACCAACAAACCAACATACCAGCAAACGAACAAACCAACAATCCAACAAACCAACAAGCCAACAAGCCAACAAACCAACAAGTCAACAAACCAACAAGACAACAAGCCAACAAACCAACAAACCAATAAACCAACAAACGAACAAACCAACAAACAAACAAACCAACAAACCAACAAACCAACAAGTAACAAACCAACAAACCAACAAACCAACAAACCAACAAACCAACAAACCAACAACCCAACAAACCAACAAACCAACAAACCAACAAGCCAACAAACCACAAACCAACAAACCAACAAACCAACAAACGAACAAACCAACAAACGAACAAACCAACAAGCCAACAAACCAACAAACCAACAAGCCAACAAACCACAAACCAACAAACCAACAAACCAACAAACGAACAAACCAACAAACAAATAAACCAACAAGCCAACAAACCAACAAACCAACAAACCAACAAACCAACAAACCAACAAGCCAACAAGCCAACAAACCAACAAACCAACAAGCCAACAAACCAACAAACCAACAAGCCAACAAGCCAACAAACCAACAAACCAACAAACCAACATACGAACAAACCAACAAACAAACAAACCAACAAATGAACAAACCAACAATCCAACAAACCAACAAGCCAATAAGCCAACAAACCAACAAGCCAACAAACCAACAAGCCAACAAACCAACAAACCAACAAACCAACAAACCAACAAGCCAACAAACCAACAAACCAACAAACCAACAAACCAACAAACCAATAAACCAACAAAACAACAAGCCAACAAACCAACAAACCAACAAACCAACAAGCCAATAAGCCAACAAACCAACAAGCCAACAAACCAACAAGCCAACAAACCAACAAACCAACAAACCAACAAACCAACAAACCAACAAGCCAACAAACCAACAAACCAACAAACCAACAAACCAACAAACCAATAAACCAACAAACCAACAAGCCAACAAACCAACAAGCCAACAAGCCAACAAACCAACAAACCAACAAACCAACAAACCAACAAACGAACAAACCAACAAACAAACAAACCAACAAACCAACAAACCAACAAACCAACAAACCAACAATCCAACAAACCAACAAACCAACAAACCAACAAACCAACAAGCAAACAAGCCAACAAACCAAAAAACCAACAAACCAAAAAACTAACAAGCCAACAAACCAACAAGCCAACAAGCCAACAAGCCAACAAACCAACAAACCAACAAACCAACGAACGAACAAACAAACAAACAAACAAACCAACAAACCAACAAACCAACAAATCAACAAACCAACAAGCCAACAAACCAACAAACCAACAAACCAACAAACCAACAAACCAACAAACCAACAATCCAACAAATCAACAAACGAACAAACCAACAAACAAACAAACCAACAAACCCACAAACCAACAAACCAACAAACCAACAAACCAACAAGCCAACAAACCAACAAACCAACAAACCAACAAAACAACAAGCCAATAAGCCAACAAACCAACAAACCAACAAACCAACAAAACAACAAGCCAACAAGCCAACAAACCAACAAACCAACAAACCAACAAACCAACAAACCAACAAGCCAACAAGCCAACAAGCCAACAAACCAACAAACGAAAAAACTAACAAACAAACAAACTAACAAACCAACAAACCAACAAACCAACAAGCTAACAAGCCAACAAGCCAACAAACCAACAAACCAACAAGCCAACAAACCAACAAGCCAACAAACCAACAAACCAACAAGCCAACAAGCCAACAAACCCATAAACCAACAAACGAAAAAACTAACAAACAAACAAACCAACAAACCAACAAACCAACAAACCAACAAGCCAACAAGCCAACAAGCCAACAAACCAACAAACCAACAAACCAACAAACAAACAAACCAACAAACCAACAAACCAACAAACCAACAAACCAACAAGCCAACAAACCAACAAGCCAACAAGCCAACAAACCTACAAACCAATAAACCAACAAACGAACAAACCAACAAACAAACAAACCAACAAACCAACAAACCAACAAACCAACAAACCAACAAGCCAACAAACCAACAAACCAACAAACCAACAAACCAACAAGCAAACAAGCAAACAAGCCAACAAACCAACAAACCAATAAACCAACAAACCAACAAGCCAACAAACCAACAAGCCAACAAGCCAACAAGCCAACAAACCAACAAACCAACAAACCAACGAACGAACAAACCAACAAACAAACAAACCAACAAACCAACAAACCAACAAACCAACAAGCCAACAAACCAACAAGCCAACAAACCAACAAACCAACAAACCAACAAACCAACAAGCCAACCAACCAACAAACCAACAAACCAACAAACCAACAAGCCAACAAGCCAACAAACCAACAAGCCAACAAACCAACAAACCAACAAGCCAACAAACCAACAAACCAACAAGCCAACAAACCAAAAAACCAACAAGCCAACAAACCAACAAGCCAACAAGCCAACAAACCAACAAAACAACAAAACAACAAGCCAACAAGCCAACAAACCAACAAACCAACAAACCAACAAACCAACAAACCAACAAGCTAACAAACCAACAAACCAACAAACCAACAAACCAATAAACCAACAAACCAACAAGCCAACAAACCAACAAACCAACAAACCAACAAGCCAATAAGCCAACAAACCAACAAGCCAACAAACCAACAAGCCAACAAACCAACAAACCAACAAACCAACAAACCAACAAGCCAACAAACCAACAAACCAACAAACCAACAAACCAACAAACCAATAAACCAACAAACCAACAAGCCAACAAACCAACAAGCCAACAAGCCAACAAACCAACAAACCAACAAACCAACAAACCAACAAACGAACAAACCAACAAACAAACAAACAAACAAACCAACAAACAAACAAACCAACAAACCAACAAACCAACAAACCAACAATCCAACAAACCAACAAACCAACAAACCAACAAACCAACAAGCAAACAAGCCAACAAACCAAAAAACCAACAAACCAAAAAACTAACAAGCCAACAAACCAACAAGCCAACAAGCCAACAAGCCAACAAACCAACAAACCAACAAACCAACAAACCAACGAACGAACAAACAAACAAACAAACAAACCAACAAACCAACAAACCAACAAATCAACAAACCAACAAGCCAACAAACCAACAAACCAACAAACCAACAAACCAACAAACCAACAATCCAACAAATCAACAAACGAACAAACCAACAAACAAACAAACCAACAAACCCACAAACCAACAAACCAACAAACCAACAAACCAACAAGCCAACAAACCAACAAACCAACTAATCAACAAGCCAACAAGCCAACAAACCAACAAACCAACGAACCAACAAGCCAACAAACCAACAAGCCAACAAACCAACAAGCCAACAAGCCAACAAACCAACAAACGAACAAACCAACAAACCAAAAAAACAACAAGCCAACAAGCCAACAAACCAACAAACCAACAAACCAACAAACCAACAAGCCAACAAACCAACAAGCCAACAAGCCAACAAACCAACAAACCAACAAACCAACAAACGAACAAACCAACAAACAAACAAACAAACAAACCAACAAACCAACAAACCAACAAACCAACAAGCCAACAAACCAACAAACCAACAAACCAACTAATCAACAAGCCAACAAGCCAACAAACCAACAAACCAACAAACCAACAAGCCAACAAACCAACAAGCCAACAAACCAACAAGCCAACAAGCCAACAAACCAACAAACGAACAAACCAACAAACAAACAAACCAACAAACGAACAAACCAACAATCCAACAAACCAACAAACCAACAAGCCAACAAACCAACAAGCCAACAAACCAACAAACCAACAAGCCAACAAGCCAACAAACCAATAAACCAACAAACGAAAAAACTAACAAACCAACAAACCAACAAGCCAACAAGCCAACAAGCCAACAAACCAACAAACCAACAAACCAACAAACAAACAAACCAACAAACCAACAAACCAACAAACCAACAAGCCAACAAACCAACAAGTCAACAAGCCAACAAACCTACAAACCAATAAACCAACAAACGAACAAACCAACAAACAAACAAACCAACAAATCAACAAACCAACAAACTAACAAACCAACAAGCCAACAAACCAACAAACCAACAAACCAACAAACCAACAAGCAAACAAGCAAACAAGCCAACAAACCAACAAACCAATAAACCAACAAACCAACAAGCCAACAAACCAACAAGCCAACAAGCCAACAAGCCAACAAACCAACAAACCAACAAACCAACGAACGAACAAACCAACAAACAAACAAACCAACAAACCAACAAACCAACAAACCAACAAACCAACAAACCAACAAGCCAACAAACCAACAAGCCAACAAACCAACAAACCAACAAACCAACAAACCAACAAGCCAACAAACCAACAAACCAACAAACCAACAAACCAACAAACCAACAAACCAACAAGCCAACAAACCAACAAGCCAACAAACCAACAAACCAACAAGCCAACAAACCAACAAACCAACAAGCCAACAAACCAACAAACCAACAAGCCAACAAACCAACAAGCCAAC
Organism: Atherix ibis; assembly: GCA_958298945.1. Classification (NCBI taxonomy): domain Eukaryota; kingdom Metazoa; phylum Arthropoda; class Insecta; order Diptera; family Athericidae; genus Atherix; species Atherix ibis. The sequence continues at coordinate 87,399,223 of OY282608.1, read as the reverse complement.
AAGCCAACAAACCAACAAACCAACAAAACAACAAGCCAACAAGCCAACAAACCAACAAACCAACAAACCAACAAACCAACAAGCCAACAAACCAACAAGCCAACAAACCAACAAACAAACAAACCAACAAACCAAAAAGCCAACAAGCCAACAAACCCACAAACCAACAAACCAACAAACCAACAAGCCAACAAACCAACAAACCAACAAACCATCAAACGAACAAACCAACAAACAAACCAACAAACCAACAAACCAACAAACCAACAAACCAACAAGCCAACCAACCAACAAACCAACAAACCAACAAACCAACAAGCCAACAAGCCAACAAACCAACAAACCAACAAACCAACAAACGAACAAACCAACAAACAAACAAACCAACAAACCAACAAACCAACAAACCAACAAACCAACAAGCCAACAAACCAACAAGCCAACAAGCCAACAAACCAACAAACCAACAAACCAACAAACGAACAAACCAACAAACCAACAAACAAACAAACCAACAAACCAACAAACCAACAAACGAACAAACCAACAAGCCAACAAACCAACAAACGAACAAACCAACAAACAAACAAACCACCAAACCAACAAACCAACAAACCAACAAACCAACAAACCAACAAACCACCAAGTAACAAACCAACTAGCCAACAAACCAACAAGCCAACAAGCCAACAAACCAACAAACCAACAAGCCAACAAACCAATTAACCAACAAACCAACAAACCAACAAACCAACAAACCAACAAAGCAACAAACCAACAAACCAACAAGCCAACAAACCAACAAACCAACATACCAGCAAACGAACAAACCAACAATACAACAAACCAACATGTCAACAAGCCAACAAACCAACAAGTCAACAAACCAACAAGCCAACAAGCCAACAAACCAACAAACCAATAAACCAACAAACGAACAAACCAACAAACAAACCAACCAACAAACCAACAAACCAACAAGTAACAAACCAACAAACCAACAAACCAACAAACCAACAAACCAACAAACCAACAAACCAACAAACCAACAAACCAACAAACCAACAAGCCAACAAACCACAAACCAACCAACCAACAAACCAACAAACGAACAAACCAACAAACGAACAAACCAACAAGCCAACAAACCAACAAACCAACAAGCCAACAAACCACAAACCAACAAACCAACAAACGAACAAACCAACAAACAAACAAACCAACAAGCCAACAAACCAACAAACCAACAAACCAACAAACCAACAAACCAACAAACCAACAAGCCAACAAGCCAACAAACCAACAAACCAACAAGCCAACAAACCAACAAGCCAACAAGCCAACAAACCAACAAACCAACAAACCAACAAACGAACAAACCAACAAACAAACAAACCAACAAATGAACAAACCAACAATCCAACAAACCAACAAGCCAATAAGCCAACAAACCAACAAGCCAACAAACCAACAAGCCAACAAGCCAACAAACCAACAAACCAACAAACCAACAAACGAAAAAACCAACAAACAAACAAACCAACAAACCAACAAACCAACAAACCAACAAGCCAACAAACCAACAAACCAACAAACCAACAAACCAACAAACTAACAAACCAATAAACCAACAAACCCACAAGCCAACAAACCAACAAGCCAACAAACCAACAAACCAACATACCAACAAACCAACAAACCAACAAACGAACAAACCAACAAACAAACAAACCAACAAACCAACAATACAACAAACCAACAAACCAACAATCCATCAAACCAACAAACCAACAAACCAACAAACCAACAAGCAAACAAGCCAACAAACCAACAAACCAACAAACCAAAAAACTAACAAGCCAACAAACCAACAAGCCAACAAGCCAACAAGCCAACAAACCAACAAACCAACAAACCAACGAACGAACAAACAAACAAACAATCAAACCAACAAACCAACAAACCAACAAACCAACAAACCAACAAACCAACAAGCCAACAAACCAACAAACCAACAAACCAACAAACCAACAAACCAACAAACCAACAAACCAACAATCCAACAAATCAACAAATCAACAAACGAACAAACCAACAAACAAACAAACCAACAAACCCACAAACCCACAAACCAACAAAACAACAAACCAACAAACCAACAAGCCAACAAACCAACAAACCAACAAACCAACAAAACAACAAGCCAACAAGCCAACAAACCAACAAACCAACAAACCAACAAACCAACAAGCCAACAAACCAACAAGCCAACAAGCCAACAAACCAACAAATCAACAAACCAACAAACGAACAAACCAACAAACAAACAAACAAACAAACCAACAAACCAACAAACCAACAAACCAACAAGCCAACAAACCAACAAACCAACTAATCAACAAGCCAACAAGCCAACAAACCAACAAACCAACAAACCAACAAGCCAACAAACCAACAAGCCAACAAACCAACAAGTAAACAAGCCAACAAACCAACAAGCCAACAAGCCAACAAACCAACAAACCAACAAACCAACAAACCAACAAGCAAACAAGGCAACAAACCAACAAACCAATAAACCAACAAACCAACAAGCCAACAAACCAACAAGCCAACAAACCAACAAGCCAACAAGCCAACAAGCCAACAAACCAACAAACCAACAAACCAACGAACGAACAAACCAACAAACAAACAAACAAACAAACCAACAAACCAACAAACCAACAAACCAACAAACCAACAAACCAACAAACCAACAAGCCAACAAGCCAACAAACCAACAAACCAACAAACCAACAAACCAACAAACCAACAAGCCAACAAACCAACAAACCAACAAACCAACAAACCAACAAACCAACAAGCCAACAAACCAACAAGCCAACAAACCAACAAACCAACAAGCCAACAAACCGACAAACCAACAAGCCAACAAACCAACAAACCAACAAGCCAACAAACCAACAAGCCAACAAGCCAACAAACCAACAAACCAACAAAACAACAAGCCAACAAGCCAACAAACCAACAAACCAACAAACCAACAAACCAACAAGCCAACAAACCAACAAGCCAACAAACCAACAAACCAACAAACCAACAAACCAACAAGCCAGCAAGCCAACAAACCAACAAACCAACAAACCAACAAACCAACAAGCCAACAAACCAACAAGCCAACAAGCCAACAAACCAACAAACCAACAAACCATCAAACGAACAAACCAACAAACAAACCAACAAACCCACAAACCAACAAACCAAAAAACCAACAAGCCAACAAGCCAACAAACCAACAAACCAACAAACCAACAAACGAACAAACCAACAAACAAACTAACCAACAAACCAACAAACCTACAAACCAACAAACCAATAAGCCAACAAACCAACAAGCCAACAAGCCAACAAACCAACAAACCAACAAACCAACAAACGAACAAACCAACAAACAAACAAACCAACAAACGAACAAACCAAAAATCCAACAAACCAACAAGCCAACAAGCCAACAAACCGACAAGCCAACAAACCAACAAGCCAACAAGCCAACAAACCAACAAACCAACAAACCAACAAACGAACAAACCAACAAACTAACAAACAAACAAACCAACAAACCAACAAACCAACAAACGAACAAACCAACAAGCCAACAAACCAACAAACGAACAAACCAACAAACAAACAAACCAACAAACCAACAAACCAACAAACCAACAAACCAACAAACCACCAAGTAACAAACCAACTAGCCAACAAACCAACAAGCCAACAAGCCAACAAACCAACAAGCCAACAAACCAACAAACCAACAAACCAACAAAATAACAAACCAACAAACGAACAAACCAACAAACCAACAAACCAACAAGCCAACAAACCAACAAACCAACATACCAGCAAACGAACAAACCAACAATCCAACAAACCAACAAGCCAACAAGCCAACAAACCAACAAGTCAACAAACCAACAAGCCAACAAGCCAACAAACCAACAAACCAATAAACCAACAAACGAACAAACCAACAAACAAACAAACCAACAAACCAACATACCAACAAGTAACAAACCAACAAACCAACAAACCAACAAACCAACAAACCAACAAACCAACAAACCAACAAACCAACAAACCAACACCCCAACAAACCAACAAACCAACAAGCCAACAAACCACAAACCAACAAACCAACAAACCAACAAACGAACAAACCAACAAACGAACAAACCAACAAACAAACAAACCAACAAGCCAACAAGCCAACAAACCAACAAACCAACAAACCAACAAACCAACAAACCAACAAGCCAACAAGCCAACAAACCAACAAACCAACAAGCCAACAAACCAACAAGCCAACAAGCCAACAAACCAACAAACCAACAAACCAACAAACGAACAAACCAACAAACAAACAAACCAACAAATGAACAAACCAACAATCCAACAAACCAACAAGCCAATAAGCCAACAAACCAACAACTCAACAAACCAACAAACCAACAAACCAACAAGCCAACAAACCAACAAGCCAACAAGCCAACAAACCTACAAACCAACAAACCAACAAACGAACAAACCAACAAACAAACAAACCAACAAACCAACAAACTAACAAACCAACAAACCAAAAAACAAACAAGCCAACAAACCAACAAACCAACAAACCAACAAACCAACAAGCAAACAAGCAAACAAGCCAACAAACCAACAAACCAATAAACCAACAAACCAACAAGCCAACAAACCAACAAGCCAACAAGCCAACAAGCCAACAAACCAACAAACCAACAAACCAACGAACGAACAAACCAACAAACAAACAAACCAACAAACCAACAAACCAACAAACCAACAAACCAACAAACCAACAAGCCAACAAACCAACAAACCAACAAACCAACAAACCAACAAACCAACAAGCCAACAAACCAACAAACCAACAAACCAACAAACCAACAAACCAACAAGCCAACAAACCAACAAGCCAACAAACCAACAAACCAACAAGCCAACAAACCAACAAACCAACAAGCCAACAAACCAACAAACCAACAAGCCAACAAACCAACAAGCCAACAAGCCAACAAACCAACAAACCAACAAAACAACAAGCCAACAAGCCAACAAACCAACAAACCAACAAACCAACAAACCAACAAGCCAACAAACCAACAAGCCAACAAACCAACAAACCAACAAACCAACAAACCAACAAGCCAACAAGCCAACAAACCAACAAACCAACAAACCAACAAACCAACAAGCCAACAAACCAACAAGCCAACAAGCCAACTAACCAACAAACCAACAAACCATCAAACGAACAAACCAACAAACAAACCAACAAACCAACAAACCAACAAACCAACAAACCAACAAGCCAACAAACCAACAAACCAACAAACCAACAAACCAAAAAGCCAACAAGCCAACAAACCAACAAACCAACAAACCAACAAACGAACAAACCAACAAACAAACAAACCAACAAACCAACAAACCAACAAACCAACAAACCAACAAGCCAACAAACCAACAAGCCAACAAGCCAACAAACCAACAAACCAACAAACCAACAAACGAACAAACCAACAAACAAACAAACCAACAAACGAACAAACCAAAAATCCAACAAACCAACAAGCCAACAAGCCAACAAACCGACAAGCCAACAAACCAACAAGCCAACAAGCCAACAAACCAACAAACCAACAAACCAACAAACGAACAAATCAACAAATCAACAAACAAACAAACCAACAAACCAACAAACCAACAAACGAACAAACCAACAAGCCAACAAACCAACAAACGAACAAACCAACAAACAAACAAACCAACAAACCAACAAACCAACAAACCAACAAACCAACAAACCACCAAGTAACAAACCAACTAGCCAACAAACCAAAAAGCCAACAAGCCAACAAACGAACAAGCCAACAAGCCAACAAACCAACAAACCAACAAACCAACAAACCAACAAACCAACAAACCAACAAACCAATAAACCAACAAACCAACAAACCAACAAGCCAACAAACCAACAAACCAACATACCAGCAAACGAACAAACCAACAATCCAACAAACCAACAAGCCAACAAGCCAACAAACCAACAAGTCAACAAACCAACAAGCCAACAAGCCAACAAACCAACAAACCAATAAACCAACAAACGAACAAACCAACAAACAAACAAACCAACAAACCAACAAACCAACAAGTAACAAACAAACAAACCAACAAACCAACAAACCAACAAACCAACAAACCAACAAACCAACAAACCAACAAACCAACAAACCAACAAACCAACAAACCAACAAACCAACAAACCAACAAGCCAACAAACCACAAACCAACAAACCAACAAACCAACAAACGAACAAACCAACAAACGAACAAACCAACAAACAAACAAACCAACAAGCCAACAAACCAACAAACCAACAAACCAACAAACCAACAAACCAACAAGCCAACAAGCCAACAAACCAACAAACCAACAAGCCAACAAACCAACAAGCCAACAAGCCAACAAACCAACAAACCAACAAACCAACAAACCAACAAACCAACAAACGAACAAACCAACAAACAAACAAACCAACAAATGAACAAGCCAACAATCCAACAAACCAACAAACCAACAAACGAAAAAACCAACAAACAAACAAACCAACAAACCAACAAACCAACAAACCAACAAGCCAACAAACCAACAAACCAACAAACCAACAAACCAACAAACCAATAAACCAACAAACCAACAAGCCAACAAACCAACAAGCCAACAAGCCAACAAACCAACAAACCAACAAACCAACAAACGAACAAACCAACAAACAAACAAACCAACAAACCAACAAACCAACAAACCAACAAACCAACAAGCCAACAAACCAACAAACCAACAAACCAACAAGCAAACAAGCCAACAAACCAACAAACCAACAAACCAAAAAACTAACAAGCCAACAAACCAACAAGCCAACAAGCCAACAAGCCAACAAACCAACAAACCAACAAACCAACGAACGAACAAACAAACAAACAAACAAACCAACAAACCAACAAACCAACAAACCAACAAGCCAACAAACCAACAAACCAACAAACCAACAAACCAACAAACCAACAAACCAACAAACCAACAATCCAACAAATCAACAAACGAACAAACCAACAAACAAACAAACCAACAAACCCACAAACCAACAAACCAACAAACCAACAAACCAACAAGCCAATAAACCAACAAATCAACAAACCAACAAAACAACAAGCCAACAAGCCAACAAACCAACAAACCAACAAACCAACAAGCCAACAAACCAACAAGCCAACAAGCCAACAAACCAACAAACCAACAAACCAACAAACGAACAAACCAACCAACAAACAAACAAACAAACAAACAAACAAACAAACCAACAAACCAACAAACCAACAAACCAACAAACCAACAAACCAACAAACCAACAAACCAACTAATCAACAAGCCAACAAGCCAACAAACCAACAAACCAACAAACCAACAAGCCAACAAACCAACAAGCCAACAAACCAACAAGTAAACAAGCCAATAAACCAACAAGCCAACAAGCCAACAAACCAACAAACCAACAAACCAACAAACCAACAAGCAAACAAGCAAACAAGGCAACAAACCAACAAACCAATAAACCAACAAACCAACAAGCCAACAAACCAACAAGCCAACAAGCCAACAAGCCAACAAACCAACAAACCAACAAACCAACGAACGAACAAACCAACAAACCAACAAACAAACAAACCAACAAACCAACAAACCAACAAACCAACAAACCAACAAACCAACAAGCCAACAAACCAACAAACCAACAAACCAACAAACCAACAAACCAACAAGCCAACAAACCAACAAACCAACAAACCAACAAACCAACAAACCAACAAGCCAACAAACCAACAAGCCAACAAACCAACAAACCAACAAGCCAACAAACCAACAAACCAACAAGCCAACAAACCAACAAACCAACAAGCCAACAAACCAACAAGCCAACAAGCCAACAAACCAACAAACCAACAAAACAACAAGCCAACAAGCCAACAAACCAACAAACCAACAAACCAACAAACCAACAAGCCAACAAACCAACAAGCCAACAAACCAACAAACCAACAAACCAACAAACCAACAAGCCAACAAGCCAACAAACCAACAAACCAACAAACCAACAAACCAACAAGCCAACAAACCAACAAGCCAACAAGCCAACAAACCAACAAACCAACAAACCATCAAACGAACAAACCAACAAACAAACCAACAAACCCACAAACCAACAAACCAAAAAACCAACAAGCCAACAAACCAACAATTCAACAAACCAACAATCCAACAAGCCAACAAGCCAACAAACCAACAAACCAACAAACCAACAAACGAACAAACCAACAAACAAACAAACCAACAAACCAACAAACCAACAAACCAACAAACCAATAAGCCAACAAACCAACAAGCCAACAAGCCAACAAACCAACAAACCAACAAACCAACAAACGAACAAACCAACAAACAAACAAACCAACAAACGAACAAACCAAAAATCCAACAAACCAACAAGCCAACAAGCCAACAAACCGACAAGCCAACAAACCAACAAGCCAACAAGCCAACAAACCAACAAACCAACAAACCAACAAACGAACAAACCAACAAACTAACAAACAAACAAACCAACAAACCAACAAACCAACAAACGAACAAACCAACAAGCCAACAAACCAACAAACGAACAAACCAACAAACCAACAAACCAACAAACCAACAAACCAACAAACCAACAAACCAACAAACCAACAAACCACCAAGTAACAAACCAACTAGCCAACAAACCAACAAGCCAACAAGCCAACAAACCAACAAGCCAACAAACCAACAAACCAACAAACCAACAAACCAACAAAATAACAAACCAACAAACGAACAAACCAACAAACCAACAAACCAACAAGCCAACAAACCAACAAACCAACATACCAGCAAACGAACAAACCAACAATGCAACAAACCAACAAGCCAACAAGCCAACAAACCAACAAGTCAACAAACCAACAAGCCAACAAGCCAACAAACCAACAAACCAATAAACCAACAAACGAACAAACCAACCAACAAACAAACCAACAAACCAACATACCAACAAGTAACAAACCAACAAACCAACAAACCAACAAACCAACAAACCAACAAACCAACAAACCAACAAACCAACAAACCAACAAACCAACAAACCAACAAACCAACAAACCAACAAACCAACAAGCCAACAAACCACAAACCAACAAACCAACAAACCAACAAACGAACAAACCAACAAACGAACAAACCAACAAACAAACAAACCAACAAGCCAACAAACCAACAAACCAACAAACCAACAAACCAACAAACCAACAAGCCAACAAGCCAACAAACCAACAAACCAACAAGCCAACAAACCAACAAGCCAACAAGCCAACAAACCAACAAACCAACAAACCAACAAACCAACAAACCAACAAACGAACAAACCAACAAACAAACAAACCAACAAATGAACAAACCAACAATCCAACAAACCAACAAACCAACAAACGAAAAAACCAACAAACAAACAAACCAACAAACCAACAAACCAACAAACCAACAAGCCAACAAACCAACAAACCAACAAACCAACAAACCAACAAACCAATAAACCAACAAACCAACAAGCCAACAAACCAACAAACCAACAAGCCAACAAACCAACAAACCAACAAACCAACAAACGAACAAACCAACAAACAAACAAACCAACAAACCAACAAACCAACAAACCAACAAACCAACAAGCCAACAAACCAACAAACCAACAAACCAACAAGCAAACAAGCCAACAAACCAACAAACCAACAAACCAAAAAACTAACAAGCCAACAAACCAACAAGCCAACAAGCCAACAAGCCAACAAACCAACAAACCAACAAACCAACGAACGAACAAACAAACAAACAAACAAACCAACAAACCAACAAACCAACAAACCAACAAACCAACAAGCCAACAAACCAACAAACCAACAAACCAACAAACCAACAAACCAACAAACCAACAATCCAACAAATCAACAAACGAACAAACCAACAAACAAACAAACCAACAAACCCACAAACCAACAAACCAACAAACCAACAAACCAACAAGCCAATAAACCAACAAATGAACAAACCAACAAAACAACAAGCCAACAAGCCAACAAACCAACAAACCAACAAAGCAACAAGCCAACAAACCAACAAGCCAACAAGCCAACAAACCAACAAACCAACAAACCAACAAACGAACAAACCAACCAACAAACAAACAAACAAACAAACAAACAAACAAACCAACAAACCAACAAACCAACAAGCCAACAAAACAACAAACCAACAAACCAACTAATCAACAAGCCAACAAGCCAACAAACCAACAAACCAACAAACCAACAAGCCAACAAACCAACAAGCCAACAAACCAACAAGCCAACAAGCCAACAAACCAACAAGCCAACAAGCCAACAAGCCAACAAACCAACAAACCAACAAACCAACAAACCAACAAACCAACAAGCAAACAAGCAAACAAGCCAACAAACCAACAAACCAATAAACCAACAAACCAACAAGCCAACAAACCAACAAGCCAACAAGCCAACAAGCCAACAAACCAACAAACCAACAAACCAACGAACGAACAAACCAACAAACAAACAAACCAACAAACCAACAAACCAACAAACCAACAAACCAACAAACCAACAAGCCAACAAACCAACAAACCAACAAACCAACAAACCAACAAGCCAACAAACCAACAAACCAACAAACCAACAAACCAACAAACCAACAAGCCAACAAACCAACAAGCCAACAAACCAACAAACCAACAAGCCAACAAACCAACAAACCAACAAGCCAACAAACCAACAAACCAACAAGCCAACAAACCAACAAGCCAACAAGCCAACAAACCAACAAACCAACAAAACAATAAGCCAACAAGCCAACAAACCAACAAACCAACAAACCAACAAGCCAACAAACCAACAAGCCAACAAACCAACAAACCAACAAACCAACAAACCAACAAGCCAACAAGCCAACAAACCAAAAAAACCAACAAACCAACAAACCAACAAGCCAACAAACCAATAAGCCAACAAGCCAACAAACCAACAAACCAACAAACCATCAAACGAACAAACCAACAAACAAACCAACAAACCAACAAACCAACAAACCAACAAACCAACAAGCCAACAAACCAACAAACCAACAAACCAACAAACCAACAAGCCAACAAGCCAACAAACCAACAAACCAACAAACCAACAAACGAACAAACCAACAAACCAACAAACAAACAAACCAACAATCCAACAAACCAACAAACCAACAAACCAACAAGCCAACAAACCAACAAGCCAACAAGCCAACAAACCAACAAACCAACAAACCAACAAACGAACAAACCCACAAACAAACAAACCAACAAACGAACAAACCAAAAATCCAACAAACCAACAAGCCAACAAGCCAACAAACCGACAAGCCAACAAACCAACAAGCCAACAAGCCAACAAACCAACAAACCAACAAACCAACAAACGAACAAACCAACAAACCAACAAAAAAACAAACCAACAAACCAAGAAACCAACAAACGAACAAACGAACAAACCAACAAGCCAACAAACCAACAAACGAACAAACCAACAAACAAACAAACCAACAAACCAACAAACCAACAAACCAACAAACCAACAAACCACCAAGTAACAAACCAACTAGCCAACAAACCAACAAGCCAACAAGCCAACAAACCAACAAGCCAACAAACCAACAAACCAACAAACCAACAAACCAACAAACCCACAAACCAACAAACCAACAAACCAACAAACCAACAAACCAACAAACCAACAAGCCAACAAACCAACAAACGAACAAACCAACAAACAAACAAACCAACAAACCAACAAACCAACAAACCAACAAACCAACAAACCAACAAGCCAACAAACCAACAAACCAACAAACCAACAAACCAACAAGCCAACAAACCACCAAACCAACAAACCAACGAACGAACAAACCAACAAACAAACAAACCAACAAACCAACAAACCAACAAACCAACAAACCAACAAACCAACAAGCCAACAAACCAACAAACCAACAAACCAACAAACCAACAAGCCAACAAACCAACAAACCAACAAACCAACAAACCAACAAACCAACAAGCCAACAAACCAACAAGCCAACAAACCAACAAATCAACAAGCCAACAAACCAACAAACCAACAAGCCAACAAACCAACAAACCAACAAGCCAACAAACCAACAAGCCAACAAGCCAACAAACCAACAAACCAACAAAACAACAAGCCAACAAGCCAACAAACCAACAAACCAACAAACCAACAAACCAACAAGCCAACAAACCAACAAGCCAACAAACCAACAAACCAACAAACCAACAACCCAACAAGCCAACAAGCCAACAAACCAACAAACCAACAAACCAACAAACCAACAAGCCAACAAACCAACAAGCCAACAAGCCAACAAACCAACAAACCAACAAACCATTAAACGAACAAACCAACAAACAAACCAACAAACCCACAAACCAACAAACCAACAAACCAACAAGCCAACAAACCAACAATTCAACAAACCAACAATCCAACAAGCCAACAAGCCAACAAACCAACAAACCAACAAACCAACAAACGAACAAACCAACAAACAAACAAACCAACAAACCAACAAACCAACAAACCAACAAACCAACAAGCCAACAAACCAACAAGCCAACAAGCCAACAAACCAACAAACCAACAAACCAACAAACCAACAAACGAACAAACCAACAAACAAACAAACCAACAAACGAACAAACCAAAAATCCAACAAACCAACAAGCCAACAAGCCAACAAACCGACAAGCCAACAAACCAACAAGCCAACAAGCCAACAAACCAACAAAGCAACAAACCAACAAACGAACAAACCAACAAACTAACAAACAAACAAACCAACAAACCAACAAACCAACAAGCCAACAAACCAACAATTCAACAAACCAACAATCCAACAAGCCAACAAGCCAACAAACCCACAAACCAACAAACCAACAAACGAACAATCCAACAAACAAACAAACCAACAAACCAACAAACCAACAAACCAACAAGCCAACAAACCAACAAGCCAACAAGCCAACAAACCAACAAACCAACAAACCAACAAACGAACAAACCAACAAACAAACAAACCAACAAACGAACAAACCAAAAATCCAACAAACCAACAAGCCAACAAGCCAACAAACCGACAAGCCAACAAACCAACAAGCCAACAAGCCAACAAACCAACAAACCAACAAACCAACAAACGAACAAACCAACAAACTAACAAACAAACAAACCAATAAACCAACAAACCAACAAACGAACAAACCAACAAGCCAACAAACCAACAAACGAACAAACCAACAAACAAACAAACCAACAAACCAACAAACCAACAAACCAACAAACCAACAAACCAACAAACCACCAAGTAACAAACCAACTAGCCAACAAACCAACAAGCCAACAAGCCAACAAACCAACAAGCCAACAAACCAACAAACCAACAAACCAACAAACCAACAAACCAACAAACCAACAAACCAACAAACGAACAAACCAACAAACCAACAAACCAACAAGCCAACAAACCAACAAACCAACATACCAGCAAACGAACAAACCAACAATCCAACAAACCAACAAGCCAACAAGCCAACAAACCAACAAGTCAACAAACCAACAAGCCAACAAACCAACAAACCAACAAACCAATAAACCAACAAACGAACAAACCAACAAACAAACAAACCAACAAACCAACAAGTAACAAACCAACAAACCAACAAACCAACAAACCAACAAACCAACAAACCAACAAACCAACAAACCAACAAACCAACAAGCCAACAAACCACAAACCAACAAACCAACAAACCAACAAACGAACAAACCAACAAACGAACAAACCAACAAACAAACAAACCAACAAGCCAACAAACCAACAAACCAACAAACCAACAAACCAACAAACCAACAAGCCAACAAGCCAACAAACCAACAAACCAACAAGCCAACAAACCAACAAGCCAACAAGCCAACAAAACAACAAACCAACAAACCAACAAACGAACAAACCAACAACCAAACAAACCAACAAATGAACAAACCAACAATCCAACAAACCAACAAGCCAATAAGCCAACAAACCAACAAACCAACAAACCAACAAACCAACAAACCAACAAGCCAACAAACCAACAAGCCAACAAGCCAACAAACCTACAAACCAACAAACCAACAAACGAACAAACCAACAAACAAACAAACCAACAAACCAACAAACCAACAAACCAACAAACCAACAAACCAACAAACAAACAAACAAACAAGCCAACAAACCAACAAACCAACAAACCAACAAACCAACAAGCAAACAAGCAAACAAGCCAACAAACCAACAAACCAATAAACCAACAAACCAACAAGCCAACAAACCAACAAGCCAACAAGCCAACAAGCCAACAAACCAACAAACCAACAAACCAACGAACGAACAAACCAACAAACAAACAAACCAACAAACCAACAAACCAACAAACCAACAAGCCAACAAACCAACAAACCAACAAACCAACAAACCAACAAGCCAACAAACCAACAAACCAACAAACCAACAAACCAACAAACCAACAAGCCAACAAACCAACAAGCCAACAAACCAACAAACCAACAAGCCAACAAACCAACAAACCAACAAGCCAACAAACCAACAAACCAACAAGCCAACAAACCAACAAGCCAACAAGCCAACAAACCAACAAACCAACAAAACAACAAGCCAAAAAGCCAACAAACCAACAAACCAACAAACCAACAAACCAACAAGCCAACAAACCAACAAGCCAACAAACCAACAAACCAACAAACCAACAAACCAACAAGCCAACAAGCCAACAAACCAACAAACCAACAAACCAACAAACCAACAAGCCAACAAACCAACAAGCCAACAAGCCAACAAACCAACAAACCAACAAACCATCAAAAGAACAAACCAACAAACAAACCAACAAACCAACAAACCAACAAACCAACAAACCAACAAACCAAAAAGCCAACAAACCAACAAACCAACAAACCAACAAACCAAAAAGCCAACAAGCCAACAAACCAACAAACCAACAAACCAACAAACGAACAAACCAACAAACAAACAAACCAACAAACCAACAAACCAACAAACCAACAAGCCAACAAACCAACAAGCCAACAAGCCAACAAACCAACAAACCAACAAACCAACAAACGAACAAACCAACAAACAAACAAACCAACAAACGAACAAACCAAAAATCCAACAAACCAACAAGCCAACAAGCCAACAAACCGACAAGCCAACAAACCAACAAGCCAACAAGCCAACAAACCAACAAGCCAACAAACCAACAAACGAACAAATCAACAAACCAACAAACAAACAAACCAACAAACCAACAAACCAACAAACGAACAAACCAACAAGCCAACAAACCAACAAACGAACAAACCAACAAACAAACAAACCAACAAACCAACAAACCAACAAACCAACAAACCAACAAACCAACAAACCACCAAGTAACAAACCAACTAGCCAACAAACCAACAAGCCAACAAGCCAACAAATCAACAAGCCAACAAACCAACAAACCAACAAACCAACAAACCAACAAACCAACAAACCAACAAACCAACAAACCAACAAACCAACAAACCAACAAACCAACAAACCAACAAGCCAACAAACCAACAAACCAACATACCAGCAAACGAACAAACCAACAATCCAACAAACCAACAAGCCAACAAACCAACAAGTCAACAAACCAACAAGCCAACAAGCCAACAAACCAACAAACCAATAAACCAACAAACGAACAAACCAACAAACAAGCAAACCAACAAACCAACAAACCAACAAGTAACAAACAAACAAACCAACAAACCAACAAACCAACAAACCAACAAACCAACAAACCAACAAACCAACAAACCACAAACCAACAAACCAACAAACCAACAAACCAACAAACCAACAAGCCAACAAACCACAAACCAACAAACCAACAAACCAACAAACGAACAAACCAACAAACGAACAAACCAACAAACAAACAAACCAACAAGCCAACAAACCAACAAACCAACAAACCAACAAACCAACAAACCAACAAGCCAACAAGCCAACAAACCAACAAACCAACAAGCCAACAAACCAACAAGCCAACAAGCCAACAAACCAACAAACCAACAAACCAACAAACCAACAAACCAACAAACAAACAAACGAACAAACCAACAAACAAACAAACCAACAAATGAACAAACCAACAATCCAACAAACCAACAAACCAACAAACGAAAAAACCAACAAACAAACAAACCAACAAACCAACAAACCAACAAACCAACAAGCCAACAAACCAACAAACCAACAAACCAACAAACCAACAAACCAACAAACCAATAAACCAACAAACCAACAAGCCAACAAACCAACAAGCAAACAAGCCAACAAACCAACAAACCAACAAACCAACAAACGAACAAACCAACAAACAAACAAACCAACAAACCAACAAACCAACAAACCAACAAACCAACAAGCCAACAAACCAACAAACCAACAAACCAACAAGCAAACAAGCCAACAAACCAACAAACCAACAAACCAAAAAACTAACAAGCCAACAAACCAACAAGCCAACAAGCCAACAAGCCAACAAACCAACAAACCAACAAACCAACGAACGAACAAACAAACAAACAAACAAACCAACAAACCAACAAACCAACAAACCAACAAGCCAACAAACCAACAAACCAACAAACCAACAAACCAACAAACCAACAAACCAACAATCCAACAAATCAACAAACGAACAAACCAACAAACAAACAAACCAACAAACCCAAAAACCAACAAACCAACAAACCAACAAACCAACAAGCCAATAAACCAACAAACCAACAAACCAACAAAACAACAAGCCAACAAGCCAACAAACCAACAAACCAACAAACCAACAAGCCAACAAACCAACAAGCCAACAAGCCAACAAACCAACAAACCAACAAACCAACAAACGAACAAACCAACCAACAAACAAACAAACAAACAAACAAACAAACAAACCAACAAACCAACAAACCAACAAATTAACAAGCCAACAAACCAACAAACCAAAAAACCAACTAATCAACAAGCCAACAAGCCAACAAACCAACAAACCAACAAACCAACAAGCCAACAAACCAACAAGCCAACAAACCAACAAGCCAACAAGCCAACAAACCAACAAGCCAACAAGCCAACAAACCAACAAACCAACAAACCAAAAAACCAACAAGCAAACAAGCAAACAAGCCAACAAACCAACAAACCAATAAACCAACAAACCAACAAGCCAACAAACCAACAAGCCAACAAGCCAACAAGCCAACAAACCAACAAACAAACAAACCAACGAACGAACAAACCAACAAACAAACAAACCAACAAACCAACAAACCAACAAACCAACAAGCCAACAAGCCAACAAACCAACAAACCAACAAACCAACAAACCAACAAGCCAACAAACCAACAAACCAACAAACCAACAAACCAACAAACCAACAAGCCAACAAACCAACAAGCCAACAAACCAACAAACCAACAAGCCAACAAACCAACAAACCAACAAGCCAACAAACCAACAAACCAACAAGCCAACAAGCCAACAAACCAACAAGCCAACAAGCCAACAAGCCAACAAACCAACAAACCAACAAAACAACAAAACAACAAGCCAACAAGCCAACAAACCAACAAACCAACAAACCAGCAAACCAACAAGCCAACAAACCAACAAGCCAACAAACCAACAAACCAACAAACCAACAAACCAACAAGCCAACAAGCCAACAAACCAAAAAAACCAACAAACCAACAAACCAACAAGCCAACAAACCAATAAGCCAACAAGCCAACAAACCAACAAACCAACAAACCATCAAACGAACAAACCAACAAACAAACCAACAAACCAACAAACCAACAAACCAACAAACCAACAAACCAACAAGCCAACAAACCAACAAACCAACAAACCAACAAACCAACAAGCCAACAAGCCAACAAACCAACAAACCAACAAACCAACAAACGAACAAAACAACAAACCAACAAACAAACAAACCAACAAACCAACAAACCAACAAACCAACAAACCAACAAACCAACAAGCCAACAAACCAACAAGCCAACAAGCCAACAAACCAACAAACCAACAAACCAACAAACGAACAAACCAACAAACAAACAAACCAACAAACGAACAAACCAAAAATCCAACAAACCAACAAGCCGACAAGCCAACAAACTGACAAGCCAACAAACCAACAAGCCAACAAGCCAACAAACCAACAAACCAACAAACCAACAAACGAACAAACCAACAAACCAACAAAAAAACAAACCAACAAACTAACAAACCAACAAACGAACAAACCAACAAGCCAACAAACCAACAAACGAACAAACCAACAAACAAACAAACCAACAAACCAACAAACCAACAAACCAACAAACCACCAAGTAACAAACCAACTAGCCAACAAACCAACAAGCCAACAAGCCAACAAACCAACAAGCCAACAAACCAACAAACCAACAAACCAACAAACCAACAAACCAACAAACCAACAAACCAACAAACCAACAAACCAACAAACCAACAAACCAACAAACCAACAAACCAACAAACCAACAAGCCGACAAACCAACAAACCAACATACCAGCAAACGAACAAACCAACAATCCAACAAACCAACAAGCCAACAAGCCAACAAGCCAACAAACCAACAAACCAACAAACCAACGAACGAACAAACCAACAAACAAACAAACCAACAAACCAACAAACCAACAAACCAACAAACCAACAAGCCAACAAGCCAACAAACCAACAAACCAACAAACCAACAAACCAACAAACCAACAAATCAACAAACCAACAAACCAACAAACCAACAAACCAACAAGCCAACAAACCAACAAGCCAACAAACCAACAAACCAACAAACCAACAAACCAACAAGCCAACAAACCAACAAACCAACAAGCCAACAAACCAACAAGCCAACAAGCCAACAAGCCAACAAACCAACAAACCAACAAAACAACAAGCCAACAAGCCAACAAACCAACAAACCAACAAGCCAACAAACCAACAAGCCAACAAGCCAACAAGCCAACAAACCAACAAACCAACAAAACAACAAACCAACAAGCCAACAAGCCAACAAACCAAAAAAACCAACAAACCAACAAACCAACAAGCCAACAAACCAATAAGCCAACAAGCCAACAAACCAACAAACCAACAAACCATCAAACGAACAAACCAACAAACAAACCAACAAACCAACAAACCAACAAACCAACAAACCAACAAGCCAACAAACCAACAAACCAACAAACCAACAAACCAACAAGCCAACAAGCCAACAAACCAACAAACCAACAAACCAACAAACGAACAAAACAACAAACCAACAAACAAACAAACCAACAAACCAACAAACCAACAAACCAACAAACCAACAAACCAACAAGCCAACAAACCAACAAGCCAACAAGCCAACAAACCAACAAACCAACAAACGAACAAACCAACAAACAAACAAACCAACAAACGAACAAACCAAAAATCCAACAAACCAACAAGCCGACAAGCCAACAAACCGACAAGCCAACAAACCAACAAGCCAACAAGCCAACAAACCAACAAACTAACAAACCAACAAACGAACAAACCAACAAACCAACAAAAAAACAAACCAACAAACTAACAAACCAACAAACGAACAAACCAACAAGCCAACAAACCAACAAACGAACAAACCAACAAACAAACAAACCAACAAACCAACAAACCAACAAACCAACAAACCACCAAGTAACAAACCAACTAGCCAACAAACCAACAAGCCAACAAGCCAACAAACCAACAAGCCAACAAACCAACAAACCAACAAACCAACAAACCAACAAACCAACAAACCAACAAACCAACAAACCAACAAACCAACAAACCAACAAACCAACAAACCAACAAGCCAACAAACCAACAAACCAACATACCAGCAAACGAACAAACCAACAATCCAACAAACCAACAAGCCAACAAGCCAACAAACCAACAAGTCAACAAACCAACAAGCCAACAATCCAACAAACCAATAAACCAACAAACGAACAAACCAACAAAAAAACAAACCAACAAACCAACAAACCAACAAGTAACAAACCAACAAACCAACAAACCAACAAACCAACAAACCAACAAACCAACAAAGCAACAAACCAACAAACCAACAAACCAACAAACCAACAAACCAACAAACCAACAAACCTACAAACCAACAAGCCAACAAACCACAAACCAACAAACCAACAACCCAACAAACGAACAAACCAACAAACGAACAAACCAACAAACAAACAAACCAACAAGCCAACAAACCAACAAACCAACAAACCAACAAACCAACAAACCAACAAGCCAACAAGCCAACAAACCAACAAACCAACAAGCCAACAAACCAACAAGCCAACAAGCCAACAAACCAACAAACCAACAAACGAACAAACCAACAAACAAACAAACCAACAAATGAACAAACCAACAATCCAACAAACCAACAAGCCAATAAACCAACAAACCAACAAGCCAACAACCCAACAAGCCAACAAGCCAACAAACCAACAAACCAACAAACCAACAAACGCAAAAACCAACAAACAAACAAACCAAGAAACCAACAAACCAACAAACCAACAAGCCAACAAACCAACAAACCAACAAACCAACAAACCAACAAACGAACAAACCAACAAACCAACAAACAAACAAACCAACAAACCAACAAACCAACAAACCAACAAACCAACAAGCCAACAAACCAACAAGCCAACAAGCCAACAAACCAACAAACCAACAAACCAACAAACGAACAAACCAACAAACAAACAAACCAACGAACGAACAAACCAAAAATCCAACAAACCAACAAGCCAACAAGCCAACAAACCGACAAGCCAACAAACCAACAAGCCAACAAGCCAACAAACCAACAAACCAACAAACCAACATACGAACAAACCAACAAACCAACAAAGAAACAAACCAACAAACCAACAAACCAACAAACGAACAAACCAACAAGCCAACAAACCAACAAACGAACAAACCAACAAACAAACAAACCAACAAACCAACAAACCAACAAACCAAAAAACCAACAAACCACCAAGTAACAAACCAACTAGCCAACAAACCAACAAGCCAACAAGCCAACAAACCAACAAGCCAACAAACCAACAAACCAACAAACCAACAAACCAACAAACCAACAAACCAACAAACCAACAAACCAACAAACCAACAAACCAACAAACCAACAAACCAACAAACCAACAAACCAACAAGCCAACAAACCAACAAACCAACATACCAGCAAACGAACAAACCAACAATCCAACAAACCAACAAGCCAACAAGCCAACAAACCAACAAGTCAACAAACCAACAAGCCAACAAGCCAACAAACCAATAAACCAACAAACGAACAAACCAACAAACAAACAAACCAACAAACCAACAAACCAACAAGTAACAAACCAACAAACCAACAAACCAACAAACCAACAAACCAACAAACCAACAAACCAACAAACCAACAAACCAACAAACCAATAAACCAACAAACCTACAAACCAACAAGCCAACAAACCACAAATCAACAAACCAACAAACCAACAAACGAACAAACCAACAAACGAACAAAACAACAAACAAACAAACCAACAAGCCAACAAACCAACAAACCAACAAACCAACAAACCAACAAACCAACAAGCCAACAAGCCCACAAACCAACAAACCAACAAGCCAACAAACCAACAAGCCAACAAGCCAACAAACCAACAAACCAACAAACGAACAAACCAACAAACAAACAAACCAACAAATGAACAAACCAACAATCCAACAAACCAACAAGCCAATAAGCCAACAAACCAACAAGCCAACAAACCAACAAGCCAACAAGCCAACAAACCAACAAACCAACAAACGCAAAAACCAACAAACAAACAAACCAACAAACCAACAAACCAACAAACCAACAAGCCAACAAACCAACAAACCAACAAACCAACAAACCAACAAACCAACAAACCAACAAACCAATAAACCAACAAACCAACAAGCCAACAAACCAACAAACCAACAAACCAACAAACGAACAAACCAACAAACAAACAAACCAACAAACCAACAAACCAACAAACCAACAAACCAACAAACCAACAAGCCAACAAACCAACAAACCAACAAACCAACAAACCAACAAGCAAACAAGCCAACAAACCAACAAACCAACAAACCTAAAAACTAACAAGCCAACAAACCAACAAGCCAACAAGCCAACAAGCCAACAAACCAACAAACCAACAAACCAACGAACGAACAAACAAACAAACAAACAAACCAACAAACCAACAAACCAATAAACCAACAAACCAACAAGCCAACAAACCAACAAACCAACAAACCAACAAACCAACAAACCAACAAACCAACAATCCAACAAATCAACAAACGAACAAACCAACAAACAAACAAACCAACAAACCCACAAACCAACAAACCAACAAACCAACAAACCAACAAGCCAACAAACCAACAAACCAACAAACCAACAAACCAACAAGCCAAGAAGCCAACAAACCAACAAACCAACAAACCAACAAACCAACAAACCAACAAGCCAACAAACCAACAAGCCAACAAGCCAACAAACCAACAAACCAACAAACCAAAAAACGAACAAACCAACAAACAAACAAACAAACAAACCAACAAACCAACAAACCAAAAAACCAACAAGCCAACAAACCAACAAACCAACAAACCAACTAATCAACAAGCAACAAGCCAACAAAAAACAAACCAACAAACCAACAAGCCAACAAACCAACAAGCCAACAAGCCAACAAACCAACAAACCAACAAACCAAAAAACGAACAAACCAACAAACAAACAAACTAACAAACCAACAAACCAACAAGCCAACAAACCAACAAGCCAACAAGCCAACAAACCAACAAGCCAACAAACCAACAAGCCAACAAGCCAACTAACCAACAAACCAAGAAACCAACAAACCAACAAACCAACAAACCAACAAGCCAACAAACCGACAAGCCAACAAACGAATAAACTAACAAACCAACAAACCAACAAACGAACAAGCCAACAAACCAACAAACAAACAAACCAACAAACCAACAAACCAACAAACCAACAAACCAACAAACCACCAAGTAACAAACCAACTAGCCAACAAACCAACAAGCCAACAAGCCAACAAACCAACAAGCCAACAAACCAACAAACCAACAAACCAACAAACCAACAAACCAACAAACCAACAAACCAACAAACCAACAAACCAACAAACCAACAAACCAACAAACCAACAAACCAACAAACCAACAAACCAACAAACCAACAAACCAACAAGCCAACAAACCAACAAACCAACATACCAGCAAACGAACAAACCAACAATCCAACAAACCAACAAGCCAACAAGCCAACAAACCAACAAGTCAACAAACCAACAAGCCAACAAGCCAACAAACCAATAAACCAACAAACGAACAAACCAACAAACAAACAAACCAACAAACCAACAAACCAACAAGTAACAAACCAACAAACCAACAAACCAACAAACCAACAAACCAACAAACCAACAAACCAACAAACCAACAAACCAACAAACCAACAAACCAACAAACCAACAAACCTACAAACCAACAAGCCAACAAACCACAAACCAACAAACCAACAAACCAACAAACGAACAAACCAACAAACGAACAAACCAACAAACAAACAAACCAACAAGCCAACAAACCAACAAACCAACAAACCAACAAACCAACAAGCCAACAAGCCAACAAACCAACAAACCAACAAGCCAACAAACCAACAAGCCAACAAGCCAACAAACCAACAAACCAACAAACGAACAAACCAACAAACAAACAAACCAACAAATGAACAAACCAACAATTAAACAAACCAACAAGCCAATAAGCCAACAAACCAACAAGCCAACAAACCAACAAGCCAACAAATCAACAAACCAACAAACTAACAAACGCAAAAACCAACAAACAAACAAACCAAGAAACCAACAAACCAACAAACCAACAAGCCAACAAACCAACAAACCAACAAACCAACAAACCAACAAACGAACAAACCAACAAACCAACAAACAAACAAACCAACAAACCAACAAACCAACAAACCAACAAACCAACAAGCCAACAAACCAACAAGCCAACAAGCCAACAAAACAACAAACCAACAAACCAACAAACGAACAAACCAACAAACAAACAAACCAACAAACGAACAAACCAAAAATCCAACAAACCAACAAGCCAACAAGCCAACAAACCGACAAGCCAACAAACCAACAAGCCAACAAGCCAACAAACCAACAAACCAACAAACCAACAAACGAACAAACCAACAAACCAAAAAAAAAACAAACCAACAAACCAACAAACCAACAAACGAACAAACCAACAAGCCAACAAACCAACAAACGAACAAACCAACAAACAAACAACCAACAAACCAACAAACCAACAAACCAACAAACCACCAAGTAACAAACCAACTAGCCAACAAACCAACAAGCCAACAAGCCAACAAACCAACAAGCCAACAAACCAACAAACCAACAAACCAACAAACCAACAAACCAACAAACCAACAAACCAACAAACCAACAAACCAACAAACCAACAAACCAACAAACCAACAAACCAACAAACCAACAAACCAACAAACCAACAAACCAACAAGCCAACAAACCAACAAACCAACATACCAGCAAACGAACAAACCAACAATCCAACAAACCAACAAGCCAACAAGCCAACAAACCAACAAGTCAACAAACCAACAAGCCAACAAGCTAACAAACCAATAAACCAACAAACGAACAAACCAACAAACAAACAAACCAACAAACCAACAAACCAACAAGTAACAAACCAACAAACCAACAAACCAACAAACCAACAAACCAACAAACCAACAAACCAACAAACCAACAAACCAACAAACCAACAAACCAACAAACCTACAAACCAACAAGCCAACAAACCACAAACCAACAAACCAACAAACCAACAAACGAACAAACCAACAAACGAACAAACCAACAAACAAACAAACCAACAAGCCAACAAACCAACAAACCAACAAACCAACAAACCAACAAACCAACAAGCCGACAAGCCAACAAACCAACAAACCAACAAGCCAACAAACCAACAAGCCAACAAGCCAACAAACCAACAAACCAACAAACGAACAAACCAACAAACAAACAAACCAACAAATGAACAAACCAACAATCCAACAAACCAACAAGCCAATAAGCCAACAAACCAACAAGCCAACAAACCAACAAGCCAACAAGCCAACAAACCAACAAACCAACAAACGCAAAAATCAACAAACAAACAAACCAACAAACCAACAAACCAACAAACCAACAAGCCAACAAACCAACAAACCAACAAACCAACAAACCAACAAACCAACAAACCAATAAACCAACAAACCAACAAGCCAACAAACCAATAAGCCAACAAGCCAACAAACCAACAAACCAACAAACCAACAAACGAACAAACCAACAAACAAACAAACCAACAAACCAACAAACCAACAAACCAACAAACCAACAAGCCAACAAACCAACAAACCAACAAACCAACAAACCAACAAGCAAACAAGCCAACAAACCAACAAACCAACAAACCTAAAAACTAACAAGCCAACAAACCAACAAGCCAACAAGCCAACAAGCCAACAAACCAACAAACCAACAAACCAACGAACGAACAAACAAACAAACAAACAAACCAACAAACCAACAAACCAATAAACCAACAAACCAACAAGCCAACAAACCAACAAACCAACAAACCAACAAACCAACAAACCAACAAACCAACAATCCAACAAATCAACAAACGAACAAACCAACAAACAAACAAACCAACAAACCCACAAACCCACAAACCAACAAACCAACAAACCAACAAACCAACAAGCCAACAAACCAACAAACCAACATACCAACAAACCAACAAGCCAACAAGCCAACAAACCAACAAACCAACAAACCAACAAACCAACAAACCAACAAGCCAACAAACCAACAAGCCAACAAGCCAACAAACCAACAAACCAACAAACCAAAAAACGAACAAACCAACAAACAAACAAACAAACAAACCAACAAACCAACAAACCAACAAACCAACAAACCAACAAGCCAACAAACGAACAAGCCAACAAACCAACAAACCAACAAGCCAACAAACCAACAAACCAAAAAACCAACAAACCAACAAGCCAACAAGCCAACAAACCAACAAACCAACAAACCAACAAACCAACAAGCCAACAAACCAACAAGCCAACAAGCCAACAAACCAACAAACCAACAAACCATCAAACGAACAAACCAACAAACAAACAAACCAACAAACCAACAAACCAACAAACCAACAAACCAACAAGCCAACAAACCAACAAGCCAACAAACCAACAAACCAACAAACCAACAAGCCAACAAGCCAACAAACCAACAAACCAACAAACCAACAAACGAACAAACCAACAAACAAACAAACCAACAAACCAACAAACCAACAAGCCAACAAACCGACAAGCCAACAAACCAACAAGCCAACAAGCCAACAAACCAACAAGCCAACAAACCAAAAAACGAACAAACCAACAAACCAACAAACAAACACCCCAACAAACCAACAAACCAACAAACGAACAAACCAACAAGCCAACAAACCAACAAACGAACAAACCAACAAACAAACAAACCAACAAACCAACAAACCACCAAGTAACAAACCAACTAGCCAACAAACCAACAAGCCAACAAGCCAACAAACCAACAAGCCAACAAACCAACAAACCAACAAACCAACAAACCAACAAACCAACAAACCAAAAAACCAATAAACCAACAAACCAACAAACCAACAAGCCAAGAAACCAACAAACCAACATACCAGCAAACGAACAAACCAACAATCCAACAAACCAACAAGCCAACAAGCCAACAAACCAACAAGTCAACAAACCAACAAGCCAACAAGCCAACAAAGCAACAAACCAATAAACCAACAAACGAACAAACCAACAAACAAACAAACCAACAAACAAACAAACCAACAAACCAACAAGTAACAAACCAACAAACCAACAAACCAACAAACCAACAAACCAACAAACCAACAAACCAACAAACCAACAAACCAACAAACCAACAAACCAACAAACCAACAAACCAACAAACCAACAAACCAACAAACCAACAAACCAACAAACCAACAAACCAACAAGCCAACAAACCACAAACCAAAAAACCAACAAACCAACAAACGAACAAACCAACAAACGAACAAACCAACAAACAAACAAACCAACAAGCCAACAAACCAACAAACCAACAAACCAACAAACCAACAAACCAACAAACCAACAAACAAACAAACCAACAAGCCAACAAACCAACAAACCAACAAACCAACAAACCAACAAACCAACAAACCACCAAGTAACAAACCAACTAGCCAACAAACCAACAAGCCAACAAGCCAACAAACCAACAAGCCAACAAACCAACAAACCAACAAACCAACAAACCAACAAACCAACAAACCAACAAACCAACAAACCAACAAACCAACAAACCAACAAACCAACAAACCAACAAACCAACAAGCCAACAAACCAACAAACCAACATACCAGCAAACGAACAAACCAACAATCCAACAAACCAACAAGCCAACAAGCCAACAAACCAACAAGTCAACAAACCAACAAGCCAACAATCCAACAAACCAATAAACCAACAAACGAACAAACCAACAAACAAACAAACCAACAAACCAACAAACCAACAAGTAACAAACCAACAAACCAACAAACCAACAAACCAACAAACCAACAAAGCAACAAACCAACAAACCAACAAACCAACAAACCAACAAACCAACAAACCAACAAACCTACAAACCAACAAGCCAACAAACCACAAACCAACAAACCAACAACCCAACAAACGAACAAACCAACAAACGAACAAACCAACAAACAAACAAACCAACAAGCCAACAAACCAACAAACCAACAAACCAACAAACCAACAAACCAACAAGCCAACAAGCCAACAAACCAACAAACCAACAAGCCAACAAACCAACAAGCCAACAAGCCAACAAACCAACAAACCAACAAACGAACAAACCAACAAACAAACAAACCAACAAATGAACAAACCAACAATCCAACAAACCAACAAGCCAATAAACCAACAAACCAACAAGCCAACAAACCAACAAGCCAACAAGCCAACAAACCAACAAACCAACAAACCAACAAACGCAAAAACCAACAAACAAACAAACCAAGAAACCAACAAACCAACAAACCAACAAGCCAACAAACCAACAAACCAACAAACCAACAAACCAACAAACGAACAAACCAACAAACCAACAAACAAACAAACCAACAAACCAACAAACCAACAAACCAACAAACCAACAAGCCAACAAACCAACAAGCCAACAAGCCAACAAACCAACAAACCAACAAACCAACAAACGAACAAACCAACAAACAAACAAACCAACGAACGAACAAACCAAAAATCCAACAAACCAACAAGCCAACAAGCCAACAAACCGACAAGCCAACAAACCAACAAGCCAACAAGCCAACAAACCAACAAACCAACAAACCAACAAACGAACAAACCAACAAACCAACAAAGAAACAAACCAACAAACCAACAAACCAACAAACGAACAAACCAACAAGCCAACAAACCAACAAACGAACAAACCAACAAACAAACAAACCAACAAACCAACAAACCAACAAACCAAAAAACCAACAAACCACCAAGTAACAAACCAACTAGCCAACAAACCAACAAGCCAACAAGCCAACAAACCAACAAGCCAACAAACCAACAAACCAACAAACCAACAAACCAACAAACCAACAAACCAACAAACCAACAAACCAACAAACCAACAAACCAACAAACCAACAAACCAACAAACCAACAAACCAACAAGCCAACAAACCAACAAACCAACATACCAGCAAACGAACAAACCAACAATCCAACAAACCAACAAGCCAACAAGCCAACAAACCAACAAGTCAACAAACCAACAAGCCAACAAGCCAACAAACCAATAAACCAACAAACGAACAAACCAACAAACAAACAAACCAACAAACCAACAAACCAACAAGTAACAAACCAACAAACCAACAAACCAACAAACCAACAAACCAACAAACCAACAAACCAACAAACCAACAAACCAACAAACCAACAAACCAATAAACCAACAAACCTACAAACCAACAAGCCAACAAACCACAAATCAACAAACCAACAAACCAACAAACGAACAAACCAACAAACGAACAAAACAACAAACAAACAAACCAACAAGCCAACAAACCAACAAACCAACAAACCAACAAACCAACAAACCAACAAGCCAACAAGCCCACAAACCAACAAACCAACAAGCCAACAAACCAACAAGCCAACAAGCCAACAAACCAACAAACCAACAAACGAACAAACCAACAAACAAACAAACCAACAAATGAACAAACCAACAATCCAACAAACCAACAAGCCAATAAGCCAACAAACCAACAAGCCAACAAACCAACAAGCCAACAAGCCAACAAACCAACAAACCAACAAACGCAAAAACCAACAAACAAACAAACCAACAAACCAACAAACCAACAAACCAACAAGCCAACAAACCAACAAACCAACAAACCAACAAACCAACAAACCAACAAACCAACAAACCAATAAACCAACAAACCAACAAGCCAACAAACCAACAAACCAACAAACCAACAAACGAACAAACCAACAAACAAACAAACCAACAAACCAACAAACCAACAAACCAACAAACCAACAAACCAACAAGCCAACAAACCAACAAACCAACAAACCAACAAACCAACAAGCAAACAAGCCAACAAACCAACAAACCAACAAACCTAAAAACTAACAAGCCAACAAACCAACAAGCCAACAAGCCAACAAGCCAACAAACCAACAAACCAACAAACCAACGAACGAACAAACAAACAAACAAACAAACCAACAAACCAACAAACCAATAAACCAACAAACCAACAAGCCAACAAACCAACAAACCAACAAACCAACAAACCAACAAACCAACAAACCAACAATCCAACAAATCAACAAACGAACAAACCAACAAACAAACAAACCAACAAACCCACAAACCAACAAACCAACAAACCAACAAACCAACAAGCCAACAAACCAACAAACCAACAAACCAACAAACCAACAAACCAACAAGCCAAGAAGCCAACAAACCAACAAACCAACAAACCAACAAACCAACAAACCAACAAGCCAACAAACCAACAAGCCAACAAGCCAACAAACCAACAAACCAACAAACCAAAAAACGAACAAACCAACAAACAAACAAACAAACAAACCAACAAACCAACAAACCAAAAAACCAACAAGCCAACAAACCAACAAACCAACAAACCAACTAATCAACAAGCAACAAGCCAACAAAAAACAAACCAACAAACCAACAAGCCAACAAACCAACAAGCCAACAAGCCAACAAACCAACAAACCAACAAACCAAAAAACGAACAAACCAACAAACAAACAAACTAACAAACCAACAAACCAACAAGCCAACAAACCAACAAGCCAACAAGCCAACAAACCAACAAGCCAACAAACCAACAAGCCAACAAGCCAACTAACCAACAAACCAAGAAACCAACAAACCAACAAACCAACAAACCAACAAGCCAACAAACCGACAAGCCAACAAACGAATAAACTAACAAACCAACAAACCAACAAACGAACAAGCCAACAAACCAACAAACAAACAAACCAACAAACCAACAAACCAACAAACCAACAAACCAACTAGCCAACAAACCAACAAGCCAACAAGCCAACAAACCAACAAGCCAACAAACCAACAAACCAACAAACCAACAAACCAACAAACCAACAAACCAACAAACCAACAAACCAACAAACCAACAAACCAACAAACCAACAAACCAACAAACCAACAAACCAACAAACCAACAAACCAACAAACCAACAAGCCAACAAACCAACAAACCAACATACCAGCAAACGAACAAACCAACAATCCAACAAACCAACAAGCCAACAAGCCAACAAACCAACAAGTCAACAAACCAACAAGCCAACAAGCCAACAAACCAATAAACCAACAAACGAACAAACCAACAAACAAACAAACCAACAAACCAACAAACCAACAAGTAACAAACCAACAAACCAACAAACCAACAAACCAACAAACCAACAAACCAACAAACCAACAAACCAACAAACCAACAAACCAACAAACCAACAAACCAACAAACCTACAAACCAACAAGCCAACAAACCACAAACCAACAAACCAACAAACCAACAAACGAACAAACCAACAAACGAACAAACCAACAAACAAACAAACCAACAAGCCAACAAACCAACAAACCAACAAACCAACAAACCAACAAGCCAACAAGCCAACAAACCAACAAACCAACAAGCCAACAAACCAACAAGCCAACAAGCCAACAAACCAACAAACCAACAAACGAACAAACCAACAAACAAACAAACCAACAAATGAACAAACCAACAATTAAACAAACCAACAAGCCAATAAGCCAACAAACCAACAAGCCAACAAACCAACAAGCCAACAAATCAACAAACCAACAAACTAACAAACGCAAAAACCAACAAACAAACAAACCAAGAAACCAACAAACCAACAAACCAACAAGCCAACAAACCAACAAACCAACAAACCAACAAACCAACAAACGAACAAACCAACAAACCAACAAACAAACAAACCAACAAACCAACAAACCAACAAACCAACAAACCAACAAGCCAACAAACCAACAAGCCAACAAGCCAACAAAACAACAAACCAACAAACCAACAAACGAACAAACCAACAAACAAACAAACCAACAAACGAACAAACCAAAAATCCAACAAACCAACAAGCCAACAAGCCAACAAACCGACAAGCCAACAAACCAACAAGCCAACAAGCCAACAAACCAACAAACCAACAAACCAACAAACGAACAAACCAACAAACCAACAAAAAAACAAACCAACAAACCAACAAACCAACAAACGAACAAACCAACAAGCCAACAAACCAACAAACGAACAAACCAACAAACAAACAAACCAACAAACCAACAAACCAACAAACCAACAAACCACCAAGTAACAAACCAACTAGCCAACAAACCAACAAGCCAACAAGCCAACAAACCAACAAGCCAACAAACCAACAAACCAACAAACCAACAAACCAACAAACCAACAAACCAACAAACCAACAAACCAACAAACCAACAAACCAACAAACCAACAAACCAACAAACCAACAAACCAACACACCAACAAACCAACAAACCAACAAGCCCACAAACCAACAAACCAACATACCAGCAAACGAACAAACCAACAATCCAACAAACCAACAAGCCAACAAGCCAACAAACCAACAAACCAACAAACCAACAAACCAACAAACCAACAAACCAACAAACCAACAAACCAACAAACCAACAAACCAACAAACCAACAAACCAACAAACCAACAAGCCAACAAACCAACAAACCAACATACCAGCAAACGAACAAACCAACAATCCAACAAACCAACAAGCCAACAAGCCAACAAACCAACAAGTCAACAAACCAACAAGCCAACAAGCCAACAAACCAATAAACCAACAAACGAACAAACCAACAAACAAACAAACCAACAAACCAACAAACCAACAAGTAACAAACCAACAAACCAACAAACCAACAAACCAACAAACCAACAAACCAACAAACCAACAAACCAACAAACCAACAAACCAACAAACCAACAAACCAACAAACCTACAAACCAACAAGCCAACAAACCACAAACCAACAAACCAACAAACCAACAAACGAACAAACCAACAAACGAACAAACCAACAAACAAACAAACCAACAAGCCAACAAACCAACAAACCAACAAACCAACAAACCAACAAGCCAACAAGCCAACAAACCAACAAACCAACAAGCCAACAAACCAACAAGCCAACAAGCCAACAAACCAACAAACCAACAAACGAACAAACCAACAAACAAACAAACCAACAAATGAACAAACCAACAATTAAACAAACCAACAAGCCAATAAGCCAACAAACCAACAAGCCAACAAACCAACAAGCCAACAAATCAACAAACCAACAAACTAACAAACGCAAAAACCAACAAACAAACAAACCAAGAAACCAACAAACCAACAAACCAACAAGCCAACAAACCAACAAACCAACAAACCAACAAACCAACAAACGAACAAACCAACAAACCAACAAACAAACAAACCAACAAACCAACAAACCAACAAACCAACAAACCAACAAGCCAACAAACCAACAAGCCAACAAGCCAACAAAACAACAAACCAACAAACCAACAAACGAACAAACCAACAAACAAACAAACCAACAAACGAACAAACCAAAAATCCAACAAACCAACAAGCCAACAAGCCAACAAACCGACAAGCCAACAAACCAACAAGCCAACAAGCCAACAAACCAACAAACCAACAAACCAACAAACGAACAAACCAACAAACCAAAAAAAAAACAAACCAACAAACCAACAAACCAACAAACGAACAAACCAACAAGCCAACAAACCAACAAACGAACAAACCAACAAACAAACAACCAACAAACCAACAAACCAACAAACCAACAAACCACCAAGTAACAAACCAACTAGCCAACAAACCAACAAGCCAACAAGCCAACAAACCAACAAGCCAACAAACCAACAAACCAACAAACCAACAAACCAACAAACCAACAAACCAACAAACCAACAAACCAACAAACCAACAAACCAACAAACCAACAAACCAACAAACCAACAAACCAACAAACCAACAAACCAACAAACCAACAAGCCAACAAACCAACAAACCAACATACCAGCAAACGAACAAACCAACAATCCAACAAACCAACAAGCCAACAAGCCAACAAACCAACAAGTCAACAAACCAACAAGCCAACAAGCTAACAAACCAATAAACCAACAAACGAACAAACCAACAAACAAACAAACCAACAAACCAACAAACCAACAAGTAACAAACCAACAAACCAACAAACCAACAAACCAACAAACCAACAAACCAACAAACCAACAAACCAACAAACCAACAAACCAACAAACCAACAAACCTACAAACCAACAAGCCAACAAACCACAAACCAACAAACCAACAAACCAACAAACGAACAAACCAACAAACGAACAAACCAACAAACAAACAAACCAACAAGCCAACAAACCAACAAACCAACAAACCAACAAACCAACAAACCAACAAGCCGACAAGCCAACAAACCAACAAACCAACAAGCCAACAAACCAACAAGCCAACAAGCCAACAAACCAACAAACCAACAAACGAACAAACCAACAAACAAACAAACCAACAAATGAACAAACCAACAATCCAACAAACCAACAAGCCAATAAGCCAACAAACCAACAAGCCAACAAACCAACAAGCCAACAAGCCAACAAACCAACAAACCAACAAACGCAAAAATCAACAAACAAACAAACCAACAAACCAACAAACCAACAAACCAACAAGCCAACAAACCAACAAACCAACAAACCAACAAACCAACAAACCAACAAACCAATAAACCAACAAACCAACAAGCCAACAAACCAATAAGCCAACAAGCCAACAAACCAACAAACCAACAAACCAACAAACGAACAAACCAACAAACAAACAAACCAACAAACCAACAAACCAACAAACCAACAAACCAACAAGCCAACAAACCAACAAACCAACAAACCAACAAACCAACAAGCAAACAAGCCAACAAACCAACAAACCAACAAACCTAAAAACTAACAAGCCAACAAACCAACAAGCCAACAAGCCAACAAGCCAACAAACCAACAAACCAACAAACCAACGAACGAACAAACAAACAAACAAACAAACCAACAAACCAACAAACCAATAAACCAACAAACCAACAAGCCAACAAACCAACAAACCAACAAACCAACAAACCAACAAACCAACAAACCAACAATCCAACAAATCAACAAACGAACAAACCAACAAACAAACAAACCAACAAACCCACAAACCCACAAACCAACAAACCAACAAACCAACAAACCAACAAGCCAACAAACCAACAAACCAACATACCAACAAACCAACAAGCCAACAAGCCAACAAACCAACAAACCAACAAACCAACAAACCAACAAACCAACAAGCCAACAAACCAACAAGCCAACAAGCCAACAAACCAACAAACCAACAAACCAAAAAACGAACAAACCAACAAACAAACAAACAAACAAACCAACAAACCAACAAACCAACAAACCAACAAACCAACAAGCCAACAAACGAACAAGCCAACAAACCAACAAACCAACAAGCCAACAAACCAACAAACCAAAAAACCAACAAACCAACAAGCCAACAAGCCAACAAACCAACAAACCAACAAACCAACAAACCAACAAGCCAACAAACCAACAAGCCAACAAGCCAACAAACCAACAAACCAACAAACCATCAAACGAACAAACCAACAAACAAACAAACCAACAAACCAACAAACCAACAAACCAACAAACCAACAAGCCAACAAACCAACAAGCCAACAAACCAACAAACCAACAAACCAACAAGCCAACAAGCCAACAAACCAACAAACCAACAAACCAACAAACGAACAAACCAACAAACAAACAAACCAACAAACCAACAAACCAACAAGCCAACAAACCGACAAGCCAACAAACCAACAAGCCAACAAGCCAACAAACCAACAAGCCAACAAACCAAAAAACGAACAAACCAACAAACCAACAAACAAACACCCCAACAAACCAACAAACCAACAAACGAACAAACCAACAAGCCAACAAACCAACAAACGAACAAACCAACAAACAAACAAACCAACAAACCAACAAACCACCAAGTAACAAACCAACTAGCCAACAAACCAACAAGCCAACAAGCCAACAAACCAACAAGCCAACAAACCAACAAACCAACAAACCAACAAACCAACAAACCAACAAACCAAAAAACCAATAAACCAACAAACCAACAAACCAACAAGCCAAGAAACCAACAAACCAACATACCAGCAAACGAACAAACCAACAATCCAACAAACCAACAAGCCAACAAGCCAACAAACCAACAAGTCAACAAACCAACAAGCCAACAAGCCAACAAAGCAACAAACCAATAAACCAACAAACGAACAAACCAACAAACAAACAAACCAACAAACAAACAAACCAACAAACCAACAAGTAACAAACCAACAAACCAACAAACCAACAAACCAACAAACCAACAAACCAACAAACCAACAAACCAACAAACCAACAAACCAACAAACCAACAAACCAACAAACCAACAAACCAACAAACCAACAAACCAACAAACCAACAAACCAACAAACCAACAAGCCAACAAACCACAAACCAAAAAACCAACAAACCAACAAACGAACAAACCAACAAACGAACAAACCAACAAACAAACAAACCAACAAGCCAACAAACCAACAAACCAACAAACCAACAAACCAACAAACCAACAAACCAACAAACAAACAAACCAACAAGCCAACAAACCAACAAACCAACAAACCAACAAACCAACAAACCAACAAACCACCAAGTAACAAACCAACTAGCCAACAAACCAACAAGCCAACAAGCCAACAAACCAACAAGCCAACAAACCAACAAACCAACAAACCAACAAACCAACAAACCAACAAACCAACAAACCAACAAACCAACAAACCAACAAACCAACAAACCAACAAACCAACAAACCAACAAGCCAACAAACCAACAAACCAACATACCAGCAAACGAACAAACCAACAATCCAACAAACCAACAAGCCAACAAGCCAACAAACCAACAAGTCAACAAACCAACAAGCCAACAATCCAACAAACCAATAAACCAACAAACGAACAAACCAACAAACAAACAAACCAACAAACCAACAAACCAACAAGTAACAAACCAACAAACCAACAAACCAACAAACCAACAAACCAACAAAGCAACAAACCAACAAACCAACAAACCAACAAACCAACAAACCAACAAACCAACAAACCTACAAACCAACAAGCCAACAAACCACAAACCAACAAACCAACAACCCAACAAACGAACAAACCAACAAACGAACAAACCAACAAACAAACAAACCAACAAGCCAACAAACCAACAAACCAACAAACCAACAAACCAACAAACCAACAAGCCAACAAGCCAACAAACCAACAAACCAACAAGCCAACAAACCAACAAGCCAACAAGCCAACAAACCAACAAACCAACAAACGAACAAACCAACAAACAAACAAACCAACAAATGAACAAACCAACAATCCAACAAACCAACAAGCCAATAAACCAACAAACCAACAAGCCAACAAACCAACAAGCCAACAAGCCAACAAACCAACAAACCAACAAACCAACAAACGCAAAAACCAACAAACAAACAAACCAAGAAACCAACAAACCAACAAACCAACAAGCCAACAAACCAACAAACCAACAAACCAACAAACCAACAAACGAACAAACCAACAAACCAACAAACAAACAAACCAACAAACCAACAAACCAACAAACCAACAAACCAACAAGCCAACAAACCAACAAGCCAACAAGCCAACAAACCAACAAACCAACAAACCAACAAACGAACAAACCAACAAACAAACAAACCAACGAACGAACAAACCAAAAATCCAACAAACCAACAAGCCAACAAGCCAACAAACCGACAAGCCAACAAACCAACAAGCCAACAAGCCAACAAACCAACAAACCAACAAACCAACAAACGAACAAACCAACAAACCAACAAAGAAACAAACCAACAAACCAACAAACCAACAAACGAACAAACCAACAAGCCAACAAACCAACAAACGAACAAACCAACAAACAAACAAACCAACAAACCAACAAACCAACAAACCAAAAAACCAACAAACCACCAAGTAACAAACCAACTAGCCAACAAACCAACAAGCCAACAAGCCAACAAACCAACAAGCCAACAAACCAACAAACCAACAAACCAACAAACCAACAAACCAACAAACCAACAAACCAACAAACCAACAAACCAACAAACCAACAAACCAACAAACCAACAAACCAACAAACCAACAAGCCAACAAACCAACAAACCAACATACCAGCAAACGAACAAACCAACAATCCAACAAACCAACAAGCCAACAAGCCAACAAACCAACAAGTCAACAAACCAACAAGCCAACAAGCCAACAAACCAATAAACCAACAAACGAACAAACCAACAAACAAACAAACCAACAAACCAACAAACCAACAAGTAACAAACCAACAAACCAACAAACCAACAAACCAACAAACCAACAAACCAACAAACCAACAAACCAACAAACCAACAAACCAACAAACCAATAAACCAACAAACCTACAAACCAACAAGCCAACAAACCACAAATCAACAAACCAACAAACCAACAAACGAACAAACCAACAAACGAACAAAACAACAAACAAACAAACCAACAAGCCAACAAACCAACAAACCAACAAACCAACAAACCAACAAACCAACAAGCCAACAAGCCCACAAACCAACAAACCAACAAGCCAACAAACCAACAAGCCAACAAGCCAACAAACCAACAAACCAACAAACGAACAAACCAACAAACAAACAAACCAACAAATGAACAAACCAACAATCCAACAAACCAACAAGCCAATAAGCCAACAAACCAACAAGCCAACAAACCAACAAGCCAACAAGCCAACAAACCAACAAACCAACAAACGCAAAAACCAACAAACAAACAAACCAACAAACCAACAAACCAACAAACCAACAAGCCAACAAACCAACAAACCAACAAACCAACAAACCAACAAACCAACAAACCAACAAACCAATAAACCAACAAACCAACAAGCCAACAAACCAACAAACCAACAAACCAACAAACGAACAAACCAACAAACAAACAAACCAACAAACCAACAAACCAACAAACCAACAAACCAACAAACCAACAAGCCAACAAACCAACAAACCAACAAACCAACAAACCAACAAGCAAACAAGCCAACAAACCAACAAACCAACAAACCTAAAAACTAACAAGCCAACAAACCAACAAGCCAACAAGCCAACAAGCCAACAAACCAACAAACCAACAAACCAACGAACGAACAAACAAACAAACAAACAAACCAACAAACCAACAAACCAATAAACCAACAAACCAACAAGCCAACAAACCAACAAACCAACAAACCAACAAACCAACAAACCAACAAACCAACAATCCAACAAATCAACAAACGAACAAACCAACAAACAAACAAACCAACAAACCCACAAACCAACAAACCAACAAACCAACAAACCAACAAGCCAACAAACCAACAAACCAACAAACCAACAAACCAACAAACCAACAAGCCAAGAAGCCAACAAACCAACAAACCAACAAACCAACAAACCAACAAACCAACAAGCCAACAAACCAACAAGCCAACAAGCCAACAAACCAACAAACCAACAAACCAAAAAACGAACAAACCAACAAACAAACAAACAAACAAACCAACAAACCAACAAACCAAAAAACCAACAAGCCAACAAACCAACAAACCAACAAACCAACTAATCAACAAGCAACAAGCCAACAAAAAACAAACCAACAAACCAACAAGCCAACAAACCAACAAGCCAACAAGCCAACAAACCAACAAACCAACAAACCAA
The DNA here is from genome assembly GCA_958298945.1 of Atherix ibis. Classification (NCBI taxonomy): domain Eukaryota; kingdom Metazoa; phylum Arthropoda; class Insecta; order Diptera; family Athericidae; genus Atherix; species Atherix ibis. The sequence continues at coordinate 87,358,821 of OY282608.1, read as the reverse complement.
AAAACGAACAAACCAACAAACAAACAAACTAACAAACCAACAAACCAACAAGCCAACAAACCAACAAGCCAACAAGCCAACAAACCAACAAGCCAACAAACCAACAAGCCAACAAGCCAACTAACCAACAAACCAAGAAACCAACAAACCAACAAACCAACAAACCAACAAGCCAACAAACCGACAAGCCAACAAACGAATAAACTAACAAACCAACAAACCAACAAACGAACAAGCCAACAAACCAACAAACAAACAAACCAACAAACCAACAAACCAACAAACCAACAAACCAACTAGCCAACAAACCAACAAGCCAACAAGCCAACAAACCAACAAGCCAACAAACCAACAAACCAACAAACCAACAAACCAACAAACCAACAAACCAACAAACCAACAAACCAACAAACCAACAAACCAACAAACCAACAAACCAACAAACCAACAAACCAACAAACCAACAAACCAACAAACCAACAAGCCAACAAACCAACAAACCAACATACCAGCAAACGAACAAACCAACAATCCAACAAACCAACAAGCCAACAAGCCAACAAACCAACAAGTCAACAAACCAACAAGCCAACAAGCCAACAAACCAATAAACCAACAAACGAACAAACCAACAAACAAACAAACCAACAAACCAACAAACCAACAAGTAACAAACCAACAAACCAACAAACCAACAAACCAACAAACCAACAAACCAACAAACCAACAAACCAACAAACCAACAAACCAACAAACCAACAAACCAACAAACCTACAAACCAACAAGCCAACAAACCACAAACCAACAAACCAACAAACCAACAAACGAACAAACCAACAAACGAACAAACCAACAAACAAACAAACCAACAAGCCAACAAACCAACAAACCAACAAACCAACAAACCAACAAGCCAACAAGCCAACAAACCAACAAACCAACAAGCCAACAAACCAACAAGCCAACAAGCCAACAAACCAACAAACCAACAAACGAACAAACCAACAAACAAACAAACCAACAAATGAACAAACCAACAATTAAACAAACCAACAAGCCAATAAGCCAACAAACCAACAAGCCAACAAACCAACAAGCCAACAAATCAACAAACCAACAAACTAACAAACGCAAAAACCAACAAACAAACAAACCAAGAAACCAACAAACCAACAAACCAACAAGCCAACAAACCAACAAACCAACAAACCAACAAACCAACAAACGAACAAACCAACAAACCAACAAACAAACAAACCAACAAACCAACAAACCAACAAACCAACAAACCAACAAGCCAACAAACCAACAAGCCAACAAGCCAACAAAACAACAAACCAACAAACCAACAAACGAACAAACCAACAAACAAACAAACCAACAAACGAACAAACCAAAAATCCAACAAACCAACAAGCCAACAAGCCAACAAACCGACAAGCCAACAAACCAACAAGCCAACAAGCCAACAAACCAACAAACCAACAAACCAACAAACGAACAAACCAACAAACCAACAAAAAAACAAACCAACAAACCAACAAACCAACAAACGAACAAACCAACAAGCCAACAAACCAACAAACGAACAAACCAACAAACAAACAAACCAACAAACCAACAAACCAACAAACCAACAAACCACCAAGTAACAAACCAACTAGCCAACAAACCAACAAGCCAACAAGCCAACAAACCAACAAGCCAACAAACCAACAAACCAACAAACCAACAAACCAACAAACCAACAAACCAACAAACCAACAAACCAACAAACCAACAAACCAACAAACCAACAAACCAACAAACCAACAAACCAACACACCAACAAACCAACAAACCAACAAGCCCACAAACCAACAAACCAACATACCAGCAAACGAACAAACCAACAATCCAACAAACCAACAAGCCAACAAGCCAACAAACCAACAAGTCAACAAACCAACAAGCCAACAAGCTAACAAACCAATAAACCAACAAACGAACAAACCAACAAACAAACAAACCAACAAACCAACAAACCAACAAGTAACAAACCAACAAACCAACAAACCAACAAACCAACAAACCAACAAACCAACAAACCAACAAACCAACAAACCAACAAACCAACAAACCAACAAACCTACAAACCAACAAGCCAACAAACCACAAACCAACAAACCAACAAACCAACAAACGAACAAACCAACAAACGAACAAACCAACAAACAAACAAACCAACAAGCCAACAAACCAACAAACCAACAAACCAACAAACCAACAAACCAACAAGCCGACAAGCCAACAAACCAACAAACCAACAAGCCAACAAACCAACAAGCCAACAAGCCAACAAACCAACAAACCAACAAACGAACAAACCAACAAACAAACAAACCAACAAATGAACAAACCAACAATCCAACAAACCAACAAGCCAATAAGCCAACAAACCAACAAGCCAACAAACCAACAAGCCAACAAGCCAACAAACCAACAAACCAACAAACGCAAAAATCAACAAACAAACAAACCAACAAACCAACAAACCGACAAACCAACAAGCCAACAAACCAACAAACCAACAAACCAACAAACCAACAAACCAACAAACCAATAAACCAACAAACCAACAAGCCAACAAACCAATAAGCCAACAAGCCAACAAACCAACAAACCAACAAACCAACAAACGAACAAACCAACAAACAAACAAACCAACAAACCAACAAACCAACAAACCAACAAACCAACAAGCCAACAAACCAACAAACCAACAAACCAACAAACCAACAAGCAAACAAGCCAACAAACCAACAAACCAACAAACCTAAAAACTAACAAGCCAACAAACCAACAAGCCAACAAGCCAACAAGCCAACAAACCAACAAACCAACAAACCAACGAACGAACAAACAAACAAACAAACAAACCAACAAACCAACAAACCAATAAACCAACAAACCAACAAGCCAACAAACCAACAAACCAACAAACCAACAAACCAACAAACCAACAAACCAACAATCCAACAAATCAACAAACGAACAAACCAACAAACAAACAAACCAACAAACCCACAAACCCACAAACCAACAAACCAACAAACCAACAAACCAACAAGCCAACAAACCAACAAACCAACATACCAACAAACCAACAAGCCAACAAGCCAACAAACCAACAAACCAACAAACCAACAAACCAACAAACCAACAAGCCAACAAACCAACAAGCCAACAAGCCAACAAACCAACAAACCAACAAACCAAAAAACGAACAAACCAACAAACAAACAAACAAACAAACCAACAAACCAACAAACCAACAAACCAACAAACCAACAAGCCAACAAACCAACAAACCAACTAATCAACAAGCCAACAAGCCAACAAAAAAACAAACCAACAAACCAACAAGCCAACAAACCAACAAGCCAACAAACCAACAAGCCAACAAGCCAACAAACCAACAAGCCAACAAACCAACAAGCCAACAAGCCAACTAACCAACAAACCAACAAACCAACAAACCAACAAATCAACAAGCCAACAAACCGACAAGCCAACAAACCAATAAACTAACAAACCAACAAACCAACAAACGAACAAGCCAACAAACCAACAAACCAACAAGCCAACAAACCAACAAACCAAAAAACCAACAAACCAACAAGCCAACAAGCCAACAAACCAACAAACCAACAAACCAACAAACCAACAAGCCAACAAACCAACAAGCCAACAAGCCAACAAACCAACAAACCAACAAACCATCAAACGAACAAACCAACAAACAAACAAACCAACAAACCAACAAACCAACAAACCAACAAACCAACAAGCCAACAAACCAACAAGCCAACAAACCAACAAACCAACAAACCAACAAGCCAACAAGCCAACAAACCAACAAACCAACAAACCAACAAACGAACAAACCAACAAACAAACAAACCAACAAACCAACAAACCAACAAGCCAACAAACCGACAAGCCAACAAACCAACAAGCCAACAAGCCAACAAACCAACAAGCCAACAAACCAAAAAACGAACAAACCAACAAACCAACAAACAAACACCCCAACAAACCAACAAACCAACAAACGAACAAACCAACAAGCCAACAAACCAACAAACGAACAAACCAACAAACAAACAAACCAACAAACCAACAAACCACCAAGTAACAAACCAACTAGCCAACAAACCAACAAGCCAACAAGCCAACAAACCAACAAGCCAACAAACCAACAAACCAACAAACCAACAAACCAACAAACCAACAAACCAAAAAACCAATAAACCAACAAACCAACAAACCAACAAGCCAAGAAACCAACAAACCAACATACCAGCAAACGAACAAACCAACAATCCAACAAACCAACAAGCCAACAAGCCAACAAACCAACAAGTCAACAAACCAACAAGCCAACAAGCCAACAAAGCAACAAACCAATAAACCAACAAACGAACAAACCAACAAACAAACAAACCAACAAACAAACAAACCAACAAACCAACAAGTAACAAACCAACAAACCAACAAACCAACAAACCAACAAACCAACAAACCAACAAACCAACAAACCAACAAACCAACAAACCAACAAACCAACAAACCAACAAACCAACAAACCAACAAACCAACAAACCAACAAACCAACAAACCAACAAACCAACAAACCAACAAGCCAACAAACCACAAACCAAAAAACCAACAAACCAACAAACGAACAAACCAACAAACGAACAAACCAACAAACAAACAAACCAACAAGCCAACAAACCAACAAACCAACAAACCAACAAACCAACAAACCAACAAACCAACAAGCCAACAAGCCAACAAACCAACAAACCAACAAACCAACAAACGAACAAACCAACAAACAAACAAACCAACAAACCAACAAACCAACAAACCAACAAACCAACAAGCCAACAAACCGACAAGCCAACAAACCAACAAGCCAACAAGCCAACAAACCAACAAACCAACAAACCAAAAAACGAACAAACCAACAAACCAACAAACAAACAAACCAACAAACCAACAAACCAACAAACGAACAAACCAACAAGCCAACAAACCAACAAACGAACAAACCAACAAACAAACAAACCAACAAACCAACAAACCAACAAACCACCAAGTAACAAACCAACTAGCCAACAAACCAACAAGCCAACAAGCCAACAAACCAACAAGCCAACAAACCAACAAACCAACAAACCAACAAACCAACAAACCAAAAAACCAATAAACCAACAAACCAACAAACCAACAAACCAACAAGCCAAGAAACCAACAAACCAACATACCAGCAAACGAACAAACCAACAATCCAACAAACCAACAAGCCAACAAGCCAACAAACCAACAAGTCAACAAACCAACAAGCCAACAAGCCAACAAACCAATAAACCAACAAACGAACAAACCAACAAACAAACAAACCAACAAACCAATAAACCAACAAACCAACAAGTAACAAACCAACAAACCAACAAACCAACAAACCAACAAACCAACAAACCAACAAACCAACAAACCAACAAACCAACAAACCAACAAACCAACAAACCAACAAACCAACAAACCAACAAGCCAACAAACCAACAAACCAACAAACCAACAAACCAACAAACCAACAAACCAACAAACCAACAAGCCAACAAGCCAACAAACCAACAAACCAACAAACCAACAAACGAACAAACCAACAAACAAACAAACCAACAAACCAACAAACCAACAATACCAACAAACCAACAAGCCAACAAACCAACAAGCCAACAAGCCAACAAACCAACAAACCAACAAACCAACAAACCAACAAACCAACAAACCAACAAACGAACAAACCGACAAACAAACAAACCAACAAATGAACAAACCAACAATCCAACAAACCAACAAGCCAATAAGCCAACAAACCAACAAGCCAACAAACCAACAAGCCAACAAGCCAACAAACCAACAAACCAACAAACCAATAAACGAAAAAACCAACACACAAACAAACCAACAAACCAACAAACCAACAAACCAACAAGCCAACAAACCAACAAACCAACAAACCAACAAACCAACAAACCAACAAACCAACAAACCAACAAGCCAACAAACCAACAAGCCAACAAGCCAACAAACCAACAAAACAACAAACCAACAAACGGACAAACCAACAAACAAACAACCCAACAAACCAACAAACCAACAAACCAACAAACCAACAAGCCAACAAACCAACAAACCAACAAACCAACAAACCAACAAGCAAACAAGCCAACAAACCAACAAACCAACAAACCAAAAAACTACCAAGCCAACAAACCAACAAGCCAACAAGCCAACAAGCCAACAAGCCAACAAACCAACAAACCAACAAACCAACGAACGAACAAACAAACAAACAAACAAACCAACAAACCAACAAACCAACAAACCAACAAACCAACAAGCCAACAAACCAACAAACCAACAAACCAACAAACCAACAAACCAACAAACCAACAAACCAACAATCCAACAAACCAACAAACGAACAAACCAACAAACAAACAAACCAATAAACCCACAAACCAACAAACCAACAAACCAACAAACCAACAAGCCAACAAACCAACAAACCAACAAACCAACAAACCAACAAGCCAACAAACCAACAAACCAACAAACCAACAAACCAACAAACCAACAAGCCAACAAACCAACAAGCCAACAAGCCAACAAACCCGCAAACCAACAAACCAACAAACCAACAAACCAACAAGCCAACAAACCAACAAGCCAACAAGCCAACAAAGCAACAAACCAACAAACCAACAAACGAACAAGCCAACAAACAAACAAGCAAACAAACAAACCAACAAACCAACAAACCAACAAAACAACAAACCAACAAGAAACAAACCAACAAACCAACAAACCAACTAATCAACAAGCCAACAAGCCAACAAACCAACAAACCAACAAACCAACAAACCAACAAACCAACAAGCCAACAAACCAACAAGCCAACAAGCCAACAAACCAACAAGCCAACAAACCAACAAGCCAACAAGCCAACTAACCAACAAACCAACAAACCAACAAACCAACAAACCAACAAACCAACAAGCCAACAGACCGACAAGCCAACAAACCAACAAACTAACAAACCAACAAACCAACAACCCAACAAACCAACAAACAAACAAACCAACAAACCAACAAACCAACAAACCAACAAACCACCAAACCAACAAGCCAACAAACCAATAAGCCAACAAGCGAACAAACCAACAAGCCAACAAACCAACAAGCCAACAAGCCAACAAACCAACAAACCAACAAACCAACAAACCAACAAACCAACAAGCCAACAAACCAACAAGCCAACAAGCCAACAAACCAACAAACAAACAAACCAACAAACGAGCAAACCAACAAACAAACAAACCAAGAAACCAACAAAAAAACAAACCAACAAACCAACAAGCCAACAAACCAACAAACCAACAAACCAACAAACCAACAAGCCAACAAGCCAACAAGCCAACAAACCAACAAACCAACAAACCAACAAACCAACAAACCAACAAGACAACAAACCAACAAGCCAACAAGCCAACAAGCCAACAAACCAACAAACCAACAAACCAACAAACCAACAAACGAACAAACCAACAAACAAACAAACCAACAAACCAACAAACCAACAAACCAACAAACCAACAAGCCAACAAGCCAACAAACCAACAAACCAACAAACCAACAAACCAACAAACCAACAAACCAACAAGCCAACAAACCAACAACCCAACAATCCAACAAACCAACAAACCAACACACCAACAAACGAACAAACCAACAAACAAACAAACCAACAAACGACAAACCAACTATCCAACAAACAAACAAGCCAACAAGCCAACAAACCAACAAGACAACAAGCCAACAAGCCAACAAGCCAACAAGCCAACAAGCCAGCAAACCAACAAACCAACAAACCAACAAACGAACAAACCAACAAACGAACAAACCAACAAACCAACAAACCAACAAACCAACAAGCCAACAAACCAACAAACCAACAAACCAACAAACCAACAAGCCAACTAGCCAACAAACCAACAAACCAACAAACCAACAAACCAGCAAACCAACAAACCAACAAACCAACAAACGAAAAAACCAACAAACAAACAAACCAACAAACCAACAAACCAATAAACCAACAAACCAACAAACCAACAAGCCAACAAGCCAACAAACCAAGAAGCCAACAAACCAACAAGCCAACAAATGAACAAACCAACAATCCAACAAACCAACAAGCCAATAAGCCAACAAACCAACAAGCCAACAAACCAACAAGCCAACAAGCCAACAAACCAACAAACCAACAAACAAACAAACCAACAAACCAACACACCAACAAACCAACAAGCCAACAAACCAACAAACCAACAAACCAACAAACCAACAAACCAACAAACCAACAAACCAACAAACCAACAAGCCAACAAACCAACAAGCCAACAAACCAAAAAACCAACAAACCAAGAAACAAGCAAACCAACAAACAAACAAACCAATAAAAACCAACAAACCAACAAACCAACAAACCAACAAACCAACAAACCAACAAGCCAACAAACCAACAAACCAACAAACCAACAAACCAACAAGCAAACAAGCCAACAAACCAACAAACCAACAAACCAACAAACCAACAAGCCAACAAACCAACAAGCCAACAAGCCACCAAGCCAACAAACCAACAAATCAACGAACGGACAAACCAACAAACAAACAAACCAACAAACATACAAACCAACAAACCAACAAACCAACAAACCAACAAGCCAACAAACCAACAAACCAACAAACCAACAAACCAACAAGCCAACAAACCAACATACGAACAAACCAACAAACAAACAAACCAACAAACCAACAAACCAACAAACCAACAAACCAACAAACCAACAAGGCAACAAACCAACAAACCAACAAACCAACAAGCCAACAAACCAACAAACCAACAAACCAACAAACCAACAAACCAACAAACCAACAAGCCAACAAACCAACAAACCAACAAACCAACAAACCAACAAGCCAACAAACCAACAAGCCAACAAGTCAACAAACCAACAAACCAACAAACCAACAAACGAACAAACCAACAAACAAAGAAACCAACAAACCAACAAACCAACAAACCAACAAACCAACAAGCCAACAAACCAACAAACCAACAAACCAACAAACCAACAAGCCAACAAACCAACAAGCCAACAAGCCAACAAACCAACAAGCCAACAAACCAACAAGCCAACAAGCCAACTATCCAACAAACCAACAAACCAACAAACCAACAAACCAACAAACCAACAAGCCAACAAACCAACAAGCCAACAAGCCAACAAACTAACAAACCAACAAACCAATAAACGAACAAACCAACAAACAAACAAACAAACAAACAAACAAACCAACAAACCAACAAACCAACAAACCAACAAAACAACAAGCCAACAAACCAACAAGCCAACAAACCAACAAACCAACAAACCAACAAACCAACAAGCCAACAAGCCAACAAACCAACAAACAAGCAAACCAACAAACCAACAAACCAACAAACCAACAAACCAACAAACCAACAAACCAACAAACGAACAAACCAACAAGCCAACAAACCAACAAGCCAACAAGCCAACAAACCAACAAACCAACAAACAAACAAACCAACAAACAAACAAACCAACAAACGACAAACCAACTATCGAACAAACAAACAAGCCAACAAGCCAACAAGCCAACAAACCAACAAGCCAACAAACCAACAAGCCAACAAGCCAACAAGCCAACAAACCAACAAACCAACAAACCAACAAACGAACAAACCAACAAACGAACAAACCAACAAATCAACAAACCAACTATCCAACAAACAAACAAACCAACAAACAAACAAACCAACAAACCAACAAACCAACAAACCAACAAACCAACAAGCCAACAAGCCAACAAACCAACAAACCAACAAACCAACAAAGCAACAAACCAACAAACCAACAAGCCAACAAACCAACAAGCCAACAATCCAACAAACCAACAAACCAACACACCAACAAACGAACAAACCAACAAACAAACAAACCAACAAACGATAAACCAACTATCCAACAAACAAACAAGCCAACAAGCCAACAAACCAACAAGCCAACAAGCCAACAAGCCAACAAGCCAGCAAACCAACAAACCAACAAACCAACAAACGAACAAACCAACAAACCAACAAACCAACAAACCAACAAACAAACAAGACAACAAACCAACAAGCCAACAAGCCAACAAACCAACAAACCAACAAGCCAACAAACCAACAAGCCAACAAACCAAAAAACCAACAAACCAAGAAACAAGCAAACCAACAAACAAACAAACCAATAAAAACCAACAAACCAACAAACCAACAAACCAACAAACCAACAAACCAACAAGCCAACAAACCAACAAACCAACAAACCAACAAACCAACAAGCAAACAAGCCAACAAACCAACAAACCAACAAACCAACAAACCAACAAGCCAACAAATCAACAAGCCAACAAACCAACAAGCCAACAAACCAAAAAACCAACAAACCAAGAAACAAGCAAACCAACAAACAAACAAACCAATAAAAACCAACAAACCAACAAACCAACAAACCAACAAACCAACAAACCAACAAGCCAACAAACCAACAAACCAACAAACCAACAAACCAACAAGCAAACAAGCCAACAAACCAACAAACCAACAAACCAACAAACCAACAAGCCAACAAACCAACAAGCCAACAAGCCAACAAGCCAACAAACCAACAAATCAACGAACGGACAAACCAACAAACAAACAAACCAACAAACATACAAACCAACAAACCAACAAACCAACAAACCAACAAGCCAACAAACCAACAAACCAACAAACCAACAAACCAACAAGCCAACAAACCAACAAACCCACAAACCAACAAACAAACAAACAAACAAACCAACAAACCAACAAACCAACAAACCAACAAACCAACAAGCCAACAAACCAACAAACCAACAAACCAACAAACCAACAAACCAACAAGCCAACAAGCCAACAAACCAACAAACCAACAAACCAACAAGCCAACAAACCAACAAGCCAACAAGCCAACAAACCAACAAGCCAACAAACCAACAAGCCAACAAGCCAACTATCCAACAAACCAACAAACCAACAAAACAACAAACCAACAAACCAACAAGCCAACAAACCAACAAGCCAACAAGCCAACAAACCAACAAACCAACAAACCAATAAACGAACAAACCAACAAACAAACAAACAAACAAACAAACAAACCAACAAACCAACAAACCAACAAACCAACAAACCAACAAAACAACAAGCCAACAAACCAACAAGCCAACAAACCAACAAACCAACAAACCAACAAACCAACAAGTCGACAAGCCAACAAACCAACAAACAAGCAAACCAACAAACCAACAAACCAACAAACCAACAAACCAACAAGCCAACAAACCAACAAACCAACAAACCAACAAACGAACAAACCAACAAGCCAACAAACCAACAAGCCAACAAGCCAACAAACCAACAAACCAACAAACAAACAAACCAACAAACAAACAAACCAACAAACGACAAACCAACTATCGAACAAACAAACAAGCCAACAAGCCAACAAACCAACAAGCCAACAAACCAACAAGCCAACAAGCCAACAAGCCAACAAACCAACAAACCAACAAACCAACAAACGAACAAACCAACAAACGAACAAACCAACAAATCAACAAACCAACTATCCAACAAACAAACAAACCAACAAACAAACAAACCAACAAACCAACAAACCAACAAACCAACAAACCAACAAGCCAACAAGCCAACAAACCAACAAACCAACAAACCAACAAAGCAACAAACCAACAAACCAACAAGCCAACAAACCAACAAGCCAACAATCCAACAAACCAACAAACCAACACACCAACAAACGAACAAACCAACAAACAAACAAACCAACAAACGACAAACCAACTATCCAACAAACAAACAAGCCAACAAGCCAACAAACCAACAAGCCAACAAGCCAACAAGCCAACAAGCCAGCAAACCAACAAACCAACAAACCAACAAACGAACAAACCAACAAACCAACAAACCAACAAACCAACAAACGAACAAACCAACAAACAAACAAACCAACAAAACAACAAACCAACAAACCAACAATTCAACAATTCAACAAGCCAACAAACCAACAAACCAACAAACCAACAAAGCAACAAACCAACAAACCAACAAGCCAACAAACCAACAAGCCAACAATCCAACAAACCAACAAACCAACACACCAACAAACGAACAAACCAACAAACAAACAAACCAACAAACGACAAACCAACTATCCAACAAACAAACAAGCCAACAAGCCAACAAACCAACAAGCCAACAAGCCAACAAGCCAACAAGCCAGCAAACCAACAAACCAACAAACAAACAAACGAACAAACCAACAAACCAACAAACCAACAAACCAACAAACGAACAAACCAACAAACAAACAAACCAACAAAACAACAAACCAACAAACCAACAATTCAACAATTCAACAAGCCAACAAACCAACAAACCAACAAACCAACAAACCAACAAACCAACAAACCAACAAGCCAACAAACCAACAAGCCAACAATCCAACAAACCAACAAACGAACAAACCAACAAACAAACAAACCAACAAACCAACAAACCAACAAACCAACAAACCAACAAACCAACAAACCAACAAACCAACAAGCCAACAAACCAACAAACCAACAAACCAACAAGCCAACAAACCAACAAACCAACAAACCAACAAACCAACAAACCAACAAGCCAACAAACCAACAAACCAACAAACCAACAAACCAACAAGCCAACAAACCAACAAGCCAACAAGTCAACAAACCAATAAACCAACAAACCAACAAACGAACAAACCAACAAACAAACAAACCAACAAACCAACAAACCAACAAACCAACAAACCAACAAGCCAACAAACCAACAAACCAACAAACCAACAAACCAACAAACCAACAAACCAACAAGCCAACAAGCCAACAAACCAACAAACCAACAAACCAACAAGCCAACAAACCAACAAGCCAACAAACCAACAAACGAACAAACCAACAAACGAACAAACCAACAAATCAACAAACCAACTATCCAACAAACAAACAAACCAACAAACAAACAAACCAACAAACCAACAAACCAACAAACCAACAAACCAACAAGCCAACAAGCCAACAAACCAACAAACCAACAAACCAACAAAGCAACAAACCAACAAACCAACAAGCCAACAAACCAACAAGCCAACAATCCAACAAACCAACAAACCAACACACCAACAAACGAACAAACCAACAAACAAACAAACTAACAAACCAACAAACCAATAAACGAACAAACCAACAAACAAACAAACAAACAAACAAACAAACCAACAAACCAACAAACCAACAAGCCAACAAACCAACAAACCAACAAACCAACAAACCAACAAGCCAACAAACCAATAAACGAACAAACCAACAAACAAACAAACAAACAAACAAACAAACCAACAAACCAACAAACCAACAAGCCAACAAACCAACAAACCAACAAACAAGCAAACCAACAAACCAACAAACCAACAAACCAACAAACCAACAAGCCAACAAACCAACAAACCAACAAACCAACAAACGAACAAACCAACAAGCCAACAAACCAACAAGCCAACAAGCCAACAAACCAACAAACCAACAAACAAACAAACCAACAAACAAACAAACCAACAAACGACAAACCAACTATCGAACAAACAAACAAGCCAACAAGCCAACAAACCAACAAGCCAACAAACCAACAAGCCAACAAGCCAACAAGCCAACAAACCAACAAACCAACAAACCAACAAACGAACAAACCAACAAACGAACAAACCAACAAATCAACAAACCAACTATCCAACAAACAAACAAACCAACAAACAAACAAACCAACAAACCAACAAACCAACAAACCAACAAACCAACAAGCCAACAAGCCAACAAGCCAACAAACCAACAAACCAACAAACCAACAAACCAACAAACCAACAAGCCAACAAACCAACAAGCCAACAATCCAACAAACCAACAAACCAACACACCAACAAACGAACAAACCAACAAACAAACAAACCAACAAACGACAAACCAACTATCCAACAAACAAACAAGCCAACAAGCCAACAAACCAACAAGCCACAAGCCAACAAGCCAACAAGCCATCAAACCAACAAACCAACAAACAAACAAACGAACAAACCAACAAACCAACAAACCAACAAACCAACAAACAAACAAGACAACAAACCAAAAAGCCAACAAGCCAACAAACCAACAAGCCAACAAACCAACAAACCAACAAACGAACAAACCAACAAACAAACAAACCAACAAAACAACAAACCAACAAACCAACAATTCAACAATTCAACAAGCCAACAAACCAACAAACCAACAAACCAACAAACCAACAAACCAACAAACCAACAAGCCAACAAACCAACAAACCAACAAGCCAACAATCCAACAAACCAACAAACCAACACACCAACAAACGAACAAACCAACAAACAAACAAACCAACAAACGACAAACCAACTATCCAACAAACAAACAAGCCAACAAGCCAACAAACCAACAACTAAACAAGCCAACAAGCCAACAAGCCAACAAGCCAGCAAACCAACAAACCAACAAACCAACAAACGAACAAACCAACAAACGAACAAACCAACAAACCAACAAACCAACAAACCAACAAGCCAACAAACCAACAAACCAACAAACCAACAAACCAACAAGCCAACAAGCCAACAAACCAACAAACCAACAAACCAACAAAACAGCAAACCAACAACCCAACAAACCAACAAACGAACAAACCAACAAACAAACAAACCAACAAACCGACAAACCAACAAACCAACAAACCAACAAACCAACAAGCCAACAAACCAAGAAGCCAACAAACCAACAAGCCAACAAGCCAACTAACCAACAAACCAACAAACCAACAAACCAACAAACCAACAAACCAACAAGCCAACAAACCAACAAGCCAACAAGCCAATAAACCAACAAACCAACAAACCAACAAACGAACAAACTAACAAACAAACAAACCAACAAACGAACAAACCAACAATCCAACAAACCAACAAGCCAATAAGCCAACAAACCAACAAGCCAACAAACCAACAAGCCAACAAGCCAACAAACCAACAAACCAACAAACGAAAAAACCAACAAACAAACAAACCAACAAACCAACAAAACAACAAGCCAACAAACCAACAAACCAACAAACCAACAAACCAACGAACCAACAAACCAACAAACCAACAAGCCACCAAACCAACAAGCCAACAAGCCAACAAACCAAAAAACCAACAAACCAACAAACAAGCAAACCAACAAACAAACAAACCAATAAAAACCAACAAACCAACAAACCAACAAACCAACAAACCAACAAACCAACAAACCAACAAGCCAACAAACCAACAAACCAACAAACCAACAAACCAACAAGCAAACAAGCCAACAAACCAACAAACCAACAAACCAACAAACTAACAAGCCAACAAACCAACAAGCCAACAAGCCAACAAGCCAACAAGCCAACAAACCAACAAATCAACGAACGGACAAACCAACAAACAAACAAACCAACAAACATACAAACCAACAAACCAACAAACCAACAAACCAACAAGCCAACAAACCAACAAACGAACAAACCAACAAACCAACAAACCAACAAACCAACAAACCAACAAACCAACAAACCAACAAACCAACAAGCCAACAAACCAACAAACAAACAAACCAACAAGCCAACAAACCAACAAACCAACAAACCAACAAACCAACAAACAAACAAACCAACAAACCAACAAGCCCACAAGCCAACAAACCACTAAATCAACAAACCAACAAGCCAACAAACCAACAAGCCAACAAGTCAACAAACCAACAAACCAACAAACCAACAAACGAACAAACCAACAAACAAACCAACCAACAAACAAACAAACCAACAAACCAACAAACCAACAAACCAACAAACCAACAAGCCAACAAACCAACAAACCAACAAACCAACAAACCAACAAGCCAACAAGCCAACAAACCAACAAACCAACAAACCAACAAGCCAACAAACCAACAGTCCAACAAGCCAACAAACCAACAAGCCAACAAAGCAACAAGCCAACAAGCCAACTAACCAACAAACCAACAAACCAACAAACCAACAAACCAACAAACCAACAAGCCAACAATCCAACAAGCTAACAAGCCAACAAACTAACAAACCAACAAACCAATAAACGAACAAACCAACAAACCAACAAACAAACAAACCAACAAACCAACAAACCAACAAAACAACAAGCCAACAAACCAATAAGCCAACAAGCGAACAAACCAACAAGCCAACAAACCAACAAGCCAACAAGCCAACAAACCAACAAACCAACAAACCAACAAACCAACAAACCAAGAAGCCAACAAACCAACAAGCCAACAAGCCAACAAACCAACAAACAAACAAACCAACAAACGAGCAAACCAACAAACAAACAAACCAAGAAACCAACAAACCAACAAACCAACAAACCAACAAGCCAACAAACCAACAAACCAACAAACCAACAAGCCAACAAGCCAACAAGCCAACAAACCAACAAACCAACAAGCCAACAAACCAACAAGCCAACAAACCAACAAGCCAACAAGCCAACAAACCAACAAACCAACAAACCAACAAACCAACAAACCAACAAACGAACAAACCAACAAACAAACAAACCAACAAACCAACAAACCAACAAACCAACAAACCAACAAGCCAACAAACCAACAAACCAACAAACCAACAAACCAACAAACCAACAAGCCAACAAACCAACAAGCCAACAAGCCAACAAACCAACAAACCAACAAACCAACAAACAAACAAACCAACAAACAGACAAACCAACAAACGACAAACCAACTATCCAACAAACAAACAAGCCAACAAGCCAACAAACCAACAAGCCAACAAACCAACAAGCCAACAAGCCAACAAGCCAACAAACCAACAAACCAACAAACCAACAAACCAACAAACCAACAAACGAACAAACCAACAAATCAACAAACCAACAAACCAACAAGCCAACAAACCAACAAACCAACAAACCAACAAACCAACAAGCCAACAAGCCAACAAACCAACAAACCAACAAACCAACAAACCAACAAACCAACAAACCAACAAACCAACAAACCAACAAATGAACAAACCAA
The DNA here is from genome assembly GCA_958298945.1 of Atherix ibis. Taxonomy (NCBI): domain Eukaryota; kingdom Metazoa; phylum Arthropoda; class Insecta; order Diptera; family Athericidae; genus Atherix; species Atherix ibis. The sequence goes on along the minus strand of OY282608.1, from coordinate 87,341,390 downwards.
CAAACAAATAAACTAACAAACCAACAAACCAACAAACCAACAAACCAACAAGCCAACAAGCCAACAAACCAACAAGCCAACAAACCAACAAACGAACAAACCAACAAACAAACAAACCAACAAACAAACAAACCAACAATCCAACAAACCAACAAGCCAACAAGCCAACAAACCAACAAGCCAACAAACCAACAAACCAACAAGCCAACAAACCAACAAACCAACAAACCAACAAACGAACAAACCAACAAACAAACAAACCAACAAACCAACAAACCAACAAACCAACAAACCAACAAACCAACAAACCAACAAACCAACAAACCAACAAGCCAACGAACCAACAAGCCAACAAGCCAACAAGCCAACAAACCAAGAAGCCAACAAACCAGCAAGCCAACAAGCCAACATAACAACAAACCAACAAACCAACAAACCAACAAGCCAACGAACCAACGAACCAACAAGCCAACAAGCCAACAAACCAACAAACCAACAAACCAACAAACAAACAAACCAACAAACGAACAAACCAACAATCCAACAAACCAACAAGCCAACAAGCCAACAAACCAACAAGCCAACAAACCAACAAGCCAATAAGCCAACAAACCAACAAACCAACAAACCAACAAACGAACAAACCAACAAACAAACAAACCAACAAACCAACAAACCAACAAACCAACAAACCAACAAGCCAACAAACCAACAAACCAACAAACCAACAAACCAACAAACCAACAAGCCAACAAACCAACAAGCCAACAAGCCAACAAACTAACAAACCAACAAACCAACAAACGAACAAACCAACAAACAAACAAACCAACAAACCAACAAACCAACAAACCAACAAACCAACAAACCAACAAGCCAACAAACCAACAAGCCAACAAGCGAACAAACCAACAAGCCAACAAAACAACAAGCCAACAAACCAACAAGCCAACAAACCAAGAAGCCATTTAGCCAACAAACCAACAAACCAACAAACCAACAAACCAACAAACCAACAAACGAACAAACCAACAAACAAACAAACCAACAAACCAACAAACCAACAAACCAATAAACCAACAAACCAACAAGCCAACAAACCAACGAACCAACAAACCAACAAACCAACAAACCAACAAGCCAACAAACCAACAAGCCAACAAGCCAACAAACCAACAAACCAACAAACCAACAAACGAACAAACCAACAAACAAACAAACCAACAAACGACAAACCAACTATCCAACAAACCAACAAGCCAACAAACCTACAAACCAACAAGCAAACAAACCAACAAGCCAACAAGCCAACAAGCCAACAAACCAACAAACCAACAAACCAACAAACGAACAAACCAACAAACAAACAAGCCATTAAACCAACAAACCAACAAACCAACAAACCAACAAACCAACAAGCCAACAAGCCAACAAACCAACAAGCCAACAAACCAACAAGCCAACATGTTAACAAACCAACAAACCAACAAACCAACAAACCAACAAGCCAACAAACCAACAAGCCAACAAGCCAACAAACCAACAAACCAAAAAACCAACAAGCCAACAAACCAACAAACCAACAAACGAACAAACCAACAAACAAACAAACCAACAAACCAACAAACCAACAAAATAACAAACCAACAAGCCAACAAACCAACAAACCAACAAACCAACAAACCAACAAACCAACAAGCCAACAAACCAACAAGCCAACAAGTTAACAAACCAACAAACCAACAAACCAACAAACCAACAAGCCAACAAACCAACAAGCCAACAAACCAACAAACCAACAAACCATCAAAAGAACAAACCAACAAACAAACAAACCAACAAACCAACAAACCAACAAACCAACAAACCAACAAGCCAACAAACCAACAAACCAACAAACCAACAAACCAACAAACCAACAAGCCAACAAGCCAACAAACCAACAAACCAACAAACCAACAAGCCAACAAACCAACAAGCCAACAAGCCAACAAACCAACAAGCCAACAAACCAACAAGCCAACAAGCTAACTAACCAACAAAACAACAAACCAACAAACCAACAAACCAACAAACCAACAAGCCAACAAACCAACAAGCCAACAAGCCAACAAACTAACAAACCAACAAACCAACAAACGAACAAACCAACAAACAAACAAACAAACAAACCAACAAACCAACAAACCAACAAACCAACAAAACAACAAGCCAACAAACCAATAAGCCAACAAGCGAACAAACCAACAAGCCAACAAACCAACAAGCCAACAAGCCAACAAACCAACTAACCAACAAACCAACAAACCAACAAGCCAACAAACCAACAAGCCAACAAGCCAGCAAACCAACAAACAAACAAACCAACAAACGAGCAAACCAACAAACAAACAAACCAAGAAACCAACAAAGCAACAAACCAACAAACCAACAAGCCAACAAACCAACAAACCAACAAACCAACAAGCCAACAAGCCAACAAGCCAACAAACCAACAAACCAACAAGCCAACAAACCAACAAGCCAACAAACCAACAAGCCAACAAGCCAACAAACCAACAAACCAACAAACCAACAAACCAACAAACGAACAAACCAACAAACAAACAAACCAACAAACCAACAAACCAACAAACCAACAAACCAACAAGCCAACAAACCAACAAACCAACAAACCAACAAACCCACAAACCAACAAGCCAACAAACCAACAAGCCAACAAACCAACAAGCCAACAAGCCAACAAACCAGCAAACCAACTATCCAACAAACAAACAAGCCAACAAGCCAACAAACCAACAAACCAACAAACAAATAAACCAACAAACAAACAAACCAACAATCCAACAAACCAACAAGCCAACAAGCCAACAAACCAACAAGCCAACAAACCAACAAGCCAACAAGCCAACAAACCAACTAACCAACAAACCAACAAACGAACAAACCAACAAACAAACAAACCAACAAACCAACAAACCAACAAACCAACAAACCAACAAACCAACAAACCAACAAACCAACAAGCCAACGAACCAACAAGCCAACAAGCCAACAAGCCAACAAACCAGCAAGCCAACAAACCAACAAGCCAACAAGCCAACATACCAACAAACCAACAAACCAACAAACCAACAAGCCAACAAACCAACAAGCCAACAAGCCAACAAACCAACAAACCAACAAACCAACAAACGAACAAACCAACAAACGAACAAACCAACAATCCAACAAACCAAAAGCCAACAAGCCAACAAACCAACAAGCCAACAAACCAACAAGCCAACAAGCCAACAAACCAACAAACCAACAAACCAACAAACGAACAAACCAACAAACAAACAAACCAACAAACCAATAAACCAACAAACCAACAAACGAACAAACGAACAAGCCAACAAACCAACAAACCAACAAACCAACAAACCAACAAACCAACAAACCAACAAACCAACAAGCCAACAAGCCAACAAACCAACAAACCAACAAGCCAACAAACCGACAAACCAACAAACCAACAAACCAACAAACCAACAAACCAACAAGCCAACAAGCCAACAAACTAACAAACCAACAAACCAACAAACGAACAAACCAACAAACAAACAAACCAACAAACCAACAAACCAACAAACCAACAAACCAACAAACCAACAAGCCAACAAACCAACAAGCCAACAAGCGAACAAACCAACAAGCCAACAAAACAACAAGCCAACAAGCCAACAAGCCAACAAACCAACAAACCAACAAACCAACATACCAACAAACCAACAAACCAACAAACCAACAAGCCAACAAGCCAACAAACCAACAAACCAACAAACCAACAAGCCAACAAGCCAACAAACCAACAAACCAACAAACTAACAAACCAACAAACCAACAAGCCAACAAACCGACAAGCCAACAAGCCAACAAACCAACAAACCACCAAACCAACAAACCAACAAACCAACAAACCAACAAGCCAACAAAACAACAAGCCAACAAGCCAACAAACCAACAAACCAACAAACCAACAAACCAACAAACCAACAAACCAACAAACCAACAAGCCAACAAGCCAACAAACCAACAAACCAACAAACCAACAAGCCAACAAGCCAACAAACCAAAAAACCAACAAACCAACAAACCAACAAGCCAACAAACCAACAAGCCAACAAGCCAACAAACCAACAAACCACCAAACCAACAAACTAACAAACGAACAAACCAACAAACAAACAAACCAACAAACCAACAAACCAACAAACCAACAAACCAACAAGCCAACAAACCAACAAACCAACAAACCAACAAACCAACAAACCTACAAACCTACAAACCAACAAGCAAACAAACCAACAAGCCAACAAGCCAACAAGCCAACAAACCAACAAACCAACAAACCAACAAACCAACAAACGAACAAACCAACAAACAAACAAACCAACAAACCAACAAACCAACAAACCAACAAACCAACAAGCCAACAAGCCAACAAACCAACAAGCCAACAAACCAACAAGCCAACAAGTTAACAAACCAACAAACCAACAAACCAACAAACCAACAAACCAACAAGCCAACAAACCAACAAGCCAACAAGCCAACAAACCAACAAACCAACAAACCAACAAGCCAACAAACCAACAAACCAACAAACGAACAAACCAACAAACAAACAAACCAACAAACCAACAAACCAACAAACTAACAAACCAACAAGCCAACAAACCAACAAACCAACAAACGAACAAACCAACAAACCAACAAAACAACAAGCCAACAAACCAACAAGTCAACAAACCAACAAGCCAACAAGCCAACAAATCAACAAGCCAACAAACCAACAAGCCAACAAGTTAACAAACCAACAAACCAACAAACCAACAAACCAACAAACCAACAAACCAACAAACCAACAAACCAACAAGCCAACAAACAAACAAGCCAACAAGCCAACAAAACAACAAACCAACAAACCAACAAGCCAACAAACCAACAAGCCAACAAGCCAACAAATCAACAAACCAACAAACCAACAAAAGAACAAACCAACAAACAAACAAACCAACAAACGAACAAACCAACAAACCAACAAACCAACAAGCCAACAAACCAACAAACCAACAAATCAACAAACCAACAAACCAACTAACCAACAAGCCAACAAACCAACAAGCCAACAAGCCAACAAACCAACAAGCCAATAAACCAACAAGCCAACAAACCAACAAACCAACAAACCAACAAACCAACAAACCACCAAGCCAACAAACCAACAAGCCAACAAGCCAACAAACTAACAAACCAACAAACGAACAAACGAACAAACCAACAAACAAACAAACCAACAAACCAACAAACCAACTAACCAACAAACCAACAAGCCAACAAACCAACAATACAACAAACCAACAAACCAACAAGCCAATAAGCCAACAAACCAACAAACCAACAATCCAACAAACCAACAAGCCAACAAACCAACAAGCCAACAAGCCAACAAACCAACAAACCAACAAACCAACAAGGCAACAAACCAACAAACCAACAAACCAACAAACCAACAAACCAACAAACCAACAAACCAACAAGCCAACAAGCCAACAAGCCAACAAACCAACAAACCAACAAACCAACAAACCAACAAACGAAAAAACCAACAAACAAACAAACCAACAAACCAACAAACCAACAAACCAACAAGCCAACAAGCCAACAAGCCAACAAACCAACAAACCAACAAACCAACAAACCAACAAACCAACAAACCAACAAACCAACAAGCCAACAAACCAACAAGCCAACAAACCTACAAACCAACAAACCAAAAAACGAACAAACCAACAAACAAACAAACCAACAAACCAACAAACCAACAAACCAACAAACCAACAAGCCAACAAACCAACAAACCAACAAACCAACAAACCAACAAGCAAACAACCCAACAAACCAACAAACCAACAAACCAACAAACCAACAAGCCAACAAACCAACAAGCCAACAAGCCAACCAGCAAACAATCCAACAAACCAACAATCCAACGAACGAACAAACCAACAAACAAACACACCAACAAACCAACAAACCAACAAACCAACAAACCAACAAACCAACAAGGCAACAAACCAACAAACCAAGAAACCAACAAACCAACAAGCCAACAAGCCAACAAGCCAACAAACCAACAAACCAACAAACCAACAAACCAACAAGCCAACAAGCCAACAAACCAACAAACCAACAAACCAACAAACCAACAAGCCAACATACCAACAAACCAACAAACCAACAAACCAACAAGCCAATAAATCAACAAGCCAACAAACCAACAAACCAACAAGCCAACAAACCAACAAACCAACAAGCCAACAAACCAACAAGCCAACAAGCCAACAAACCAACAAGCCAACAAACCAACAAGCCAACAAGCCAACAAACTAACAAACCAACAAACCAACAAACCAACAAGCCGACAAACCAACAAGCCAACAAGCCAACAAACCAACAAACCAACAAACCAACAAACCAACAAACGAACAAACCAACAAACAAACAAACCAACAAACCAACAAACCAACAAACCAACAAACCAACAAACTAACAAGCCAACAAACCAACAAACCAACAAGCCAACAAACCAACAATCCAACAAACCAAAAAACCAACAAGCCAACAAACCAAAAAGCCAACAAGCCAACAAACCAACAAACCGACAAACCAACAAACGAACAAACCAACAAACAAGCAAACAAGCAAACCAACAAACCAACAAACCAACAAACCAACAAACCAACAAACCAACAAACCAACAAGCCAACAAACCAACAAACCAACAAGCCAACAAACCAACAAACCAACAAACCAACAAACCACCTAGCCAACAAACCAACAAACCAACAAACCAACAAACGAAAAAACCAACAAACAAACAAACCAACAAACCAACAAACCAACAAACCAACAAGCCAACAAGCCAACAAGCCAACAAACCAACAAACCAACAAACCAACTAACCAACAAACCAACAAACCAACAAACCAACAAGCCAACAAACCAACAAGCCAACAAACCAACAAGCCAACAAACCAACAAACCAACAAACCAACAAACCAACAAGCAAACAACCCAACAAACCAACAAACCAACAAACCAACAAACCAACAAGCCAACAAACCAACAAGCCAACAAGCCAACCAGCAAACAATCCAACAAACCAACAATCCAACGAACGAACAAACCAACAAACAAACACACCAACAAACCAACAAACCAACAAACCAACAAACCAACAAACCAACAAGGCAACAAACCAACAAACCAAGAAACCAACAAACCAACAAGCCAACAAGCCAACAAGCCAACAAACCAACAAACCAACAAACCAACAAACCAACAAGCCAACAAGCCAACAAACCAACAAACCAACAAACCAACAAACCAACAAGCCAACAAACCAACAAACCAACAAACCAACAAACCAACAAGCCAATAAATCAACAAGCCAACAAACCAACAAACCAACAAGCCAACAAACCAACAAACCAACAAGCCAACAAACCAACAAGCCAACAAGCCAACAAACCAACAAGCCAACAAACCAACAAGCCAACAAGCCAACAAACTAACAAACCAACAAACCAACAAACCAACAAGCCGACAAACCAACAAGCCAACAAGCCAACAAACCAACAAACCAACAAACCAACAAACCAACAAACGAACAAACCAACAAACAAACAAACCAACAAACCAACAAACCAACAAACCAACAAACCAACAAACTAACAAGCCAACAAACCAACAAACCAACAAGCCAACAAACCAACAATCCAACAAACCAAAAAACCAACAAGCCAACAAACCAAAAAGCCAACAAGCCAACAAACCAACAAACCGACAAACCAACAAACGAACAAACCAACAAACAAGCAAACAAGCAAACCAACAAACCAACAAACCAACAAACCAACAAACCAACAAACCAACAAACCAACAAGCCAACAAACCAACAAACCAACAAGCCAACAAACCAACAAACCAACAAACCAACAAACCAACAAACCACCTAGCCAACAAACCAACAAGCCAACAAGCCAACAAACTAACAAACCAACAAACGAACAAACGAACAAACCAACAAACAAACCAACCAACAAACCAACAAACCAACTAACCAACAAACCAACAAGCCAACAAACCAACAAACCAACAAACCAACAAACCAACAAGCCAATAAGCCAACAAACCAACAAACCAACAATCCAACAAACCAACAAGCCAACAAACCAACAAGCCAACAAGCCAACAAACCAACAAACCAACAAACCAACAAGGCAACAAACCAACAAACCAACAAACCAACAAACCAACAAACCAACAAACCAACAAACCAACAAGCCAACAAGCCAACAAGCCAACAAACCAACAAACCAACAAACCAACAAACGAAAAAACCAACAAACAAACAAACCAACAAACCAACAAACCAACAAACCAACAAGCCAACAAGCCAACAAACCAACAAACCAACAAACCAACAAACCAACAAACCAACAAACCAACAAACCAACAAACCAACAAGCCAACAAACCAACAAGCCAACAAACCTACAAACCAACAAACCAAAAAACGAACAAACCAACAAACAAACAAACCAACAAACCAACAAACCAACAAACCAACAAACCAACAAGCCAACAAACCAACAAACCAACAAACCAACAAACCAACAAGCAAACAACCCAACAAACCAACAAACCAACAAACCAACAAACCAACAAGCCAACAAACCAACAAGCCAACAAGCCAACCAGCCAACAATCCAACAAACCAACAATCCAACGAACGAACAAACCAACAAACAAACACACCAACAAACCAACAAACCAACAAACCAACAAACCAACAAACCAACAAGCCAACAAACCAACAAACCAAGAAACCAACAAACCAACAAGCCAACAAGCCAACAAGCCAACAAACCAACAAACCAACAAACCAACAAACCAACAAGCCAACAAGCCAACAAACCAACAAGCCAACAAGCCAACAAACCAACAAACCAACAAACCAACAAATGAATAAACCAACAAACAAACAAACCAACAAACCAACAAACCAACAAACCAACAAACCAACAAGCCAACAAACCAACAAACCAACAAACCAACAAACCAACAAACCAACAAACCAACAAGCCAACAAACCAACAAACCAACAAACCAACAAACCAACAAGCCAACAAATCAACAAGCCAACAAACCAACAAACCAACAAGCCAACAAACCAACAAACCAACAAGCCAACAAACCAACAACCAACAAGCCAACAAACCAACAAGCCAACAAACCAACAAGCCAACAAGCCAACAAACCAACAAACCAACAAACCAACAAACCAACAAGCCGACAAACCAACAAGCCAACAAGCCAACAAACCAACAATACCAACAAACCAACAAACGAATAAACCAACAAACAAGCAAACCAACAAACCAACAAACCAACAAACCAACAAACCAACAAACCAACAAGCCAACAAGCCAACAAACCAACAAACCAACAAACCAACAAACCAACAAACCAACAAACCAACAAGCCAACAAGCCAACAAACCAACAATCCAACAAACCAAAAAACCAACAAGCCAACAAACCAACAAACCAACAAACCAACAAACCAACAAACCAACAAACCAACAAGCCAACAAGCCAACAAACCAACAATCCAACAAACCAAAAAACCAACAAGCCAACAAACCAAAAAGCCAACAAGCCAACAAACCAACAAACCGACAAACCAACAAACGAACAAACCAACAAACAAGCAAACAAGCAAACCAACAAACCAACAAACCAACAAACCAACAAACCAACAAACCAACAAACCAACAAGCCAACAAACCAACAAACCAACAAACCAATAAGCCAACAAGCCAACAAACCAACAAACCAACAAACCAACAAACGAACAAACCAACAAACAAACAAACCAACAAACCAACAAACCAACAAACCAACAAACCAACAAGCAAACAAGCCAACAAGCCAACAAACCAACAAGCCAACAAACCAACAAACCAACAAACAAACAAACCAACAAACCAACAAACCAACAAACGAACAAACCAACAAGCCAACAAACCAACAAACCAACAAACCAACAAGCCAACAAGCCAACAAGCCAACAAACCAACAAACCAACATACCAGCAAACGAACAAACCAACAATCCAACAGACCAACAAACCAACAAACCAACAAACCAACAAACCAACAAACCAACAAGCCAACAAACCAACAAACGAACAAACCAACAAACAAACAAACCAACAAACCAACAAACCAACAAACCAACAAGCCAACAAACCAACAAACCACCAAGTAACAAACCAACTAGCCAACAAACCAACAAGCCAACAAGCCAACAAACCAACAAGCCAACAAACCAACAAACCAACAAACCAACAAACCAACAAACCAACAAACCAACAAACCAACAAGCTAACAAACCAACAAACCAACATACCAGCAAACGAACAAACCAACAATCCAAAAAACCAACAAGCCAACAAGCCAACAAACCAACAAGTCAACAAACCAACAAGCCAACAAGCCAACAAACCAACAAACCAATAAACCAACAAACGAACAAACCAACAAACAAACAAACCAACAAACCAACAAACCAACAAACCAACAAGTAACAAACCAACAAACCAACAAACCAACAAACCAACAAACCAACAAACCAACAAACCAACAAATCAACAAACCAACAAGCCAACAAACCACAAACCAACAAACCAACAAACCAACAAACGAACAAACCAACAAACAAACAAACCAACAAGCCAACAAACCAACAAACCAACAAACCAACAAACCAACAAACCAACAAGCCAACAAGCCAACAAACCAACAAATCAACAAACCAACAAACGAACAAACCAACAAACAAACAAACCAACAAACCAACAAACCAACAAACCAACAAACCAACAAACCAACAAACCAACAAGCCAACAAACGAACAAACCAACAAACAAACAAACCAACAAATGAACAAACCAACAATCCAACAAACCAACAAGCCAATAAGCCAACAAACCAACAAGCCAACAAACCAACAAGCCAACAAGCCAACAAACCAACAAACCAACAAACCAGCAAACGAAAAAACTAACAAACAAACAAACCAACAAACCAACGAACCAACAAACCAACAAGCACACAAACCAACAAACCAACAAACCAACAAACCAATAAACCAACAAACCAACAAACCAACAAGCCAACAAACCAACAAGCCAACAAGCCAACAAACCAACAAACCAACAAACCAACAAACGAACAAACCAACAAACAAACAAACCAACAAACCAACAAACCAACAAACCAACAAACCAACAAGCCAACAAACCAACAAACCAACAAAACAACAAACCAACAAGCAAACAAGCCAACAAACCAACAAACCAACAAACCAATAAACCAACAAGCCAACAAACCAACAAGCCAACAAGCCAACAAGCCAACAAACCAACAAACCAACAAACCAACGAAAGAACAAACCAACAAACAAACAAACCAACAAACCAACAAACCAACAAACCAACAAGCCAACAAACCAACAAACCAACAAACCAACAAACCAACAAACCAACAAACCAACAAGCCAACAAACCAACAAACGAACAAACCAACAAACAAACAAACCAACAAACCCACAAACCAACAAACCAACAAACCAACAAACCAACAAACCAACAAGCCAACAAACCAACAAACCAACAAACCAACAAACCAACAAGCCCACAAACCAACAAACCAACAAACCAACAAACCAACAAACCAACAAACCAACAAGCCAACAAGCCAACAAACCAACAAACCAACAAACCAGCAAACCAACGAGCCAACAAACCAACAAGCCAACAAGCCAACAAACCAACAAACCAACAAACCAACAAAGGAACAAACCAACAACACAAACAAACCAACAAACCAACAAACCAACAAACCAACAAACCAACAAACCAACAAACCAACAAGCCAACAAACCAACAAACCAACAAACCAACAAACCAACAAGCCAACAAGCCAACAAACCAACAAACCAACAAACCAACAAACCAACAAGCCAACAAACCAACAAGCCAACAAGCCAACAAACCAACAAGCCAACAAACCAACAAGCCAACAAACCAACAAAGCAACAAGCCAACAAACCGACAAGCCAAAAAGCCAAAAAACTAACAAGCCAACAAACCAACAAACGAACAAACCAACAAACCAACAAACCAACAAACCAACAAACCAACAAACCAACAAACCAACAAACCAACAAACCAACAAGCCAACAAACCAACAAACCAACAAAACAACAAACCAACAAGCAAACAAGCCAACAAACCAACAAACCAACAAACCAATAAACCAACAAGCCAACAAACCAACAAGCCAACAAGCCAACAAGCCAACAAACCAACAAACCAACAAACCAACGAAAGAACAAACCAACAAACAAACAAACCAACAAACCAACAAACCAACAAACCAACAAGCCAACAAACCAACAAACCAACAAACCAACAAACCAACAAACCAACAAACCAACAAGCCAACAAACCAACAAACGAACAAACCAACAAACAAACAAACCAACAAACCCACAAACCAACAAACCAACAAACCAACAAACCAACAAACCAACAAGCCAACAAACCAACAAACCAACAAACCAACAAACCAACAAGCCCACAAACCAACAAACCAACAAACCAACAAACCAACAAACCAACAAACCAACAAACCAACAAGCCAACAAGCCAACAAACCAACAAACCAACAAACCAGCAAACCAACGAGCCAACAAACCAACAAGCCAACAAGCCAACAAACCAACAAACCAACAAACCAACAAACGAACAAACCAACAACACAAACAAACCAACAAACCAACAAACCAACAAACCAACAAACCAACAAACCAACAAACCAACAAGCCAACAAACCAACAAACCAACAAACCAACAAACCAACAAGCCAACAAGCCAACAAACCAACAAACCAACAAACCAACAAACCAACAAGCCAACAAACCAACAAGCCAACAAGCCAACAAACCAACAAGCCAACAAACCAACAAGCCAACAAACCAACAAAGCAACAAGCCAACAAACCGACAAGCCAAAAAGCCAAAAAACTAACAAGCCAACAAACCAACAAACGAACAAACCAACAAACCAACAAACCAACAAACCAACAAACCAACAAACCAACAAACCAACAAACCAACAAGCCAACAAGCCAACAAACCAACATACCAGCAAACGAACAAACCAACAATCCAACAAACAAACAAGCCAACAAGCCAACAAACCAACAAGTCAACAAACCAACAAGCCAACAAGCCAACAAACCAACAAACCAATAAACCAACAAACGAACAAACCAACAAACAAACAAACCAACAAACCAACAAACCAACAAGTAACAAACCAACAAACCAACAAACCAACAAACCAACAAACCAACAAACCAACAAACAAACAAACCAACAAACCAACAAACCAACAAGCCAACAAACCACAAACCAACAAACCAACAAACCAACAAACGAACAAACCAACAAACAAACAAACCAACAAACAAACAAACCAACAAGCCAACAAACCAACAAACCAACAAACCAACAAACCAAAAAGCCAACAAGCCAACAAATGAACAAACCAACAAACAAACAAACCAACAAATGAACAAACCAACAATCCAACAAACCAACAAGCCAATAAGCCAACAAACCAACAAGCCAACAAACCAACAAGCCAACAAGCCAACAAACCAACAAACCAACAAACCAACAAACGAAAAAACCAACAAACAAACAAACCAACAAACCAACAAACCAACAAACCAACAAGCCAACAAACCAACAAACCAACAAACCAACAAACCAACAAACCAACAAGCCAACAAATTAACAAGCCAACAAGCCAACAAACCAACAAACCAACAAACCAACAAACGAACAATCCAACAAACCAACAAACAAACAAACCAACAAACCAACAAACCAACAAACCAACAATCCAACAAACCAACAAGCCAACAAACCAACAAAGCAACAAACCAACAAACCAACAAGCAAACAAGCCAACAAACCAACAAACCAACAAACCAACAAACCAACAAGCCATCAAACCAACAAACCAACAAACCAACGAACGAACAAACCAACAAACAAACAAACCAACAAACCAACAAACCAACAAACCAACAAACCAACAAACCAACAAGCCAACAAACCAACAAACCAACAAACCAACAAACCAACAAACCAACAAACCAACAAGCCAACAAACCAACAAACGAACAAACCAACAAACAAACAAACCAACAAACCCACAAACCAACAAACAAACAAACCAACAAACCAACAAGCCAACAAACCAACAAACCAACAAACCAACAAACCAACAAGCCAACAAACCAACAAACCAACAAACCAACAAACCAACAAACCAACAAACCAACAAACCAACAATCCAACAAACCAACAAACCAACAAACCAACAAACCAACAAGCCAACAAACCAACAAGCCAACAAGCCAACAAACCAACAAACCAACAAACCAACAAACGAACAAACCAACAAACAAAAAAACCAACAAACCAACAAACCAACAAACCAACAAACCAACAAGCCAACAAACCAACAAACCAACAAACCAACAAACCAACAAACCAACAAACCTACAAGCCAACAAGCCAACAAACCAACAAACCAACAAACCAACAAGCCAACAAACCAACAAGCCAACAAGCCAACAAACCAACAAGCCAACAAACCAACAAGCCAACAAGCCAACTAACCAACAAACCAACAAACCAACAAGCCAACAAACCGACAAGCCAACAAGCCAACAAACTAACAAACCAACAAACCAACAAACCAACAAACCAACAAGCCAACAAACCAATAAGCCAACAAGCGAACAAACCAACAAGCCAACAAACCAACAAGCCAATAAGCCAACAAACCAGCAAACCAACAAACCAACAAACCAACAAGCCAACAAACCAACAAGCCAACAAGCCAACAAACCAACATACAAACAAACCAACAAACGAGCAAACCAACAAACAAACAAACCAACAAACCAACAAACCAACAAACCAACAAGCCTACAAACCAACAAACCAACAAACCGACAAGTCCACAAGCCAACAACCCAACAAACCAACAAACCAACAAACCAACAAACCAACAAGCCAACAAACCAACAAGCCAACAAGCCAACAAACCAACAAACCAACAAACCAACAAACCAACAAGCCAACAAATTAACAAGCCAACAAGCCAACAAACCAACAAACCAACAAACCAACAAACGAACAATCCAACAAACCAACAAACAAACAAACCAACAAACCAACAAACCAACAAACCAACAATCCAACAAACCAACAAGCCAACAAACCAACAAACCAACAAGCCAACAAATTAACAAGCCAACAAGCCAACAAACCAACAAACCAACAAACCAACAAACGAACAATCCAACAAACCAACAAACAAACAAACCAACAAACCAACAAACCAACAAACCAACAATCCAACAAACCAACAAGCCAACAAACCAACAAACCAACAAACCAACAAACCAACAAGCAAACAAGCCAACAAACCAACAAACCAACAAACCAACAAACCAACAAGCCATCAAACCAACAAACCAACAAACCAACGAACGAACAAACCAACAAACAAACAAACCAAAAAACCAACAAACCAACAAACCAACAAACCAACAAGCCAACAAGCCAACAAACCAACAAACCAACAAACCAACAAACCAACAAACCAACAAACCAACAAGCCAACAAACCAACAAACGAACAAACCAACAAACAAACAAACCAACAAACCCACAAACCAACAAACAAACAAACCAACAAACCAACAAGCCAACAAACCAACAAACCAACAAACCAACAAACCAACAAGCCAACAAACCAACAAACCAACAAACCAACAAACCAACAAACCAACAAACCAACAAACCAACAATCCAACAAACCAACAAACCAACAAACCAACAAACCAACAAGCCAACAAACCAACAAGCCAACAAGCCAACAAACCAACAAACCAACAAACCAACAAACGAACAAACCAACGAACAAACAAACCAACAAACCAACAAACCAACAAACCAACAAACCAACAAGCCAACAAACCAACAAACCAACAAACCAACAAACCAACAAACCAACAAACCTACAAGCCAACAAGCCAACAAACCAACAAACCAACAAACCAACAAGCCAACAAACCAACAAGCCAACAAGCCAACAAACCAACAAGCCAACAAACCAACAAGCCAACAAGCCAACTAACCAACAAACCAACAAACCAACAAGCCAACAAACCGACAAGCCAACAAGCCAACAAACTAACAAACCAACAAACCAACAAACCAACAAACCAACAAGCCAACAAACCAATAAGCCAACAAGCGAACAAACCAACAAGCCAACAAACCAACAAGCCAATTAGCCAACAAACCAGCAAACCAACAAACCAACAAGCCAACAAGCCAACAAACCAACAAGCCAACAAGCCAACAAACCAACATACAAACAAACCAACAAACGAGCAAACCAACAAACAAACAAACCAACAAACCAACAAACCAACAAACCAACAAACCAACAAGCCTACAAACCAACAAACCAACAAACCGACATGTCCACAAGCCAACAACCCAACAAACCAACAAACCAACAAACCAACAAACCAACAAGCCAACAAACCAACAAGCCAACAAGCCAACAAACCAACAAACCAACAAACCAACAAACCAACAAACCAACAAACGAACAAACCAACAAACAAACAAACCAACAAACCAACAAACCAACAAACCAACAAACTAACAAGCCAACAAACCAACAAACCAACAAACCAACAAACCAACAAACCAACAAACCAACAAGCCAACAAACCAACAAGCCAACAAACCAACAAGCCAACAAGCCAACAAACCAACAAACCAACACACCAACAAACGAACAAACCAACAAACAAACAAACCAACAAACCAACAAACCAACAAGCCAACAAGCCAACAAACCAACAAACCAACAAACCAACAAACCAACAAACCAACAAACGAACAAACCAACAAACGAACAAACCAACAAACGAACAAACCAACTATCCAACAAACAAACAAGCCAACAAGCCAACAAACCAACAAGCCAACATACCAACAAGCTAACAAGCCAACAAGCCAACAAACCAACAAACCAACAAATCAACAAACGAACAAACCAACAAACGAACAAACCAACAAACCAACAAACCAACAAACCAACAAGCCAACAAGCCAACAAACCAACAAACCAACAAACCAACAAACCAACAAACCAACAAACCAACAAACCAACAAACGAACAAACCAACAAACAAACAAACCAACAAACCAACAAACCAACAAACCAACAAACCAACAAGCCAACAAGCCAACAAACCAACAAGCCAACAAACCAACAAGCCAACAAGCCAACTAACCAACAAACCAACAAACCAACAAACCAACAAACCAACAAACCAACAAACCAACAAGCCAACAAACCAACAAGCCAACAAGCCAACAAACTAAAAAACCAACAAACCTAAAAACGAACAAACCAACAAACAAACAAACCAACCAACGAACAAACCAACAATCCAAAAAACCAAAAAGCCAATAAGGCAACAAACCAACAAGCCAACAAACCAACAAGCCAACAAGCCAACAAACCAACAAAACAACAAACGAAAAAACCAACAAACAAACAAACCAACAAACCAACAAACCAACAAGCCAACAAACCAACAAACCAACAAACCAACAAACCAACAAACCAACAAGCCAACAAACCAACAAACCAACAAGCCAACAAACCAACAAGCCAACAAGCCAACAAACCAACAAACCAACAAACCAACAAACGAGCAAACCAACAAACAAACAAACCAACAAACCAACAAGCCAACAACCCAACAAACGAACAAACCAACAAATAAACAAACCAACAAAAAAACAAACCAACAAACCAACAAACCAACAAGCCAACAAACCAACAAACAAACAAACCAACAAACCAACAAACCAACAAGCCAACAAACCAACAAGCCAACAAGCCAAAAAACCAACAAACCAACACACCAACAAACGAACAAACCAACAAACAAATAAACCAACAAACGACAAACCAACTATCCAACAAACAAACAAGCCAACAAGCCAACAAACCAACAAGCCAACAAACCAACAAGCCAACAAGCCAACAAGCCAACAAGCCAACAAACCAACAAACCAACAAACCAACAAACGAACAAACCAACAAACGAACAAACCAACAAACCAACAAACCAACAAACCAACAAGCCAACAAACCAACAAGCCAACAAGCCAACAAACCAACAAGCCAACAAACCAACAAGCCAACAAGCCAACTAACCAGCAAACCAACAAACCAACAAACCAACAAACCAACAAACCAACAAGCCAACAAACCGAAAAGCCAACAAGCCAACAAACTAACAAACCAACAAACCAACAAACGAACAAACCAACAAACAAACAAACCAACAAACCAACAAACCAACAAACCAACAAACCAACAAACCAACAAACCAACAAGCCAACAAACCAGTAAGCCAACAAGCGAACAAACCAACAAGCCAACAAACCAACAAGCCAACAAGCCAACAAACCAGCAAACCAACAAACCAACAAACCAACAAGCCAACAAACCAACAAGCCAACAAGCCAACAAACCAACAAACAAACAAACCAACAAACGAGCAAACCAACAAACAAACAAACCAACAAACCAACAAACCAACAAACCAACAAACCAACAAGCCAACAAACCAACAAACCAACAAACCAACAAACCAACAAGCCAACAAACCAACAAGCCAACAAGCCAACAAGCCAACAAACTAACAAACCAACAAACCAACAAACCAACAAACCAACAAGCCAACAAGCCAACAAACCAACAATACAACAAACCAACAAACCAACAAACGAACAAACCAACAAACAAACAAACCAACAAACCAACAAACCAACAAACCAACAAACCAACAAGCCAACAAACCAACAAACCAACAAACCAACAAACCAACAAGCCAACAAACCAACAAGCCAACAAGCCAACAAACCAACAAACCAACAAACCAACAAACCAACACACCAACAAACGAACAAACCAACAAACAAACAAACCAACAAACGACAAACCAACTATCCAACAAACAAACAAACCAACAAGCCAACAAACCAACAAGCCAACAAGCCAACAAGCCAACAAACCAACAAACCAACAAACCAACAAACAAACAAACCAACAAACGAATAAACCAACAAACCAACAAACCAATAAACCAACAAGCCAACAAACCAACAAACCAACAAACCAACAAACCAACAAGCCAACAAGCCAACAAGCCAACAAACCAACAAACCAACAAACCAACAAACCAACAAACCAACAAACCAACAAACCAACAAACCAACAAACCAACAAACCAACAAACGAACAAACCAACAAACAAACAAACCAACAAACCAACAAACCAACAAACCAACAAACCAACAAACCAACAAGCCAACAAACCAACAAGCCAACAAGCCAACAAACCAACAAACCAACAAACCAACAAACGAGCAAACCAACAAACAAACAAACCAACAAACCAACAAACCAACAACCCAACAAACGAACAAACCAACAAGCCAACAAACCAACAAGCCAACAAGCCAACAAACCAACAAACCAACAAACCAACAAGCCAACAAACCAACAAGCCAACAAGCCAACAAACCAACAAGCCAACAAACCAACAAGCCAACAAGCCAACTAACCAACAAACCAACAAACCAACAAGCCAACAAACCGACAAGCCAACAAGCCAACAAACTAACAAACCAACAAACCAACAAACCAACAAACCAACAAGCCAACAAACCAATAAGCCATCAAGCGAACAAACCAACAAGCCAACAAACCAACAAGCCAATAAGCCAACAAACCAGCAAACCAACAAACCAACAAACCAACAAGCCAACAAACCAACAAGCCAACAAGCCAACAAACCAACATACAAAGAAACCAACAAACGAGCAAACCAACAAACAAACAAACCAACAAACCAACAAACCAACAAACCAACAAACCAACAAACCAACAAGCCTACAAACCAACAAACCAACAAACCGACAAGTCCACAAGCCAACAACCCAACAAACCAACAAACCAACAAACCAACAAACCAACAAGCCAACAAACCAACAAGCCAACAAGCCAACAAACCAACAAACCAACAAACCAACAAACCAACAAACCAACAAACGAACAAACCAACAAACAAACAAACCAACAAACCAACAAACCAACAAACCAACAAACTAACAAGCCAACAAACCAACAAACCAACAAACCAACAAACCAACAAACCAACAAGCCAACAAACCAACAAGCCAACAAACCAACAAACCAACACACCAACAAACGAACAAACCAACAAACAAACAAACCAACAAACCAACAAACCAACAAGCCAACAAGCCAACAAACCAACAAACCAACAAACCAACAAACCAACAAACCAACAAACGAACAAACCAACAAACGAACAAACCAACAAACGAACAAACCAACTATCCAACAAACAAACAAGCCAACAAGCCAACAAACCAACAAGCCAACATACCAACAAGCCAACAAGCCAACAAGCCAACAAACCAACAAACCAACAAATCAACAAACGAACAAACCAACAAACGAACAAACCAACAAACCAACAAACCAACAAACCAACAAGCCAACAAGCCAACAAACCAACAAACCAACAAACCAACAAACCAACAAACCAACAAACCAACAAACCAACAAACGAACAAACCAACAAACAAACAAACCAACAAACCAACAAACCAACAAACCAACAAACCAACAAACCAACAAGCCAACAAGCCAACAAACCAACAAGCCAACAAACCAACAAGCCAACAAGCCAACTAACCAACAAACCAACAAACCAACAAACCAACAAACCAACAAACCAACAAACCAACAAGCCAACAAACCAACAAGCCAACAAGCCAACAAACTAACAAACCAACAAACCTAAAAACGAACAAACCAACAAACAAACAAACCAACCAACGAACAAACCAACAATCCAAAAAACCAAAAAGCCAATAAGCCAACAAACCAACAAGCCAACAAACCAACAAGCCAACAAGCCAACAAACCAACAAAACAACAAACGAAAAAACCAACAAACAAACAAACCAACAAACCAACAAACCAACAAGCCAACAAACCAACAAACCAACAAACCAACAAACCAACAAACCAACAAGCCAACAAACCAACAAACCAACAAGCCAACAAACCAACAAGCCAACAAGCCAACAAACCAACAAACCAACAAACCAACAAACGAGCAAACCAACAAACAAACAAACCAACAAACCAACAAGCCAACAACCCAACAAACGAACAAACCAACAAATAAACAAACCAACAAAAAAACAAACCAACAAACCAACAAACCAACAAGCCAACAAACCAAAAAACCAACAAACCAACAAACCAACAAACCAACAAGCCAACAAGCCAACAAACCAACAAACCAACAAACCAACAAACCAACAAACCAACAAACCAACAAGCCAACAAACCAACAAACGAACAAACCAACAAACAAACAAACCAACAAACCCACAAACCAACAAACAAACAAACCAACAAACCAACAAGCCAACAAACCAACAAACCAACAAACCAACAAACCAACAAGCCAACAAACCAACAAACCAACAAACCAACAAACCAACAAACCAACAAACCAACAAACCAACAATCCAACAAACCAACAAACCAACAAACCAACAAACCAACAAGCCAACAAACCAACAAGCCAACAAGCCAACAAACCAACAAACCAACAAACCAACAAACGAACAAACCAACGAACAAACAAACCAACAAACCAACAAACCAACAAACCAACAAACCAACAAGCCAACAAACCAACAAACCAACAAACCAACAAACCAACAAACCAACAAACCTACAAGCCAACAAGCCAACAAACCAACAAACCAACAAACCAACAAGCCAACAAACCAACAAGCCAACAAGCCAACAAACCAACAAGCCAACAAACCAACAAGCCAACAAGCCAACTAACCAACAAACCAACAAACCAACAAGCCAACAAACCGACAAGCCAACAAGCCAACAAACTAACAAACCAACAAACCAACAAACCAACAAACCAACAAGCCAACAAACCAATAAGCCAACAAGCGAACAAACCAACAAGCCAACAAACCAACAAGCCAATTAGCCAACAAACCAGCAAACCAACAAACCAACAAGCCAACAAGCCAACAAACCAACAAGCCAACAAGCCAACAAACCAACATACAAACAAACCAACAAACGAGCAAACCAACAAACAAACAAACCAACAAACCAACAAACCAACAAACCAACAAACCAACAAGCCTACAAACCAACAAACCAACAAACCGACAAGTCCACAAGCCAACAACCCAACAAACCAACAAACCAACAAACCAACAAACCAACAAGCCAACAAACCAACAAGCCAACAAGCCAACAAACCAACAAACCAACAAACCAACAAACCAACAAACCAACAAACGAACAAACCAACAAACAAACAAACCAACAAACCAACAAACCAACAAACCAACAAACTAACAAGCCAACAAACCAACAAACCAACAAACCAACAAACCAACAAACCAACAAACCAACAAGCCAACAAACCAACAAGCCAACAAACCAACAAGCCAACAAGCCAACAAACCAACAAACCAACACACCAACAAACGAACAAACCAACAAACAAACAAACCAACAAACCAACAAACCAACAAGCCAACAAGCCAACAAACCAACAAACCAACAAACCAACAAACCAACAAACCAACAAACGAACAAACCAACAAACGAACAAACCAACAAACGAACAAACCAACTATCCAACAAACAAACAAGCCAACAAGCCAACAAACCAACAAGCCAACATACCAACAAGCTAACAAGCCAACAAGCCAACAAACCAACAAACCAACAAATCAACAAACGAACAAACCAACAAACGAACAAACCAACAAACCAACAAACCAACAAACCAACAAGCCAACAAGCCAACAAACCAACAAACCAACAAACCAACAAACCAACAAACCAACAAACCAACAAACCAACAAACGAACAAACCAACAAACAAACAAACCAACAAACCAACAAACCAACAAACCAACAAACCAACAAGCCAACAAGCCAACAAACCAACAAGCCAACAAACCAACAAGCCAACAAGCCAACTAACCAACAAACCAACAAACCAACAAACCAACAAACCAACAAACCAACAAACCAACAAGCCAACAAACCAACAAGCCAACAAGCCAACAAACTAAAAAACCAACAAACCTAAAAACGAACAAACCAACAAACAAACAAACCAACCAACGAACAAACCAACAATCCAAAAAACCAAAAAGCCAATAAGGCAACAAACCAACAAGCCAACAAACCAACAAGCCAACAAGCCAACAAACCAACAAAACAACAAACGAAAAAACCAACAAACAAACAAACCAACAAACCAACAAACCAACAAGCCAACAAACCAACAAACCAACAAACCAACAAACCAACAAACCAACAAGCCAACAAACCAACAAACCAACAAGCCAACAAACCAACAAGCCAACAAGCCAACAAACCAACAAACCAACAAACCAACAAACGAGCAAACCAACAAACAAACAAACCAACAAACCAACAAGCCAACAACCCAACAAACGAACAAACCAACAAATAAACAAACCAACAAAAAAACAAACCAACAAACCAACAAACCAACAAGCCAACAAACCAACAAACAAACAAACCAACAAACCAACAAACCAACAAGCCAACAAACCAACAAGCCAACAAGCCAAAAAACCAACAAACCAACACACCAACAAACGAACAAACCAACAAACAAATAAACCAACAAACGACAAACCAACTATCCAACAAACAAACAAGCCAACAAGCCAACAAACCAACAAGCCAACAAACCAACAAGCCAACAAGCCAACAAGCCAACAAGCCAACAAACCAACAAACCAACAAACCAACAAACGAACAAACCAACAAACGAACAAACCAACAAACCAACAAACCAACAAACCAACAAGCCAACAAACCAACAAGCCAACAAGCCAACAAACCAACAAGCCAACAAACCAACAAGCCAACAAGCCAACTAACCAGCAAACCAACAAACCAACAAACCAACAAACCAACAAACCAACAAGCCAACAAACCGAAAAGCCAACAAGCCAACAAACTAACAAACCAACAAACCAACAAACGAACAAACCAACAAACAAACAAACCAACAAACCAACAAACCAACAAACCAACAAACCAACAAACCAACAAACCAACAAGCCAACAAACCAGTAAGCCAACAAGCGAACAAACCAACAAGCCAACAAACCAACAAGCCAACAAGCCAACAAACCAGCAAACCAACAAACCAACAAACCAACAAGCCAACAAACCAACAAGCCAACAAGCCAACAAACCAACAAACAAACAAACCAACAAACGAGCAAACCAACAAACAAACAAACCAACAAACCAACAAACCAACAAACCAACAAACCAACAAGCCAACAAACCAACAAACCAACAAACCAACAAACCAACAAGCCAACAAACCAACAAGCCAACAAGCCAACAAGCCAACAAACTAACAAACCAACAAACCAACAAACCAACAAACCAACAAGCCAACAAGCCAACAAACCAACAATACAACAAACCAACAAACCAACAAACGAACAAACCAACAAACAAACAAACCAACAAACCAACAAACCAACAAACCAACAAACCAACAAGCCAACAAACCAACAAACCAACAAACCAACAAACCAACAAGCCAACAAACCAACAAGCCAACAAGCCAACAAACCAACAAACCAACAAACCAACAAACCAACACACCAACAAACGAACAAACCAACAAACAAACAAACCAACAAACGACAAACCAACTATCCAACAAACAAACAAACCAACAAGCCAACAAACCAACAAGCCAACAAGCCAACAAGCCAACAAACCAACAAACCAACAAACCAACAAACAAACAAACCAACAAACGAATAAACCAACAAACCAACAAACCAATAAACCAACAAGCCAACAAACCAACAAACCAACAAACCAACAAACCAACAAGCCAACAAGCCAACAAGCCAACAAACCAACAAACCAACAAACCAACAAACCAACAAACCAACAAACCAACAAACCAACAAACCAACAAACCAACAAACCAACAAACGAACAAACCAACAAACAAACAAACCAACAAACCAACAAACCAACAAACCAACAAACCAACAAACCAACAAGCCAACAAACCAACAAGCCAACAAGCCAACAAACCAACAAACCAACAAACCAACAAACGAGCAAACCAACAAACAAACAAACCAACAAACCAACAAACCAACAACCCAACAAACGAACAAACCAACAAGCCAACAAACCAACAAGCCAACAAGCCAACAAACCAACAAACCAACAAACCAACAAGCCAACAAACCAACAAGCCAACAAGCCAACAAACCAACAAGCCAACAAACCAACAAGCCAACAAGCCAACTAACCAACAAACCAACAAACCAACAAGCCAACAAACCGACAAGCCAACAAGCCAACAAACTAACAAACCAACAAACCAACAAACCAACAAACCAACAAGCCAACAAACCAATAAGCCATCAAGCGAACAAACCAACAAGCCAACAAACCAACAAGCCAATAAGCCAACAAACCAGCAAACCAACAAACCAACAAACCAACAAGCCAACAAACCAACAAGCCAACAAGCCAACAAACCAACATACAAAGAAACCAACAAACGAGCAAACCAACAAACAAACAAACCAACAAACCAACAAACCAACAAACCAACAAACCAACAAACCAACAAGCCTACAAACCAACAAACCAACAAACCGACAAGTCCACAAGCCAACAACCCAACAAACCAACAAACCAACAAACCAACAAACCAACAAGCCAACAAACCAACAAGCCAACAAGCCAACAAACCAACAAACCAACAAACCAACAAACCAACAAACCAACAAACGAACAAACCAACAAACAAACAAACCAACAAACCAACAAACCAACAAACCAACAAACTAACAAGCCAACAAACCAACAAACCAACAAACCAACAAACCAACAAACCAACAAGCCAACAAACCAACAAGCCAACAAACCAACAAACCAACACACCAACAAACGAACAAACCAACAAACAAACAAACCAACAAACCAACAAACCAACAAGCCAACAAGCCAACAAACCAACAAACCAACAAACCAACAAACCAACAAACCAACAAACGAACAAACCAACAAACGAACAAACCAACAAACGAACAAACCAACTATCCAACAAACAAACAAGCCAACAAGCCAACAAACCAACAAGCCAACATACCAACAAGCCAACAAGCCAACAAGCCAACAAACCAACAAACCAACAAATCAACAAACGAACAAACCAACAAACGAACAAACCAACAAACCAACAAACCAACAAACCAACAAGCCAACAAGCCAACAAACCAACAAACCAACAAACCAACAAACCAACAAACCAACAAACCAACAAACCAACAAACGAACAAACCAACAAACAAACAAACCAACAAACCAACAAACCAACAAACCAACAAACCAACAAACCAACAAGCCAACAAGCCAACAAACCAACAAGCCAACAAACCAACAAGCCAACAAGCCAACTAACCAACAAACCAACAAACCAACAAACCAACAAACCAACAAACCAACAAACCAACAAGCCAACAAACCAACAAGCCAACAAGCCAACAAACTAACAAACCAACAAACCTAAAAACGAACAAACCAACAAACAAACAAACCAACCAACGAACAAACCAACAATCCAAAAAACCAAAAAGCCAATAAGCCAACAAACCAACAAGCCAACAAACCAACAAGCCAACAAGCCAACAAACCAACAAAACAACAAACGAAAAAACCAACAAACAAACAAACCAACAAACCAACAAACCAACAAGCCAACAAACCAACAAACCAACAAACCAACAAACCAACAAACCAACAAGCCAACAAACCAACAAACCAACAAGCCAACAAACCAACAAGCCAACAAGCCAACAAACCAACAAACCAACAAACCAACAAACGAGCAAACCAACAAACAAACAAACCAACAAACCAACAAGCCAACAACCCAACAAACGAACAAACCAACAAATAAACAAACCAACAAAAAAACAAACCAACAAACCAACAAACCAACAAGCCAACAAACCAACAAACAAACAAACCAACAAACCAACAAACCAACAAGCCAACAAACCAACAAGCCAACAAGCCAAAAAACCAACAAACCAACACACCAACAAACGAACAAACCAACAAACAAATAAACCAACAAACGACAAACCAACTATCCAACAAACAAACAAGCCAACAAGCCAACAAACCAACAAGCCAACAAACCAACAAGCCAACAAGCCAACAAGCCAACAAGCCAACAAGCCAACAAACCAACAAACCAACAAACCAACAAACGAACAAACCAACAAACGAACAAACCAACAAACCAACAAACCAACAAACCAACAAGCCAACAAACCAACAAGCCAACAAGCCAACAAACCAACAAGCCAACAAACCAACAAGCCAACAAGCCAACTAACCAACAAACCAACAAACCAACAAACCAACAAACCAACAAACCAACAAGCCAACAAACCGAAAAGCCAACAAGCCAACAAACTAACAAACCAACAAACCAACAAACGAACAAACCAACAAACAAACAAACCAACAAACCAACAAACCAACAAACCAACAAACCAACAAACCAACAAGCCAACAAACCAGTAAGCCAACAAGCGAACAAACCAACAAGCCAACAAACCAACAAGCCAACAAGCCAACAAACCAGCAAACCAACAAACCAACAAACCAACAAGCCAACAAACCAACAAGTTAACAAGCCAACAAACCAACAAACAAACAAACCAACAAACGAGCAAACCAACAAACAAACAAACCAACAAACCAACAAACCAACAAACCAACAAACCAACAAGCCAACAAACCAACAAACCAACAAACCAACAAACCAACAAGCCAACAAACCAACAAGCCAACAAGCCAACAAGCCAACAAACTAACAAACCAACAAACCAACAAACCAACAAACCAACAAGCCAACAAGCCAACAAACCAACAATTCAACAAACCAACAAACCAACAAACGAACAAACCAACAAACAAACAAACCAACAAAGCAACAAACCAACAAACCAACAAACCAACAAGCCAACAAACCAACAAACCAACAAACCAACAAACCAACAAACCAACAAGCCAACAAACCAACAAGCCAACAAGCCAACAAACCAACAAACCAACAAACCAACAAACCAACACACCAACAAACGAACAAACCAACAAACAAACAAACCAACAAACGACAAACCAACTATCCAACAAACAAACAAACCAACAAGCCAACAAACCAACAAGCCAACAAGCCAACAAGCCAACAAACCAACAAACCAACAAACCAACAAACGAACAAACCAACAAACGAATAAACCAACAAACCAACAAACCAATAAACCAACAAGCCAACAAACCAACAAACCAACAAACCAACAAACCAACAAGCCAACAAGCCAACAAACCAACAAACCAACAAACCAACAAACCAACAAACCAACAAACCAACAAACCAACAAACCAACAAACCAACAAACCAACAAACCAACAAACGAACAAACCAACAAACAAACAAACCAACAAACCAACAAACCAACAAACCAACAAACCAACAAACCAACAAGCCAACAAACCAACAAGCCAAGAAGCCAACAAACCAACAAACCAACAAACCAACAAACGAGCAAACCAACAAACAAACAAACCAACAAACCAACAAACCAACAACCCAACAAACGAACAAACCAACAAACAAACAAACCAACAAAAAAACAAACCAACAAACCAAAAAACCAACAAGCCAACAAACCAACAAACCAACAAACCAACAAACCAACAAACCAACAAGCCAACAAACCAACAAGCCAACAAGCCAACAAACCAACAAACCAACACACCAACAAACGAACAAACCAACAAACAAACAAACCAACAAACAAACAAACCAACAAACGACAAACCAACTATCCAACAAACAAACAAGCCAATTAGCCAACAAACCAACAAGCCGACAAACCAACAAGCCAACAAGCCAACAAGCCAACAAGCCAACAAACCAACAAACCAACAAACCAACAAACGAACAAACCAACAAACGAACAAACCAACAAACCAACAAACCAACAAACCAACAAACCAACAAGCCAACAAACCAACAAGCCAACAAGCCAACAAACCAACAAGCCAACAAACCAACAAGCCAACAAGCCAACTAACCAACAAACCAACAAACCAACAAACCAACAAACCAACAAACCAACAAGCCAACAAACCGACAAGCCAACAAGTCAACAAACTAACAAACCAACAAACCAACAAACGAACAAACCAACAAACAAACAAACCAACAAACCAACAAACCAACAAACCAACAAACCAACAAACCAACAAGCCAACAAACCAATAAGCCAACAAGCGAACAAACCAACAAGCCAACAAACCAACAAGCCAACAAGCCAACAAACCAGCAAACCAACAAACCAACAAACCAACAAGCCAACAAACCAACAAGCCAACAAGCCAACAAACCAACAAACAAACAAACCAACAAACGAGCAAACCAACAAACAAACAAACCAACAAACCAACAAACCAACAAACCAACAAACCAACAAGCCAACAAACCAACAAACCAACAAACCAACAAACCAACAAGCCAACAAGCCAACAAGCCAACAAACTAACAAACCAACAAACCAACAAACCAACAAGCCAACAAACCAACAAGCCAACAAGCCAACAAACCAACAAACCAACAAACCAACAAACCAACAAACGAACAAACCAACAAACAAACAAACCAACAAACCAACAAACCAACAAACCAACAAACCAACAAGCCAACAAACCAACAAACCAACAAACCAACAAACCAACAAGCCAACAAACCAACAAGCCAACAAGCCAACAAACCAACAAACCAACACACCAACAAACGAACAAACCAACAAACAAACAAACCAACAAACGACAAACCAACTATCCAACAAACAAACAAGCCAACAAGCCAACAAACCAACAAGCCAACAAACCAACAAGCCAACAAGCCAACAAGCCAACAAGCCAACAAACCAACAAACCAACAAACGAACAAACCAACAAACGAACAAACCAACAAACCAATAAACCAAGAAGCCAACAAACCAACAAACCAACAAACCAACAAACCAACAAACCAACAAGCCAACAAGCCAACAAACCAACAAACCAACAAACCAACAAACCAACAAACCAACAAACCAACAAACCAACAAACGAACAAACCAACAAACAAACAAACCAACAAACCAACAAACCAACAAACCAACAAACCAACAAGCCAACAAGCCAACAAACCAACAAGCCAACAAACCAACAAGTCAACAAGCCAACTAATCAACAAACCAACAAACCAACAAACCAACAAACCAACAAACCAACAAGCCAACAAACCAACAAGCCAACAAGCCAACAAACCAACAAACCAACAAACCAACAAACGAACAAACCAACAAACAAATAAACCAACAAACGAACAAACCAACAATCCAACAAACCAAAAAGCCAATAAGCCAACAAACCAACAAGCCAACAAACCAACAAGCCAACAAGCCAACAAACCAACAAACCAACAAACCAACAAACGAAAAAACCAACAAACAAACAAACCAACAAACCAACAAACCAACAAACCAACAAGCCAACAAACCAACAAAACAACAAACCAACAAACCAACAAACCAACAAACCAACAAACCAACAAACCAACAAACCAACGAGCCAACAAACCAACAAGCCAACAAGCCAACAAACCAACAAACCAACAAACCAACAAACGAGCAACCAACAAACAAACAAACCAACAAACCAACAAACCAACAAACCAACAAACGAACAAACCAACAAACAAACAAACCAACAAACCAACAAACCAACAAACCAACAAACCAACAAGCCAACAAACCAACAAACCAACAAACCAACAAACCAACAAACCAACAAGCCAACAAACCAACAAGCCAACAAGCCAACAAACCAACAAACCAACAAACCAACAAACGAGCAAACCAACAAACAAACAAACCAACAAACCAACAAACCAACAAACCAACAAGCCAACAAACCAACAAACCAACAAACCATCAAACCAACAAGCAAACAAGCCAACAAACCAACAAACCAACAAACCAACAAACCAACAAGCCAACAAACCAACAAGCCAACAAGCCAACAAGCCAACAAGCCAACAAACCAACAAACCAACTAATCAACGAACAAACATACCAACAAACAAACAAACCAACAAACCAACAAACCAACAAACCAACAAACCAACAAGCCAACAAACCAACAAACCAACAAACCAACAAACCAACAAACCAACAAACCAACAAACCAATAAACCAACAAACCAACAAGCCAACAAACCAACAAACGAACAAACCAACAAACAAACAAACCAACAAACCAACAAACCAACAAACCAACAAACCAACAAGCCAACAAACCAACAAACCAACAAACCAACAAACCAACAAGCCAACAAACCAACAAACCAACAAACCAACAAACCAACAAACCAACAAACCAACAAACCAATAAACCAACAAGCCAACAAGCCAACAAACCAACAAACCAACAAACCAACAAACCAACAAGCCAACAAACCAACAAGCCAACAAGCCAACAAACCAACAAACCAACAAATGAACAAACCAACAAACAAACAAACCAACAAACTAACAAGCCAACAAACCAACAAGCCAACAAGCCAACAAACTAACAAACCTACAAACCAACAAACGAACAAACCAACAAACAAACAAACCAATAAACCAACAAACCAACAAACCAACAAACCAACAAACCAACAAACCAACAAGCCAACAAACCAATAAGCCAACAAGCGAACAAACCAACAAGCCAACAAACCAACAAGCCAACAAGCCAACAAACCAACAAACCAACAAACCAACAAACCAACAAGCCAACAAACCAACAAGCCAACAAGCCAACAAACCAACAAATAAACAAACCAACAAACGAGCAAACCAACAAACAAACAAACCAACAAACCAACAAACCAACAAACCAACAAACTAACAAGCCAACAAACCAACAAACCAACAAACCAACAAACCAACAAGCCAAAAAGCCAACAAGCCAACAAACCAACAAACCAACAAACCAACAAAACAACAAGCCAACAAACCAACAAGCCAACAAGGCAACAAACCAACATACCAATAAACCAACAAACCAACAAACGAACAAACAAACAAACAAACAAACCAACAAACCAACAAACCAACAAACCAACAAACCAACAAACCAACAAACCAACAAACCAACATGCCAACAAACCAACAAACCAACAAACCAACAAACCAACAAACCAACAAGCCAACAAACCAACAAGCCAACAAGCCTACAAACCAACAAACCAACAAACAAACAAACCAACAAACAAACAAACCAACAAACGACAAACCAACTATCCAACAAACAAACAAGCCAACAAGCCAACAAACCAACAAGCCAACAAACGTACAAGCCAACATGCCAACATGCCAACAAGCCAACAAACCAACAAACCAACAAACCAACAAACCAACAAACCAACAAACCAACAAGCCAACAAACCAACAAGCCAACAAGCCAACAAACCAACAAACCAACAAACCAACAAACGAGCAAACCAACAAACAAACAAACCAACAAACCAACAAACCAACAAACCAACAAGCCAACAAACCAACAAACCAACAAACCATCAAACCAACAAGCAAACAAGCCAACAAACCAACAAACCAACAAACCAACAAACCAACAAGCCAACAAACCAACAAGCCAACAAGCCAACAAGCCAACAAGCCAACAAACCAACAAGCCAACAAGCCAACAAACCAACAAACCAACAAACCAACAAACGAGCAAACCAACAAACAAACAAACCAACAAACCAACAAACCAACAAACCAACAAGCCAACAAACCAACAAACCAACAAACCATCAAACCAACAAGCAAACAAGCCAACAAACCAACAAACCAACAAACCAACAAACCAACAAGCCAACAAACCAACAAGCCAACACGCCAACAAGCCAACAAGCCAACAAACCAACAAACCAACTAATCAACGAACAAACATACCAACAAACAAACAAACCAACAAACGAACAAACCAACAAACCAACAAACCAACAAGCCAACAAACCAACAAACCAACAAACCAACAAACCAACAAACCAACAAACCAACAAACCAACAAACCAATAAACCAACAAACCAACAAGCCAACAAACCAACAAACGAACAAACCAACAAACAAACAAACCAACAAACCAACAAACCAACAAACCAACAAACCAACAAGCCAACAAACCAACAAACCAACAAACCAACAAACCAACAAGCCAACAAACCAACAAACCAACAAACCAACAAACCAACAAACCAACAAACCAACAAACCAATAAACCAACAAGCCAACAAGCCAACAAACCAACAAACCAACAAACCAACAAACCAACAAGCCAACAAACCAACAAGCCAACAAGCCAACAAACCAACAAACCAACAAATGAACAAACCAACAAACAAACAAACCAACAAACTAACAATCCAACAAACCAACAAGCCAACAAGCCAACAAACTAACAAACCTACAAACCAACAAACGAACAAACCAACAAACAAACAAACCAATAAACCAACAAACCAACAAACCAACAAACCAACAAACCAACAAACCAACAAGCCAACAAACCAATAAGCCAACAAGCGAACAAACCAACAAGCCAACAAACCAACAAGCCAACAAGCGAACAAACCAACAAACCAACAAACCAACAAACCAACAAGCCAACAAACCAACAAGCCAACAAGCCAACAAACCAACAAATAAACAAACCAACAAACGAGCAAACCAACAAACAAACAAACCAACAAACCAACAAACCAACAAACCAACAAACTAACAAGCCAACAAACCAACAAACCAACAAACCAACAAACCAACAAGCCAAAAAGCCAACAAGCCAACAAACCAACAAACCAACAAACCAACAAAACAACAAGCCAACAAACCAACAAGCCAACAAGCCAACAAACCAACATACCAATAAACCAACAAACCAACAAACGAACAAACAAACAAACAAACAAACCAACAAACCAACAAACCAACAAACCAACAAACCAACAAACCAACAAACCAACAAACCAACATGCCAACAAACCAACAAACCAACAAACCAACAAACCAACAAACCAACAAGCCAACAAACCAACAAGCCAACAAGCCTACAAACCAACAAACCAACAAACCAACAAACAAACAAACCAACAAACAAACAAACCAACAAACGACAAACCAACTATCCAACAAACAAACAAGCCAACAAGCCAACAAACCAACAAGCCAACAAACGTACAAGCCAACATGCCAACATGCCAACAAGCCAACAAACCAACAAACCAACAAACCAACAAACCAACAAACCAACAAACGAACAAACCAACAAACCAACAAACCAACAAACCAACAAGCCAACAAACCAACAAACCAAGAAACCAACAAACCAACAAGCCAACAAGCCAACAAGCCAACAAGCCAACAAACCAACAAACCAACAAACCAATAAACCAACAAACCAACAAACCAACAAACCAACAAACCAACAAACCAACAAACGAACAAACCAACAAACAAACAAACCAACAAACCAACAAACCAACAAACCAACAAACCAACAAGCCAACAAGCCAACAAACCAACAAGCCAACAAACCAACAAACCAACAAACGAACAAACCAACAAACAAACAAACCAACAAACGAACAAACCAACAATCCAACAAACCAACAAGCCAACAAGCCAACAAACCAACAAGCCAACAAACCAACAAGCCAACAAGCCAGCAAACCAACAAACCAACAAACCAACAAACCAGCAAACGAACAAACCAACAAACAAACAAACCAACAAACCAACAAACCAACAAAGCAACAAACCAACAAACCAACAAACCAACAAGCCAACGAACCAACAAGCCAACAAGCCAACAAGCCAACAAACCAACAAGCCAACAAACCAACAAGCCAACAAGCCAAGATACCAACAAACCAACAAACCAACAAAAACCAACAAGCCAACAAACCAACAAGCCAACAATCCAACAAACCAACAAACCAACAAACGAACAAACCAACAAACGAACGAACCAACAATCAAACAAACCAACAAGCCAGCAAGCCAACAAACCAACAAGCCAACAAACCAACAAGCCAACAAGCCAACAAACCAACAAACCAACAAACCAACAAACGAACAAACCAACAAACAACAAACCAACAAACCAACAAACCAACAAACCAACAAACCAACAAACCAACAAGCCAACAAACCAACAAACCAACAAACCAACAAACCAACAAACCAACAAACCAACAAACCAACAAACCAACAAGCCAACAAACCAACAAGCCAACAAGCCAACAAACTAACAAACCAACAAACCAACAAACGAACAAACCAACAAACAAACAAACCAACAAACCAACAAACCAACAAACCAACAAACCAACAAACCAACAAACCAACAAACCAACAAGCCAACAAACCAACAAGCCAACAAGCGAACAAACCAACAAGCCAACAAACCAACAAGCCAACAAGCCAACAAACCAACAAACCAACAAACCAACAAACCAACAAACCAACAAACCAACAAGCCAACAAACCAACAAATCAACAAACCAACAGACCAACAAGCCAACAAGCCAACAAACCAACAAACCAACAAACCAACAAACCAACAAACCAACAAACCAACAAACCAACAAGCCAACAAGCCAACAAACCAACAAACCAACAAACCAACAAACCAACAAACGAACAAACCAACAAACAAACAAACCAACAAACCAACAAACCAACGAACCAACAAGCCAACAAACCAACAAACCAACAAAGCAACAAACCAACAAGCCAATAAACCAACAAGCCAACAAGCTAACAAACCAACAAACCAACAAACCAACAAACGAACAAACCAACAAACAAACAAACCAACAAACGACAAACCAACTATCCAACAAACCAACAAGCCCACAAACCAACAAACCAACAAGCCAACAAACCAACAAGCCAACAAGCCAACAAGCCAACAAGCCAACAAACCAACAAACCACAAAACCAACAAACCAACAAACGAACAAACCAACAAACAAACAAACCAACAAACCAACAAACCAACAAACCAACAAGCCAACAAGCCAACAAACCAACAAGCCAACAAACCGACAAGCCAACAAGCCAACAAACCAACAAACCAACAAACCAACAAACCAACAAGCCAACAAACCTACAAGCCAACAAGCCAACAAGCCAACAAACCAACAAACCAACAAACCAACAAACCAACAAGCCAACAAACCAACAAACCAACAAACCAACAAACCAACAAACCAACAAGCCAACAAGCCAACAAACCAACAAACCAACAAACCAACAAACCAACAAACCAACAAACCAACAAACCAACAAACGAACAAACCAACAAACAAACAAACCAACAAACCAACAAACCAACAAACCAACAAACCAACAAACCAACAAACCAAAAAGACAACAAGCCAACAAACCAACAAGCCAACAAACCAACAAACCAACAAACGAACAAACCAACAAACAAACAAACCAACAAACGAACAAACCAACAATCCAACAAACCAACAAGCCAACAAGCCAACAAACCAACAAGCCAACAAACCAACAAGCCAACAAGCCAACAAACCAACTAACCAACAAACCAACAAACCAGCAAACGAACAAACCAACAAACAAACAAACCAAAAAACCAACAAACCAACAAACCAACAAACCAACAAACCAACAAACCAACAAACCAACAAACCAACAAACTAACAAACCAACAAACCAACAAGCCAACAAACCAACAAGCCAACAAGCCAACAAGCCAACAAACCAACAAGCCAACAAACCAACAAGCCAACAAGCCAACATACCAACAAACCAACAAACCAACAAACCAACAAGCCAACAAACCAACAAGCCAACAAGCCAACAAACCAACAAACCAACAAACCAACAAACGACCAAACCAACAAACGAACAAACCAACAATCCAACAAACCAACAAGCCAGCAAGCCAACAAAGCAACAAGCCAACAAGCCAACAAGCCAACAAGCCAACAAGCCAACAAACCAACAAACCAACAAACCAACAAACGAACAAACCAACAAACAAACAA
Source organism: Atherix ibis (assembly GCA_958298945.1). NCBI lineage: Eukaryota > Metazoa > Arthropoda > Insecta > Diptera > Athericidae > Atherix > Atherix ibis. Next base: position 87,303,707 of record OY282608.1, on the reverse strand, counting down.
ACAAACAAACCAACAAACCAACAAACCAACAAACGAACAAGCCAACAAACCAACAAACCAACAAACCAACAAACCAACCAACCAACAAACCAACAAGCCAACAAACCAACAAGCCAACAAGCCAACAAACTAACAAACCAACAAACCAACAAACGAACAAACCAACAAACAAACAAACCAACAAACCAACAAACCAACAAACCAACAAGCCAACAAACCAACAAGCCAACAAACCAACAAGCCAACAAACCAACAAGCAAACAAGCCAACAAACCAACAAACCAACAAACCAACAAACCAACAAGCCAACAAACCAACAAACCAACAAATCAACAAGCCAACAAGCCAACAAACCAACAAACCAACAAACCAACAAACCAACAAGCCAACAAACCAACAAGCCAACAAGCCAACAAACCAACAAACCAACAAACCAACAAACCAACAAACGAACAAACCAACAAACAAACAAACCAACAAACCAACAAACCAACAAACCAACAAACCAACAAGCCAACAAACCAACAAACCAACAAACCAACAAACCAACAAGCCAATAAACCAACAAGCCAACAAGCCAACAAACCAACAAACCAACAAAGCAACAAACGAACAAACCAACAAACAAACAAACCAACAAACGACAAACCAACTATCCAACAAACTAACAAGCCAACAAGCCAACAAACCAACAAGCCAACAAACCAACAAGCCAACAAGCCAACAAGCCAACAAGCCAACAAACCAACAAACCAACAAACCAACAAACCAACAAACCATTAAACAAACAAGCCAACAAACCGACAAGCCAACAAGCGAACAAACTAACAAACCAACAAACCAACAAACCAACAAACGAACAAACCAACAAACAAACAAACCAACAAACCAACAAACCAACAAACCAACAAACCAACAAGCCAACAAACCAACAAACCAACAAACCAACAAACCAACAAACCAACAAGCCAACAAACCAACAAGCCAACAAGCCAACAAACCAACAAGCCAACGAACCAACAAGCCAACAAGTTAACAAACCAACAAACAAACAAACCAACAAACCAACAAGCCAACAAACCAACAAGCCAACAAACCTACAAACCAACAAACTAACAAGCCAACAAACCAACAAGCCAACAAGCCAACAAACCAACAAACCAACAAACCAACAAAAGAACAAACCAACAAACAAACAAACCAACAAACCAACAAACCAACAAACCAACAAACCAACAAACCAACAAACAAACAAACCAACAAACCAACAAACCAACAAACGAACAAACCAACAAACGAACAAACGAACAAACCAACAAACCAACAAACCAACAAACCAACAAGCCAACAAACCAACAAACCAACAAACCAACAAACCAACAAACCAACAAACCAAAAAGCCAACAAACCAACAAACCAACAAACCAACAAACCAACAAACCAACAAACCAACAAACCAACAAACCAAGAAACCAACAAACGAACAAACCAACAAACAAACAAACCAACAAACCAACAAACCAACAAACCAGCAAACCAACAAGACAACAAGCCAACAAACCAACAAGCCAACAAACCAACAAACCAACAAACAAACAAACCAACAAACAAACAAACCAACAAACGAACAAACCAACAATCCAACAAACCAACAAGCCAACAAGCCAACAAACCAACAAGCCAACAAACCAACAAGCCAACAAGCCAACAAACCAACAAACCAACAAACCAACAAACCAGCAAACGAACAAACCAACAAACAAACAAACCAACAAACCAACAAACCAACAAACCAACAAACCAACAAACCAACAAACTAACAAACCAACAAACCAACAAGCCAACGAACCAACAAGCCAACAAGCCAACAAGCCAACAAGTCAACAAGCCAACAAACCAACAAGCCAACAAGCCAACATACCAACAAACCAACAAACCAACAAACCAACAAGCCAACAAACCAACAAGCCAACAAGCCAACAAACCAACAAACCAACAAACCAACAAACGACCAAACCAACAAACGAACAAACCAACAATCCAACAAACCAACAAGCCAGCAAGCCAACAAACCAACAAGCCAACAAGCCAACAAGCCAACAAGCCAACAAACTAACAAACCAACAAACCAACAAACGAACAAACCAACAAACAAACAAACCAACAAACCAACAAACCAACAAACCAACAAACCAACAAGCCAACAAACCAACAAACCAACAAACCAACAAACCAACAAACCAACAAACCAACAAGCCAACAAGCCAACAAACCAACAAGCCAACAAGCCAACAAACTAACAAACCAACAAACCAACAAACGAACAAACCAACAAACAAACAAACCAACAAACAAACAAACAAACAAACCAACAAACCAACAAACCAACAAACCAACAAGCCAACAAACCAACAAGCCAACAAGCGAACAAACCAACAAGCCAACAAACCAACAAGCCAACAAGCCAACAAACCAACAAACCAACAAACCAACAAACCAACAAACCAACAAACCAACAAGCCAACAAACCAACAAACCAACAAATCAACAAGCCAACAAGCCAACAAACCAACAAACCAACAAACGAACAAACCAACAAGCCAACAAACCAACAAGCCAACAAGCCAACAAACCAACAAACCAACAAACCAACAAACCAACAAACGAACAAACCAACAAACAAACAAACCAACAAACCAACAAACCAACAAACCAACAAACCAACAAGCCAACAGACCAACAAACCAACAAACCAACAAACCAACAAGCCAATAAACCAACAAGCCAACAAGCCAACAAACCAACAAACCAACAAACCAACAAACGAACAAACCAACAAACAAACAAACCAACAAACGACAAACCAACTATCCAACAAACTAACAAGCCAACAAGCCAACAAACCAACAAGCCAACAAACCAACAAGCCAACAAGCCAACAAGCCAACAAGCCAACAAACCAACAAACCAACAAACCAACAAACCAACAAACGAACAAACCAACAAACAAACAAACCAACAAACCAACAAACCAACAAACCAACAAACCAACAAGCCAACAAACCAACAAACCAACAAACCAACAAACCAACAAACCAAGAAGCCAACAAACCAACAAGCCAACAAGCCAACAAACCAACAAGCCAACGAACCAACAAGCCAACAAGTTAACAAACCAACAAACAAACAAACCAACAAACCAACAAGCCAACAAACCAACAAGCCAACAAACCTACAAACCAACAAACTAACAAGCCAACAAACCAACAAGCCAACAAGCCAACAAACCAACAAACCAACAAACCAACAAGAGAACAAACCAACAAACAAAAAAACCAACAAACCAACAAACCAACAAACCAACAAACCAACAAACCAACAAACCAACAAACAAACAAACCAACAAACGAACAAACCAACTAACCAACAAACCAACAAGCCAACAAACCAACAAACCAACAAACCAACAAACCAACAAGCCAGCAAGCCAACAAACCAACAAACCAACAAGCCAACAAACCAACAAGCCAACAAGCCAACAAACCAACAAACCAACAAACCAACAAACGAACAAACCAACAAACAAACAAACCAACAAACCAACAAACCAACAAGCCAACAAACCAACAAGCCAACAAACCAACAAACCAACAAATTAACAAACCAACAAGCCAACAAGCCAACAAACCAACAAACCAACAAACCAACAAACCAACAAACGAACAAACCAACAAACAAACAAACCAACAAACCAACAAACCAACAAACCAACAAGCCAACAAACCAACAAGCCAACAAGCCAACAAACCAACAAACCAACAAATCAACAAACGAACAAACCAACAAACAAACAAACCAACAAACGAACAAACCAACAATCCAACAAACCAACAAGACAACAAGCCAACAAACCAACAAGCCAACAAACCGACAAGCCAACAAGCCAACAAACCAACAAACAAACAAACCAACAAACGAACAAACCAACAAACAAACAAACCAACAAACCAACAAACCAACAAACCAACAAACCAACAAACCAACAAGCCAACAAACCAACAAACCAACAAACCAACAAACCAACAAGCCAACAAGCCAACAAGCCAACAAACCAACATACCAGAAAACGAACAAACCAACAATCCAACAAACCAACAAACAAACAAACCAAAAAACCAACAAACCAACAAACCAACAAGCCAACAAACCAACAAACCAACAAACCAACAAACCAACAAACCAACAAACCAACAAACTAACAAACCAACAAACCAACAAGCCAACGAACCAACAAGCCAACAAGCCAACAAGCCAACAAACCAACAAGCCAACAAACCAACAAGCCAACAAGCCAACATACCAACAAACCAACAAACCAACAAACCAACAAGCCAACAAACCAACAAGCCAACAAGCCAACAAACCAACAAACCAACAAACCAACAAACGAACAAACCAACAATCCTACAAGCCAACAAGCCAGCAAGCCAACAAACCAACAAGCCAACAAACCAACAAGCCAACAAGCCAACATAGCAACAAACCAACAAACCAACAAACCAACAAGCCAACAAACCAACAAGCCAACAAGCCAACAAACCAACAAACCAACAAACCAACAAACGAACAAACCAACAAACGAACAAACCAACAATCCAACAAACCAACAAGCCAGCAAGCCAACAAACCAACAAGCCAACAAGCCAACAAACCAACAAACCAACAAACCAACAAGCCAACAAACCAACAAACCAACAAACCAACAAACCAACAAACCAACAAGCCAACAAACCAACAAGCCAACAAGCCAACAAACCAACAAGCCAACGAACCAACAAGCCAACAAGTTAACAAACCAACAAACAAACAAACCAACAAACCAACAAGCCAACAAACCAACAAGCCAACAAACCTACAAACCAACAAACTAACAAGCCAACAAACCAACAAGCCAACAAGCCAACAAACCAACAAACCAACAAACCAACAAAAGAACAAACCAACAAACAAAAAAACCAACAAACCAACAAACCAACAAACCAACAAACCAACAAACCAACAAACAAACAAACCAACAAACCAACAAACCAACAAACCAACTAACCAACAAACCAACAAGCCAACAAATCAACAAACCAACAAACCAACAAACCAACAAGCCAACAAGCCAACAAGCCAACAAACCAACAAACCAACAAACCAACAAACCAACAAACGAACAAACCAACAAACAAACAAACCAACAAACCAACAAACCAACAAACCAACAAACCAACAAGCCAACAAACCAACAAACCAACAAACCAACAAACCAACAAACCAACAAGCCAATAAACCAACAAGCCAACAAGCCAACAAACCAACAAACCAACAAACCAACAAACGAACAAATCAACAAACAAACAAACCAACAAACGACAAACCAACTATCCAACAAACTAACAAGCCAACAAGCCAACAAACCAACAAGCCAACAAACCAACAAGCCAACAAGCCAACAAGCCAACAAGCCAACAAACCAACAAACCAACAAACCAACAAACGAACAAACCAACAAACAAACAAGCCAACAAACCGACAAGCCAACAAGCGAACAAACCAACAAACCAACAAACCAACAAACCAACAAACGAACAAACCAACAAACAAACAAACCAACAAACCAACAAACCAACAAACCAACAAACCAACAAGCCAACAAACCAACAAACCCACAAACCAACAAACCAACAAACCAACAAGCCAACAAACCAACAAGCCAACAAGCCAACAAACCAACAAGCCAACGAACCAACAAGCCAACAAGTTAACAAACCAACAAACAAACAAACCAACAAACCAACAAGCCAACAAACCAACAAGCCAACAAGCCAACAAACCTACAAACCAACAAACTAACAAGCCAACTAACCAACAAGCCAACAAGCCAACAAACCAACAAACCAACAAACCAACAAAAGAACAAACCAACAAACAAAAAAACCAACAAACCAACAAACCAACAAACCAACAAAAGAACAAACCAACAAACAAACAAACCAACAAACCAACAAACCAACAAACCAACAAACCAACAAACCAACAAACAAACAAACCAACAAACCAACAAACCAACTAACCAACAAACCAACAAGCCAACAAACCAACAAACCAACAAACCAACAAACCAACAAGCCAGCAAGCCAACAAACCAACAAACCACCAAGCCAACAAACCAACAAGCCAACAAGCCAACAAACCAACAAACCAGCAAACCAACAAACGAACAAACCAACAAACAAACAAACCAACAAACTAACAAACCAACAAGCCAACAAACCAACAAACCAACAAATTAACAAACCAACAAGCCAACAAGCCAACAAACCAACAAACCAACAAACCAACAAACCAACAAACGAACAAACCAACAAACAAACAAACCAACAAACCAACAAACCAACAAACCAACAAGCCAACAAACCAACAAGCCAACAAGCCAACAAACCAACAAACCAACAAATCAACAAACGAACAAACCAACAAACAAACAAACCAACAAACGAACAAACCAACAATCCAACAAACCAACAAGACAACAAGCCAACAAACCAACAAGCCAACAAACCAACAAGCCAACAAACCAACAAACCAACAAACCAACAAACCAACAAACGAACAAACCAACAAACAAACAAGCCAACAAACCAACAAACCAACAAACCAACAAACCAACAAACTAACAAGCCAACAAACCAACAAACCAACAAACCAACAAACCAACAAGCCAACAAGCCAACAAGCCAACAAACCAACAAACCAACAAATTAACAAACCAACAAGCCAACAAGCCAACAAACCAACAAACCAACAAACCAACAAACCAACAAACGAACAAACCAACAAACAAACTAACCAACAAACCAACAAACCAACAAACCAACAAGCCAACAAACCAACAAGCCAACAAGCCAACAAACCAACAAACCAACAAATCAACAAACGAACAAACCAACAAACAAACAAACCAACAAACGAACAAACCAACAATCCAACAAACCAACAAGACAACAAGCCAACAAACCAACAAGCCAACAAACCAACAAGCCAACAAACCAACAAACCAACAAACCAACAAACCAACAAACCAACAAACGAACAAACCAACAAACAAACAAGCCAACAAACCAACAAACCAACAAACCAACAAACCAACAAACTAACAAGCCAACAGACCAACAAACCAACAAACCAACAAACCAACAAGCCAACAAGCCAACAAGCCAACAAACCAACATACCAGAAAACGAACAAACCAACAATCCAACAAACCAACAAACAAACAAACCAAAAAACCAACAAACCAACAAACCAACAAGCCAACAAACCAACAAACCAACAAACCAACAAACCAACAAACCAACAAGCCAACAAACCAACAAGCCAACAAGCCGACAAACCAACAAGCCAACAAGCCAACAAGCCAACAAACCAACAAACCAACAAACCAACAAACCAACAAACCAACAAACCAACAAGCCAACAAACCAACAAGCCAACAAGCCAACAAACCAACAAACCAACAAACCAACAAGCCAACAAACCAACAAACCAAAAAGCCAACAAACCAACAAACCAACAAACCAACAAACGAACAAACCAACAAACAAACAAACCAACAAACCAACAAACCAACAAGCCAACGAACCAACAAGCCAACAAGCCAACAAGCCAACAAACCAACAAGCCAACAAACCAACAAGCCAACAAGCCAACATACCAACAAGCCAACAAGCCAACAAACCAACAAACCAACAAACCAACAAACGAACAAACCAACAAACGAACAAACCAACAATCCAACAAACCAACAAGCCAGCAAGCCAACAAACCAACAAGCCAACAAACCAACAAGCCAACAAGCCAACAAACCAACAAACCAACAAACCAACAAACGAACAAACCAACAAACAAACAAACCAACAAACCAACAAACCAACAAACCAACAAACCAACAAGCCAACAAACCAACAAACCAACAAACCAACAAACCAACAAACCAACAAACCAACAAACCAACAAACCAACAAGCCAACAAACCAACAAGCCAACAAGCCAACAAACTAACAAACCAACAAACAAACAAACGAACAAACCAACAAACAAACAAACCAACAAACCAACAAACCAACAAACCAACAAACCAACAAGCCAACAAACCAACAAACCAACAAGCCAACGAACCAACAAGCCAACAAGCCAACAAGCCAACAAACCAACAAGCCAACAAACCAACAAGCCAACAAGCCAACATACCAACAAACCAACAAACCAACAAACCAACAAGCCAACAAACCAACAAGCCAACAAGCCAACAAACCAACAAACCAACAAACCAACAAACCAACAAACCAACAAACGAACAAACCAACAAGCCAACAAACCAACAAGCCAACAAGCCAACAAACCAACAAACCAACAAACCAACAAACCAACAAACCAACAAACCAACAAACCAACAAACCAACAAGCCAACAAACCAACAAACCAACAAACCAACAAGCCAACAAACCAACAAGCCAACAAGCCAACAAACCAACAAACCAACAAACCAACAAACCAACAAACCAACAAACCAACAAACGAACAAACGAACAAACCAACAAACAAACAAACCAACAAACCAACATACCAACAAACCAACAAATCAACAAGCCAACAAACCAACAAACCAACAAACCAACAAGCCAATAAACCAACAAGCCAACAAGCCAACAAACCAACAAACCAACAAACCAACAAACGAACAAACCAACAAACAAACAAACCAACAAACGACAAACCAACTATCCAACAAACCAACAAGCCAACAAGCCAACAAACCAACAAGCCAACAAACCAACAAGCCAACAAGCCAACAAGCCAACAAGCCAACAAGCCAACAAACCAACAAACCAACAAAAAAATAAACCAGCAAACGAACAAACCAACAAACAAACAAACCAACAAACCAACAAACCAACAAACCAACAAACCAACAAACCAACAAGCCAACGAACCAACAAGCCACAAGCCAACAAGCCAACAAACCAACAAGCCAACAAACCAACAAGCCAACAAGCCAACATACCAACAAACCAACAAACCAACAAACCAACAAGCCAACAAACCAACAAGCCAACAAGCCAACAAACCAACAAACCAACAAACCAACAAACGAACAAACGAACAAACCAACAAACGAACAAACCAACAATCCAACAAACCAACAAGCCAGCAAGCCAACAAACCAACAAGCCAACAAACCAACAAGCCAACAAGCCAACAAACCAACAAACCAACAAACCAACAAACGAACAAACCAACAAACAGACAAACCAACAAACCAACAAACCAACAAACCAACAAACCAACAAACCAACAAACCAACAAGCCAACAAACCAACAAACCAACAAACCAACAAACCAACAAACCAACAAACCAACAAACCAACAAACCAACAAGCCAACAAACCAACAAGCCAACAAGCCAACAAACTAACAAACCAACAAACCAACAAACGAACAAACCAACAAACAAACAAACCAACAAACCAACAAACCAACAAACCAACAAACCAACAAACCAACAAACCAACAAGCCAACAAACCAACAAGCCAACAAGCGAACAAACCAACAAGAGAACAAACCAACAAGCCAACAAGCCAACAAACCAACAAACCAACAAACCAACAAACCAACAAACCAACAAACCAACAAGCCAACAAGCCAACAAACCAACAAACCAACAAACCAACAAATCAACAAGCCAACAAGCCAACAAACCAACAAACCAACAAACCAACAAACCAACAAGCCAACAAACCAACAAGCCAACAAGCCAACAAACCAACAAACCAACAAACCAACAAACCAACAAACGAACAAACCAACAAACAAACAAACCAACAAACCAACAAACCAACAAACCAACAAACCAACAAGCCAACAAACCAACAAACCAACAAACCAACAAACCAACAAGCCAATAAACCAACAAGCCAACAAGCCAACAAACCAACAAACCAACAAACCAACAAACGAACAAACCAACAAACAAACAAACCAACAAACGACAAACCAACTATCCAACAAACCAACAAGCCAACAAGCCAACAAACCAACAAGCCAACAAACCAACAAGCCAACAAGCCAACAAGCCAACAAGCCAACAAACCAACAAACCAACAAACAAACAAACGAACAAACCAACAAACAAACAAGCCAACAAACCGACAAGCCAACAAGCCAACAAACCAACAAACCAACAAACCAACAAACCAACAAACCAACAAAGGAACAAACCAACAAACAAACAAACCAACAAACCAACAAACCAACAAACCAACAAACCAACAAGCCAACAAACCAACAAACCAACAAACCAACAAACCAACAAACCAACAAGCCAACAAACCAACAAGCCAACAAGCCAACAAACCTATAAGCCAACGAACCAACAAGCCAACAAGTTAACAAACCAACAAACAAACGAACCAACAAACCAACAAGCCAACAAACCAACAAGCCAACAAGCCAACAAACCAACAAACCAACAAACCAAAAAGCCAACAAACCAACAAGCCAACAAGCCAACAAACCAACAAACCAACAAACCAACAAAAGAACAAACCAACAAACAAACAAACCAACAAACCAACAAACCAACAACCCAACAAACCAACAAGCCAACAAACTAACAAACCAACAAACCAACAAACCAACAAACCAACAAGCCAACAAACCAACAAGCCAACAAGCCAACAAACCAACAAGCCAATAAACCAACAAGCCAACAAACCAACAAACCAACAAACCAACAAACCAACAAACCACCAAGTCAACAAACCAACAAGCCAACAAGCCAACAAACCAACAAACGAACAAACCAACAAACAAACAAACCAACAAACCAACAAACCAACTAACCAATAAACCAACAAGCCAACAAACCAACAAACCAACAAACCAACAAACCAACAAGCCAACAAGCCAACAAACCAACAAACCAACAAGCCAACAAACCAACAAGCCAACAAGCCAACAAACCAACAAACCAACAAGCCAACAAGCCAACAAACCAACAAACCAACAAACCAACAAACCAACAAGCCAACAAACCAACAAGCCAACAAGCCAACAAACCAACAAACCAACAAACCAACAAACCAACAAACGAACAAACCAACAAACAAACAAACCAACAAACCAACAAACCAACAAACCAACAAACCAACAAACCAACAAGCCAACAAACCAACAAACCAACAAACCAACAAACCAACAAGCCAATAAACCAACAAGCCAACAAGCCAACAAACCAACAAACCAACAAACCAACAAACGAACAAACCAACAAACAAACAAACAAACCAACAAACGACAAACCAACTATCCAACAAACCAACAAGCCAACAAACCAACAAGCCAACAAACCAACAAGCCAACAAGCCAACAAGCCAACAAGCCAACAAACCAACAAACGAACAAACCAACAAACAAACAAGCCAACAAACCGATAAGCCAACAAGCCAACAAACCAACAAACCAACAAACCAACAAACCAACAAACCAACAAACGAACAAACCAACAAACAAACAAACCAACAAACCAACAAACCAACAAACCAACAAACCAACAAGCCAACAAACCAACAAACCAACAAACCAACAAACCAACAAACCAACAAACCAACAAGCCAACAAACCAACAAGCCAACAAGCTAACAAACCAACAAGCCAACGAACCAACAAGCCAACAAGTTAACAAACCAACAAACAAACGAACCAACAAACCAACAAGCCAACAAACCAACAAGCCAACAAGCCAACAAACCAACAAACCAACAAACCAACAAGCCAACAAACCAACAAGCCAACAAGCCAACAAACCAACAAACCAACAAACCAACAAAAGAACAAACCAACAAACAAACAAACCAACAAACCAACAAACCAACAAACCAACAAACCAACAAGCCAACAAACTAACAAACCAACAAACCAACAAACCAACAAACCAACAAACCAACAAGCCAACAAACCAACAAATCAACAAGCCAACAAGCCAACAAACCAACAAACCAACAAACCAACAAACCAACAAGCCAACAAACCAACAAGCCAACAAGCCAACAAACCAACAAACCAACAAACCAACAAACTAACAAACGAACAAACCAACAAACAAACAAACCAACAAACCAACAAACCAACAAACCAACAACGAACCAACAAGCCAACAAACCAACAAGCCAACAAGCCAACAAACCAACAAACCAACAAGCCAACAAGCCAACAAACCAACAAACCAACAAACCAACAAACCAACAAGCCAACAAACCAACAAGCCAACAAGCCAACAAACCAACAAACCAACAAACCAACAAACCAACAAACGAACAAACCAACAAACAAACAAACCAACAAACCAACAAACCAACAAACCAACAAACCAACAAACCAACAAGCCAACAAACCAACAAACCAACAAACCAACAAACCAACAAGCCAATAAACCAACAAGCCAACAAGCCAACAAACCAACAAACCAACAAACGAACAAACCAACAAACAAACAAACAAACCAACAAACGACAAACCAACTATCCAACAAACCAACAAGCCAACAAACCAACAAGCCAACAAACCAACAAGCCAACAAGCCAACAAGCCAACAAGCCAACAAACCAACAAACGAACAAACCAACAAACAAACAAGCCAACAAACCGATAAGCCAACAAGCCAACAAACCAACAAACCAACAAACCAACAAACCAACAAACCAACAAACGAACAAACCAACAAACAAACAAACCAACAAACCAACAAACCAACAAACCAACAAACCAACAAGCCAACAAACCAACAAACCAACAAACCAACAAACCAACAAACCAACAAACCAACAAGCCAACAAACCAACAAGCCAACAAGCTAACAAACCAACAAGCCAACGAACCAACAAGCCAACAAGTTAACAAACCAACAAACAAACGAACCAACAAACCAACAAGCCAACAAACCAACAAGCCAACAAGCCAACAAACCAACAAACCAACAAACCAACAAGCCAACAAACCAACAAGCCAACAAGCCAACAAACCAACAAACCAACAAACCAACAAAAGAACAAACCAACAAACAAACAAACCAACAAACCAACAAACCAACAAACCAACAAACCAACAAGCCAACAAACTAACAAACCAACAAACCAACAAACCAACAAACCAACAAACCAACAAGCCAACAAACCAACAAATCAACAAGCCAACAAGCCAACAAACCAACAAACCAACAAACCAACAAACCAACAAGCCAACAAACCAACAAACCAACAAGCCAACAAACCAACAAACCAACAAACCAACAAACTAACAAACGAACAAACCAACAAACAAACAAACCAACAAACCAACAAACCAACAAACCAACAAACCAACAAGCCAACAAACCAACAAACCAACAAACCAACAAACCAACAAACCAACAAGCCAATAAACCAACAAGCCAACAAGCCAACAAACCAACAAACCAACAAACCAACAAACGAACAAACCAACATACAAACAAACCAACAAACGACAAAACCAACTATCCAACAAACCAACAAGCCAACAAGCCAACAAACCAACAAGCCAACAAACCAACAAGCCAACAAGCCAACAAGCCAACAAGCCAACAAACCAACAAACCAACAAACCAACAAACCAACAAACGAACAAACCAACAAACAAACAAACCAACAAACCAACAAACCAACAAACCAACAAACCAACAAGCCAACAAACCAACAAACCAACAAACCAACAAACCAACAAACCAACAAGCCAACAAAACAACAAGCCAACAAGCCAACAAACCAATAAGCCAACGAACCAACAAGCCAACAAGTTAACAAACCAACAAACAAACGAACCAACAAACCAACAAGCCAACAAACCAACAAGCCAACAAGCCAACAAACCAACAAACCAACAAACCAAAAAGCCAACAAACCAACAAGCCAACAAGCCAACAAACCAACAAACCAACAAACCAACAAAAGAACAAACCAACAAACAAACAAACCAACAAACCAACAAACCAACAAACCAACAAACCAACAAGCCAACAAACTAACAAACCAACAAACCAACAAACCAACAAACCAACAAGCCAACAAACCAACAAGCCAACAAGCTAACAAACCAACAAGCCAACGAACCAACAAGCCAACAAGTTAACAAACCAACAAACAAACGAACCAACAAACCAACAAGCCAACAAACCAACAAGCCAACAAGCCAACAAACCAACAAACCAACAAACCAACAAGCCAACAAACCAACAAGCCAACAAGCCAACAAACCAACAAACCAACAAACCAACAAAAGAACAAACCAACAAACAAACAAACCAACAAACCAACAAACCAACAAACCAACAAACCAACAAGCCAACAAACTAACAAACCAACAAACCAACAAACCAACAAACCAACAAACCAACAAGCCAACAAACCAACAAATCAACAAGCCAACAAGCCAACAAACCAACAAACCAACAAACCAACAAACCAACAAGCCAACAAACCAACAAACCAACAAGCCAACAAACCAACAAACCAACAAACCAACAAACTAACAAACGAACAAACCAACAAACAAACAAACCAACAAACCAACAAACCAACAAACCAACAAACCAACAAGCCAACAAACCAACAAACCAACAAACCAACAAACCAACAAACCAACAAGCCAATAAACCAACAAGCCAACAAGCCAACAAACCAACAAACCAACAAACCAACAAACGAACAAACCAACATACAAACAAACCAACAAACGACAAAACCAACTATCCAACAAACCAACAAGCCAACAAGCCAACAAACCAACAAGCCAACAAACCAACAAGCCAACAAGCCAACAAGCCAACAAGCCAACAAACCAACAAACCAACAAACCAACAAACCAACAAACGAACAAACCAACAAACAAACAAACCAACAAACCAACAAACCAACAAACCAACAAACCAACAAGCCAACAAACCAACAAACCAACAAACCAACAAACCAACAAACCAACAAGCCAACAAAACAACAAGCCAACAAGCCAACAAACCAATAAGCCAACGAACCAACAAGCCAACAAGTTAACAAACCAACAAACAAACGAACCAACAAACCAACAAGCCAACAAACCAACAAGCCAACAAGCCAACAAACCAACAAACCAACAAACCAAAAAGCCAACAAACCAACAAGCCAACAAGCCAACAAACCAACAAACCAACAAACCAACAAAAGAACAAACCAACAAACAAACAAACCAACAAACCAACAAACCAACAAACCAACAAACCAACAAGCCAACAAACTAACAAACCAACAAACCAACAAACCAACAAACCAACAAGCCAACAAACCAACAAGCCAACAAGCCAACAAACCAACAAGCCAATAAACCAACAAGCCAACAAACCAACAAACCAACAAACCAACAAACCACCAAGTCAACAAACCAACAAGCCAACAAGCCAACAAACCAACAAACGAACAAACCAACAAACAAACAAACCAACAAACCAACAAACCAACTAACCAATAAACCAACAAGCCAACAAACCAACAAACCAACAAACCAACAAACCAACAAGCCAACAAGCCAACAAACCAACAAACCAACAAACCAACAAACCAACAAGCCAACAAACCAACAAGCCAACAAGCCAACAAACCAACAAGCCAACGAACCAACAAGCCAACAAGTTAACAAACCAACAAACAAACGAACCAACAAACCAACAAGCCAACAAACCAACAAGCCAACAAGCCAACAAACCAACAAACCAACAAACCAACAAGCCAACAAACCAACAAGCCAACAAGCCAAAAAACCAACAAACCAACAAACCAACAAAAGAACAAACCAACAAACAAACAAACCAACAAACCAACAAACCAACAAACCAACAAACCAACAAGCCAACAAACTAACAAACCAACAAACCAACAAACCAACAAACCAACAAACCAACAAGCCAACAAACCAACAAATCAACAAGCCAACAAGCCAACAAACCAACAAACCAACAAACCAACAAACCAACAAGCCAACAAACCAACAAGCCAACAAGCCAACAAACCAACAAACCAACAAACCAACAAACCAACAAACCAACAAACGAACAAACCAACAAACAAACAAACCAACAAACCAACAAACCAACAAACCAACAAACCAACAAGCCAACAAACCAACAAACCAACAAACCAACAAACCAACAAGCCAATAAACCAACAAGCCAACAAGCCAACAAACCAACAAACCAACAAACCAACAAACGAACAAACCAACAAACAAACAAACCAACAAACGCCAAACCAACTATCCAACAAACCAACAAGCCAACAAGCCAACAAACCAACAAGCCAACAAACCAACAAGCCAACAAGCCAACAAGCCAACAAGCCAACAAACCAACAAACCAACAAACCAACAAACGACAAACCAACTATCCATCAAACCAACAAGCCAACAAGCCAACAAACCAACAAGCCAACAAACCAACAAGCCAACAAGCCAACAAGCCAACAAGCCAACAAACCGACAAGCCAACAAACCAACAAACCAACAAACCAACAAACCAACAAACCAACAAACGAACAAACCAACAAACAAACAAACCAACAAACCAACAAACCAACAAACCAACAAACCAACAAGCCAACAAACCAACAAACCAACAAACCAACAAACCAACAAACCAACAAGCCAACAAACCAACAAGCCAACAAGCCAACAAACCAATAAGCCAACGAACCAACAAGCCAACAAGTTAACAAACCAACAAACAAACGAACCAACAAACCAACAAGCCAACAAGCCAACAAACCAACAAACCAACAAGCCAACAAACCAACAAGCCAACAAGCCAACAAACCAACAAACCAACAAGCCAACAAGCCAACAAACCAACAAACCAACAAACCAACAAACCAACAAGCCAACAAACCAACAAGCCAACAAGCCAACAAACCAACAAACCAACAAACCAACAAACCAACAAACGAACAAACCAACAAACAAACAAACCAACAAACCAACAAACCAACAAACCAACAAACCAACAAACCAACAAGCCAACAAACCAACAAACCAACAAACCAACAAACCAACAAGCCAATAAACCAACAAGCCAACAAGCCAACAAACCAACAAACCAACAAACCAACAAACGAACAAACCAACAAACAAACAAACAAACCAACAAACGACAAACCAACTATCCAACAAACCAACAAGCCAACAAACCAACAAGCCAACAAACCAACAAGCCAACAAGCCAACAAGCCAACAAGCCAACAAACCAACAAACGAACAAACCAACAAACAAACAAGCCAACAAACCGATAAGCCAACAAGCCAACAAACCAACAAACCAACAAACCAACAAACCAACAAACCAACAAACGAACAAACCAACAAACAAACAAACCAACAAACCAACAAACCAACAAACCAACAAACCAACAAGCCAACAAACCAACAAACCAACAAACCAACAAACCAACAAACCAACAAACCAACAAGCCAACAAACCAACAAGCCAACAAGCTAACAAACCAACAAGCCAACGAACCAACAAGCCAACAAGTTAACAAACCAACAAACAAACGAACCAACAAACCAACAAGCCAACAAACCAACAAGCCAACAAGCCAACAAACCAACAAACCAACAAACCAACAAACCAACAAACCAACAAGCCAACAAACCAACAAGCCAACAAGCCAACAAACCAACAAACCAACAAACCAACAAAAGAACAAACCAACAAACAAACGAACCAACAAACCAACAAGCCAACAAGCCAACAAACCAACAAACCAACAAGCCAACAAACCAACAAGCCAACAAGCCAACAAACCAACAAACCAACAAGCCAACAAGCCAACAAACCAACAAACCAACAAACCAACAAACCAACAAGCCAACAAACCAACAAGCCAACAAGCCAACAAACCAACAAACCAACAAACCAACAAACCAACAAACGAACAAACCAACAAACAAACAAACCAACAAACCAACAAACCAACAAACCAACAAACCAACAAACCAACAAGCCAACAAACCAACAAACCAACAAACCAACAAACCAACAAGCCAATAAACCAACAAGCCAACAAGCCAACAAACCAACAAACCAACAAACCAACAAACGAACAAACCAACAAACAAACAAACAAACCAACAAACGACAAACCAACTATCCAACAAACCAACAAGCCAACAAACCAACAAGCCAACAAACCAACAAGCCAACAAGCCAACAAGCCAACAAGCCAACAAACCAACAAACGAACAAACCAACAAACAAACAAGCCAACAAACCGATAAGCCAACAAGCCAACAAACCAACAAACCAACAAACCAACAAACCAACAAACCAACAAACGAACAAACCAACAAACAAACAAACCAACAAACCAACAAACCAACAAACCAACAAACCAACAAGCCAACAAACCAACAAACCAACAAACCAACAAACCAACAAACCAACAAACCAACAAGCCAACAAACCAACAAGCCAACAAGCTAACAAACCAACAAGCCAACGAACCAACAAGCCAACAAGTTAACAAACCAACAAACAAACGAACCAACAAACCAACAAGCCAACAAACCAACAAGCCAACAAGCCAACAAACCAACAAACCAACAAACCAACAAACCAACAAACCAACAAGCCAACAAACCAACAAGCCAACAAGCCAACAAACCAACAAACCAACAAACCAACAAAAGAACAAACCAACAAACAAACAAACCAACAAACCAACAAACCAACAAACCAACAAACCAACAAGCCAACAAACTAACAAACCAACAAACCAACAAACCAACAAACCAACAAACCAACAAGCCAACAAACCAACAAATCAACAAGCCAACAAGCCAACAAACCAACAAACCAACAAACCAACAAACCAACAAGCCAACAAACCAACAAGCCAACAAGCCAACAAACCAACAAACCAACAAACCAACAAACCAACAAACTAACAAACGAACAAACCAACAAACAAACAAACCAACAAACCAACAAACCAACAAACCAACAAACCAACAAGCCAACAAACCAACAAACCAACAAACCAACAAACCAACAAGCCAATAAACCAACAAGCCAACAAGCCAACAAACCAACAAACCAACAAACCAACAAACGAACAAACCAACATACAAACAAACCAACAAACGACAAACCAACTATCCAACAAACCAACAAGCCAACAAGCCAACAAACCAACAAGCCAACAAACCAACAAGCCAACAAGCCAACAAGCCAACAAGCCAACAAACCAACAAACCAACAAACCAACAAACGAACAAACCTACAAACAAACAAGCCAACAAACCGACAAGCCAATAAACCAACAAACCAACAAACCAACAAACCAACAAACCAACAAACGAACAAACCAACAAACAAACAAACCAACAAACCAACAAACCAACAAACCAACAAACCAACAAGCCAACAAACCAACAAACCAACAAACCAACAAACCAACAAACCAACAAGCCAACAAACCAACAAGCCAACAAGCCAACAAACCAATAAGCCAACGAACCAACAAGCCAACAAGTTAACAAACCAACAAACAAACGAACCAACAAACCAACAAGCCAACAAACCAACAAGCCAACAAGCCAACAAACCAACAAACCAACAAACCAAAAAGCCAACAAACCAACAAGCCAACAAGCCAACAAACCAACAAACCAACAAACCAACAAAAGAACAAACCAACAAACAAACAAACCAACAAACCAACAAACCAACAAACCAACAAACCAACAAGCCAACAAACTAACAAACCAACAAACCAACAAACCAACAAACCAACAAGCCAACAAACCAACAAGCCAACAAGCCAACAAACCAACAAGCCAATAAACCAACAAGCCAACAAACCAACAAACCAACAAACCAACAAACCAACAAACCACCAAGTCAACAAACCAACAAGCCAACAAGCCAACAAACCAACAAACGAACAAACCAACAAACAAACAAACCAACAAACCAACAAACCAACTAACCAATAACCCAACAAGCCAACAAACCAACAAACCAACAAACCAACAAACCAACAAGCCAACAAGCCAACAAACCAACAAACCAACAAACCAACAAACCAACAAGCCAACAAACCAACAAGCCAACAAGCCAACAAACCAACAAGCCAACGAACCAACAAGCCAACAAGTTAACAAACCAACAAACAAACGAACCAACAAACCAACAAGCCAACAAACCAACAAGCCAACAAGCCAACAAACCAACAAACCAACAAACCAACAAGCCAACAAACCAACAAGCCAACAAGCCAAAAAACCAACAAACCAACAAACCAACAAAAGAACAAACCAACAAACAAACAAACCAACAAACCAACAAACCAACAAACCAACAAACCAACAAGCCAACAAACTAACAAACCAACAAACCAACAAACCAACAAACCAACAAACCAACAAGCCAACAAACCAACAAATCAACAAGCCAACAAGCCAACAAACCAACAAACCAACAAACCAACAAACCAACAAGCCAACAAACCAACAAGCCAACAAGCCAACAAACCAACAAACCAACAAACCAACAAACCAACAAACGAACAAACCAACAAACAAACAAACCAACAAACCAACAAACCAACAAACCAACAAACCAACAAGCCAACAAACCAACAAACCAACAAACCAACAAACCAACAAGCCAATAAACCAACAAGCCAACAAGCCAACAAACCAACAAACCAACAAACCAACAAACGAACAAACCAACAAACAAACAAACCAACAAACGCCAAACCAACTATCCAACAAACCAACAAGCCAACAAGCCAACAAACCAACAAGCCAACAAACCAACAAGCCAACAAGCCAACAAGCCAACAAGCCAACAAACCAACAAACCAACAAACCAACAAACGACAAACCAACTATCCAACAAACCAACAAGCCAACAAGCCAACAAACCAACAAGCCAACAAACCAACAAGCCAACAAGCCAACAAGCCAACAAGCCAACAAACCGACAAGCCAACAAACCAACAAACCAACAAACCAACAAACCAACAAACCAACAAACGAACAAACCAACAAACAAACAAACCAACAAACCAACAAACCAACAAACCAACAAACCAACAAGCCAACAAACCAACAAACCAACAAACCAACAAACCAACAAACCAACAAGCCAACAAACCAACAAGCCAACAAGCCAACAAACCAATAAGCCAACGAACCAACAAGCCAACAAGTTAACAAACCAACAAACAAACGAACCAACAAACCAACAAGCCAACAAACCAACAAGCCAACAAGCCAACAAACCAACAAACCAACAAACCAAAAAGCCAACAAACCAACAAGCCAACAAGCCAACAAACCAACAAACCAACAAACCAACAAAAGAACAAACCAACAAACAAACAAACCAACAAACCAACAAACCAACAAACCAACAAACCAACAAGCCAACAAACTAACAAACCAACAAACCAACAAACCAACAAATTAACAAGCCAACAAACCAACAAGCCAACAAGCCAACAAACCAACAAGCCAATAAACCAACAAGCCAACAAACCAACAAACCAACAAACCAACAAACCAACAAACCACCAAGTCAACAAACCAACAAGCCAACAAGCCAACAAACCAACAAACGAACAAACCAACAAACAAACAAACCAACAAACCAACAAACCAACTAACCAATAAACCAACAAGCCAACAAACCAACAAACCAACAAACCAACAAACCAACAAGCCAACAAGCCAACAAACCAACAAACCAACAAGCCAACAAACCAACAAGCCAACAAACCAACAAACCAACAAACCAACAAACCAACAAACTACCAAGTCAACAAACCAACAAGCCAACAAGCCAACAAACCAACAAACGAACAAACCAACAAACAAACAAACCAACAAACCAACAAACCAACTAACCAATAAACCAACAAGCCAACAAACCAACAAACCAACAAACCAACAAACCAACAAGCCAACAAGCCACAAACCAACAAACCAACAAACCAACAAACCAACAAACGAACAAACCAACAAACAAACAAGCCAACAAACCGATAAGCCAACAAGCCAACAAACCAACAAACCAACAAACCAACAAACCAACAAACCAACAAACGAACAAACCAACAAACAAACAAACCAACAAACCAACAAACCAACAAACCAACAAACCAACAAGCCAACAAACCAACAAACCAACAAACCAACAAACCAACAAACCAACAAACCAACAAGCCAACAAACCAACAAGCCAACAAGCCAACAAACCAACAAGCCAACGAACCAACAAGCCAACAAGTTAACAAACCAACAAACAAACGAACCAACAAACCAACAAGCCAACAAACCAACAAGCCAACAAGCCAACAAACCAACAAACCAACAAACCAACAAGCCAACAAACCAACAAGCCAACAAGCCAACAAACCAACAAACCAACAAACCAACAAAAGAACAAACCAACAAACAAACAAACCAACAAACCAACAAACCAACAAACCAACAAACCAACAAGCCAACAAACTAACAAACCAACAAACCAACAAACCAACAAACCAACAAACCAACAAGCCAACAAACCAACAAATCAACAAGCCAACAAGCCAACAAACCAACAAACCAACAAACCAACAAACCAACAAGCCAACAAACCAACAAGCCAACAAGCCAACAAACCAACAAACCAACAAACCAACAAACCAACAAACGAACAAACCAACAAACAAACAAACCAACAAACCAACAAACCAACAAACCAACAAACCAACAAGCCAACAAACCAACAAACCAACAAACCAACAAACCAACAAGCCAATAAACCAACAAGCCAACAAGCCAACAAACCAACAAACCAACAAACCAACAAACGAACAAACCAACAAACAAACAAACCAACAAACGACAAACCAACTATCCAACAAACCAACAAGCCAACAAGCCAACAAACCAACAAGCCAACAAACCAACAAGCCAACAAGCCAACAAGCCAACAAGCCAACAAGCCAACAAACCAACAAACCAACAAACCAACAAACGACAAACCAACTATCCAACAAACCAACAAGCCAACAAGCCAACAAACCAACAAGCCAACAAACCAACAAGCCAACAAGCCAACAAGCCAACAAGCCAACAAACCGACAAGCCAACAAACCAACAAACCAACAAACCAACAAACCAACAAACCAACAAACGAACAAACCAACAAACAAACAAACCAACAAACCAACAAACCAACAAACCAACAAACCAACAAGCCAACAAACCAACAAACCAACAAACCAACAAACCAACAAACCAACAAGCCAACAAACCAACAAGCCAACAAGCCAACAAACCAATAAGCCAACGAACCAACAAGCCAACAAGTTAACAAACCAACAAACAAACGAACCAACAAACCAACAAGCCAACAAACCAACAAGCCAACAAGCCAACAAACCAACAAACCAACAAACCAAAAAGCCAACAAACCAACAAGCCAACAAGCCAACAAACCAACAAACCAACAAACCAACAAAAGAACAAACCAACAAACAAACAAACCAACAAACCAACAAACCAACAAACCAACAAACCAACAAGCCAACAAACTAACAAACCAACAAACCAACAAACCAACAAACCAACAAGCCAACAAACCAACAAGCCAACAAGCCAACAAACCAACAAGCCAATAAACCAACAAGCCAACAAACCAACAAACCAACAAACCAACAAACCAACAAACCACCAAGTCAACAAACCAACAAGCCAACAAGCCAACAAACCAACAAACGAACAAACCAACAAACAAACAAACCAACAAACCAACAAACCAACTAACCAATAAACCAACAAGCCAACAAACCAACAAACCAACAAACCAACAAACCAACAAGCCAACAAGCCAACAAACCAACAAACCAACAAGCCAACAAACCAACAAGCCAACAAGCCAACAAACCAACAAACCAACAAGCCAACAAGCCAACAAACCAACAAACCAACAAACCAACAAACCAACAAGCCAACAAACCAATAAGCCAACAAGCCAACAAACCAACAAACCAACAAACCAACAAACCAACAAACGAACAAACCAACAAACAAACAAACCAACAAACCAACAAACCAACAAACCAACAAACCAACAAGCCAACAAACCAACAAACCAACAAACCAACAAACCAACAAGCCAATAAACCAACAAGCCAACAAGCCAACAAACCAACAAACCAACAAACCAACAAACGAACAAACCAACAAACAAACAAACCAACAAACGACAAACCAACTATCCAACAAACCAACAAGCCAATAAACCAACAAGCCAACAAACCAACAAGCCAACAAGCCAACAAGCCAACAAGCCAACAAACCAACAAACCAACAAACCAACAAACGAACAAACCAACAAACAAACAAGCCAACAAACCGATAAGCCAACAAGCCAACAAACCAACAAACCAACAAACCAACAAACCAACAAACCAACAAACGAACAAACCAACAAACAAACAAACCAACAAACCAACAAACCAACAAACCAACAAACCAACAAGCCAACAAACCAACAAACCAACAAACCAACAAACCAACAAACCAACAAGCCAACAAACTAACAAGCCAACAAGCCAACAAACCAACAAGCCAACGAACCAACAAGCCAACAAGTTAACAAACCAACAAACAAACGAACCAACAAACCAACAAGCCAACAAACCAACAAGCCAACAAGCCAACAAACCAACAAACCAACAAACCAACAAGCCAACAAACCAACAAGCCAACAAGCCAACAAACCAACAAACCAACAAAAGAACAAACCAACAAACAAACAAACCAACAAACCAACAAACCAACAAACCAACAAACCAACAAGCCAACAAACTAATAAACCAACAAACCAATAAACCAACAAACCAACAAACCAACAAGCCAACAAACCAACAAGCCAACAAGCCAACAAACCAACAAGCCAATAAACCAACAAGCCAACAAACCAACAAACCAACAAACCAGCAAACCAACAAACCACCAAGTCAACAAACCAACAAGCCAACAATCCAACAAACCAACAAACGAACAAACCAACAAACAAACAAACCAACAAACCAACAAACCAACTAACCAATAAACCAACAAGCCAACAAACCAACAAACCAACAAACTAACAAACCAACAAGCCAACAAGCCAACAAACCAACAAACCAACAAGCCAACAAACCAACAAGCCAACAAGCCACCAAACCAACAAACCAACAAACCAACAAACCAACAAATTAACAAACCAACAAGCCAACAAGCCAACAAACCAACAAACCAACAAACCAACAAACGAACAAACCAACAAACAAACAAACCAACAAACCAACAAACCAACAAACCAACAAGCCAACAAACTAACAAGCCAACAAGCCAACAAACCAACAAACCAACAAATCAACAAACGAACAAACCAACAAACAAACGAACCAACAAGCCAACAAACTAACAAGCCAACAAGCCAACAAACCAACAATCCAACAAACCAACAAACCAACAATCCAACAAACCAACAAGACAACAAGAAAACAAACCAACAAGCCAACAAACCAACAAGCCAACAAGCCAACAAACAAACAAACCAACAAACCAACAAACGAACAAACCAACAAACAAACAAACCAACAAACCAACAAACCAACAAACCAACAAACCAACAAACCAACAAACCAACAAGCCAACAAACCAACAAACCAACAAACCAACAAACCAACAAACCAACAAGCCAACAAGCCAACAAGCCAACAAACCAACAAACCAACAAACCAACATACCAGAAAAGGAACAAACCAACAATCCAACAAACCAACAAACCAACAAACAAACAAACCAAAAAACCAACAAACCAACAAACCAACAAGCCAACAAACCAACAAACCAACAAACCAACAAACCAACAAACCAACAAGCCAACAAACCAACAAGCCAACAAGCCAACAAGCCAACAAACCAACAAACCAACAAACCAACAAACCAACAAACCAACAAGCCAACAAACAAACAAGCCAACAAGCCAACAAACCAACAAACCAACAAACCAACAAACCAACAAGCCAACAAACCAACAAACCAAAAAGCCAACAAACCAACAAACCAACAAACCAACAAACGAACAAACCAACAAACAAACAAACCAACAAACCAACAAACCAACAAACCAACAAACCAACAAGCCAACAAACCAACAAGCCAAGAAGCCAATAAACCAACAAACCAACAAACCAACAAACGAACAAGCCCACAAACCAACAAACCAACAAACGAACAAACCAACAAACCAACAAACCAACAAACCAGCAAACCAAAAAACCAACAAACCACCAAGCCAACAAACCAACAAACCAACAAACCAATAAACCAACAAACCAACAAGCCAATAAGCCAACAAAACAACAAACCAACAAACCAACAAACGAACAAACCAACAAACAAACAAACCAACAAACCAACAAACCAACAAACCAACAAACCAACAAACCAACAAGCCAACAAACCAACAAACCAACAAGCCAACAAACCAACAAACCAACAAACCAACAAACGAACAAACCAACAAACAAACAAACCAACAAACGAACAAACCAACAATCCAACAAACCAACAAGCCAACAAGCCAACAAACCAACAAACCAACAAGCCAACAAACCAACAAGCCAACAAACCAACAAGCCAACAAGCCACCAAACCAACAAACCAACAAACCAACAAACCAACAAATTAACAAACCAACAAGCCAACAAGCCAACAAACCAACAAACCAACAAACCAACAAACGAACAAACCAACAAACAAACAAACCAACAAACCAACAAACCAACAAACCAACAAGCCAACAAACTAACAAGCCAACAAGCCAACAAACCAACAAACCAACAAATCAACAAACGAACAAACCAACAAACAAACGAACCAACAAGCCAACAAACTAACAAGCCAACAAGCCAACAAACCAACAATCCAACAAACCAACAAACCAACAATCCAACAAACCAACAAGACAACAAGAAAACAAACCAACAAGCCAACAAACCAACAAGCCAACAAGCCAACAAACAAACAAACCAACAAACCAACAAACGAACAAACCAACAAACAAACAAACCAACAAACCAACAAACCAACAAACCAACAAACCAACAAACCAACAAACCAACAAGCCAACAAACCAACAAACCAACAAACCAACAAACCAACAAACCAACAAGCCAACAAGCCAACAAGCCAACAAACCAACAAACCAACAAACCAACATACCAGAAAAGGAACAAACCAACAATCCAACAAACCAACAAACCAACAAACAAACAAACCAAAAAACCAACAAACCAACAAACCAACAAGCCAACAAACCAACAAACCAACAAACCAACAAACCAACAAACCAACAAGCCAACAAACCAACAAGCCAACAAGCCAACAAGCCAACAAACCAACAAACCAACAAACCAACAAACCAACAAACCAACAAGCCAACAAACAAACAAGCCAACAAGCCAACAAACCAACAAACCAACAAACCAACAAACCAACAAGCCAACAAACCAACAAACCAAAAAGCCAACAAACCAACAAACCAACAAACCAACAAACGAACAAACCAACAAACAAACAAACCAACAAACCAACAAACCAACAAACCAACAAACCAACAAGCCAACAAACCAACAAGCCAAGAAGCCAATAAACCAACAAACCAACAAACCAACAAACGAACAAGCCCACAAACCAACAAACCAACAAACGAACAAACCAACAAACCAACAAACCAACAAACCAGCAAACCAAAAAACCAACAAACCACCAAGCCAACAAACCAACAAACCAACAAACCAATAAACCAACAAACCAACAAGCCAATAAGCCAACAAAACAACAAACCAACAAACCAACAAACGAACAAACCAACAAACAAACAAACCAACAAACCAACAAACCAACAAACCAACAAACCAACAAACCAACAAGCCAACAAACCAACAAACCAACAAGCCAACAAACCAACAAACCAACAAACCAACAAACGAACAAACCAACAAACAAACAAACCAACAAACGAACAAACCAACAATCCAACAAACCAACAAGCCAACAAGCCAACAAACCAACAAACCAACAAGCCAACAAACCAACAAACCAACAAACCAACAAACCAACAAACCAACAAGCCAACAAACCAAAAACGAACAAACCAACAAACAAACAAACCAACAAGTCAACAAACCAACAAACCAACAAACTAACAAACGAACAAACCAACAAACAAACAAACCAACAAACCAACAAACCAACAAGTAAGAATCCAACAAACCAACAAACCAACAAGCCAACAAACCAACAAACCAACAAACCAACAAACCAACAAACCAACAAACCAACAAACCAACAAACCAACAAACCAACAAACCAACAAGCCAACAAGCCAACAAACCAACAAACCAACAAACCAACAAACGAACAAACGAACAAACCAACAAACAAACAAACCAACAAACCAACAAACCAACAAGCCAACAAACCAACAAACCAACAAACCAACAAGCCAACAAACCAACAAACCAACAAATTAACAAACCAACAAGCCAACAAGCCAACAAACCAACAAACCAACAAACCAACAAACCAACAAACGAACAAACCAACAAACAAACAAACCAACAAACCAACAAACCAACAAACCAACAAGCCAACAAACCAACAAGCCAACAAGCCAACAAACCAACAAACCAACAAATCAACAAACGAACAAACCAACAAACAAACAAACCAACAAACGAACAAACCAACAATCCAACAAACCAACAAGACAACAAGCCAACAAACCAACAAGCCAACAAACCAACAAGCCAACAAGCCAACAAACCAACAAACCAACAAACCAACAAACGAACAAACCAACAAACAAACAAACCAACAAACCAACAAATCAACAAACCAGCAAACCAACAAACCAACAAGCCAACAAACCAACAAACCAACAAACCAACAAACCAACAAACCAACAAGCCAACAAGCCAACAAGCCAACAAACCAACAAACCAACAAACCAACATACCAGAAAACGAACAAACCAACAATTCAACAAACCAACAAACAAACAAACCAAAAAACCAACAAACCAACAAACCAACAAGCCAACAAACCAACAAACCAACAAACCAACAAACCAACAAACCAACAAGCCAACAAACCAACAAGCCAACAAGCCAACAAACCAACAAGCCAACAAGCCAATAAGCCAACAAACCAACAAACCAACAAACCAACAAACCAACAAACCAACAAACCAACAAACCAACAAGCCAACAAACCAACAAGCCAACAAGCCAACAAACCAACAAACCAACAAACCAACAAGCCAAAAAACCAACAAACCAAAAAGCCAACAAACCAACAAACCAACAAACCAACAAACGAACAAACCAACAAACAAACAAACCAACAAACCAACAAACCAACAAACGAACAAACCAACAATCCAACAAACCAACAAGCCAACAAGCCAACAAACCAACAAACCAACAAGCCAACAAACCAACAAACCAACAAACCAACAAACCAACAAACCAACAAGCCAACAAACCAACAAACGAACAAACCAACCAACAAACAAACCAACAAGCCAACAAACCAACAAACCAACAAACGAACAAACCAACAAACAAACAAACCAACAAACCAACAAACCAACAAACCAACAAGTAACAATCCAACAAACCAACAAACCAACAAACCAACAAACCAACAAACCAACAAACCAACAAACCAACAAACCAACAAGCCAACAAACCAACAAGCCAACAAGCCAACAAACCAACAAACCAACAAACACACAAACGAACAAACCAACAAACCAACAAACGAACAAACCAACAAACAAACGAACCAACAAACCAACAAACCAACAAACCAACAAACCAACAAGCCAACAAACCAACAAACCAACAAACCAACAAACCAACAAGCCAATAAACCAACAAGCCAACAAGCCAACAAACCAACAAACCAACAAACCAACAAACGAACAAACCAACAAACAAACAAACCAACAAACGACAAACCAACTATCCAACAAACCAACAAGCCAACAAGCCAACAAACCAACAAGCCAACAAACCAACAAGCCAACAAGCCAACAAGGCAACAAGCCAATAAACCAACAAACCAACAAACCAACAAACGAACAAACCAACAAACAAACAAGCCAACAAACCGACAAGCCAACAAGCCAACAAACCAACAAGCCAACAAACCAACAAACCAACAAACCAACAAACCAACAAACGAACAAACCAACAAACAAACAAACCAACAAACCAACAAACCAATAAACCAACAAACCAACAAGCCAACAAACCAACAAACCAACAAACCAACAAACCAACAAGCCAATAAACCAACAAGCCAACAAGCCAACAAACCAACAAACCAACAAACCAACAAACGAACAAACCAACAAACAAACAAGCCAACAAATAGACAAGCCAACAAGCCAACAAACCAACAAACCAACAAACCAACAAACCAACAAACCAACAAGCCAACAAACCAACAAACCAACAAACCAACAAACCAACAAACCAACAAGCCAACAAACCAAAAACGAACAAACCAACAAACAAACAAACCAACAAGTCAACAAACCAACAATCCAACAAACCAACAAACCAAAAATCCAACAAACCAACAAGACAACAAGAAAACAAACCAACAAGCCAACAAACCAACAAACCAACAAGCCAACAAGCCAACAAACCAACAAACCAACAAACCAACAAACGAACAAACCAACAAACAAACAAACCAACAAACCAACAAACCAACAAACCAACAAACCAACAAACCAACAAGCCAACAAACCAACAAACCAACAAACCAACAAACCAACAAACCAACAAACCAACAAGCCAACAAACCAACAAACGAACAAACCAACCAACAAACAAACCAACAAGCCAACAAACCAACAAACCAACAAACGAACAAACCAACAAACAAACAAACCAACAAACCAACAAACCAACAAACCAACAAGTAACAATCCAACAAACCAACAAACCAACAAACCAACAAACCAACAAACCAACAAACCAACAAACCAACAAACCAACAAGCCAACAAACCAACAAGCCAACAAGCCAACAAACCAACAAACCAACAAACACACAAACGAACAAACCAACAAACCAACAAACGAACAAACCAACAAACAAACGAACCAACAAACCAACAAACCAACAAACCAACAAACCAACAAGCCAACAAACCAACAAACCAACAAACCAACAAACCAACAAGCCAATAAACCAACAAGCCAACAAGCCAACAAACCAACAAACCAACAAACCAACAAACGAACAAACCAACAAACAAACAAACCAACAAACGACAAACCAACTATCCAACAAACCAACAAGCCAACAAGCCAAAAAACCAACAAGCCAACAAACCAACAAGCCAACAAGCCAACAAGGCAACAAGCCAATAAACCAACAAACCAACAAACCAACAAACGAACAAACCAACAAACAAACAAGCCAACAAACCGACAAGCCAACAAGCCAACAAACCAACAAGCCAACAAACCAACAAACCAACAAACCAACAAACCAACAAACGAACAAACCAACAAACAAACAAACCAACAAACCAACAAACCTATAAACCAACAAACCAACAAGCCAACAAACCAACAAACCAACAAACCAACAAACCAACAAGCCAATAAACCAACAAGCCAACAAGCCAACAAACCAACAAACCAACAAACCAACAAACGAACAAACCAACAAACAAACAAGCCAACAAACCGACAAGCCAACAAGCCAACAAACCAACAAACCAACAAACCAACAAACCAACAAACGAACAAACCAACAAACAAACAAACCAACAAAGCAACAAACCAACAAACCAACAAACCAACAAGCCAACAAACAAACAAACCAACAAACCAACAAACCAACAAACCAACAAACCAACAAGCCAACAAACCAACAAACCAACAAACCAACAAACCAACAAGCCAATAAACCAACAACCCAACAAGCCAACAAACCAACAAACCAACAAACCAACAAACGAACGAACCAACAAACAAACAAACCAACAAACGACAAACCAACTATCCAACAAACCAACAAACCAACAAGCCAACAAACCAACAAGCCAACAAACCAACAAGCCAACAAGCCAACAAGCCAACAAGCCAACAAGCCAACAAGCCAACAAACCAACAAACCAACAAACCAACAAACGAACAAACCAACAAACAAACAAGCCAACAAACCGACAAGCCAACAAGCCAACAAACCAACAAACCAACAAACCAACAAACCAACAAGCCAACAAACCAACAAACCAACAAACCAACAAACCAACAAACCAACAAGCCAACAAACCAACAAGCCAACAAGCCAACAAACCAACAAGCCAACGAACCAACAAGCCAACAAGTTAACAAACCAACAAACAAACAAACCAACAAACCAACAAGCCAACAAACCAACAAGCCAACAAGCCAACAAACCAACAAACCAACAAACCAACAAGCCAACAAACCAACAAGCCAACAAGCCAACAAACCAACAAACCAACCAACCAACAAAAGAACAAACCAACAAACAAACAAACCAACAAACCAACAAACCAACAAACCAACAAACCAACAAGCCAACAAACTAACAAACCAACAAACCAACAAACCAACAAACCAACAAGCCAACAAACCAACAAGCCAACAAGCCAACAAACCAACAAGCCAATAAACCAACAAGCCAACAAACCAACAAACCAACAAACCAACAAGCCAACAAACCACCAAGTCAACAAACCAATAAGCCAACAAGCCAACAAACCAACAAACGAACAAACCAACAAACAAACAAACCAACAAACCAACAAACCAACTAACCAATAAACCAACAAGCCAACAAACCAACAAACCAACAAACCAACAAACCAACAAACCAACAAGCCAACAAGCCAACAAACCAACAAACCAACAAGCCAACAAACCAACAAGCCAACAAACCAACAAACCAACAAACCAACAAACCAACAAACGAACAGACGAACAAACCAACAAACAAACAAACCAACAAACCAACAAACCAACAAGCCAACAAACCAACAAACCAACAAGCCAACAAACCAACAAACCAACAAACCAACATATTAACAAACCAACAAGCCAACAAGCCAACAAACCAACAAACCAACAAACCAACAAACGAACAAACCAACAAACAAACAAACCAACAAACCAACAAACCAACAAACCAACAAGCCAACAAACCAACAAGCCAACAAGCCAACAAACCAACAAACCAACAAATCAACAAACGAACAAACCAACAAACAAACGAACCAACAAACGAAAAAACCAACAATCCAACAAACCAACAAACCAAAAATCCAACAAACCAACAAGACAACAAGAAAACAAACCAACAAGCCAACAAACCAACAAGCCAACAAGCCAACAAACCAACAAACCAACAAACCAACAAACGAACAAACCAACAAACAAACAAACCAACAAACCAACAAACCAACAAACCAACAAACCAACAAACCAACAAGCCAACAAACCAACAAACCAACAAACCAACAAACCAACAAACCAACAAGCCAACAAGCCAACAAGCCAACAAACCAACAAACCAACAAACCAACATACCAGAAAAGGAACAAACCAACAATCCAACAAACCAACAAACCAACAAACAAACAAACCAAAAAACCAACAAACCAACAAACCAACAAGCCAACAAACCAACAAACCAACAAACCAACAAACCAACAAACCAACAAGCCAACAAACCAACAAGCCAACAAGCCAACAAGCCAACAAACCAACAAACCAACAAACCAACAAACCAACAAACCAACAAGCCAACAAACAAACAAGCCAACAAGCCAACAAACCAACAAACCAACAAACCAACAAGCCAACAAACCAACAAACCAAAAAGCCAACAAACCAACAAACCAACAAACCAACAAACGAACAAACCAACAAACAAACAAACCAACAAACCAACAAACCAACAAACCAACAAACCAACAAACCAACAAGCCAACAAACCAACAAGCCAACAAGCCAACAAACCAACAAACCAACAAACCAACAAACGAACAAGCCCACAAACCAACAAACCAACAAACGAACAAACCAACAAACCAACAAACCAACAAACCAGCAAACCAAAAAACCAACAAACCACCAAGCCAACAAACCAACAAACCAACAAACCAATAAACCAACAAACCAACAAGCCAACAAGCCAACAAAACAACAAACCAACAAACCAACAAACGAACAAACCAACAAACAAACAAACTAACAAACCAACAAACCAACAAACCAACAAACCAACAAGCCAACAAACCAACAAACCAACAAGCCAACAAACCAACAAACCAACAAACCAACAAACGAACAAACCAACAAACAAACAAACCAACAAACGAACAAACCAACAATCCAACAAACCAACAAGCCAACAAGCCAACAAACCAACAAACCAACAAGCCAACAAACCAACAAACCAACAAACCAACAAACCAACAAACCAACAAGCCAACAAAACAAAAACCAACAAACCAACAAACAAACAAACCAACAAGCCAACAAACCAACAAACCAACAAACCAACAAACGAACAAACCAACAAACAAACAAACCAACAAACCAACAAACCAACAAGCAACAATCCAACAAACCAACAAACCAACAAACTAACAAACCAACAAACCAACAAACCAACAAACCAACAAACCAACAAACCAACAAACCAACAAACCAACAAGCCAACAAGCCAACAAACCAACAAACCAACAAACCCACAAACGAACAAACCAACAAACAAACAAACCAGCAAACCAACAAACCAACAAACCAACAAACCAACAAGCCAACAAACCAACAAACCAACAAACCAACAAGCCAACAAGCCAACAAACCAACAAACCAACAAACGAACAAACCAACAAACGAACAAACCAACAAACCAACAAGCCAACAAACCAACAAGCCAACAAGCCAACAAACCAACAAGCCAATAAACCAACAAGCCAACAAACCAACAAACCAACAAACCAACAAACCACCAAGTCAACAAACCAACAAGCCAACAAGCCAACAAACCAACAAACGAACAAACCAACAAACAAACAAACCAACAAACCAACAAACCAACTAACCAACAAACCAACAAGCCAACAAACCAACAAACCAACAAACCAACAAACCAACAAACCAACAAGCCAACAAGCCAACAAACCAACAAACCAACAAGCCAACAACCCAACAAGCCAACAAGCCAACAAACCAACAAACCAACAAACCAACAAACGAACAAACGAACAAACCAACAAACAAACAAACCAACAAACCAACAAACCAACAAGCCAACAAACCAACAAACCAACAAACCAACAAGCCAACAACCCAACAAGCCAACAAGCCAACAAACCAACAAACCAACAAACCAACAAACGAACAAACGAACAAACCAACAAACAAACAAACCAACAAACCAACAAACCAACAAGCCAACAAACCAACAAACCAACAAACCAACAAGCCAACAAACCAACAAACCAACAAATTAACAAACCAACAAGCCAACAAGCCAACAAACCAACAAACCAACAAACCAACAAACCAACAAACGAACAAACCAACAAACAAACAAACCAATAAACCAACAAACCAACAAACCAACAAGCCAACAAACCAACAAGCCAACAAGCCAACAAACCAACAAACCAACAAATCAACAAACGAACAAACCAACAAACAAACAAACCAACAAACGAACAAACCAACAATCCAACAAACCAACAAGACAACAAGCCAACAAACCAACAAGCCAACAAACCAACAAGCCAACAAGCCAACAAACCAACAAACCAACAAACCAACAAACGAACAAACCAACAAACAAACAAACCAACAAACCAACAAATCAACAAACCAACAAACCAACAAACCAACAAGCCAACAAACCAACAAACCAACAAACCAACAAACCAACAAACCAACAAGCCAACAAGCCAACAAGCCAACAAGCCAACAAACCAACAAACCAACAAACCAACATACCAGAAAACGAACAAAACAACAATCCAACAAACCAACAAACAAACAAACCAAAAAACCAACAAACCAACAAACCAACAAGCCAACAAACCAACAAACCAACAAACCAACAAACCAACAAACCAACAAGCCAACAAACCAACAAGCCAACAAGCCAACAAACCAACAAGCCAACAAGCCAACAAGCCAACAAACCAACAAACCAACAAACCAACAAACCAACAAACCAACAAGCCAACAAACCAACAAGCCAACAAGCCAACAAACCAACAAACCGACAAACCAACAAGCCAAAAAACCAACAAACCAAAAAGCCAACAAACCAACAAACCAACAAACCAACAAACGAACAAACCAACAAACAAACAAACCAACAAACCAACAAACCAACAAACCAACAAACCAACAAGCCAACAAAACAACAAGCCAACAAGCCAACAAGCCAACAAGCCAACAAACCAACAAACCAACAAACGAACAAGCCCACAAACCAACAAACCAACAAACGAACAAACCAACAAACTAACAAACCAACAAACCAAAAAACCAACAAACCACCAAGCCAACAAACCAACAAACCAACAAACCAATAAACAAACAAACCAACAAGCCAACAAGCCAACAAAACAATAAACCAACAAACCAACAAACGAACAAACCAACAAACAAACAAACCAACAAACCAACAAACCAACAAACCAACAAACCAACAAACCAACAAGCCAACAAACCAACAAACCAACAAGCCAACAAACCAACAAACCAACAAACCAACAAACGAACAAACCAACAAACAAACAAACCAACAAAAGAACAAACCAACAATCCAACAAACCAACAAGCCAACAAGCCAACAAACCAACAAACCAACAAGCCAACAAACCAACAAACCAACAAACCAACAAACCAACAAACCAACAAACCAACAAACCAACAAACGAACAAACCAACAAACAAACAAACCAACAAGCCAACAAACCAACAAACCAACAAACCAACAAACGAACAAACCAACAATCAAACAAACCAACAAACCAACAAACCAACAAACCAACAAGTAACAATCCAACAAACCAACAAACCAACAAACCAACAAACCAACAAACCAACAAACCAACAAACCAACAAGCCAACAAACCAACAAGCCAACAAGCCAACAAACCAACAAACCAACAAACACACAAACGAACAAACCAACAAGCAAACAAACCAGCAAACCAACAAACCAACAAACCAACAAACCAACAAGCCAACAAACCAACAAACCAACAAACCAACAAACCAACAAGCCAACAAGCCAACAAACCAACAAACCAACAAACGAACAAACCAACAAAAACAAACAAACCATCAAACCAACAAACCAACAAACCAACAAACCAACAAGCCAACAAACTAACAAGCCAACAAGCCAACAAAATAACAAGCCAACAAGCCAACAAACCAACAAGCCAACAAACCAACAAGCCAACAAGCCAACAAACTAACAAATTAACAAATCAACACACCAACAAACGAACAAACCAACAAACAAACAAACCAACAAACCAACAATTCAACAAGCCAAGAAACCAACAAACCAACAAACCAACAAACCAACATGCTAACAAACCAACAAGCCAACAAACCAACAAGCCAACAAACCAACAATCGAACAAGCCAACAAACCAACAAACCAACAAACCAACAAACCAACAAACCAACAAACCAACAAGCCAACAAGCCAACAAACCAACAAACCAACAAACCAACAAACGAACAAACCAATAAACAAACAAACCAACAAACCAACAAACCAACAAACCAACAAACCAACAAACCAACAAGCCAACAAACCAACAAACCAAGAAACCAACCAACCAACAAGCCAACAAGCCAACAAACCAACAAACCAATAAACCAACAAACCATCAAGCCAACAAACCAACAAACCAAAAAGTCAACAAGCCAACAAACCAACAAACCAACAAACCAACAAACTAACAAACGAACAAACCAACAAACAAACAAACCAACAAACCAACAAACCAACAAACCAACAAACCAACAAGCCAACAAACCAACAAGCCAACAAGCCAACAAACCAACAAGCCAACAAACCAACAAGCCAACAAGCCAACAAACCAACAAACCAACAAACCAATAAACCAACAAGCCAACAAACCAACAAGCCAACAAGCCAACAAACCAACAAACCAACATACCAACAAACGAACAAACCAACAAACAAACAAACCAACAAACCAACAAACCAACAAACCAACAAACCAACAAGCCAACAAACCAACAAACCAACAAACCAACAAACCAACAAGTAAACAAGCCAACAAACAAACAAACCAACAAACCAACAAACCAACAAGCCAACAAACCAACAAACCAACAAACCAACAAACGAACAAACCAACAAACAAACAAACCAACAAACCAACAAACCAACAAACGAACAAACCAACAAACAAACAAACCAACAAACAAATAAACCAACAAACCAACAAACCAACAAACCAACAAAGAAACAAACCAACAAACCAACAAGCCATAAAGCCAACAAGCCAACAAACTAACAAACCAACAAACCAACAAACCAACAAACCAACAAACCAACAAGCCAACAAGCCAACAAACCAACAAGCCAACAAACCAACAAGCCAACAAGCCAACAAACCAACAAACCAAAAAACCAACAAACGAACAAGCCAACAAACCAACAAACCAACAAACCCACAAGCCAACAAACCAACAAGCCAACAAACCAACAAACCAACAAACCAACAAGCCAACAAACCAACAAGCCAACAAGCCAACAAACTAACAAACCAACAAACCAACAAACGAACAAACCAACAAACAAACAAACTAACAAACGACCAAACCAACAATCCAACAAACCAACAAGCCAACAAGCCAACAAACCAACAAACCAACAAGCCAACAAACCAACAAACCAACAAACCAACAAACCAACAAACCAACAAGCCAACAAACCAAAAACGAACAAACCAACAAACAAACAAACCAACAAGCCAACAAACCAACAAACCAACAAACCAACAAACGAACAAACCAACAAACAAACAAACCAACAAACCAACAAACCAACAAGTAACAATCCAACAAACCAACAAACCAACAAACCAACAAACCAACAAACCAACAAACCAACAAACCAACAAACCAACAAACCAACAAACCAACAAACCAACAAACCAACAAGCCAACAAACCAACAAGCCAACAAGCCAACAAACCAACAAGCCAACAAACCAACAAGCCAACAAGCCAACAAACCAACAAACCAACAAACCAACAAACTAACAAACGAACAAACCAACAAACAAACAAACCAACAAACCAACAAACCAACAAACCAACAAACCAACAAGCCAACAAACCAACAAGCCAACAAGCCAACAAACCAACAAGCCAACAAACCAACAAGCCAACAAGCCAACAAACCAACAAACCAACAAACCAATAAACCAACAAGCCAACAAACCAACAAGCCAACAAACCAACAAACCAACATACCAACAAACGAACAAACCAACAAACAAACAAACCAACAAACCAACAAACCAACAAACCAACAAGCCAACAAACCAACAAACCAACAAACCAACAAACCAACAAACCAACAAGTAAACAAGCCAACAAACAAACAAACCAACAAACCAACAAACCAACAAGCCAACAAACCAACAAGCCAACAAGCCAACAAACCAACAAACCAACAAACCAACAAACGAACAAACCAACAAACAAACAAACCAACAAACCAACAAACCAACAAACGAACAAACCAACAAATAAACAAACCAACAAACAAATAAACCAACAAACCAACAAACCAACAAACCAACAAAGAAACAAACCAACAAACCAACAAGTCATAAAGCCAACAAGCCAACA
This sequence comes from Atherix ibis, assembly GCA_958298945.1. NCBI lineage: Eukaryota > Metazoa > Arthropoda > Insecta > Diptera > Athericidae > Atherix > Atherix ibis. The sequence continues at coordinate 87,263,527 of OY282608.1, read as the reverse complement.
AACTAACAAACCAACAAACCAACAAACCAACAAACCAACAAACCAACAAGCCAACAAGCCAACAAATCAACAAGCCAACAAACCAACAAGCCAACAAGCCAACAAACCAACAAACCAAAAAACCAACAAACGAACAAGCCAACAAACCAACAAACCAACAAACCCACAAGCCAACAAACCAACAAGCCAACAAACCAACAAACCAACAAACCAACAAGCCAACAAACCAACAAGCCAACAAGCCAACAAACTAACAAACCAACAAACCAACAAACGAACAAACCAACAAACAAACAAACCAACAAACGAACAAACCAACAATCCAACAAACCAACAAGCCAACAAGCCAACAAACCAACAAACCAACAAGCCAACAAACCAACAAACCAACAAACCAACAAACCAACAAACCAACAAGCCAACAAACTAAAAACGAACAAACCAACAAACAAACAAACCAACAAGCCAACAAACCAACAAACCAACAAACCAACAAACCAACAAACGAACAAACCAACAAACAAACAAACCAACAAACCAACAAACCAACAAGTAACAATCCAACAAACCAACAAACCAACAAACCAACAAACCAACAAACCAACAAACCAACAAACCAACAAACCAACAAACCAACAAACCAACAAACCGACAAGCCAACAAGCCAACAAACCAACAAACCAACAAACCCACAAACGAACAAACCAACAAACAAACAAACCAGCAAACCAACAAACCAACAAACCAACAAACCAACAAACCAACAAGCCAACAAACCAACAAACCAACAAACCAACAAGCCAACAAGCCAACAAACCAACAAACCAACAAACGAACAAACCAACAAACGAACAAACCAACAAACCAACAAGCCAACAAACCAACAAGCCAACAAGCCAACAAACCAACAAGCCAATAAACCAACAAGCCAACAAACCAACAAGCCAACAAGCCAACAAGCCAACAAACCAACAAACCAACAAACCAACAAGTAACAATCCAACAAACCAACAAACCAACAAACCAACAAACCAACAAACCAACAAACCAACAAACCAACAAACCAACAAACCAACAAACCAACAAACCAACAAGCCAACAAACCAACAAGCCAACAAGCCAACAAACCAACAAACCAACAAACACACAAACGAACAAACCAACAAACAAACAAACCAGCAAACCAACAAACCAACAAACCAACAAACCAACAAGCCAACAAACCAACAAACCAACAAACCAACAAACCAACAAGCCAACAAGCCAACAAACCAACAAACCAACAAACGAACAAACCAACAAAAACAAACAAACCATCAAACCAACAAACCAACAAACCAACAAACCAACAAGCCAACAAACTAACAAGCCAACAAGCCAACAAAATAACAAGCCAACAAGCCAACAAACCAACAAGCCAACAAACCAACAAGCCAACAAGCCAACAAACTAACAAATTAACAAATCAACACACCAACAAACGAACAAACCAACAAACAAACAAACCAACAAACCAACAATTCAACAAGCCAAGAAACCAACAAACCAACAAACCAACAAACCAACATGCTAACAAACCAACAAGCCAACAAACCAACAAGCCAACAAACCAACAATCGAACAAGCCAACAAACCAACAAACCAACAAACCAACAAACCAACAAACCAACAAACCAACAAGCCAACAAGCCAACAAACCAACAAACCAACAAACCAACAAACGAACAAACCAATAAACAAACAAACCAACAAACCAACAAACCAACAAACCAACAAACCAACAAACCAACGAGCCAACAAACCAACAAACCAAGAAACCAACCAACCAACAAGCCAACAAGCCAACAAACCAACAAACCAATAAACCAACAAACCATCAAGCCAACAAACCAACAAACCAAAAAGTCAACAAGCCAACAAACCAACAAACCAACAAACCAACAAACTAACAAACGAACAAACCAACAAACAAACAAACCAACAAACCAACAAACCAACAAACCAACAAACCAACAAGCCAACAAACCAACAAGCCAACAAGTCAACAAACCAACAAGCCAACAAACCAACAAGCCAACAAGCCAACAAACCAACAAACCAACAAACCAATAAACCAACAAGCCAACAAACCAACAAGCCAACAAGCCAACAAACCAACAAACCAACATACCAACAAACGAACAAACCAACAAACCAACAAACAAACAAACCAACAAACCAACAAACCAACAAACCAACAAACCAACAAGCCAACAAACCAACAAACCAACAAACCAACAAACCAACAAGTAAACAAGCCAACAAACAAACAAACCAACAAACCAACAAACCAACAAGCCAACAAACCAACAAGCCAACAAGCCAACAAACCAACAAACCAACAAACCAACAAACGAACAAACCAACAAACAAACAAACCAACAAACCAACAAACCAACAAACGAACAAACCAACAAACAAACAAACCAACAAACAAATAAACCAACAAACCAACAAACCAACAAACCAACAAAGAAACAAACCAACAAACCAACAAGCCATAAAGCCAACAAGCCAACAAACTAACAAACCAACAAACCAACAAACCAACAAACCAACAAACCAACAAGCCAACAAGCCAACAAACCAACAAGCCAACAAACCAACAAGCCAACAAGCCAACAAACCAACAAACCAAAAAACCAACAAACGAACAAGCCAACAAACCAACAAACCAACAAACCCACAAGCCAACAAACCAACAAGCCAACAAACCAACAAACCAACAAACCAACAAGCCAACAAACCAACAAGCCAACAAGCCAACAAACTAACAAACCAACAAACCAACAAACGAACAAACCAACAAACAAACAAACCAACAAACGACCAAACCAACAATCCAACAAACCAACAAGCCAACAAGCCAACAAACCAACAAACCAACAAGCCAACAAACCAACAAACCAACAAACCAACAAACCAACAAGCCAACAAACCAAAAACGAACAAACCAACAAACAAACAAACCAACAAGCCAACAAACCAACAAACCAACAAACCAACAAACGAACAAACCAACAAACAAACAAACCAACAAACCAACAAGTAACAATCCAACAAACCAACAAACCAACAAACCAACAAACCAACAAACCAACAAACCAACAAACCAACAAACCAACAAACCAACAAACCAACAAACCAACAAACCAACAAGCCAACAAACCAACAAGCCAACAAGCCAACAAACCAACAAGCCAACAAACCAACAAGCCAACAAGCCAACAAACCAACAAACCAACAAACCAACAAACTAACAAACGAACAAACCAACAAACAAACAAACCAACAAACCAACAAACCAACAAACCAACAAACCAACAAGCCAACAAACCAACAAGCCAACAAGCCAACAAACCAACAAGCCAACAAACCAACAAGCCAACAAGCCAACAAACCAACAAACCAACAAACCAATAAACCAACAAGCCAACAAACCAACAAGCCAACAAGCCAACAAACCAACAAACCAACATACCAACAAACGAACAAACCAACAAACAAACAAACCAACAAACCAACAAACCAACAAACCAACAAACCAATATGCCAACAAACCAACAAACCAACAAACCAACAAACCAACAAGTAAACAAGCCAACAAACAAACAAACCAACAAACCAACAAACCAACAAGCCAACAAACCAACAAGCCAACAAGCCAACAAACCAACAAACCAACAAACCAACAAACGAACAAACCAACAAACAAACAAACCAACAAACCAACAAACCAACAAACGAACAAACCAACAAACAAACAAACCAACAAACAAATAAACCAACAAACCAACAAACCAACAAAGAAACAAACCAACAAACCAACAAGCCATAAAGCCAACAAGCCAACAAACTAACAAACCAACAAACCAACAAACCAACAAACCAACAAACCAACAAGCCAACAAGCCAACAAACCAACAAGCCAACAAACCAACAAGCCAACAAGCCAACAAACCAACAAACCAAAAAACCAACAAACGAACAAGCCAACAAACCAACAAACCAACAAACCCACAAGCCAACAAACCAACAAGCCAACAAACCAACAAACCAACAAACCAACAAGCCAACAAACCAACAAGCCAACAAGCCAACAAACTAACAAACCAACAAACCAACAAACGAACAAACCAACAAACAAACAAACCAACAAACGAACAAACCAACAATCCAACAAACCAACAAGCCAACAAGCCAACAAACCAACAAACCAACAAGCCAACAAACCAACAAACCAACAAACCAACAAACCAACAAACCAACAAGCCAACAAACCAAAAACGAACAAACCAACAAACAAACAAACCAACAAGCCAACAAACCAACAAACCAACAAACCAACAAACGAACAAACCAACAAACAAACAAACCAACAAACCAACAAACCAACAAGTAACAATCCAACAAACCAACAAACCAACAAACCAACAAACCAACAAACCAACAAACCAACAAACCAACAAACCAACAAACCAACAAACCAACAAACCAACAAACCAACAAGCCAACAAGCCAACAAACCAACAAACCAACAAACCCACAAACGAACAAACCAACAAACAAACAAACCAGCAAACCAACAAACCAACAAACCAACAAACCAACAAACCAACAAGCCAACAAACCAACAAACCAACAAACCAACAAGCCAACAAGCCAACAAACCAACAAACCAACAAACGAACAAACCAACAAACGAACAAACCAACAAACCAACAAGCCAACAAACCAACAAGCCAACAAGCCAACAAACCAACAAGCCAATAAACCAACAAGCCAACAAACCAACAAACCAACAAACCAACAAACCACCAAGTCAACAAACCAACAAGCCAACAAGCCAACAAACCAACAAACGAACAAACCAACAAACAAATAAACCAACAAACCAACAAACCAACTAACCAACAAACCAACAAGCCAACAAACCAACAAACCAACAAACCAACAAACCAACAAGCCAACAAACGAACAAACGAACAAACCAACAAACAAACAAACCAACAAACCAACAAACCAACAAGCCAACAAACCAACAAACCAACAAACCAACAAGCCAACAAACCAACAAACCAACAAATTAACAAACCAACAAGCCAACAAGCCAACAAACCAACAAACCAACAAACCAACAAACCAACAAACCAACAAACGAACAAACCAACAAACAAACAAACCAACAAACCAACAAACCAACAAACCAACAAGCCAACAAACCAACAAGCCAACAAGCCAACAAACCAACAAACCAACAAATCAACAAACGAACAAACCAACAAACAAACAAACCAACAAACGAACAAACCAACAATCCAACAAACCAACAAGACAACAAGCCAACAAACCAACAAGCCAACAAACCAACAAGCCAACAAGCCAACAAACCAACAAACCAACAAACCAACAAACGAACAAACCAACAAACCAACAAATCAACAAACCAACAAACCAACAAACCAACAAGCCAACAAACCAACAAACCAACAAACCAACAAACCAACAAACCAACAAGCCAACAAGCCAACAAGCCAACAAACCAACAAACCAACAAACCAACATACCAGAAAACGAACAAACCAACAATCCAACAAACCAACAAACAAACAAACCAAAAAACCAACAAACCAACAAACCAACAAGCCAACAAACCAACAAACCAACAAACCAACAAACCAACAAACCAACAAGCCAACAAACCAACAAGCCAACAAGCCAACAAACCAACAAGCCAACAAGCCAACAAGCCAACAAACCAACAAACCAACAAACCAACAAACCAACAAACCAACAAACCAACAAACCAACAAGCCAACAAACCAACAAGCCAACAAGCCAACAAACCAACAAACCAACAAGCCAAAAAACCAACAAACCAAAAAGCCAACAAACCAACAAACCAACAAACCAACAAACGAACAAACCAACAAACAAACAAACCAACAAACCAACAAACCAATAAGCCAACAAACCAACAAGCCAACAAGCCAACAAGCCAACAAGCCAACAAACCAACAAACCAACAAACGAACAAGCCCACAAACCAACAAACCAACAAACGAACAAACCAACAAACCAACAAACCAACAAACCAAAAAACCAACAAACCACCAAGCCAACAAACCAACAAACCAACAAACCAATAAACCAACAAACCAACAAGCCAGCAAGCCAACAAAACAATAAACCAACAAACCAACAAACGAACAAACCAACAAACAAACAAACCAACAAACCAACAAACCAACAAACCAACAAACCAACAAACCAACAAACCAACAAACCAACAGGCCAACAAACCAACAAACCAACAAACCAACAAACGAACAAACCAACAAACAAACAAACCAACAAACGAACAAACCAACAATCCAACAAACCAACAAGCCAACAAGCCAACAAACCAACAAACCAACAAGCCAACAAACCAACAAACCAACAAACCAACAAACCAACAAACCAACAAACCAACAAACCAACAAACCAACAAACCAACAAACCAACAAACGAACAAACCAACAAACAAACAAACCAACAAGCCAACAAACCAACAAACCAAAAAACCAACAAACGAACAAACCAACAAACAAACAAACCAACAAACCAACAAACCAACAAACCAACAAGTAACAATCCAACAAACCAACAAACCAACAAACCAACAAACCAACAAACCAACAAACCAACAAACCAACAAACCAACAAACCAACAAGCCAACAAACCAACAAGCCAACAAGCCAACAAACCAACAAACCAACAAACACACAAACGAACAAACCAACAAACAAACAAACCAGCAAACCAACAAACCAACAAACCAACAAACCAACAAGCCAACAAACCAACAAACCCACAAACGAACAAACCAACAAACAAACAAACCAGCAAACCAACAAACCAACAAACCAACAAACCAACAAACCAACAAGCCAACAAACCAACAAACCAACAAACCAACAAGCCAACAAGCCAACAAACCAACAAACCAACAAACGAACAAACCAACAAACGAACAAACCAACAAACCAACAAGCCAACAAACCAACAAGCCAACAAGCCAACAAACCAACAAGCCAATAAACCAACAAGCCAACAAACCAACAAACCAACAAACCAACAAACCACCAAGTCAACAAACCAACAAGCCAACAAGCCAACAAACCAACAAACGAACAAACCAACAAACAAATAAACCAACAAACCAACAAACCAACTAACCAACAAACCAACAAGCCAACAAACCAACAAACCAACAAACCAACAAACCAACAAACCAACAAGCCAACAAACGAACAAACGAACAAACCAACAAACAAACAAACCAACAAACCAACAAACCAACAAGCCAACAAACCAACAAACCAACAAACCAACAAGCCAACAAACCAACAAACCAACAAATTAACAAACCAACAAGCCAACAAGCCAACAAACCAACAAACCAACAAACCAACAAACCAACAAACGAACAAACCAACAAACAAACAAACCAACAAACCAACAAACCAACAAACCAACAAGCCAACAAACCAACAAGCCAACAAGCCAACAAACCAACAAACCAACAAATCAACAAACCAACAAGCCAACAAACCAACAAGCCAACAAGCCAACAAACCAACAAACCAACAAACCAACAAACGAACAAACCAACAAACCAACAAATCAACAAACCAACAAACCAACAAACCAACAAGCCAACAAACCAACAAACCAACAAACCAACAAACCAACAAACCAACAAGCCAACAAGCCAACAAGCCAACAAACCAACAAACCAACAAACCAACATACCAGAAAACGAACAAACCAACAATCCAACAAACCAACAAACAAACAAACCAAAAAACCAACAAACCAACAAACCAACAAGCCAACAAACCAACAAACCAACAAACCAACAAACCAACAAACCAACAAACCAACAAGCCAACAAACCAACAAGCCAACAAGCCAACAAACCAACAAGCCAACAAGCCAACAAGCCAACAAACCAACAAACCAACAAACCAACAAACCAACAAACCAACAAACCAACAAACCAACAAGCCAACAAACCAACAAGCCAACAAGCCAACAAACCAACAAACCAACAAACCAACAAGCCAAAAAACCAACAAACCAAAAAGCCAACAAACCAACAAACCAACAAACCAACAAACGAACAAACCAACAAACAAACAAACCAACAAACCAACAAACCAATAAGCCAACAAACCAACAAGCCAACAAGCCAACAAGCCAACAAGCCAACAAACCAACAAACCAACAAACGAACAAGCCCACAAACCAACAAACCAACAAACGAACAAACCAACAAACCAACAAACCAACAAACCAAAAAACCAACAAACCACCAAGCCAACAAACCAACAAACCAACAAACCAATAAACCAACAAACCAACAAGCCAACAAGCCAACAAAACAATAAACCAACAAACCAACAAACGAACAAACCAACAAACAAACAAACCAACAAACCAACAAACCAACAAACCAACAAACCAACAAACCAACAAACCAACAAACCAACAGGCCAACAAACCAACAAACCAACAAACCAACAAACGAACAAACCAACAAACAAACAAACCAACAAACGAACAAACCAACAATCCAACAAACCAACAAGCCAACAAGCCAACAAACCAACAAACCAACAAGCCAACAAACCAACAAACCAACAAACCAACAAACCAACAAACCAACAAACCAACAAACCAACAAACCAACAAACCAACAAACCAACAAACGAACAAACCAACAAACAAACAAACCAACAAACCAACAAACCAACAAACCAGCAAGTAACAATCCAACAAACCAACAAACCAACAAACCAACAAACCAACAAACCAACAAACCAACAAACCAACAAACCAACAAGCCAACAAACCAACAAGCCAACAAGCCAACAAACCAACAAACCAACAAACACACAAACGAACAAACCAACAAACAAACAAACCAGCAAACCAACAAACCAACAAACCAACAAACCAACAAGCCAACAAACCAACAAACCAACAAACCAACAAACCAACAAGCCAACAAGCCAACAAACCAACAAACCAACAAACGAACAAACCAACAAAAACAAACAAACCATCAAACCAACAAACCAACAAACCAACAAACCAACAAGCCAACAAACTAACAAGCCAACAAGCCAACAAACCAACAAACCAACAAAACAACAAACGAACAAACCAACAAACAAACAAACCATCAAACGAACAAACCAACAATCCATTAAACCAACAAGCCAACAAGCCAACAAACCAACAAGCCAACAAGCCAACAAACTAACAAATTAACAAATCAACACACCAACAAACGAACAAACCAACAAACAAACAAACCAACAAACCAACAATTCAACAAGCCAAGAAACCAACAAACCAACAAACCAACAAATCAACATGCTAACAAACCAACAAGCCAACAAACCAACAAGCCAACAAACCAACAATCGAACAAGCCAACAAACCAACAAACCAACAAACCAACAAACCAACAAACCAACAAACCAACAAACCAACAAACCAACAAACCAACAAGCCAACAAACCAACAAACCAACAAACCAACAAACGAACAAACCAACAAACAAACAAACCAACAAACCAACAAACCAACAAACCAACAAACCAACAAGCCAACAAACCAACAAACCAAGAAACCAACCAACCAACAAGCCAGCAAGCCAACAAACCAACAAACCAATAAACCAACAAACCATCAAGCCAACAAACCAACAAACCAAAAAGTCAACAAGCCAACAAACTAACAAACCAACAAACCAACAAACTAACAAACGAACAAACCAACAAACAAACAAACCAACAAACCAACAAACCAACAAACCAACAAACCAACAAGCCAACAAACCAACAAGCCAACAAGCCAACAAACCAACAAGCCAACAAACCAACAAGCCAACAAGCCAACAAACCAACAAACCAACAAACCAATAAACCAACAAGCCAACAAACCAACAAGCCAACAAGCCAACAAACCAACAAACCAACATACCAACAAACGAACAAACCAACAAACAAACAAACCAACAAACCAACAAACCAACAAACCAACAAACCAACAAGCCAACAAACCAACAAACCAACAAACCAACAAACCAACAAGCAAACAAGCCAACAAACAAACAAACCAACAAACCAACAAACCAAACAAGCCAACAAACCAACAAGCCAACAAGCCAACAAACCAACAAACCAACAAACCAACAAACGAACAAACCAACAAACAAACAAACCAACAAACCAACAAACCAACAAACGAACAAACCAACAAACAAACAAACCAACAAACAAATAAACCAACAAACCAACAAACCAACAAACCAACAAAGAAACAAACCAACAAACCAACAAGCCATAAAGCCAACAAGCCAACAAACTAACAAACCAACAAACCAACAAACCAACAAACCAGCAAACCAACAAGCCAACAAGCCAACAAGCCAACAAGCCAACAAACCAACCAGCCAACAAGCCAACAAACCAACAAAACAAAAAACCAACAAACGAACAAGCCAACAAACCAACAAACCAACAAACCCACAAGCCAACAAACCAACAAGCCAACAAACCAACAAACCAACAAACCAACAAGCCAACAAACCAACAAGCCAACAAGCCAACAAACCAACAAACCAACAAACCAACAAGCCAACAAACCAACAAGCCAACAAGCCAACAAACCAACAAGCCAACAAGCCAACAAACCAACAAGCCAACAAGCCAACAAACCAACAAACCAACAAACCAACAAACCAACGAGCCAACAAACAAACAAGCCAACAAGCCAACAAACCAACAAACCAACAAACCAACAAGCCAACAAACCAACAAGCCAACAAGCCAACAAACCAACAAACCAAGAAACCAACCAACCAACAAGCCAACAAGCCAACAAATCAACAAACCAATAAACCAACAAACCAACAAGCCAACAAACCAACAAACCAAAAAGTCAACAAGCCAACAAACCAACAAACCAACAAACTAACAAACGAACAAACCAACAAACAAACAAACCAACAAAACAACAAACCAACAAACCAACAAACCAACAAGCCAACAAACCAACAAGCCAACAAGCCAACAAACCAACAAGCCAACAAACCAACAAGCCAACAAGCCAACAAACCAACAAACCAACAAACCAATAAACCAACAAGCCAACAAACCAACAAGCCAACAAGCCAACAAACCAACAAACCAACAAACCAACAAACGAACAAACCAACAAACAAACAAACCAACAAACCAACAAATCAACAAGCCAACAAACCAACAAACCAACAAGCCAACAAACCAACAAACCAACAAACCAACAAGCCAACAAACCAACAAGCCAACAAGCCAACAAGCCAACAAGCCAACAAACCAACAAACCAACAAACGAACAAGCCCACAAACCAACAAACCAACAAACGAACAAACCAACAAACCAACAAACCAACAAACCAACAAACCAAAAAACCAACAAACCACCAAGCCAACAAACCAACAAACCAACAAACCAATAAACCAACAAACCAACAAGCCAACAAGCCAACAAAACAACAAACCAACAAACCAACAAACCAACAAACCAACAAACAAACAAACCAACAAACCAACAAACCAACAAACCAACAAACCAACAAGCCAACAAACCAACAAACCAACAAGCCAACAAACCAACAAACCAACAAACCAACAAACGAACAAACCAACAAACAAACAAACCAACAAACGAACAAACCAACAATCCAACAAACCAACAAGCCAACAAGCCAACAAACCAACAAACCAACAAGCCAACAAACCAACAAACCAACAAACCAACAAACCAACAAACCAACAAACCAACAAACCAACAAACGAACAAACCAACAAACAAACAAACCAACAAGCCAACAAACCAACAAACCAACAAACCAACAAACGAACAAACCAACAAACAAACAAACCAACAAACCAACAAACCAATAAACCAACAAACCAACAAGCCAACAAACCAACAAACCAAAAAGTCAACAAGCCAACAAACCAACAAACCAACAAACTAACAAACGAACAAACCAACAAACAAACAAACCAACAAAACAACAAACCAACAAACCAACAAACCAACAAGCCAACAAACCAACAAGCCAACAAGCCAACAAACCAACAAGCCAACAAACCAACAAGCCAACAAGCCAACAAACCAACAAACCAACAAACCAATAAACCAACAAGCCAACAAACCAACAAGCCAACAAGCCAAAAAACCAACAAACCAACAAACAAACAAACCAACAAACCAACAAACCAACAAACGAACAAACCAACAAACAAACAAACCAACAAACAAATAAACCAACAAACCAACAAACCAACAAACCAACAAAGAAACAAACCAACAAACCAACAAGCCATAAAGCCAACAAGCCAACAAACTAACAAACCAACAAACCAACAAACCAACAAACCAACAAACCAACAAGCCAACAAGCCAACAAACCAACAAGCCAACAAACCAACCAGCCAACAAGCCAACAAACCAACAAAACAAAAAACCAACAAACGAACAAGCCAACAAACCAACAAACCAACAAACCAATAAACCAACAAGCCAACAAACCAACAAGCCAACAAGCCAACAAACCAACAAGCCAACAAACCAACAAGCCAACAAGCCAACAAACCAACAAACCAACAAACCAATAAACCAACAAGCCAACAAACCAACAAGCCAACAAGCCAACAAACCAACAAACCAACAAACCAACAAACGAACAAACCAACAAACAAACAAACCAACAAACCAACAAACCAACAAACCAACAAGCCAACAAACCAACAAACCAACAAGCCAACAAACCAACAAACCAACAAACCAACAAACCAACAAGCCAACAAACCAACAAGCCAACAAGCCAACAAGCCAACAAGCCAACAAACCAACAAACCAACAAACGAACAAGCCCACAAACCAACAAACCAACAAACGAACAAACCAACAAACCAACAAACCAACAAACCAACAAACCAAAAAACCAACAAACCACCAAGCCAACAAACCAACAAACCAACAAACCAATAAACCAACAAACCAACAAACCAACAAACCAACAAACGAACAAACCAACAAACAAACAAACCAACAAGCCAACAAACCAACAAACCAACAAACCAACAAACGAACAAACCAACAAACAAACAAACCAACAAACCAACAAACCAATAAACCAACAAACCAACAAGCCAACAAACCAACAAACCAAAAAGTCAACAAGCCAACAAACCAACAAACCAACAAACTAACAAACGAACAAACCAACAAACAAACAAACCAACAAAACAACAAACCAACAAACCAACAAACCAACAAGCCAACAAACCAACAAGCCAACAAGCCAACAAACCAACAAGCCAACAAACCAACAAGCCAACAAGCCAACAAACCAACAAACCAACAAACCAATAAACCAACAAGCCAACAAACCAACAAGCCAACAAGCCAAAAAACCAACAAACCAACAAACAAACAAACCAACAAACCAACAAACCAACAAACGAACAAACCAACAAACAAACAAACCAACAAACAAATAAACCAACAAACCAACAAACCAACAAACCAACAAAGAAACAAACCAACAAACCAACAAGCCATAAAGCCAACAAGCCAACAAACTAACAAACCAACAAACCAACAAACCAACAAACCAACAAACCAACAAGCCAACAAGCCAACAAACCAACAAGCCAACAAACCAACCAGCCAACAAGCCAACAAACCAACAAAACAAAAAACCAACAAACGAACAAGCCAACAAACCAACAAACCAACAAACCAATAAACCAACAAGCCAACAAACCAACAAGCCAACAAGCCAACAAACCAACAAGCCAACAAACCAACAAGCCAACAAGCCAACAAACCAACAAACCAACAAACCAATAAACCAACAAGCCAACAAACCAACAAGCCAACAAGCCAACAAACCAACAAACCAACAAACCAACAAACGAACAAACCAACAAACAAACAAACCAACAAACCAACAAACCAACAAACCAACAAGCCAACAAACCAACAAACCAACAAGCCAACAAACCAACAAACCAACAAACCAACAAACCAACAAGCCAACAAACCAACAAGCCAACAAGCCAACAAGCCAACAAGCCAACAAACCAACAAACCAACAAACGAACAAGCCCACAAACCAACAAACCAACAAACGAACAAACCAACAAACCAACAAACCAACAAACCAACAAACCAAAAAACCAACAAACCACCAAGCCAACAAACCAACAAACCAACAAACCAATAAACCAACAAACCAACAAGCCAACAAGCCAACAAAACAACAAACCAACAAACCAACAAACCAACAAACCAACAAACAAACAAACCAACAAACCAACAAACCAACAAACCAACAAACCAACAAGCCAACAAACCAACAAACCAACAAGCCAACAAACCAACAAACCAACAAACCAACAAACGAACAAACCAACAAACAAACAAACCAACAAACGAACAAACCAACAATCCAACAAACCAACAAGCCAACAAGCCAACAAACCAACAAACCAACAAGCCAACAAACCAACAAACCAACAAACCAACAAACCAACAAACCAACAAACCAACAAACCAACAAACGAACAAACCAACAAACAAACAAACCAACAAGCCAACAAACCAACAAACCAACAAACCGACAAACGAACAAACCAACAAACAAACAAACCAACAAACCAACAAACCAACAAACCAACAAGTAACAATCCAACAAACCAACAAACCAACAAACCAACAAACCAACAAACCAACAAACCAACAAACCAACAAACCAACAAACCAACAAGCCAACAAACCAACAAGCCAACAAGCCAACAAACCAACAAACCAACAAACACACAAACGAACAAACCAACAAACAAACAAACCAGCAAACCAACAAACCAACAAACCAACAAACCAACAAGCCAACAAACCAACAAACCAACAAACCAACAAACCAACAAGCCAACAAGCCAACAAACCAACAAACCAACAAACGAACAAACCAACAAGCCAAAAAACTAACAAGCCAACAAGCCAACAAACCAACAAACCAACAAAACAACAAACGAACAAACCAACAAACAAACAAACCAACAAACGAACAAACCAACAATCCAACAAACCAACAAGCCAACAAGCCAACAAACCAACAAGCCAACAAACCAACAAGCCAACAAGCCAACAAACTAACAAATTAACAAATCAACACACCAACAAACGAACAAACCAACAAACAAACAAACCAACAAACTAACAATTCAACAAGCCAAGAAACCAACAAACCAACAAACCAACAAACCAACATGCTAACAAACCAACAAGCCAACAAACCAACAAGCCAACAAACCAACAAACGAACAAACCAACAAACAAACAAACAAACCAACAAACCAACAAACCAACAAACCAACAAACCAACAAGCCAACAAACCAACAAACCAAGAAACCAACCAACCAACAAGCCAACAAGCCAACAAACCAACAAACCAATAAACCAACAAACCATCAAGCCAACAAACCAACAAACCAAAAAGTCAACAAGCCAACAAACCAACAAACCAACAAACCAACAAACCAACAAACCAACAAACCAACAAACCAACAAGCCAACAAGCCAACAAACCAACAAACCAACAAACCAACAAACGAACAAACCAACAAACAAACAAACCAACAAACCAACAAACCAACAAACCAACAAACCAACAAACCAACAAGCCAACAAACCAACAAACCAAGAAACCAACCAACCAACAAGCCAACAAGCCAACAAACCAACAAACCAATAAACCAACAAACCATCAAGCCAACAAACCAACAAACCAAAAAGTCAACAAGCCAACAAACCAACAAACCAACAAACCAACAAACTAACAAACGAACAAACCAACAAACAAACAAACCAACAAACCAACAAACCAACAAACCAACAAACCAACAAGCCAACAAACCAACAAGCCAACAAGCCAACAAACCAACAAGCCAACAAACCAACAAGCCAACAAGCCAACAAACCAACAAACCAACAAACCAATAAACCAACAAGCCAACAAACCAACAAGCCAACAAGCCAACAAACCAACAAACCAACATACCAACAAACGAACAAACCAACAAACAAACAAACCAACAAACCAACAAACCAACAAACCAACAAACCAACAAGCCAACAAACCAACAAACCAACAAACCAACAAACCAACAAGCAAACAAGCCAACAAACAAACAAACCAACAAACCAACAAACCAACAAGCCAACAAACCAACAAGCCAACAAGCCAACAAACCAACAAACCAACAAACCAACAAACGAACAAACCAACAAACAAACAAACCAACAAACCAACAAACCAACAAACGAACAAACCAACAAACAAACAAACCAACAAACAAATAAACCAACAAACCAACAAACCAACAAACCAACAAAGAAACAAACCAACAAACCAACAAGCCATAAAGCCAACAAGCCAACAAACTAACAAACCAACAAACCAACAAACCAACAAACCAACAAACCAACAAACCAACAAGCCAACAAGCCAATAAACCAACAAACCAAAAAACCAACAAACGAACAAGCCAACAAACCAACAAATCAACAAACCCACAAGCCAACAAACCAACAAGCCAACAAACCAACAAACCAACAAACCAACAAGCCAACAAACCAACAAGCCAACAAGCCAACAAACCAACAAGCCAACAAGCCAACAAACCAACAAGCCAACAAGCCAACAAACCAACAAACCAACAAACCAACAAACCAACGATCCAACAAACAAGCAAGCCAACAAGCCAACAAACCAACAAACCAACAAACCAACAAGCCAACAAACCAACAAGCCAACAAGCCAACAAACCAACAAACCAAGAAACCAACCAACCAACAAGCCAACAAGCCAACAAATCAACAAACCAATAAACCAACAAACCAACAAGCCAACAAACCAACAAACCAAAAAGTCAACAAGCCAACAAACCAACAAACCAACAAACTAACAAACGAACAAACCAACAAACAAACAAACCAACAAAACAACAAACCAACAAACCAACAAACCAACAAGCCAACAAACCAACAAGCCAACAAGCCAACAAACCAACAAGCCAACAAACCAACAAGCCAACAAGCCAACAAACCAACAAACCAACAAACCAATAAACCAACAAGCCAACAAACCAACAAGCCAACAAGCCAACAAACCGACAAACCAACAAACCAACAAACGAACAAACCAACAAACAAACAAACCAACAAACCAACAAACCAACAAACCAACAAGACAACAAACCAACAAACCAACAAACCAACAAACCAACAAACCAACAAGCCAACAAGCCAACAAGCCAACAAGCCAACAAACAAACACACTAACAAACCAACAAACCAACAAGCCAACAAGCCAACAAACCAACAAGCCAACAAGCCAACAAACCAACAAACCAACAAACCAACAAACGAACAAACCAACAAACAAACAAACCAACAAACCAACAAACCAACAAACCAACAAACCAACAAACCAACAAACCAACAAGCCAACAAGCCAACAAACCAACAAACCAACAAACCAACAAACGAACAAACCAACAAACGAACAAACCAACAAACAAATAAACCAACAAACCAACAAACCAACAAACCAACAAAGAAACAAGCCAACAAACCAACAAGCCATAAAGCCAACAAGCCAACAAACTAACAAACCAACAAACCAACAAACGAACAAACCAACAAACAAACAAACCAACAAACGAACAAACCAACAATCCAACAAACCAACAAGCCGACAAGCCAACAAACCAACAAACCAACAAACCAACAAACGAACAAACCAACAAACAAACAAACCAACAAACCAACAAAGAAACAAGCCAACAAATCAACAAGCCTACAAACCAACAACCCAACAAGTCAACAAGCCCACAAACCAACAAACCAACAAACCAACAAACGAACAAACCAACAAACCAACAAACCAACAAACAAACAAACCAACAAACCAACAAACCAACAAACCAACAAACCAACAAACCAACAAGCCAACAAGCCAACAAACCAACAAGCCAACAAACCAACAAGCCAACAAGCCAACAAACCAACAAACCAAAAAACCAACAAACGAACAAGCCAACAAACCAACAAACCAACAAACCAACAAGCCAACAAACCAACAAACAAACAAACCAACAAACCAACAAACCAACAAACCAACAAGCCAACAAACCAACAAGCCAACAAGCCAACAAACCAACAAGCCAACAAACCAACAAGACAACAAGCCAACAAACCAACAAACCAACAAACCAACAAACCAACGAGCCAACAAACAAACAAACCAACAAGCCAACAAACCAACAAACCAACAAACCAACAAGCCAACAAACCAACAAGCCAACAAGCCAACAAACCAACAAACCAACAAACCATCAAACGAACAAACCAATAAACAAACAAGCCAACAAACCAACAAACCAACAAACCAACAAACCAACAAACCAACAAGCCAACAAACCAACAAATCAACAAACCAACAAACTAACAAACCAACAAACCAACAAGCCAACAAATTAATAAGCCAACAAGCCAACAAACCAACAAGCCAACAAACCAATAAGCAAACAAGCCAACAAACCAAAAACCAACAAACCAACAAACCAACAAGCCAAAAAACCAACAAGCCAACAAGCCAACAAACCAACAAACCAACAAACCAACAAACGAACAAACCAACAAACAAACAAACCAACAAACCAACAAACCAACAAACCAACAAGCCAACAAACCAACAAACCAATAAACCAACAAATCAACAAGCCAACAAGCCAACAAACCAACAAACCAACAAACCAACAAACCAACAAGCCAACAAACCAACAAGCCGACAAGCCAACAAACCAACAAACCAACAAACCAACAAACGAACAAACCAACAAACCAACAAACCAACAAACCAACAAACCAACAAACCAACAAACCAAAAAGCCAACAAGCCAACAAACCAACAAACCAACAAACCAGCAAACGGACAAACCAACAAACAAACAAACCAACAAACCAACAAACCAACAAACCAATAAACCAACAAGCCAACAAACCAACAAGCCAACAAGCCAAAAAACCAACAAACCAACAAACCAACAAACGAACAAACCAACAAAAAAAAAACCAACAAACGAACAAACTAACAATACGACAACCAACAAGCCAACAAGCCAACAAACCAACAAGCCAACAAGCCAACAAGTCAACAAACCAACAAACCAACAAACGCACAAACCAACTAACAAACAAAACAAAAAACCAACAAACCAACAAACCAACAAACCAACAAGCCAACAAACCAATAAACCAACAAACCAATAAACCAACAAACCAACAAACCAACAAACCAACAAGCCAACAAGCCAACAAGCCAACAAACCAACAAACCAACAAACCAACATACCAGCAAACGAACAAACCAACAATCCAACAAACCAACAAACCAACAAACCAACAAACCAACAAACCAACAAACCAACAAGCCAACAAACCAAAAAACGAACAAACCAACAAACAAACCAACCAACAAACCAACAAACCAACAAACCAACAAACCAACAAGTAACAAACCAACAAACCAACAAAACAACAAACGAACAAACCAACAAACCAACAAGTAACAAACCAACAAACCAACAAACCAACAAACCAACAAACCAACAAACCAACAAACCAACAAACCAACAAACCAACAAACCAACAAATCAACAACCAACAAACCAATAAACCAACAAACCAATAAACCAACAAGCCAACAAGCCAACAAACCAACAAACCAACAAGCCAACAAACCAACAAGCCAACAAGCCAATAAACCAACAAACCAACAAACCAACAAACGAACAAACCAACAAACAAACAAACCAACAAACCAACAAACCAACAAGTAACAAACCAACAAACCAACAAACCAACAAACCAACAAACCAAAAAGCCACCAAGCCAACAAACCAACAAACCAGCACTCGAACAAACCAACAATCCAACAAACCAACAAACCAACAAACCAACAAACCAACAAACCAACAAACCAACAAGTAACAAACCAACAAACCAACAAACCAACAAACCAACAAACCAACAAACCAACAAACCAACAAACCAACAAACCAACAAACCAACAAACCAATAAACCAACAAACCAACAAGGCAACAAACCAACAAACCAACATACCAGCAAACGAACAAACCAACAATCCAACAAACCAACAAGCCAACAAGCCAACAAGCCAACAAACCAACAAGCCAACAAACCAACAAGCCAACAAGCCAACAAACCAACAAACCAACAAACCAACAAACGAACAAACCAACAAACAAACAAACCAACAAACCAACAAACCAACAAGTAACAAACCAACAAACCAACAAACCAACAAACCAACAAACCAACAAACCAATAAACCAACAAACCAATAAACCAACAAACCAACAAACCAACAAACCAACAAGCCATCAAGCCAACAAGCCAACAAACCAACAAACCAACAAACCAACATACCAGCAAACGAACAAACCAACAATCCAACAAACCAACAAACCAACAAACCAACAAACCAACAAACCAACAAACCAACAAGCCAACAAACCAAAAAACGAACAAACCAACAAACAAACCAACCAACAAACCAACAAACCAACAAACCAACAAACCAACAAGTAACACACCAACAAACCAACAAAACAACAAACGAACAAACCAACAAACCAACAAGTAACAAACCAACAAACCAACAAACCAACAAACCAACAAACCAACAAACCAACAAACCAACAAACCAACAAACCAACAAATCAACAAACCAACAAACCAATAAACCAACAAACCAACAAACCAACAAGCCAACAAGCCAACAAACCAACAAACCAACAAGCCAACAAACCAACAAGCCAACAAGCCAATAAACCAACAAACCAACAAACCAACAAACGAACAAACCAACAAACAAACAAACCAACAAACCAACAAACCAACAAGTAACAAACCAACAAACCAACAAACCAACAAACCAACAAACCAACAAGCCACCAATTCAACAAACCAACAAACCAGCACTCGAACAAACCAACAATCCAACAAACCAACAAACCAACAAACCAACAAACCAACAAACCAACAAGTAACAAACCAACAAACCAACAAACCAACAAACCAACAAACCAACAAACCAACAAACCAACAAACCAACAAACCAACAAACCAACAAACCAACAAACCAACAAACCAACAAGGCAACAAACCAACAAACCAACATACCAGCAAACGAACAAACCAACAATCCAACAAACCAACAAGCCAACAAGCCAACAAGCCAACAAACCAACAAGCCAACAAACCAACAAGCCAACAAGCCAACAAACCAACAAACCAACAAACCAACAAACGAACAAATCAACAAACAAACAAACCAACAAACCAACAAACCAACAAGTAACAAACCAACAAACCAACAAACCAACAAACCAACAAACCAACAAACCAACAAACCAACAAACCAACAAACCAACAAGCCAACAAACCAACAAACCAATAAACCAACAAGCCAACAAACCAACAAGCCAACAAGCCAACAAACCAACAAACCAACAAACGAACAAACCAACAAACAAACAAACCAACAAACAAACAAACTAACAATCCAACAACCCAACAAGCCAACAAGCCAACAATCCATCAAACCAACAAGCCAACAAACCAACAAGTCAACAAGCCAACAAACCAACAAACCAACAAACCAACAAACGAACAAACCAACTAACAAACAAACCAACAAACCAACAAACCAACAAACCAACAAACCAACAAACCAACAAACCAACAAACCAACAAGCCAACAAACCAACAAACCAACAAACCAACAAACCAACAATCCAACAAGCCGACAAGCCAACAAGCCAACAAACCAACAAACCAACATACCAGCAAACGAACAAACCAACAATCCAACAAGCCAACAAACCAACAAACCAACAAACCAACAAACCAACAAGCCAACAAACCAACAAACGAACAAACCAACAAACAAACCAACCAACAAACCAACAAACCAACAAACCAGCAAACCAACAAGTAACAAACCAACAACCCAACAAACTAACAAACCAACAAACGAACAAACCAACAAGTAACAAACCAACAAACCAACAAACCAACAAACCAACAAACCAACAAACCAACAAACCAACAAACCAACAAACCAACAAACCAACAAACCAACAAACCAACAAACCAATAAACTAACAAACCAACAAACCAACAAGCCAACAAGCCAACAAACCAACAAACCAACAAGCCAACAAACCAACAAGCCAACAAGCCAACAAACCAACAAACCAACAAACCAACAAACGAACAAACCAACAAACAAACAAACCAACAAACCAACAAACCAACAAGTAACAAACCAACAAACCAACAAACCAACAAACCAACAAGCCAACAAGCCAACAAACCAACAAACCAACAAACCAGCAAACGAACAAACCAACAATCCAACAAACCAACAAACCAACAAACCAACAAGTAACAAACCAACAAACCAACAAACCAACAAACCAACAAACCAACAAACCAACAAAGCAACAAACCAACAAACCAACAAACCAACAAACCAACAAACCAACAAACCAACAAACCAACAAGCCAACAAACAAACAAACCAACATACCAGCAAACGAACAAACCAACAATCCAACAAACCAACAAGCCAACAAGCCAACAAACCAACAAGCCAACAAACCAACAAGCCAACAAGCCAACAAACCAACAAACCAACAAACCAACAAACACACAAACGAACAAACCAACAAACAAACAAACCAACAAACCAACAAACCAACAAGTAACAAACCAACAAACCAACAAACCAACAAACCAACAAACCAACAAACCAACAAACCAACAAACCAACAAACCAACAAACGAACAAGCCAACAAACCAACAAGCCAACAAGCCAACAAACCGACAAACCAACAAACCAACAAGCGAACAAACCAACAAACAAACAAACCAACAAACCAACAAACCAACAAACCAACAGACCAACAAGCCAACAAACCAACAAACTAACAAACCAACAAACCAACAAGCCAACAAGCCAACAAACCAACAAACGAACAAATCAACAAACGGACAAACCAACAAACAAACAAACCAACAAACCAACAAACCAACAAACCAACAAACCAACAAACCAACAAGCCAACAAACCAACAACCCAACAAGCCAACAAACCAACAAACCAACAAACCAACAAACGAACAAACCAACAAACAAACAAACCAACAAACGAACAAACCAACAATCCAACAAGGCAACAAGCCAACAAACCAACAAGCCGACAAACCAGCAAGCCAACAAGCAAACAAACCAACAAACCAACAAACCAACAAACCAACAAGCCAACAAACCAACAAGCCAACAAGCCAACAACCCAACAAGCCAACAAACCAACAAACCAACAAACCAACAAACGAACAAACCAACAAACAAACAAACCAACAAACCAACAAACCAACAAACCAACAAGTAACAAACCAACAAACCAACAAACCAACAAACCAACAAACCAACAAACCAACAAACCAACAAACCAACAAACCAACAAACCAACAAACCAACAAACCAACAAGCCAACAAGCCAACAAACCAACAAACCAACAAACCAACAAACCAACAAACCAACAAACCAACAAACTAACAAACCAACAAATCAACAAACCAACAAGCCAACAAACCAACAAACCAACATACCAGCAAACGAACAAACCAACAATCCAACAAACCAACAAGCCAACAAGCCAACAAACCAACAAGCCAACAAACCAACAAGCCGACAAGCCAACAAACCAACAAACCAACAAACCAACAAACGAACAAACCAACAATCAAACAAACCAACAAACCAACAAACCAACAAACCAACAAGTAACAAACCAACAAACCAACAAGCCAACAAACCAACAAACCAACAAACCAACAAACGAACAAACCAACAAACAAACAAACCAATAAACCAACAAACCAACAAACCAACAAACCAACAAGCCAACAAACCACCAAACCAACAAACCAACAAACCAACAAACCACCAAACCAACAAACCAGCAAACCAACAAAACAACAAGCCAACAAACCGACAAACCCACAAACCAACAAACCAACAAACCAACAAGCCAACAAGCCAACAAACCAACAAACCAACAAACCAACAAACCAACAAACCAACAAACCAACAAACCAACACACCAACAAACCAACAAACCAACAAGCCAACAAGCCAACATACCAACAAACCAACAAACCAACATAGCAACAAACCAACAAACCAACAAGCCAACAAACCAACAAGCCAACAAGCCAACAAACCAACAAACCAACAATCCAACAAACGAACAAACCAACAAACAAACAAACCAACAAACCAACAAACCAACAAGCCAACAAGCCAACAAACCAACAAACCAACAAACCAACAAACCAACAAACCAGCAAACCAACAAGTAACAAACCAACAACCCAACAAACTAACAAACCAACAAACGAACAAACCAACAAACCAATAAACCAACAAGCCAACAAACCAACAAGCCAACAAGCCAACAAACCAACAAACCAACAAACCAACAAACGAACAAACCAACAAACAAACAAACCAACAAACCAACAAACCAACAAGTAACAAACCAACAAACCAACAAACCAACAAACCAACAAACCAACAAGCCAACAAGCCAACAAACCAACAAACCAACAAACCAGCAAACGAACAAACCAACAATCCAACAAACCAACAAACCAACAAACCAACAAACCAACAAGTAACAAACCAACAAACCAACAAACCAACAAACCAACAAACCAACAAACCAACAAACCAACAAACCAACAAACCAACAAACCAACAAACCAACAAACCAACAAACCAACAAACCAACAAGCCAACAAGCCAACAAACAAACAAACCAACATACCAGCAAACGAACAAACCAACAATCCAACAAACCAACAAGCCAACAAGCCAACAAACCAACAAGCCAACAAACCAACAAGCCAACAAGCCAACAAACCAACAAACCAACAAACCAACAAACCAACAAACGAACAAACCAACAAACAAACAAACCAACAAACCAACAAACCAACAAGTAACAAACCAACAAACCAATAAACCAACAAACCAACAAACCAACAAACCAACAAACGAACAAGCCAACAAACCAACAAGCCAACAAGCCAACAAACCGACAAACCAACAAACCAACAAGCGAACAAACCAACAAACAAACAAACCAACAAACCAACAAACCAACAAACCAACAAACCAACAAGCCAACAAACCAACAAACTAACAAACCAACAAACCAACAAGCCAACAAGCCAACAAACCAACAAACCAACAAATCAACAAACGGACAAACCAACAAACAAACAAACCAACAAACCAACAAACCAACAAACCAACAAACCAACAAACCAACAAGCCAACAAACCAACAACCCAACAAGCCAACAAACCAACAAACCAACAAACCAACAAACGAACAAACCAACAAACAAACAAACCAACAAACGAACAAACCAACAATCCAACAAGGCAACAAGCCAACAAACCAACAAGCCGACAAACCAGCAAGCCAACAAGCAAACAAACCAACAAACCAACAAACCAACAAACCAACAAGCCAACAAACCAACAAGCCAACAAGCCAACAACCCAACAAGCCAACAAACCAACAAATCAACAAACCAACAAACGAACAAACCAACAAACAAACAAACCAACAAACCAACAAACCAACAAACCAACAAGTAACAAACCAACAAACCAACAAACCAACAAACCAACAAACCAACAAACCAACAAACCAACAAACCAACAAACCAACAAACCAACAAACCAACAAGCCAACAAGCCAACAAACTAACAAACCAACAAACCAACAAACCAACAAACCAACAAACCAACAAACTAACAAACCAACAAATCAACAAACCAACAAGCCAACAAACCAACAAACCAACATACCAGCAAACGAACAAACCAACAATCCAACAAACCAACAAGCCAACAAGCCAACAAACCAACAATCCAACAAACCAACAAGCCGACAAGCCAACAAACCAACAAACCAACAAACCAACAAACGAACAAACCAACAATCAAACAAACCAACAAACCAACAAACCAACAAACCAACAAGTAACAAACCAACAAACCAACAAGCCAACAAACCAACAAACCAACAAACCAACAAACGAACAAACACACAAACCAACAAACCAACAAACCAACAAGCCAACAAGCCAACAAACCAACAAACCAACAAACCAACAAACCAACAAACCAACAAACCAACAAACCAACACACCAACAAACCAACAAACCAACAAGCCAACAAGCCAACAAACCAACAAACCAACAAACCAACATACCAACAAACCAACAAACCAAGAAGCCAACAAGCCAACAAACCAACAAACCAACAATCCAACAGACGAACAAACCAACAAACAAACAAACCAACAAACCAACAAACCACTAAACCAACAAACCAATAAGCCAACAAACCAACAAACCAACAAACCAACAAACCAACAAGCCAACAAGCCAACAAACCAACAAACCAACAAACGAACAAACCAACAAACAAACAAACCAACAAACCAACAAACCAACAAACCAACAAACCAACAAGCCAACAAACCAACAAACCAACAAGCCAACAAACCAACAAACCAACAAACCAACAAACGAACAAACCAACAAACAAACAAATCAACAAACGAACAAACCAACAATCCAACAAACCAACAAGCCAACAAGCCAACAAACCAACAAGCCAACAAACCAGCAAGCCAACAAGCCAACAAACCAACAAACCAACAAACCAACAAACGAACAAACCAACAAACAAACAAACCAACAAACCAACAAACGAACAAACCAACAAACCAACAAGCCAACAAACCAACAAACCAACAAACCGACAAAACAACAAACCAACAAGCCAACAAGCCAACAAGCCAATAAACCAATATACCAGCAAACGAAAAAACCAACAATCCAACAAACCAACAAACCAACAAACCAACAAACCAACAAACCAACAAACCGACAAGCCAACAAACCAACAAACGAACAAACCAACAAACAAACAAACCAACAAACCAACAAGCCAACAAACCAACAAACCAACAAACCAACAAACCAACAAACCAACAAACCAACAAACCAACAAGCCAACAAACCAACAAACCAACAAACCAACAAACCAAAAAGCCAACAAGCCAACAAACCAACAAACCAACAAACCAACAAACCAACAAACCAACAAGCCAACAAACCAACAAACTAACAAGCCAACAAGCCAACAAACCAACAAACCAACAAAACAACAAACCAACAAACCAACAAGCCAACAAACCAACAAGCCAATAAGCCAACAAACCAACAAACAAACAAACGAACAAACCAACAAACAAACAAACCAACAAACCAACAAACCAACAAACCAACAAACTAACAAGCCAACAAACCAACATGCCAACAAGCCAACAAACCAACAAACCAACAAACCAACAAACGAACAAACAAACAAACAAACAAACCAACAAACGAACAAACCAACAATCCAACAAACCAACAAGCCAACAAGCCAACAAACCAACAAGCCAACAAACCAAAAAGCCAACAAGCCAACAAACCAACAAACCAACAAACGAGCAAACCAACAAACAAACAAACCAACAAACCTACAAACCAACAAACCAACAAACCAACAAGCCAACAAACCAACAAACCAACAAACCAACAAACCAACAAGCCAACAAGCCAACAAGCCAACAAACCAACATACCAGCAAACGAACAAACCAACAATCCAACAAACTAACAAGCCAACAAGCCAACAAACCAACAAACCAACAAAACAACAAACCAACAAACCAACAAGCCAACAAACCAACAAGCCAATAAGCCAACAAACCAACAAACAAACAAACGAACAAACCAACAAACAAACAAACCAACAAACCAACAAACCAACAAACCAACAAACTAACAAGCCAACAAACCAACATGCCAACAAGCCAACAAACCAACAAACCAACAAACCAACAAACGAACAAACAAACAAACAAACAAACCAACAAACGAACAAACCAACAATCCAACAAACCAACAAGCCAACAAGCCAACAAACCAACAAGCCAACAAACCAACAAGCCAACAAGCCAACAAACCAACAAACCAACAAACCAACAAACGAACAAACCAACAAACAAACAAACCAACAAACCTACAAACCAACAAACCAACAAACCAACAAGCCAACAAACCAACAAACCAACAAACCAACAAACCAACAAGCCAACAAGCCAACAAGCCAACAAGCCAACAAACCAACATACCAGCAAACGAACAAACCAACAATCCAACAAACCAACAAACCAACAAACCAACAAACCAACAAACCAACAAACCAACAAGCCAACAAACCAACAAACGAACAAACCAACAAACAAACAAACCAACAAACCAACAAACCAACAAACCAACAAACCAACAAGTAACAAACTAACAAACCAACAAACCAACAAACCAACAAACCAACAAACCAACAAGCCAACAAACCAACAAACCAACAAACCAACAAACCAACAAACCAACAAGCCAACAAGCCGACAAGCTAACCAACCAACAAGCCAACAAACCAACAAGCCAACAAACCAACAAACCAACAAGCCAACAAACGAACAAACCAACAAACAAACAAACCATTAAACCAACAAACCAACAAACCAACAAGTAACAAACCAACAAACCAACAAACCAACAAACCAACAAGCCAACAAGCCAACAAACCAACAAACCAACAAACCAGCAAACGAACAAACCAACAATCCAACAAACCAACAAGCCAACAGCCAACAAACCAACAAACCAACATACCAGCAAACGATCAAATCAACAATCCAACAAACCAACAAGCCTACAAGCCAACAAACCAACAAGCCAACAAACCAACAAGCCAACAAGCCAACAAACCAATAAACGAACAAACCAACAAACGAACCAACCAACAAACAACCAAACCAACAAACCAACAAACCAACAAGTAACAAACCAACAAACCAATAAACCAACAAAACAACAAACCAACAAACCAACAAACCAACAAACCAACAAACCAACAAACCAACAAACCAACAAACGAACAAACCAACAAACAAACAAACCAACAAACCAACAAACCAACAAACCAACAAACCAACAAACCAACAAGCCAACAAACCAACAAACACACAAACCAATAAACCAACAAGCCAACAAGCCAACAAACCAACAAACCAACAAACCAACAAACCAACAAACCAACAAACCAACAAACCAACAAACCAACAAACCAACAAACGAACAAACCAACAAACAAACAAACCAACAAACCAACAAACCAACAAACCAACAAACCAACAAGCCAACAAACCAACAAACCAACAAACCAACAAACCAACAAACAAACAAACGAACAAACCAACAAACCAACAAACCAACAAACCAACAAACCAACAAACCAACAAACCAACAAACCAACAAACCAACATACCAGCAAACGAACAAACCAACAATCCAACAACCCAACAAACCAACAAACCAACAAACCAACAAACCAACAAACCAACAAGCCAACAAACCAACAAACGAACAAACGAACAAACAAACAAACCAACAAACCAACAAACCAACAAGTAACAAACCAACAAACCAACAAACCAACAAACCAACAAACGAACAAACAAACAAACCAACAAACCAACAAGTAACAAACCAACAAACCAACAAACCAACAAACCAACAAACCAACAAACCAACAAACCAACAAACCAACAAACCAACAAACCAACAAGCCAACAAACCAACAAACCAACAAACCAACAAGCCAACAAGCCAACAAACCAACAAACCAACAAACCAACATACCAGCAAACGAACAAACCAGCAATCCAACAAACCAACAAACCAACAAACCAACAAACCAACAAACCAACAAACCAACAAACCAACAAGCCAACAAACCAACAAACGAACAAACCAACAAACAAACAAACCAACAAACCAACAAACCAACAAGTAACAAACTAACAAACCAACAAACCAACAAACCAACAAACGAACAAACGAACAAACCAACAAACCAACAAGTAACAAACCAACAAACCAACAAACCAACAAACCAACAAACCAACAAACCAACAAACCAACAAACCAACAAACCAACAAACCAACAAACCAACAAATCAACAAACCAACAAACCAACAAACCAACAAACCAATAAACCAACAAACCAACAAACCAACAAACAAACAAACCAACAGACCAACATACCAGCAAACGAACAAACCAGCAATCCAACAAACCAACAAACCAACAAACCAACAAACCAACAAACCAACAAACCAACAAACCAACAAACCAACAAACCAACAAACCAACAAACCAACAAGCCAACAAACCAACAAACCAACAAACCAACAAGCCAACAAGCCAACAAACCAACAAACCAACAAACCAACATACCAGCAAACGAACAAACCAGCAATCCAACAAACCAACAAACCAACAAACCAACAAACCAACAAGCCAACAAACCAACAAACGAACAAACCAACAAACAAACAAACCAACAAGCCGACAAGCTAACCAACCAACAAGCCAACAAACCAACAAGCCAACAAACCAACAAACCAACAAGCCAACAAACGAACAAACCAACAAACAAACAAACCATTAAACCAACAAACCAACAAACCAACAAGTAACAAACCAACAAACCAACAAACCAACAAACCAACAAGCCAACAAGCCAACAAACCAACAAACCAACAAACCAGCAAACGAACAAACCAACAATCCAACAAACCAACAAGCCAACAGCCAACAAACCAACAAACCAACATACCAGCAAACGAACAAATCAACAATCCAACAAACCAACAAGCCTACAAGCCAACAAACCAACAAGCCAACAAACCAACAAGCCAACAAGCCAACAAACCAATAAACGAACAAACCAACAAACGAACCAACCAACAAACAACCAAACCAACAAACCAACAAACCAACAAGTAACAAACCAACAAACCAATAAACCAACAAAACAACAAACCAACAAACCAACAAACCAACAAACCAACAAACCAACAAACCAACAAACCAACAAACGAACAAACCAACAAACAAACAAACCAACAAACCAACAAACCAACAAACCAACAAACCAACAAGCCAACAAACCAACAAACCAACAAACCAATAAACCAACAAGCCAACAAGCCAACAAACCAACAAACCAACAAACCAACAAACCAACAAACCAACAAACCAACAAACCAACAAACCAACAAACCAACAAACGAACAAACCAACAAACAAACAAACCAACAAACCAACAAACCAACAAACCAACAAACCAACAAGCCAACAAACCAACAAACCAACAAACCAACAAACCAACAAACAAACAAACGAACAAACTAACAAACCAACAAACCAACAAACCAACAAACCAACAAACCAACAAACCAACAAACCAACAAACCAACATACCAGCAAACGAACAAACCAACAATCCAACAACCCAACAAACCAACAAACCAACAAACCAACAAACCAACAAACCAACAAGCCAACAAACCAACAAACGAACAAACGAACAAACAAACAAACCAACAAACCAACAAACCAACAAGTAACAAACCAACAAACCAACAAACCAACAAACCAACAAACGAACAAACGAACAAACCAACAAACCAACAAGTAACAAACCAACAAACCAACAAACCAACAAACCAACAAACCAACAAACCAACAAACCAACAAACCAACAAACCAACAAACCAACAAGCCAACAAACCAACAAACCAACAAACCAACAAGCCAACAAGCCAACAAACCAACAAACCAACAAACCAACATACCAGCAAACGAACAAACCAGCAATCCAACAAACCAACAAACCAACAAACCAACAAACCAACAAACCAACAAACCAACAAACCAACAAGCCAACAAACCAACAAACGAACAAACCAACAAACAAACAAACCAACAAACCAACAAACCAACAAGTAACAAACTAACAAACCAACAAACCAACAAACCAACAAACGAACAAACGAACAAACCAACAAACCAACAAGTAACAAACCAACAAACCAACAAACCAACAAACCAACAAACCAACAAACCAACAAACCAACAAACCAACAAACCAACAAACCAACAAACCAACAAATCAACAAACCAACAAACCAACAAACCAACAAACCAACAAACCAACAAACCAACAAACCAACAAACAAACAAACCAACAAACCAACATACCAGCAAACGAACAAACCAGCAATCCAACAAACCAACAAACCAACAAACCAACAAACCAACAAACCAACAAACCAACAAACCAACAAACCAACAAACCAACAAACCAACAAACCAACAAGCCAACAAACCAACAAACCAACAAACCAACAAGCCAACAAGCCAACAAACCAACAAACCAACAAACCAACATACCAGCAAACGAACAAACCAGCAATCCAACAAACCAACAAACCAACAAACCAACAAACCAACAAGCCAACAAACCAACAAACGAACAAACCAACAAACAAACAAACCAACAAACCAACAAACCAACAAGTAACAAACCAACAAACAAACAAACGAACAAACCAACAAACCAACAAACCAACAAACCAACAAACCAACAAACCAACAAACCAACAAACCAACAAACCAACATACCAGCAAACGAACAAACCAACAATCCAACAACCCAACAAACCAACAAACCAACAAACCAACAAACCAACAAACCAACAAGCCAACAAACCAACAAACGAACAAACGAACAAACAAACAAACCAACAAACCAACAAACCAACAAGTAACAAACCAACAAACCAACAAACCAACAAACCAACAAACGAACAAACGAACAAACCAACAAACCAACAAGTAACAAACCAACAAACCAACAAACCAACAAACCAACAAACCAACAAACCAACAAACCAACAAACCAACAAACCAACAAACCAACAAACCAACAAGCCAACAAACCAACAAACCAACAAACCAACAAACCAACAAGCCAACAAGCCAACAAACCAACAAACCAACAAACCAACATACCAGCAAACCAACAAACCAACAAACCAACAAACCAACAAACCAACAAACCAACAAACCAACAAACCAACAAACCAACAAACCAACAAGCCAACAAACCAACAAACGAACAAACCAACAAACAAACAAACCAACAAACCAACAAACCAACAAGTAACAAACTAACAAACCAACAAACCAACAAACCAACAAACGAACAAACGAACAAACCAACAAACCAACAAACCAACAAACCAACAAACCAACAAACCAACAAACCAACAAACCAACAAACCAACAAACCAACAAACCAACAAATCAACAAACCAACAAACCAACAAACCAACAAACCAACAAACCAACAAACCAACAAACCAACAAACCAACAAACAAACAAACCAACAAACCAACATACCAGCAAACGAACAAACCAGCAATCCAACAAACCAACAAACCAACAAACCAACAAACCAACAAACCAACAAACCAACAAACCAACAAACCAACAAACCAACAAACCAACAAACCAACAAACCAACAAGCCAACAAACCAACAAACCAACAAACCAACAAGCCAACAAGCCAATAAACCAACAAACCAACAAACCAACATACCAGCAAACGAACAAACCAGCAATCCAACAAACCAACAAACCAACAAACCAACAAACCAACAAACCAACAAGCCAACAAACCAACAAACGAACAAACCAACAAACAAACAAACCAACAAACCAACAAACCAACAAGTAACAAACTAACAAACCAACAAACCAACAAACCAACAAACGAACAAACGAACAAACCAACAAACCAACAAGTAACAAACCAACAAACCAACAAACCAACAAACCAACAAACCAACAAACCAACAAACCAACAAACCAACAAACCAACAAACCAACAAATCAACAAACCAACAAACCAACATACCAACAAACCAACAAACCAACAAACCAACAAACCAACAAACCAACAAACCAACAAACCAACAAACCAACAAACAAACAAACCAACAAACCAACAAGCCAACAAGCCAACAAGCCAACAAACCAACAAACCAACAAGCCAACAAACCAACAAACCAACAAACCAACAAGCCAACAAGCCAACAAACCAACAAACCAACATACCAGCAAACGAACAAACCAGCAATCCAACAAACCAACAAACCAACAAACCAACAAACCAACAAACCAACAAACCAACAAACCAACAAGCCAACAAACCAACAAACGAACAAACCAACAAACAAACAAACCAACAAACCAACAAACCAACAAGTAACAAACTAACAAACCAACAAACCAACAAACCAACAAACGAACAAACGAACAAACCAACAAACCAACAAGTAACAAACCAACAAACCAACAAACCAACAAACCAACAAACCAACAAACCAACAAACCAACAAACCAACAAACCAACAAACCAACAAACCAACAAATCAACAAACCAACAAACCAACAAACCAACAAACCAACAAACCAACAAACCAACAAACCAACAAACCAACAAACCAACAAACCAACAAGCCAACAAGCCAACAAACCAACAAACCAACAAACCAGCAAACGAACAAACCAACAATCCAACAAACCAACAAGCCAACAGCCAACAAACCAACAAACCAACATACCAGCAAACGAACAAATCAACAATCCAACAAACCAACAAGCCTACAAGCCAACAAACCAACAAGCCAACAAACCAACAAGCCAACAAGCCAACAAACCAATAAACGAACAAACCAACAAACGAACCAACCAACAAACAACCAAACCAACAAACCAACAAACCAACAAGTAACAAACCAACAAACCAATAAACCAACAAAACAACAAACCAACAAACCAACAAACCAACAAACCAACAAACCAACAAACCAACAAACCAACAAACGAACAAACCAACAAACAAACAAACCAACAAACCAACAAACCAACAAACCAACAAACCAACAAGCCAACAAACCAACAAACCAACAAACCAATAAACCAACAAGCCAACAAGCCAACAAACCAACAAACCAACAAACCAACAAACCAACAAACCAACAAACCAACAAACCAACAAACCAACAAACCAACAAACGAACAAACCAACAAACAAACAAACCAACAAACCAACAAACCAACAAACCAACAAACCAACAAGCCAACAAACCAACAAACCAACAAACCAACAAACCAACAAACCAACAAACCAACAAACCAACATACCAGCAAACGAACAAACCAACAATCCAACAACCCAACAAACCAACAAACCAACAAGCCAACAAACCAACAAACGAACAAACGAACAAACAAACAAACCAACAAACCAACAAACCAACAAGTAACAAACCAACAAACCAACAAACCAACAAACCAACAAACGAACAAACGAACAAACCAACAAACCAACAAGTAACAAACCAACAAACCAACAAACCAACAAACCAACAAACCAACAAACCAACAAACCAACAAACCAACAAACCAACAAACCAACAAGCCAACAAACCAACAAACCAACAAACCAACAAGCCAACAAGCCAACAAACCAACAAACCAACAAACCAACATACCAGCAAACGAACAAACCAGCAATCCAACAAACCAACAAACCAACAAACCAACAAACCAACAAACCAACAAACCAACAAACCAACAAGCCAACAAACCAACAAACGAACAAACCAACAAACAAACAAACCAACAAACCAACAAACCAACAAGTAACAAACTAACAAACCAACAAACCAACAAACCAACAAACGAACAAACGAACAAACCAACAAACCAACAAGTAACAAACCAACAAACCAACAAACCAACAAACCAACAAACCAACAAACCAACAAACCAACAAACCAACAAACCAACAAACCAACAAACCAACAAATCAACAAACCAACAAACCAACAAACCAACAAACCAACAAACCAACAAACCAACAAACCAACAAACAAACAAACCAACAAACCAACATACCAGCAAACGAACAAACCAGCAATCCAACAAACCAACAAACCAACAAACCAACAAACCAACAAACCAACAAACCAACAAACCAACAAACCAACAAACCAACAAACCAACAAACCAACAAGCCAACAAACCAACAAACCAACAAACCAACAAGCCAACAAGCCAACAAACCAACAAACCAACAAACCAACATACCAGCAAACGAACAAACCAGCAATCCAACAAACCAACAAACCAACAAACCAACAAACCAACAAGCCAACAAACCAACAAACGAACAAACCAACAAACAAACAAACCAACAAACCAACAAACCAACAAGTAACAAACCAACAAACAAACAAACGAACAAACCAACAAACCAACAAACCAACAAACCAACAAACCAACAAACCAACAAACCAACAAACCAACAAACCAACATACCAGCAAACGAACAAACCAACAATCCAACAACCCAACAAACCAACAAACCAACAAACCAACAAACCAACAAACCAACAAGCCAACAAACCAACAAACGAACAAACGAACAAACAAACAAACCAACAAACCAACAAACCAACAAGTAACAAACCAACAAACCAACAAACCAACAAACCAACAAACGAACAAACGAACAAACCAACAAACCAACAAGTAACAAACCAACAAACCAACAAACCAACAAACCAACAAACCAACAAACCAACAAACCAACAAACCAACAAACCAACAAACCAACAAACCAACAAGCCAACAAACCAACAAACCAACAAACCAACAAACCAACAAGCCAACAAGCCAACAAACCAACAAACCAACAAACCAACATACCAGCAAACCAACAAACCAACAAACCAACAAACCAACAAACCAACAAACCAACAAACCAACAAACCAACAAACCAACAAACCAACAAGCCAACAAACCAACAAACGAACAAACCAACAAACAAACAAACCAACAAACCAACAAACCAACAAGTAACAAACTAACAAACCAACAAACCAACAAACCAACAAACGAACAAACGAACAAACCAACAAACCAACAAACCAACAAACCAACAAACCAACAAACCAACAAACCAACAAACCAACAAACCAACAAACCAACAAACCAACAAATCAACAAACCAACAAACCAACAAACCAACAAACCAACAAACCAACAAACCAACAAACCAACAAACCAACAAACAAACAAACCAACAAACCAACATACCAGCAAACGAACAAACCAGCAATCCAACAAACCAACAAACCAACAAACCAACAAACCAACAAACCAACAAACCAACAAACCAACAAACCAACAAACCAACAAACCAACAAACCAACAAACCAACAAGCCAACAAACCAACAAACCAACAAACCAACAAGCCAACAAGCCAATAAACCAACAAACCAACAAACCAACATACCAGCAAACGAACAAACCAGCAATCCAACAAACCAACAAACCAACAAACAAACAAACCAACAAACCAACAAGCCAACAAACCAACAAACGAACAAACCAACAAACAAACAAACCAACAAACCAACAAACCAACAAGTAACAAACTAACAAACCAACAAACCAACAAACCAACAAACGAACAAACGAACAAACCAACAAACCAACAAGTAACAAACCAACAAACCAACAAACCAACAAACCAACAAACCAACAAACCAACAAACCAACAAACCAACAAACCAACAAACCAACAAATCAACAAACCAACAAACCAACATACCAACAAACCAACAAACCAACAAACCAACAAACCAACAAACCAACAAACCAACAAACCAACAAACCAACAAACAAACAAACCAACAAACCAACAAGCCAACAAGCCAACAAGCCAACAAACCAACAAACCAACAAGCCAACAAACCAACAAACCAACAAACCAACAAGCCAACAAGCCAACAAACCAACAAACCAACATACCAGCAAACGAACAAACCAGCAATCCAACAAACCAACAAACCAACAAACCAACAAACCAACAAACCAACAAACCAACAAACCAACAAGCCAACAAACCAACAAACGAACAAACCAACAAACAAACAAACCAACAAACCAACAAGTAACAAACTAACAAACCAACAAACCAACAAACCAACAAACGAACAAACGAACAAACCAACAAACCAACAAGTAACAAACCAACAAACCAACAAACCAACAAACCAACAAACCAACAAACCAACAAACCAACAAACCAACAAACCAACAAACCAACAAACCAACAAATCAACAAACCAACAAACCAACAAACCAACAAACCAACAAACCAACAAACCAACAAACCAACAAACCAACAAACCAACAAACAAACAAACCAACAAACCAACAAGCCAACAAACCAACAAACCAACAAACCAACAAGCGAACAAGCCAACAAACCAACAAACCAACAAACCAACATACCAGCAAACGAACAAACCAGCAATCCAACAAACCAACAAACCAACAAACCAACAAACCAACAAACCAACAAACCAACAAACTAACAAGCCAACAAACCAACAAACGAACAAACCAACAAACAAACAAACCAACAAACCAACAAACCAACAAACCAACAAGTAACAAACTAACAAACCAACAAACCAACAAACCAACAAACGAACAAACGAACAAACCAACAAACCAACAAGTAACAAACCAACAAACCAACAAACCAACAAACCAACAAACCAACAAACCAACAAACCAACAAACCAACAAACCAACAAACCAACAAACCAACAAACCAACAAACCAACAAACCAACAAACCAACAAACCAACAAACCAACAAACCAACAAACCAACAAACCAACAAGCCAACAAACCAACAAACCAACAAACCAACAAGCCAACAAGCCAACAAACCAACAAACCAACAAACCAACATACCAGCAAACGAACAAACCAGCAATCCAACAAACCAACAAACCAACAAACCAACAAACCAACAAACCAACAAACCAACAAACCAACAAGCCAACAAACCAACAAACGAACAAACCAACAAACAAACAAACCAACAAACCAACAAACCAACAAGTAACAAACTAACAAACCAACAAACCAACAAACCAACAAACGAACAAACGAACAAACCAACAAACCAACAAGTAACAAACCAACAAACCAACAAACCAACAAACCAACAAACCAACAAACCAACAAACCAACAAACCAACAAACCAACAAACCAACAAACCAACAAATCAACAAATCAACAAACCAACAAACCAACAAACCAACAAACCAACAAACCAACAAACCAACAAACCAACAAACAAACAAACCAACAAACCAACATACCAGCAAACGAACAAACCAGCAATCCAACAAACCAACAAACCAACAAACCAACAAACCAACAAACCAACAAACCAACAAACCAACAAACCAACAAACCAACAAACCAACAAACCAACAAACCAACAAACCAACAAGCCAACAAACCAACAAACCAACAAACCAACAAGCCAACAAGCCAACAAACCAACAAACCAACAAACCAACATACCAGCAAACGAACAAACCAGCAATCCAACAAACCAACAAACCAACAAACCAACAAACCAACAAGCCAACAAACCAACAAACGAACAAACCAACAAACAAACAAACCAACAAACCAACAAACCAACAAGTAACAAACTAACAAACCAACAAACCAACAAACCAACAAACGAACAAACGAACAAACCAACAAACCAACAAGTAACAAACCAACAAACCAACAAACCAACAAACCAACAAACCAACAAACCAACAAACCAACAAACCAACAAACCAACAAACCAACAAACCAACAAATCAACAAACCAACAAACCAACATACCAACAAACCAACAAACCAACAAACCAACAAACCAACAAACCAACAAACCAACAAACCAACAAACCAACAAACCAACAAACAAACAAACCAACAAACCAACAAGCCAACAAGCCAACAAGCCAACAAACCAACAAACCAACAAGCCAACAAACCAACAAACCAACAAACCAACAAGCCAACAAGCCAACAAACCAACAAACCAACATACCAGCAAACGAACAAACCAGCAATCCAACAAACCAACAAACCAACAAACCAACAAACCAACAAACCAACAAACCAACAAACCAACAAGCCAACAAACCAACAAACGAACAAACCAACAAACAAACAAACCAACAAACCAACAAACCAACAAGTAACAAACTAACAAACCAACAAACCAACAAACCAACAAACGAACAAACGAACAAACCAACAAACCAACAAGTAACAAACCAACAAACCAACAAACCAACAAACCAACAAACCAACAAACCAACAAACCAACAAACCAACAAACCAACAAACCAACAAACCAACAAACTAACAAACCAACAAACCAACAAACCAACAAACGAACAAACGAACAAACGAACAAACCAACAAACCAACAAGTAACAAACCAACAAACCAACAAACCAACAAACCAACAAACCAACAAACCAACAAACCAACAAACCAACAAACCAACAAACCAACAAACCAACAAACCAACATACCAGCAAACGAACAAACCAACAATCCAACAACCCAACAAACCAACAAACCAACAAACCAACAAACCAACAAACCAACAAGCCAACAAACCAACAAACGAACAAACGAACAAACAAACAAACCAACAAACCAACAAACCAACAAGTAACAAACCAACAAACCAACAAACCAACAAACCAACAAACGAACAAACGAACAAACCAACAAACCAACAAGTAACAAACCAACAAACCAACAAACCAACAAACCAACAAACCAACAAACCAACAAACCAACAAACCAACAAACCAACAAACCAACAAGCCAACAAACCAACAAACCAACAAACCAACAAGCCAACAAGCCAACAAACCAACAAACCAACAAACCAACATACCAGCAAACGAACAAACCAGCAATCCAACAAACCAACAAACCAACAAACCAACAAACCAACAAACCAACAAACCAACAAACCAACAAGCCAACAAACCAACAAACGAACAAACCAACAAACAAACAAACCAACAAACCAACAAACCAACAAGTAACAAACTAACAAACCAACAAACCAACAAACCAACAAACGAACAAACGAACAAACCAACAAACCAACAAGTAACAAACCAACAAACCAACAAACCAACAAACCAACAAACCAACAAACCAACAAACCAACAAACCAACAAACCAACAAACCAACAAACCAACAAACCAACAAACCAACAAACCAACAAACCAACAAACCAACAAGCCAACAAACCAACAAACCAACAAACCAACAAGCCAACAAGCCAACAAACCAACAAACCAACAAACCAACATACCAGCAAACGAACAAACCAGCAATCCAACAAACCAACAAACCAACAAACCAACAAACCAACAAACCAACAAACCAACAAACCAACAAGCCAACAAACCAACAAACGAACAAACCAACAAACAAACAAACCAACAAACCAACAAACCAACAAGTAACAAACTAACAAACCAACAAACCAACAAACCAACAAACGAACAAACCAACAAACCAACAAGTAACAAACCAACAAACCAACAAACCAACAAACCAACAAACCAACAAACCAACAAACCAACAAACCAACAAACCAACAAACCAACAAACCAACAAATCAACAAACCAACAAACCAACAAACCAACAAACCAACAAACCAACAAACCAACAAACCAACAAACCAACAAACAAACAAACCAACAAACCAACATACCAGCAAACGAACAAACCAGCAATCCAACAAACCAACAAACCAACAAACCAACAAACCAACAAACCAACAAACCAACAAACCAACAAACCAACAAACCAACAAACCAACAAACCAACAAACCAACAAGCCAACAAACCAACAAACCAACAAACCAACAAGCCAACAAGCCAACAAACCAACAAACCAACAAACCAACATACCAGCAAACGAACAAACCAGCAATCCAACAAACCAACAAACCAACAAACCAACAAACCAACAAGCCAACAAACCAACAAACGAACAAACCAACAAACAAACAAACCAACAAACCAACAAACCAACAAGTAACAAACTAACAAACCAACAAACCAACAAACCAACAAACGAACAAACGAACAAACCAAAAACCAACAAGTAACAAACCAACAAACCAACTAACCAACAAACCAACAAACCAACAAACCAACAAACCAACAAACCAACAAACCAACAAACCAACAAATCAACAAACCAACAAACCAACATACCAACAAACCAACAAACCAACAAACCAACAAACCAACAAACCAACAAACCAACAAACCAACAAACCAACAAACCAACAAACAAACAAACCAACAAACCAACAAGC
This sequence comes from Atherix ibis, assembly GCA_958298945.1. Lineage (NCBI taxonomy): Eukaryota > Metazoa > Arthropoda > Insecta > Diptera > Athericidae > Atherix > Atherix ibis. The sequence continues at coordinate 87,220,855 of OY282608.1, read as the reverse complement.
CAACAAGCCAACAAGCCAACAAACCAACAAACCAACAAGCCAACAAACCAACAAACCAACAAACCAACAAGCCAACAAGCCAACAAACCAACAAACCAACATACCAGCAAACGAACAAACCAGCAATCCAACAAACCAACAAACCAACAAACCAACAAACCAACAAACCAACAAACCAACAAACCAACAAGCCAACAAACCAACAAACGAACAAACCAACAAACAAACAAACCAACAAACCAACAAACCAACAAGTAACAAACTAACAAACCAACAAACCAACAAACCAACAAACGAACAAACGAACAAACCAACAAACCAACAAGTAACAAACCAACAAACCAACAAACCAACAAACCAACAAACCAACAAACCAACAAACCAACAAACCAACAAACCAACAAACCAACAAACCAACAAACCAACAAACCAACAAACTAACAAACCAACAAACCAACAAACCAACAAACGAACAAACGAACAAACCAACAAACCAACAAGTAACAAACCAACAAACCAACAAACCAACAAACCAACAAACCAACAAACCAACAAACCAACAAACCAACAAACCAACAAACCAACAAACCAACATACCAGCAAACGAACAAACCAACAATCCAACAACCCAACAAACCAACAAACCAACAAACCAACAAACCAACAAACCAACAAGCCAACAAACCAACAAACGAACAAACGAACAAACAAACAAACCAACAAACCAACAAACCAACAAGTAACAAACCAACAAACCAACAAACCAACAAACCAACAAACGAACAAACGAACAAACCAACAAACCAACAAGTAACAAACCAACAAACCAACAAACCAACAAACCAACAAACCAACAAACCAACAAACCAACAAACCAACAAACCAACAAACCAACAAACCAACAAGCCAACAAACCAACAAACCAACAAACCAACAAGCCAACAAGCCAACAAACCAACAAACCAACAAACCAACATACCAGCAAACGAACAAACCAGCAATCCAACAAACCAACAAACCAACAAACCAACAAACCAACAAACCAACAAACCAACAAACCAACAAGCCAACAAACCAACAAACGAACAAACCAACAAACAAACAAACCAACAAACCAACAAACCAACAAGTAACAAACTAACAAACCAACAAACCAACAAACCAACAAACGAACAAACGAACAAACCAACAAACCAACAAGTAACAAACCAACAAACCAACAAACCAACAAACCAACAAACCAACAAACCAACAAACCAACAAACCAACAAACCAACAAACCAACAAACCAACAAATCAACAAACCAACAAACCAACAAACCAACAAACCAACAAATCAACAAACTAAGAAACCAACAAACCAACAAACCAACAAACCAACAAACCAACAAACCAACAAACCAACAAACCAACAAACCAACAAACCAACAAACCAACAAACAAACAAACCAACAAACCAACAAGCCAACAAGCCAACAAGCCAACAAGCCAACAAACCAACAAGCCAACAAGGCAACAAGCCAACAAGCCAACAAACCAACAAACCAACAAACCAACAAACCCACAAACCAACAAGCCAACAAACCAACAAACCAACAAACCAACAAGCCAACAAGCCAACAAACCAACAAACCAACATACCAGCAAACGAACAAACCAACAATCCAACAAACCAACAAACCAACAAACCAACAAACCAACAAACCAACAAACCAACTAACCAACAAGCCAACAAACCAACAAACGAACAAACCAACAAACAAACAAACCAACAAACCAACAAACCAACAAGTAACAAACCAACATACCAACAAACCAACAAACCAACAAACGAACAAACGAACAAACCAACAAACCAACAAGTAACAAACCAACAAACCAACAAACCAACAAACCAACAAACCAACAAACCAACAAACCAACAAACCAACAAACCAACAAACCAACAAACAAACAAACCAACAAACCAACAAACCAACAAACCAACAAACAAACAAAGCAACAAACCAACAAGCCAACAAGCCAACAAGCCAACAAGCCAACAAACCAAAAAGCCAACAAACCAACAAGCCAACAAGCCAACAAACCAACAAACCAACAAACCAACTAACCAACAAGCCAACAAACCAACAAACCAACAAACAAACAAACCAACAAACAAACAAACCAACAAACCAACAAACCAACAAGTAACAAACCAACATACCAACAAACCAACAAACCAACAAACGAACAAACGAACAAACCAACAAACCAACAAGTAACAAACCAACAAACCAACAAACCAACAAACCAACAAACCAACAAACCAACAAACCAACAAACAAACAAACCAAAAATCCAACAAAGCAACAAGCCAACAAGCCAACAAACCAACAAACCAACATACCAGCAAACGAACAAACCAACAATCCAACAAACCAACAAGCCAACAAGCCAACAAACCAACAATCCAACAAACCAACAAACCAACAAACCAACAAACCAACAAACCAACAAACCAACAAGCCAACAAACAAACAAACCACCATACCAGCAAACGAACAAACCAACAATCCAACAAACCAACAAGCCAACAAGCCAACAAACCAACAAGCCAACAAACCAACAAGCCAACAAGCCAACAAACCAACAAACCAACAAACCAACAAACGAACAAACCAACAAACAAACAAACCAACAAACCAACAAACCAACAAGTAACAAACCAACAAACCAACAAACCAACAAACCAACAAACCCACAAACCAACAAACCAACAAACCAACAAGCCAACAAACCAACATGCCAACAAACCAACAAACCAACAAACCAACAAACCAACAAACCAACAAGCCAACAAACCAACAAACGAACAAACGAACAAACAAACAAACCAACAAACCAACAAACCAACAAGTAACAAACCAACAAACCAACAAACCAACAAACCAACAAACCAACAAACCAACAAACCAACAAACCAACAAACCAACAAACCAACAAACCAACAAACCAACAAACCAACAAACTAACAAACCAACAAACCAACAAACCAACAAACGAACAAACGAACAAACCAACAAACCAACAAGTAACAAACCAACAAACCAACAAACCAACAAACCAACAAACCAACAAACCAACAAACCAACAAACCAACAAACCAACAAACCAACAAACCAACATACCAGCAAACGAACAAACCAACAATCCAACAACCCAACAAACCAACAAACCAACAAACCAACAAACCAACAAACCAACAAGCCAACAAACCAACAAACGAACAAACGAACAAACAAACAAACCAACAAACCAACAAACCAACAAGTAACAAACCAACAAACCAACAAACCAACAAACCAACAAACGAACAAACGAACAAACCAACAAACCAACAAGTAACAAACCAACAAACCAACAAACCAACAAACCAACAAACCAACAAACCAACAAACCAACAAACCAACAAACCAACAAACCAACAAACCAACAAGCCAACAAACCAACAAACCAACAAACCAACAAGCCAACAAGCCAACAAACCAACAAACCAACAAACCAACATACCAGCAAACGAACAAACCAGCAATCCAACAAACCAACAAACCAACAAACCAACAAACCAACAAACCAACAAACCAACAAACCAACAAGCCAACAAACCAACAAACGAACAAACCAACAAACAAACAAACCAACAAACCAACAAACCAACAAGTAACAAACTAACAAACCAACAAACCAACAAACCAACAAACGAACAAACGAACAAACCAACAAACCAACAAGTAACAAACCAACAAACCAACAAACCAACAAACCAACAAACCAACAAACCAACAAACCAACAAACCAACAAACCAACAAACCAACAAATCAACAAACCAACAAACCAACAAACCAACAAACCAACAAACCAACAAACCAACAAACCAGCAAACCAACAAACAAACAAACCAACAAACCAACATACCAGCAAACGAACAAACCAGCATCCAACAAACCAACAAACCAACAAACCAACAAACCAACAAACCAACAAACCAACAAACCAACAAACCAACAAACCAACAAACCAACAAACCAACAAACCAACAAACCAACAAACCAACAAGCCAACAAACCAACAAACCAACAAACCAACAAGCCAACAAGCCAACAAACCAACAAACCAACAAACCAACATACCAGCAAACGAACAAACCAACAAACCAACAAACCAACAAGTAACAAACTAACAAACCAACAAACCAACAAACCAACAAACGAACAAACCAACAAACCAACAAGTAACAAACCAACAAACCAACAAACCAACAAACCAACAAACCAACAAACCAACAAACCAACAAACCAACAAACCAACAAACCAACAAACCAACAAATCAACAAACTAAGAAACCAACAAACCAACAAACCAACAAACCAACAAACCAACAAACCAACAAACCAACAAACCAACAAACCAACAAACCGACAAACCAACAAACAAACAAACCAACAAACCAACAAGCCAACAAGCCAACAAGCCAACAAGCCAACAAACCAACAAGCCAACAAGGCAACAAGCCAACAAGCCAACAAACCAACAAACCAACAAACCAACAAACCCACAAACCAACAAGCCAACAAACCAACAAACCAACAAACCAACAAGCCAACAAGCCAACAAACCAACAAACCAACATACCAGCAAACGAACAAACCAACAATCCAACAAACCAACAAACCAACAAACCAACAAACCAACAAACCAACAAACCAACTAACCAACAAGCCAACAAACCAACAAACGAACAAACCAACAAACAAACAAACCAACAAACCAACAAACCAACAAGTAACAAACCAACATACCAACAAACCAACAAACCAACAAACGAACAAACGAACAAACCAACAAACCAACAAGTAACAAACCAACAAACCAACAAACCAACAAACCAACAAACCAACAAACCAACAAACCAACAAACCAACAAACCAACAAACCAACAAACAAACAAACCAACAAACCAACAAACCAACAAACCAACAAACAAACAAAGCAACAAACCAACAAGCCAACAAGCCAACAAGCCAACAAGCCAACAAACCAAAAAGCCAACAAACCAACAAGCCAACAAGCCAACAAACCAACAAACCAACAAACCAACTAACCAACAAGCCAACAAACCAACAAACCAACAAACAAACAAACCAACAAACAAACAAACCAACAAACCAACAAACCAACAAGTAACAAACCAACATACCAACAAACCAACAAACCAACAAACGAACAAACGAACAAACCAACAAACCAACAAGTAACAAACCAACAAACCAACAAACCAACAAACCAACAAACCAACAAACCAACAAACCAACAAACAAACAAACCAAAAATCCAACAAAGCAACAAGCCAACAAGCCAACAAACCAACAAACCAACATACCAGCAAACGAACAAACCAACAATCCAACAAACCAACAAGCCAACAAGCCAACAAACCAACAATCCAACAAACCAACAAACCAACAAACCAACAAACCAACAAACCAACAAACCAACAAGCCAACAAACAAACAAACCACCATACCAGCAAACGAACAAACCAACAATCCAACAAACCAACAAGCCAACAAGCCAACAAACCAACAAGCCAACAAACCAACAAGCCAACAAGCCAACAAACCAACAAACCAACAAACCAACAAACGAACAAACCAACAAACAAACAAACCAACAAACCAACAAACCAACAAGTAACAAACCAACAAACCAACAAACCAACAAACCAACAAACCCACAAACCAACAAACCAACAAACCAACAAGCCAACAAACCAACATGCCAACAAGCCAACAAACCGACAAACCAACAAACCAACCAGCGAACAAACCAACAAACAAACAAACCAACAAACCAACAAACCAACAAACCAACAAACCAACAAGCCAACAAACCAACAAACCAACAAACCAACAAACCAACAAGCCAACAAGCCAACAAACCAACAAACCGACAAACCAACAAACGAACAAACCAACAAACAAACAAACCAACAAACCAACAAATCAACAAACCAACAAACCAACAAGCCAACAAACCAACATGCCAACAAGCCAACAAACCAACAAACCAACAAACCAACAAACGAACAAACCAACAAACAAACAAACCAACAAACGAACAAACCAACAATCCAACAAACCAACAAGGCAACAAGCCAACAAACCAACAAGCCGACAAACCAGCAAGCCAACAAGCCAACAAACCAACAAACCAACAAACCAACAAACCAACAAGCCAACAAACCAACAAGCTAACAAGCCAACAAACCAACAAGCCAACAAACCAACAAACCAACAAACGAACAAACGAACAAACCAACAAACAAACAAACCAACAAACCAACATACCAACAAACCAACAAACCAACAAGTAACAAACCAACAAACCAACAAACCAACAAACCAACAAACCAACAAACCAACAAACAAACAAACCAACAAACTAACAAACCAACAAATCAACAAACCAACAAGCCAACAAACCAACAAACCAACATACCAGCAATCGAACAAACCAACAATCCAACAAACCAACAAGCCAACAAACCAACAAGCCAACAAACCAACAAGCCGACAAGCCAACAAACTAACAAACCAACAAACCAACAAACGAACAAACCAACAAACAAACAAACCAACAAACCAACAAACCAACAAACCAACAAGTAACAAACCAACAAACCAACAAGCCAACAAACCAACAAACCAACAAACCAACAAACCAACAAACGAACAAACCAACAAACAAACAAACCAACAAACCAACAAACCAACAAACCAACAAACCAACAAGCCAACAAACCAACAAACCAACAAACCAACAAACCAACAAACCAACAAACCAACAAACCAACAAACCAACAAACCAACAAACCAACAAACCAACAAACCAACAAACCAACAAGCCAACAAGCCAACAAACCAACAAACCAACAAACCAACAAACCAACAAACCAACAAGCCAACAAACCAACAAGCCAACAAACCAACAAGCCAACAAGCCAACAAACCAACAAACCAACAAACCAACAAACCAACAAACGAACAAACAAACAAACGAACAAACCAACAAACAAACAAACCAACAAACCAACAAACCAACAAGTAACAAACCAAGAAACCAACAAACCAACAAACCAACAAGCCAACAAGCCAACAAACCAACAAACCAGCAAACAAACATACCAAAAATCCAACAAAGCAACAAGCCAACAAGCCAACAAACCAACAAACCAACATACCAGCAAACGAACAAACCAACAATCCAACAAACCAACAAGCCAACAAGCCAACAAACCAACAATCCAACAAACCAACAAACCAACAAACCAACAAACCAACAAACCAACAAACCAACAAACCAACAAACCAACAAGCCAACAAACAAACAAACCACCATACCAGCAAACGAACAAACCAACAATCCAACAAACCAACAAGCCAACAAGCCAACAAACCAACAAACCAACAAGCCAACAAACCAACAAGCCAACAAGCCAACAAACCAACAAACCAACAAACAAACAAACCAACAAACCAACAAACCAACAAGTAACAAACCAACAAACCAACAACCAACAAACCAACAAACCCACAAACCAACAAACCAACAAACCAACAAGCCAACAAACCAACATGCCAACAAGCCAACAAACCGACAAACCAACAAACCAACCAGCGAACAAACCAACAAACAAACAAACCAACAAACCAACAAACCAACAAACCAACAAACCAACAAGCCAACAAACCAACAAACCAACAAACCAACAAACCAACAAGCCAACAAGCCAACAAACCAACAAACCGACAAACCAACAAACGAACAAACCAACAAACAAACAAACCAACAAACCAACAAACCAACAAACCAACAAACCAACAAACCAACAAGCCAACAAACCAACAAGCCAACAAGCCAACAAACCAACAAACCAACAAACCAACAAACCAACAAACGAACAAACCAATAAACAAACAAACCAACAAACGAACAAACCAACAATCCAACAAACCAACAAGGCAACAAGCCAACAAACCAACAAGCCGACAAACCAGCAAGCCAACAAGCCAACAAACCAACAAACCAACAAACCAACAAACCAACAAGCCAACACACCAACAAGCCAACAAGCCAACAAACCAACAAGCCAACAAACCAACAAACCAACAAACGAACAAACGAACAAACCAACAAACAAACAAACCAACAAACCAAAAAACCAACAAACCAACAAACCAACAAGTAACAAACCGACAAACCAACAAACCAACAAACCAACAAACCGACAAACCAACAAACAAACAAACCAACAAACTAACAAACCAACAAATCAACAAACCAACAAGCCAACAAACCAACAAACCAACATACCAGCAATCGAACAAACCAACAATCCAACAAACCAACAAGCCAACAAACCAACAAGCCAACAAACCAACAAGCCAACAAGCCAACAAACCAACAAACCAACAAACCAAAAAACGAACAAACCAACAAACAAACAAACCAACAAACCAACAAACCAACAAACCAACAAGTAACAAACCAACAAACCAACAAGCCAACAAACCAACAAACCAACAAACCAACAAACCAACAAACCAAATAACGAACAAACCAACAAACAAACAAACCAACAAACCAACAAACCAACAAACCAACAAACCAACAAACCAACAAACCAACAAGCCAACAAACCAACAAACCAACAAACCAACAAACCAACAAACCAACAAACCAACAAACCAACAAACCAACAAACCAACAAACCAACAAACCAACAAACCAACAAGCCAACAAGCCAACAAACCAACAAACCAACAAACCAACAAATTAACAAACCAACAAGCCAACAAGCCAACAAACCAACAAACCAACAAACCAACAAACCAACAAACCAACAAGCCAACAAACCAGCAAACCAACAAACCAACAAACCAACAAACCAACAAGCCAACAAGCCAACAAACCAACAAACCAACAAACCAACAAACCAACAAACCAAAAAACCAACAAGCCAACAAACCAACAAGCCAACAAGCCAACAAACCAACAAACCAACAATCCAACAAACCAACAAACCAACAAACAAACAAACCAACAAACCAACAAACCAAAAAACCAACAAACCATCAAGCCAACAAACCAACAAACCAACAAACCAACAAACCAACAAACCAACAAGCCAACAAACCAACAAGCCAACAAGCCAACAAACCACCAAACCAACAAACCAACAAACGAACAAACCAACAAACAAACAAACCAACAAACGAACAAACCAACAATCCAACAAACCAACAAGCCAACAAGCCAACAAACCAACAAGCCAACAAACCAACAAACCAACAAGCCAACAAACCAACAAACGAACAAACCAACAAACAAACCAACCAACAAACCAACAAACCAACAAACCAACAAACCAACAAGTAACAAACCAACAAACCAACAAACTAACAAACCAACAAACGAACAAACCAACAAACCAACAAGTAACAAACCAACAAACCAACAAACCAACAAACCAACAAACTAACAAACCAACAAACCAACAAACCAACAAACCAACAAACCAACAAACCAATAAACCAACAAACCAACAAACCAACAAGCCAACAAGCCAACAAACCAACAAACCAACAAGCCAACAAACCAACAAGCCAACAAGCCAACAAACCAACAAAACAACAAACCAACAAACGAACAAACCAACAAACAAACAAACCAACAAACCAACAAACCAACTAGTAACAAACCAACAAACCAACAAACCAACAAACCAACAAGCCAACAAGCCAACAAACCAACAAACCAACAAACCAACAAACCGACAAACCAACAAACCAACAAGCGAACAAACCAACAAACAAACAAACCAACAAACCAACAAACCAACAAACCAACAAACCAACAAGCCAACAAACCAACAAACTAACAAACCAACAAACCAACAAGCCAACAAGCCAACAAACCAACAAACCAACAAATCAACAAACGGACAAACCAACAAACAAACAAACCAACAAACAAACAAACCAACAAACCAACAAACCAACAAACCAATAAACCAACAAACCAACAAACCAACAAGCCAACAAGCCAACAAACCAACAAACCAACAAACCAACAAACCAACAAGCCAACAAGCCAACAAACCAACAAAACAACAAACCAACAAACCAACAAACGAACAAACCAACAAACAAACAAACCAACAAACCAACAAACCAACAAGTAACAAACCAACAAACCAACAAACCAACAAACCAACAATCCAACAAACCAACAAACCAACAAACCAACAAACCAACAAGTAACAAACCAACAAACCAACAAACCAACAAGTAACAAACCAACAAACCAACAAACCAACAAACCAACAAACTAACAAACCAACAAACCAACAAACCAACAAACCAACAAACCAACAAACCAATAAACCAACAAACCAACAAACCAACAAGCCAACAAGCCAACAAACCAACAAACCAACAAGCCAACAAACCAACAAGCCAACAAGCCAACAAACCAACAAAACAACAAACCAACAAACCAACAAACGAACAAACCAACAAACAAACAAACCAACAAACCAACAAACCAACAAGTAACAAACCAACAAACCAACAAACCAACAAACCAACAATCCAACAAACCAACAAACCAACAAACCAACAAACCAACAAGTAACAAACCAACAAACCAACAAACCAACAAACCAACAAACCAACAAACCAACAAACCAACAAACCAACAAACCAACAAACCGACAAACCAACAAACCAACAAACCAACAAACCAACAAACCAACAAACCAACAAACCAACAAGCCAACAAACAAACAAACAAACAAACCAACATACCAGCAAACGAACAAACCAACAATCCAACAAACCAACAAGCCAACAAGCCAACAAACCAACAAGCCAACAAACCAACAAGCCAACAAGCCCACAAACCAACAAACCAACAAACCAACAAACCAACAAACCAACAAACGAACAAACCAACAAACAAACAAACCAACAAACCAACAAGTAACAAACCAACAAACCAACAAACCAACAAACCAACAAACCAACAAACGAACAAGCCAATAAACCAACAAGCCAACAAGCCAACAAACCGACAAACCAACAAACCAACAAGCGAACAAACCAACAAACAAACAAACCAACAAACCAACAAACCAACAAACCAACAAACCAACAAGCCAACAAACCAACAAACTAACAAACCAACAAACCAACAAGCCAACAAGCCAACAAACCAACAAACCAACAAATCAACAAACGGACAAACCAACAAACAAACAAACCAACAAACAAACAAACCAACAAACCAACAAACCAACAAACCAACAAACCAACAAACCAACAAGCCAACAAACCAACAACCCAACAAGCCAACAAACCAACAAACCAACAAACCAACAAACGAACAAACCAACAAACAAACAAACCAACAAACGAACAAACCAACAAACCAACAAACCAACAAGCCAACAAACCAACAAGCCAACAAGCCAACAACCCAACAAGCCAACAAACCAACAAACCAACAAACCAACAAACGAACAAACCAACAAACAAACATACCAACAAACCAACAAACCAACAAACCAACAAGTAACAATCCAACAAACCAACAAACCAACAAACCAACAAACCAACAAACCAACAAACCAACAAACCAACAAACCAACAAACCAACAAGCCAACAAGCCAACAAACCAACAAACCAACAAACCAACAAACCAACAAACCAACAAACCAACAAACCAACAAACTAACAAACCAACAAATCAACAAACCAACAAGCCAACAAACCAACAAACCAACATACCAGCAAACGAACAAACCAACAATCCAACAAACCAACAAGCCAACAAGCCAACAAACCAACAAGCCAATAAACCAATAAGCCGACAAGCCAACAAACCAACAAACCAACAAACCAACAAACGAACAAACCAACAACCAAACAAACCAACAAACCAACAAACCAACAAACCAACAAGTAACAAACCAACAAACCAACAAGCCAACAAACCAACAAACCAACAAACCAACAAACCACCAAACCAACAAACCAACAAACCAACAAAACAACAAGCCAACAAACCGACAAACCCACAAACCAACAAACCAACAAACCAACAAGCCAACAAGCCAACAAACCAACAAACCAACAAACCAACAAACCAACAAACCAACAAACCAACACACCAACAAACCAACAAACCAACAAACCAACAAGCCAACAAGCCAACAAACCAACAAACCAACAAACCAACATACCAACAAACCAACAAACCAACAAGCCAACAAACCAACAAGCCAACAAGCCAACAAACCAACAAACCAACAATCCAACAAACGAACAAACCAACAAACAAACAAACCAACAAACCAACAAACCACTAAACCAACAAACCAATAAGCCAACAAACGAACAAACCAACAAACCAACAAACCAACAAACCAACAAGCCAACAAGCCAACAAACCAACAAACCAACAAACCAACAAACGAACAAACCAACAAACAAACAAACCAACAAACCAACAAACCAACAAACCAACAAACCAACAAGCCAACAAACCAACAAACCAACAAGCCAACAAACCAACAAACCAACAAACGAACAAACCAACAAACAAACAAACCAACAAACGAACAAACCAACAATCCAACAAACCAACAAGCCCACAAGCCAACAAACCAACAAGCCAACAAACCAGCAAGCCAACAAGCCAACAAACCAACAAACCAACAAACCAACAAACGAACAAACCAACAAACAAACAAACCAACAAACCAATAAACGAACAAACCAACAAACCAACAAGCCAACAAACCAACAAACCAACAAACCGACAAAACAACAAACCAACAAGCCAACAAGCCAACAAGCCAATAAACCAATATACCAAAAAACGAAAAAACCAACAATCCAACAAACCAACAAACCAACAAACCAACAAACCAACAAACCGACAAGCCAACAAACCAACAAACGAACAAACCAACAAACAAACAAACCAACAAACCAACAAGCCAACAAACCAACAAACCAACAAACCAACAAACCAACAAACCAACAAGCCAACAAACCAACAAACCAACAAATCAACAAACCAAAAAGCCAACAAGCCAACAAACCAACAAACCAACAAACCAACAAACCAACAAACCAACAAGCCAACAAACCAACAAACTAACAAGCCAACAAGCCAACAAACCAACAAACCAACAAAACAACAAACCAACAAACCAACAAGCCAACAAACCAACAAGCCAACAAGCCAACAAACCAACAAACCAACAAACGAACAAACCAACAAACAAACAAACCAACAAACCAACAAACCAACAAACCAACAAACCAACAAGCCAACAAACCAACATGCCAACAAGTCAACAAACCAACAAACCAACAAACCAACAAACGAACAAACCAACAAACAAACAAACCAACAAACGAACAAACCAACAATCCAACAAACCAACAAGCCAACAAGCCAACAAACCAACAAGCCAACAAACCAACAAGCTAACAAGCCAACAAACCAACAAACCAACAAACCAACAAACGAACAAACCAACAAACAAACAAACCAACAAACCTACAAACCAACAAACCAACAAACCAACAAACCAACAAGTAACAAACCAACAAACCAACGAACCGACAAACCAACAAACGAACAAACCAACAAACCAACAAGTAACAAACTAACAAACCAACAAACCAACAAACCAACAAACCAACAAACCAACAAGCCAACAAACCAACAAACCAACAAACCAACAAACCAACAAACCAACAAACCAACAAGCCAACAAGCCAACAAGCCAACAAACCAACATACCAGCAAACGAACAAACCAACAATCCAACAAACCAACAAACCAACAAACCAACAAACCAACAAACCAACAAACCAACAAGCCAACAAACCAACAAACGAACAAACCAACAAACAAACAAACCAACAAACCAACAAACCAACAAACCAACAAACCAACAAACCAACAAGTAACAAACCAACAAACCAACGAACCGACAAACCAACAAACGAACAAACCAACAAACCAACAAGTAACAAACTAACAAACCAACAAACCAACAAACCAACAAACCAACAAACCAACAAGCCAACAAACCAACAAACCAACAAACCAACAAACCAATAAACCAACAAGCCAACAAGCCGACAAGCTAACCAACCAACAAGCCAACAAACCAACAAGCCAACAAACCAACAAACCAACAAGCCAACAAACGAACAAACCAACAAACAAACAAACCATTAAACCAACAAACCAACAAACCAACAAGTAACAAACCAACAAACCAACAAACCAACAAACCAACAAACCAACAAATCAACAAGCCAACAAGCCAACAAACCAACAAACCAACAAACCAGCAAACGAACAAACCAACAATCCAACAAACCAACAAGCCAACAGCCAACAAACCAACAAACCAACATACCAGCAAACGAACAAATCAACAATCCCACAAACCAACAAGCCTACAAGCCAACAAACCAACAAGCCAACAAACAACAAGAAAACAAGCCAACAAACCAATAAACCAACAAACCAACAAACGAACCAACCAACAAACAACCAAACCAACAAACCAACAAACCAACAAGTAACAAACCAACAAACCAATAAACCAACAAAACAACAAACCAACAAACCAACAAACCAACAAACCAACAAACGAACAAACCAACAAACAAACAAACCAACAAACCAACAAACCAACAAACCAACAAACCAACAAGCCAACAAACCAACAAACCAACAAACCAATAAACCAACAAGCCAACAAGCCAACAAACCAACAAACCAACAAACCAACAAACCAACAAACCAACAAACCAACAAACCAACAAACCAACAAACCAACAAACGAACAAACCAACAAACAAACAAACCAACAAACCAACAAACCAACAAACCAACAAACCAACAAACCAACAAGCCAACAAACCAACAAACCAACAAACCAACAAACAAACAAACGAACAAACCAACAAACCAACAAACCAACAAACCAACAAACCAACAAACCAACAAACCAACAAACCAACAAACCAACATACCAGCAAACGAACAAACCAACAATCCAACAAACCAACAAACCAACAAACCAACAAACCAACAAACCAACAAACCAACAAGCCAACAAACCAACAAACGAACAAACCAACAAACAAACTAACCAACAAGAAAACAAACCAAAAAACCAACAAACCAAAAAACCAACAAACCAACAAACCAACAAACAAACAAACCAACAAAACAACAAACCAACAAAACAACAAACCAACGAACCAACAAACCTACAAACCAACAAACCAACAAACCAACAAAAAAACAAACCAACAAACCAACAAACTAACAAGCCAACAAGCCAACAAACCAACAAACCAACAAACCAACAAACCAATAAACCAACAAACCAACAAGCTAACAAACTAAAAAACCAACAAACCAACAAACCAACAAACCAACAAACGAACAAACGAACAAACCAACTAACGAATAAATCAACAAACCAACAAACCAAAAAACCAACAAGCCAACAAACCAACAAACCAACAAACCAACAAACGAACAAACCAACAAACAAACAAACCAACAAACCAACAAACCAACAAACAAACAAACCAACAAACCAACAAACCAGCAAACCAACAAACCAACAAACCAACAAACCAATAAACCAACAAACCAACAAACCAACAAACGAAAAAACCAACAAACCAACAAACCAACAAACCAACAAACCAACAAACGAACAAACCAACAAACCAAAAAGCCAACAACCTAACAACCAACAAGCCAACAAGCCAACAAACCAACAAGCCAACAAACCAACAAACCAACAAACCAATAAACCAACAAACCAACAAGCTAACCAAACTAAAAAACCAACAAACCAACAAACCAACAAACCAACAAACGAACAAACTAACAAACCAACTAACGAACAAATCAACAAACCAACAAACCAAAAAATCAACAAGCCAACAAACCAACAAAACAACAAACCAACAAACGAACAAACCAACAAACCAACAAACCAACAAACCAACAAACCAACAAACCAACAAACCAACAAACCAACAAACCAACAAACCAACAAATCAACAAACCAATAAACCAAAAAACCAACAAACCAACAAACCAACAAACCAACAAGCCAACAAACGAAAAAACCAACAAACCAACAAACCAACAAACCAACAAACCAACAAACGAACAAACCAACAAACCAAAAAGCCAACAACCCAACAACCAACAAGCCAACAAGCCAACAAACCAACAAGCCAACAAACGAACAAACCAACAAACCAACAAACCAACAAACCAACAAACCAAGAAACCAAAAACCCAACAAACCAACAAACCAACAAACCAACAAACCATCAAACCAACAAACCAACAAACCAACAAACCAACAAGCCTACAAACCAACAAGCCAACAAACGAACAAACCAACAATCCAACAAACCAATAAATTAACAAACCAAGAAACCAACCAACCAACAAACGAACAAGCCAACAAACCAACAAACCAACAAACCAACTAACCAAAAAGCCAACAAGCCAACAAACAAACAAGCCAACAAACAAACAAACCAACAAACAAACAAACCAACAAACCAACAAACCAACAAACCAACAAAACAACAAACCAACAAATCAACAAACCAACAAACCAACAAACCAACAAGAAAACAAACCAAAAAACCAACAAACCAAAAAACCAACAAACCAACAAACCAACAAACAAACAAACCAACAAAACAACAAACCAACAAAACAACAAACCAACAAACCAACAAACCTACAAACCAACAAACCAACAAACCAACAAACCAACAAAAAAACAAACCAACAATCCAACAAACCAACAAATCAACAAACCAACAAACCAACAAACCAACAAACCAACAAACCAACAAACCAACAAACCAACAAACCAACAAACCAACAAACCAACAAGTCAACAAACCAACAAACTAACAAGCCAACAAGCCAACAAACCAACAAACCAACAAACGAACAAACCAACAAACAAACAAACCAACAAACCAACAAACCAACAAACCAACAAACCAACAAGCCAACAAACCAACAAACCAACAAACCAATAAACCAACAAGCCAACAAGCCAACAAACCAACAAACCAACAAACCAACAAACCAACAAACCAACAAACCAACAAACCAACAAACCAACAAACCAACAAACGAACAAACCAACAAACAAACAAACCAACAAACCAACAAACCAACAAACCAACAAACCAACAAACCAACAAGCCAACAAACCAACAAACCAACAAACCAACAAACAAACAAACGAACAAACCAACAAACCAACAAACCAACAAACCAACAAACCAACAAACCAACAAACCAACAAACCAACAAACCAACATACCAGCAAACGAACAAACCAACAATCCAACAAACCAACAAACCAACAAACCAACAAACCAACAAACCAACAAACCAACAAGCCAACAAACCAACAAACGAACAAACCAACAAACAAACTAACCAACAAGAAAACAAACCAAAAAACCAACAAACCAAAAAACCAACAAACCAACAAACCAACAAACAAACAAACCAACAAAACAACAAACCAACAAAACAACAAACCAACGAACCAACAAACCTACAAACCAACAAACCAACAAACCAACAAAAAAACAAACCAACAAACCAACAAACTAACAAGCCAACAAGCCAACAAACCAACAAACCAACAAACCAACAAACCAATAAACCAACAAACCAACAAGCTAACAAACTAAAAAACCAACAAACCAACAAACCAACAAACCAACAAACGAACAAACGAACAAACCAACTAACGAACAAATCAACAAACCAACAAACCAAAAAACCAACAAGCCAACAAACCAACAAACCAACAAACCAACAAACGAACAAACCAACAAACAAACAAACCAACAAACCAACAAACCAACAAACAAACAAACCAACAAACCAACAAACCAGCAAACCAACAAACCAACAAACCAACAAACCAATAAACCAACAAACCAACAAACCAACAAACGAAAAAACCAACAAACCAACAAACCAACAAACCAACAAACCAACAAACGAACAAACCAACAAACCAAAAAGCCAACAACCTAACAACCAACAAGCCAACAAGCCAACAAACCAACAAGCCAACAAACCAACAAACCAACAAACCAATAAACCAACAAACCAACAAGCTAACCAAACTAAAAAACCAACAAACCAACAAACCAACAAACCAACAAACGAACAAACTAACAAACCAACTAACGAACAAATCAACAAACCAACAAACCAAAAAATCAACAAGCCAACAAACCAACAAAACAACAAACCAACAAACGAACAAACCAACAAACCAACAAACCAACAAACCAACAAACCAACAAACCAACAAACCAACAAACCAACAAACCAACAAACCAACAAATCAACAAACCAATAAACCAAAAAACCAACAAACCAACAAACCAACAAACCAACAAGCCAACAAACGAAAAAACCAACAAACCAACAAACCAACAAACCAACAAACCAACAAACGAACAAACCAACAAACCAAAAAGCCAACAACCCAACAACCAACAAGCCAACAAGCCAACAAACCAACAAGCCAACAAACGAACAAACCAACAAACCAACAAACCAACAAACCAACAAACCAAGAAACCAAAAAACCAACAAACCAACAAACCAACAAACCAACAAACCATCAAACCAACAAACCAACAAACCAACAAACCAACAAGCCTACAAACCAACAAGCCAACAAACGAACAAACCAACAATCCAACAAACCAATAAATTAACAAACCAAGAAACCAACCAACCAACAAACGAACAAGCCAACAAACCAATAAACCAACAAACCAACAAGCTAACAAACTAAAAAACCAACAAACAAACAAACAAACAAACAAACAAACGAACAAATGAACAAACCAACAAACAAACAAAACAACAAACCAACAAACCAAAAAGCCAACAAGCCAACAAACCAACAAGTCAACAGACGAACAAACCAACAAACCAACAAACCAACAAACGAACAAACCAACAAACAAACAAACAAACAAACCAACAAACCAACAAACCAACAAACCAACAAGCCAACAAACCAACAAACCAACAAACAAATAAACCAACAAACCAACAAACCAACAAACCAACAAGCCAACAAACGAACAAACCAACAAGCCAACAAACCAACAAACCAACAAACCACCAAACCAACAAACAAATAAACCAACAAACCAACAAACCAACAAACCAACAAACCAACAAACCAACAAACCAACAAACCAACAAATCAACAAGCGAACAAACCAACAAATCAACAAACCAAGAAACCAACAAACCAAGAAACCAACAAGCCAATAAACCAACAAACCAACAAACCAACAAACCAACATACCAACAAGCCAAGAAGCCAACAAACCAATAAACAAACAAACAAACCAACCAACAAACCAACAAACCAACAAACCAACAAACCAAAAAGCCGACAAACGAAAAAACCAACAAACCAACAAACCAACAAACCAACAAACCAACAAGCCAACAAACCAAAAAACCCACAAGCCAACAAGCCAACAAACCAACAAGCCAACAAACGAACAAACCAACAAACAAAAAAAACCAACAAACCAACAAACCAACAAACCAACAAACCAACAAACCAACAAACCAACAAACCAACAAACCAACAAACGAACAAACGAACAAACGAACAAACCAACAAACCAACAAACAAACAAACCAACAAACCAAGAAACCAACAAACAAAGAAACCTACAAACCAACAAACCAACAAACCAACAAAACAACAAACCAACAAACCACAAAACCAACAAACCAAAAAACCAACAAACCAACAAATGAACAAATCAACAAAACAACAAACCAAAAAACCAAAAAACCAACAAACCAACAAACCAACAAACCAACAAACCAACAAACCAACAAACCAACAAACCAACAAACAAACAAACCAACAAACCAGCAAACCAACAAACCAACAAGCCAACAAACGAACAAACCAACAAGCCAACAAACCAACAAACCAACAAACAAATAAACCAACTTACCAACAAACCAACAAACCAACAAACCAACAAACCAACAAACCAACAAACCAACAAGCGAACAACCCAACAAACCAAGAAACCTACAAACCAACAAACCAACAAACCGACAAAACAACAAACCAACAAACAACAAAACCAACAAACCAAAAAACCAACAAACCAACAAATCAACAAATCAACAAAACAACAAACCAAAAAACCAAAAAACCAACAAACCAACAAATCAACAAACCAACCTACCAAGAAGCCAACAAGCGAACAAGTCAACAAACAAACAAACCAATAAACCAACAAACCAACAAACCAACAAACAAACAAACCAACAAACCAACAAACCAACAAACCAACAAACCAACAAACCAACAAACCAACAAACCAACAAACCAACAAACCAACAAACCAACAAACGAACAAACCAACAAACCAACAAACCAACAAACCAACAAACCAACAAACAATCAAACCAACAAACCAACAAACCAACAAACCAACAAACGAACAAACCAGTAAACCAACAAACGAACAAACCAACAAACCAACAAACCAACAAACCAACAAACCAAGTAATCAACAAACCAACAAACCAAAAAACCAACAAACCAGCAAACCAACAAACCAACAAACAAACAATACCGACAAACCAAAAAACCAACAAACCAACAAACCAACAAACCAACAAACCAACAAACAAACAAACAAACAAACAAACAAACAAACGAACAAATGAACAAACCAACAAACAAACAAAACAACAAACCAACAAACCAAAAAGCCAACAAGCCAACAAACCAACAAGTCAACAGACGAACAAACCAACAAACCAACAAACCAACAAACGAACAAACCAACAAACAAACAAACAAACAAACCAACAAACCAACAAACCAACAAACCAACAAGCCAACAAACCAACAAACCAACAAACAAATAAACCAACAAACCAACAAACCAACAAACCAACAAGCCAACAAACGAACAAACCAACAAGCCAACAAACCAACAAACCAACAAACCACCAAACCAACAAACAAATAAACCAACAAACCAACAAACCAACAAACCAACAAACCAACAAACCAACAAACCAACAAACCAACAAATCAACAAGCGAACAAACCAACAAATCAACAAACCAAGAAACCAACAAACCAAGAAACCAACAAGCCAATAAACCAACAAACCAACAAACCAACAAACCAACATACCAACAAGCCAAGAAGCCAACAAACCAATAAACAAACAAACAAACCAACCAACAAACCAACAAACCAACAAACCAACAAACCAGCAAACGAACAAACCAACAAACCAACAAACGATCAAACCAACAGACCAACAAACGAACAAACCAACAAACCAACAAACCAAGTAACCAACAAACCAACAAACCAACAAACCAACAAACCAACAACCCAACAAACCAACAAACGAACAAACCAACAAACCAACAAACCAAGTAACCAACAAACCAACAAACCAACAAACCAATAAACCAACAAACCAACAAACCAACAAACGAACAAACCAACAAACCATTAAACCAACAAACCAACAAACCAACAAACCAATTATTCAACAAACCAAAAAACCAACAAACCAGCAAATCAACAAACCAACAAACCAACAAACCGACAAAACAACAAACCAACAAACCACAAAACCAACAAACCAAAAAACCAACAAACCAACAAATCAACAAATCAACAAAACAACAAACCAAAAAACCAAAAAACCAACATACCAACAAACCAACAAATCAACAAACCAACCTACCAAGAAGCCAACAAGCGAACAAGCCAACAAACAAACAAACCAATAAACCAACAAACCAACAAACCAACAAACGAACAAACCAACAAACCAACAAACTAACAAACAAACAAACCAACAAACCAACAAACCAACAAACCAACAAACCAACAAACCAACAAACCAACAAACGAACAAACCAACAAACCAACAAACCAACAAACAACCAAACAAACAAACCAACAAACCAACAAACGAACAAACCAGTAAACCAACAAACGAACAAACCAACAAACCAACAAACCAACAAACCAACAAACCAAAAAACCAAGTAATCAACAAACCAACAAACCAAAAAACCAACAAACCAGCAAACCAACAAACCAACAAACCAACAAACAAACAAACCGACAAACCAAAAAACCAACAAACCAAGAAACCAACAAACCAACAAACCAACAAACAAACAAACAAACAAACAAACAAACGAACAAACGAACAAACCAACAAACAAACAAACCAACAAACCAACAAACCAACAAACCAAAAAGCCAACAAGCCAACAAACCAACCAGCCAACAAACGAACAAACCAACAAACCAACAAACGAACAAACCAACAAACCAACAAACAAACAAACCAACAAACCAACAAACCAACAAACCAACAAGCCAACAAACCAACAAACCAACAAACAAATAAACCAACAAACCAACAAACCAACAAACCAACAAACCAACAAACCAACAAACCAACAAACCAACAAGCGAACAACCCAACAAACCAACAAACCAAGAAACCAACAAACCAAAAAACCAACAAGCCAACAAACCAACAAACCAACAAATCAACAAACCAACATACCAAGAATCCAACAAGCGAACAAGCCAACAAACAAACAAACCAATAAACCAACAAACCAACAAACCAACAAACCAACAAACGAACAAACCAACAAACCAACAAACTAACAAACAAACAAACCAACAAACGAACAAACCAACAAACCAGCAAACCAAGTTACCAACAAACCAACAAACCAACAAACCAACAAACCAACAAACCAACAAACCAACAAACCAACAAACCAACAAACGAACAAACCAACAAACCAACAAACCAACAAACAACCAAACAAACAAACCAACAAACCAACAAACGAACAAACCAGTAAACCAACAAACGAACAAACCAACAAACCAACAAACCAACAAACCAACAAACCAACAAACCAAGTAATCAACAAACCAACAAACCAAAAAACCAACAAACCAGCAAACCAACAAACCAACAAACCAACAAACAAACAAACCGACAAACCAAAAAACCAACAAACCAAGAAACCAACAAACCAACAAACCAACAAACAAACAAACAAACAAACAAACAAACGAACAAACGAACAAACCAACAAACAAACAAACCAACAAACCAACAAACCAACAAACCAAAAAGCCAACAAGCCAACAAACCAACCAGCCAACAAACGAACAAACCAACAAACCAACAAACGAACAAACCAACAAACCAACAAACAAACAAACCAACAAACCAACAAACCAACAAACCAACAAGCCAACAAACCAACAAACCAACAAACAAATAAACCAACAAACCAACAAACCAACAAACCAACAAACCAACAAACCAACAAACCAACAAACCAACAAGCGAACAACCCAACAAACCAACAAACCAAGAAACCAACAAACCAAAAAACCAACAAGCCAACAAACCAACAAACCAACAAATCAACAAACCAACATACCAAGAATCCAACAAGCGAACAAGCCAACAAACAAACAAACCAATAAACCAACAAACCAACAAACCAACAAACCAACAAACGAACAAACCAACAAACCAACAAACTAACAAACAAACAAACCAACAAACGAACAAACCAACAAACCAGCAAACCAAGTTACCAACAAACCAACAAACCAACAAACCAACAAACCAACAAACCAACAAACCAACAAACCAACAAACGAACAAACCAAAAAACCAAGAAGCCAACAAACCAACAAACCAACAAACGAACAAACGAACAAACCAACAAACAAACAAACCAACAAACCAACAAACCAACAAACCAACAAACCAACAAACCAACAAACAAACAAACCAACAAACCAACAAACCAACAAACCAATAGACCAACAAACCAACAAACCAACAAACCAACAAACCAACAAACCAACAAACCAGCAAACCAACAAACCAACAAACCAACAAACCAACAAACCAACAAACTAACAAACCAACAAACCAACAAGCCAACAAACCAACAAACCAACAAACCAACAAACCAACAAACCAACAAACCAGCAAACGAACAAACGAACAAACCAACAAACAAACCAACCAACAAACAAACAAACAAACAAACAAACAAACCAACAAACCAACAAACCAACAAACCAACAAACCAACAAACCAACAAACCAACAAACCAACAAACCAACAAACCAACAAACCAACAAACCAACAAGCCAACAAACCAACAAACCAACAAACCAACAAACCAACAAACCAACAAACCAACAAACCAACAAACCAACAAACCAACAAACCAACAAACCAACAAACCAACAAACGAACAAACCAACAAACCAACAAACCATCAAACCAACAAACCAACAAACGAACAAGCCAACAAACCAACGAACTAAGTCACCAACAAACAAACAAACCTACAAACCAACAAACCAACAAACCAACAAACCAACAAAACAACAAAACAACAAACCAACAAACCGCAAAACCAACAAACCAAAAAACCAACAAACCAACAAATCAACAAATCAATAAAACAACAAACCAAAAAACCAGCAAACCAACAAACCAAAAAACCAACAAACCAACAAACCAACAACCCAACAAGACAAAAAACGAACAAACCAACAAGCCAACAAACCAACAAACCAACAAACCAACAAACGAATAAACCAACTGACCAACAAACCAACAAACCAACAAACCAACAAACCAACAAAACACAAGCGAACAACCCAACAAACCAACAAACCAAGAAACCAACAAACCAACAAACCAACAAACCAACAAGCCAACAAACCAACAAACCACAAAACCAACAAACCACAAAACCAACAAACCAACAAATCAACAAATCAACAAACCAAAAAACCAGCAAACCAACAAACCAACAAACCAACAAACCAACAAACCAACAAACAAACAAACCAACAAACCAACAAACCAACAAACCAACAAACCAACAAACGAACAAACCAACAAGCCAACAAAGCAACAAACGAACAAACCAACAAACAAATAAACCAATAACCAACAAACCAACAAACCAACAAACCAACAAACCAACAAACCAACAAACCAACAAAATAACAAGCGAACAACCCAACAAACCAACAAACCAAGAAACCAACAAACCAATAAACCAACAAGCCAACAAACCAACAAACCAACAAATCAACAAACCAACATACCAAGAAGTCAACAAGCGAACAAGCCAACAAACAAACAAACCAATAAACCAACAAACCAACAAACCAACAAACCAACAAACCAACGAACCAACAAACGAACAAACCAACAAACTAACAAGCCGACAAACGAAAAAACCAACAAACCAACAAACCAACAAACCAACCAAACCAACAAAACAACAAACCAACAAATCAACAAACCAACAAACCAACAAGAAAACAAACCATAAAACCAACAAACCAACAAACCAACAAACCAACAAACAAACAAACCAACAAAACAACAAACCAACAAACCAACAAAGGAACAAACCAACAAACCAACAAACCAACAAACCAACAAATCAACAAACCAACAAACCAACAAAACAACAAACCAACAAACCAACAAACCAACAAACCAACAAACCAACAAACCAACAAACCAACAAACCAACAAACCAACAAACCAACAAATCAACAAGCCAACAAGCCAACAAACCAACAAGCCAACAAACGAACAAATCAACAAACCAAAAAACCAACAAACCAACAAACCAACAAGCCAACAAACCAAAAAACCAACAAACCAACAAACCAACAAACCAACAAACCAACAAACCAACAAGCGAGCAAACCAGCAAACTAACAAGCCAACAAGTCAACAAACCAACAAACCAACAAACCAACAAACCATGAAACCAACAAACCAACAAGCTAACAAACCAAAAAACCAACAAACCAACAAACCAACAAACCAACAAACGAACAAACGAACAAACCAACTAACGAACAAACCAACATACCAACAAACCAAAAAACCAAGAAGCCAACAAACCAACAAACCAACAAACGAACAAACGAACAAACCAACAAACAAACAACCCAACAAACCAACAAACCAACAAACCAACAAACAAACAAACCAACAAACCAACAAACCAACAAACCAATAAACCAACAAACCAACAAACCAACAAACCAACAAACCAACAAACCAACAAACCAACAAACCAACAAACCAACACACCAACAAACTAACAAACCAACAAACCAACAAGCCAACAAACCAACAAACCAACAAACCAACAAACCAACAAACCAACAAACCAACAAACCAACAAACCAACAAACGAACAAACGAACAAACCAAAAAACAAACCAACCAACAAACCAACAAACCAACAAACCAACAAACAAACAAACAAACAAACCAACAAACCAACAAACCAACAAACCAACAAACCAACAAACCAACAAAACAACAAACCAACAAACCAACAAACCAACAAACCAACAAACCAACAAACCAACAAACCAACAAACCAACAAACCAACAAACCAACAAACCAACAAGCCAACAAACCAACAAACCAACAAACCAACAAACCAACAAACCAACAAACCAACAAACCAACAAACCAACAAACCAACAAACCAACAAACCAACAAACCAACAAACAAACAAACCAACAAACCAACAAACCAACAAACCAACAAGCCAACAAACCAACAAACCAACAAACCAACAAACCAACAAACGAACAAACCAACAAACTAAGTCACCAACAAACAAACAAACCTACAAACCAACAAACCAACAAACCAACAAACCAACAAAACAACAAACCAACAAACCGCAAAACCAACAAACCAAAAAACCAACAAACCAACAAATCAACAAATCAACAAAACAACAAACCAAAAAACCAGCAAACCAACAAACCAACAAATCAGCAAACCAACAAACAAACAAACCAACAAACCAACAAACCAACAAGACAACAAACGAACAAACCAACAAGCCAACAAACCAACAAACCAACAAACGAATAAACCAACTAACCAACAAACCAACAAACCAACAAACCAACAAAACAACAAGCGAACAACCCAACAAACCAACAAACCAAGAAACCAATAAACCAACAAACCAACAAGCCAACAAACCAACAAACCACAAAACCAACAAACCACAAAACCAACAAACCAACAAATCAACAAATCAACAAACCAAAAAACCAGCAAACCAACAAACCAACAAACCAAACAAACCAACAAACAAACAAACCAACAAACCAAGAAACCAACAAACCAACAAGCCAACAAACGAACAAACCAATAAGCCAACAAAGCAACAAACCAACAAACCAACAAACAAATAAACCAATAACCAACAAACCAACAAACCAATAAACCAACAAACCAACAAACCAACAAAATAACAAGCGAACAACCCAACAAACCAACAAACCAAGAAACCAACAAACCAATAAAACAACAAGCCAACAAACCAACAAACCAACAAATCAACAAACCTACATACCAAGAAGCCAACAAGCGAACAAGCCAACAAACAAACAAACCAATAAACCAACAAACCAACAAACCAAAAAACCAACAAACCAACAAACCAACAAACCAACAAACGAACAAACCAACAAACGAACAAACCAACAAACCAACAAACTAACAAGCCGACAAACGAAAAAACCAACAAACCAACAAACCAACAAACCAACAAACCAACAAACCAACAAACCAACAAACCAACAAACCAACAAACCAACAAAGGAACAAACCTACAAACCAACAAACCAACAAACCAACAGACCAACAAACCAACAAACCAACAAACCAACAAACAAACAAACCAACAAACCAACAAACCAACAAACCAACAAACCAACAAATCAACAAGCCAACAAGCCAACAAACCAACAAGCCAACAAACGAACAAACCAACAAACCAACAAACCAACAAACCAACAAACCAACAAGCCAACAAACCAACAAACCAACAAACCAACAAACCAACAAACCAACAAACCAACAAACCAACAAGCGAACAAACCAGCAAACTAACAAGCCAACAAGTCAACAAACCAACAAACCAACAAACCAACAAACCATGAAACCAACAAACCAACAAGCTAACAAACCAAAAAACCAACAAACCAACAAACCAACAAACCAACAAACGAACAAACGAACAAACCAACTAACGAACAAACCAACATACCAACAAACCAAAAAACCAAGAAGCCAACAAACCAACAAACCAACAAACGAACAAACGAACAAACCAACAAACAAACAAACCAACAAACCAACAAACCAACAAACCAACAAACCAACAAACAAACAAACCAACAAACCAACAAACCAACAAACCAATAAACCAACAAACCAATAAACCAACAAACCAACAAACCAACAAACCAACAAACCAACAAACCAACAAACCAGCAAACCAACAAACCAACAAACCAACAAACCAACAAACCAACAAACTAACAAACCAACAAACCAACAAGCCAACAAACCAACAAACCAACAAACCAACAAACCAACAAACCAACAAACCAACAAACCAGCAAACGAACAAACGAACAAACCAACAAACAAACCAACCAACAAACAAACAAACAAACAAACAAACAAACCAACAAACCAACAAACCAACAAACCAACAAACCAACAAACCAACAAACCAACAAACCAACAAACCAACAAACCAACAAACCAACAAACCAACAAACCAACAAGCCAACAAACCAACAAACCAACAAACCAACAAACCAACAAACCAACAAACCAACAAACCAACAAACCAACAAACCAACAAACCAACAAACCAACAAACCAACAAACGAACAAGCCAACAAACCAACGAACTAAGTCACCAACAAACCAAAAAACCAACAAACCAACAAATCAACAAATCAACAAAACAACAAACCAAAAAACCAGCAAACCAACAAACCAACAAACCAGCAAACCAACAAACAAACAAACCAACAAACCAACAAACCAACAAACCAACAAGACAACAAACGAACAAACCAACAAGCCAACAAACCAACAAACCAACAAACCAACAAACGAATAAACCAACTGACCAACAAACCAACAAACCAACAAACCAACAAACCAACAAAACAACAAGCGAACAACCCAACAAACCAACAAACCAAGAAACCAACAAACCAACAAACCAACAAACCAACAAGCCAACAAACCAACAAACCACAAAACCAACAAACCACAAAACCAACAAACCAACAAATCAACAAATCAACAAACCAAAAAACCAGCAAACCAACAAACCAACAAACCAACAAACCAACAAACAAACAAACGAACAAACCAACAAACCAACAAACCAACAAACCAACAAACGAACAAACCAACAAACCAACAAAATAACAAGCAAACAACCCAACAAACCAACAAACCAAGAAACCAACAAACCAATAAACCAACAAGCCAACAAACCAACAAACCAACAAATCAACAAACCAACATACCAAGAAGCCAACAAGCGAACAAGCCAACAAACAAACAAACCAATAAACCAACAAACCAACAAACCAACAAACCAACAAACCAACAAACCAACAAACGAACAAACCAACAAACCAACAAACTAACAAGCCGACAAACGAAAAAACCAACAAACCAACAAACCAACAAACCAACCAAACCAACAAAACAACAAACCAACAAATCAACAAACCAACAATCCAACAAGAAAACAAACCATAAAACCAACAAACCAACAAACCAACAAACCAACAAACAAACAAACCAACAAAACAACAAACCAACAAACCAACAAAAGAACAAACCAACAAACCAAAAAACCAACAAACCAACAAACCAACAAACCAACAAACCAACAAACCAACAAACCAACAAACCAACAAACCAACAAACCAACAAACCAACAAACCAACAAACCAACAAATCAACAAGCCCACAAGCCAACAAACCAACAAGCCAACAAACGAACAAACCAACAAACCAACAAACCAACAAACCAACAAACCAACAAGCCAACAAACCAAAAAACCAACAAACCAACAAACCAACAAACCAACAAACTAACAAACCAACAAACCAACAAGCGAGCAAACCAGCAAACTAACAAGCCAACAAGTCAACAAACCAACAAACCAACAAACCAACAAACCATGAAACCAACAAACCTATAAGCTAACAAACCAAAAAACCAACAAACCAACAAACCAACAAACCAACAAACGAACAAACGAACAAACCAACTAACAAACAAACCAACATACCAACAAACCAAAAAACCAAGAAGTCAACAAACCAACAAACCAACAAACGAACAAACGAACAAACCAACAAACAAACAACCCAACAAACCAACAAACCAACAAACCAACAAACAAACAAACCAACAAACCAACAAACCAACAAACCAATAAACCAACAAACCAACAAACCAACAAACCAACAAACCAACAAACCAACAAACCAACAAACCAACAAACCAACAAACCAACAAACTAACAAACCAACAAACCAACAAGCCAACAAACCAACAAACCAACAAACCAACAAACCAACAAACCAACAAACCAACAAACGAACAAACGAACAAACCAACAAACAAACCAACCAACAAACCAACAAACCAACAAACAAACAAACCAACAAACCAACAAACCAACAAACCAACAAACCAACAAACCAACAAACCAACAAATCAACAAGCCAACAAGCCAACAAACCAACAAGCCAACAAACGAACAAACCAACAAACCAACAAACCAACAAACCAACAAACCAACAAGCCAACAAACCAAAAAACCAACAAACCAACAAACCAACAAACCAACAAACCAACAAACGAACAAACCAACAAGCGAGCAAACCAGCAAACTAACAAGCCAACAAGTCAACAAACCAACGAACCAACAAACCAACAAACCATGAAACCAACAAACCAACAAGCTAACAAACCAAAAAACCAACAAACCAACAAACCAACAAACCAACAAACGAACAAACGAACAAACCAACTAACGAACAAACCAACATACCAACAAACCAAAAAACCAAGAAGCCAACAAACCAACAAACCAACAAACAAACAAACAAACAAACCAACAAACAAACAACCCAACAAACCAACAAACCAACAAACCAACAAACAAACAAACCAACAAACCAACAAACCAACAAACCAATAAACCAACAAACCAACAAATCAACAAACCAAAAAACCAGCAAACCAACAAACCAACAAACCAACAAACCAACAAACCAACAAACAAACAAACCAACAAACCAACAAACCAACAAACCAACAAACCAACAAACGAACAAACCAACAACCCAACAAAGCAACAAACGAACAAACCAACAAACAAATAAACCAATAACCAACAAACCAACAAACCAACAAACCAACAAACCAACAAACCAACAAAATAACAAGCGAACAACCCAACAAACCAACAAACCAAGAAACCAACAAACCAATAAACCAACAAGCCAACAAACCAACAAACCAACAAATCAACAAACCAACATACCAAGAAGCCAACAAGCGAACAAGCCAACAAACAAACAAACCAATAAGCCAACAAACCAACAAACCAACAAACCAACAAACCAACAAACCAACAAACGAACAAACCAACAAACCAACAAACTAACAAGCCGACAAACGAAAAAACCAACAAACCAACAAACCAACAAACCAACCAAACCAACAAAACAACAAACCAACAAATCAACAAACCAACAAACCAACAAGAAAACAAACCATAAAACCAACAAACCAACAAACCAACAAACAAACAAACCAACAAAACAACAAACCAACAAACCAACAAAGGAACAAACCAACAAACCAACAAACCAACAAACCAACAAACCAACAAACCAACAAACCAACAAACCAACAAACCAACAAACCAACAAACCAACAAACCAACAAACCAACAAACCAACAAACCAACAAACCAACAAACCAACAAACCAACAAACCAACAAACCAACAAACCAACAAATCAACAAGCCAACAAGCCAACAAACCAACAAGCCAACAAACGAACAAACCAACAAACCAACAAACCAACAAACCAACAAAGCAACAAGCCAACAAACCAAAAAACCAACAAACCAACAAACCAACAAACCAACAAACCAACAAACCAACAAACCAACAAGCGAGCAAACCAGCAAACTAACAAGCCAACAAGTCAACAAACCAACAAACCAACAAACCAACAAACCATGAAACCAACAAACCAACAAGCTAACAAACCAAAAAACCAACAAACCAACAAACCAACAAACCAACAAACGAACAAACGAACAAACCAACTAACGAACAAACCAACATACCAACAAACCAAAAAACCAAGAAGCCAACAAACCAACAAACCAACAAACGAACAAACGAACAAACCAACAAACAAACAACCCAACAAACCAACAAACCAACAAACCAACAAACAAACAAACCAACAAACCAACAAACCAACAAACCAATAAACCAACAAACCAACAAACCAACAAACCAACAAACCAACAAACCAACAAACCAACAAACCAACAAACCAACAAACCAACAAACCAACAAACTAACAAACCAACAAACCAACAAGCCAACAAACCAACAAACCAACAAACCAACAAACCAACAAACCAACAAACCAACAAACGAACAAACGAACAAACCAACAAACAAACCAACCAACAAACCAACAAACCAACAAACAAACAAACAAACAAACCAACAAACCAACAAACCAACAAACCAACAAACCAACAAACCAACAAACCAACGAACCAACAAACCAACAAACCAACAAACCAACAAACCAACAAACCAACAAACCAACAAACCAACAAACCAACAAACCAACAAACCAACAAGCCAACAAACCAACAAACCAACAAACCAACAAACCAACAAACCAACAAACCAACAAACCAACAAACCAACAAACCAACAAACCAACAAACCAACAAACGAACAAACCAATAAACCAACAAACCAACAAACCAACAAACCAACAAACCAACAAACCAACAAACCAACAAACGAACAAACCAACAAACCAACGAACTAAGTCACCAACAAACAAACAAACCTACAAACCAACAAACCAACAAACCAACAAACCAACAAAACAACAAACCAACAAACCGCAAAACCAACAAACCAAAAAACCAACAAACCAACAAACCAACAAATCAACAAATCAACAAAACAACAAACCAAAAAACCAGCAAACCAACAAACCAACAAATCAGCAAACCAACAAACAAACAAACCAACAAACCAACAAACCAACAAGACAACAAACGAACAAACCAACAAGCCAACAAACCAACAAACCAACAAACGAATAAACCAACTAACCAACAAACCAACAAACCAACAAACCAACAAACCAACAAAACAACAAGCGAACAACCCAACAAACCAACAAACCAAGAAACCAATAAACCAACAAACCAACAAGCCAACAAACCAACAAACCACAAAACCAACAAACCACAAAACCAACAAACCAACAAATCAACAAATCAACAAACCAAAAAACCAGCAAACCAACAAACCAACAAACCAACAAACCAACAAACAAACAAACCAACAAACCAAGAAACCAACAAACCAACAAGCCAACAAACGAACAAACAAATAAGCCAACAAAGCAACAAACCAACAAACCAACAAACAAATAAACCAATAACCAACAAACCAACAAACCAATAAACCAACAAACCAAAAAACCAACAAAATAACAAGCGAACAACCCAACAAACCAACAAACCAAGAATACAACAAACCAATAAAACAACAAGCCAACAAACCAACAAACCAACAAATCAACAAACCAACATACCAAGAAGCCAACAAGCGAACAAGCCAACAAACAAACAAACCAATAAACCAACAAACCAACCAACCAAAAAACCAACAAACCAACAAACCAACAAACCAACAAACGAACAAACCAACAAACGAACAAACCAAGAAACCAACAAACTAACAAGCCGACAAACGAAAAAACCAACAAACCAACAAACCAACAAACCAACAAACCAACAAACCAACAAACCAACAATCCAACAAGCCAACAAACCAAAAAACCCACAGGCCAACAAGCCAACAATGCAACAAGCCAACAAACGAACAAACCAACAAACAAACAAACCAACAAACCAACAAACCAACAAACCAACAAACCAACAAACCAACAAACCAACAAACCAACAAACCAACAAACCAACAAACCGACAAACCAACAAACCAACAAACGAACAAACCAACAAACCAACAAACCAAAAAACCAACAAACCAACAAACCAACAAACCAACAAACGAACAAACCAACAAACCAACGAACCAAAAAACCAACAAACCAACAAACCAACAAACCAACAAACCAACAAAACAACAAACCAACAAACCACAAAACCAACAAACCAAAAAACCAACAAACCAACAAATCAACAAATCAACAAAACTACAAACCAAAAAACCAGCAAACCAACAAACCAACAAACCAACAAACCAATAAACCAACAAACCAACAAACAAACAAACCAACAAACCAACAAACCAACAAACCAACAAACCAACAAGCCAACAAGCCAACAAACGAACAAACAAACAAGCCAACAAACCAACAAACCAACAAACAAATAAACCAACTAACCAACAAACCAACAAACCAACAAACCAACAAACCAACAAGCGAACAACCCAACAAACCAACAAACCAAGAAACCAACAAACCAACAAACCAACAAACCAACAAGCCAAAAAACCAACAAACCAACAAATAAACAAACCAACATACCAAGAAGCCAACAAGCGAACAAGCCAACAAACAAAAAAACCAATAAACGAACAAACCAACAAACCAACAAACGAACAAACCAACAAACCAACAAACTAACAAACAAACAAGCCAACAAACGAACAAACC
This sequence comes from Atherix ibis, assembly GCA_958298945.1. NCBI lineage: Eukaryota > Metazoa > Arthropoda > Insecta > Diptera > Athericidae > Atherix > Atherix ibis. The sequence continues at coordinate 87,185,663 of OY282608.1, read as the reverse complement.
AACAAACCAACAAACCAAGTTACCAACAAACCAACAAACCAACAAACCAACAAACCAACAAGCCAACAAACGAACAAACCAAAAAGCCAGCAAACCAACAAACCAACAAACCAACAAACCAACAAACAAATAAACCAACTTACCAACAAACCAACAAACCAACAAACCAACAAACCAACAAACCAAAAAGCGAACAACCCAACAAACCAACAAACCAAGAAACCAACAAACCAACAAACCAACAAACCAACAAGCCAACAAACCAACAAACCAACAAATCAACAAACCAACATACCAAGAAGCCAACAAGCGAACAAGCGAACAAACAAACAAACCAATAAACCAACAAACCAACAAACCAACAAAATAACAAACCAACAAACGAACAAACCAACAAACCAACAAACCAACAAACCAACAAGCCGACAAACGAAAAAACCAACAAACCAACAAACCAACAAACCAAAAAACCAACAAACCAACAACCCAACAAGCCAACAAACCAAAAAACCCACAAGCCAACAAGCCAACAAACAAACAAGCCAACAAACGAACAAACAAACAAACCAACAAACCAACAAACCAACAAACCAACAAACCAACAAACCAACAAACCAACAAACCAACAAACAAACAAACCAACAAACCAACAAACCAACAAACCAACAAACCAACAAACGAACAGACCAACAAACCAACAAACCAACAAACCAACAAACAAACAAATCAATAAACAAACGAACCAAGTCACCAACAAACAAACTAACCTACAAACCAACAAACCAACAAACCAACAAACCAACAAACCAACAAAACAACAAACCAACAAACCACAAAACCAACAAACCAAAAAACCAACAAACCAACAAATGAACAAATCAACAAAACAACAAACCAAAAAACCAGCAAACCAACAAACCAACAAACCAGCAAACCAACAAACAAACAAACCAACAAACGAACAAACCAACAAACCAACAAACCAACAAGCCAACAAACAAACAAACCAACAAGCCAACAAACCAACAAACCAACAAACCAACAAACAAATAAAGCAACTAACCAACAAACCAACAAACCAACAAACCAACAAACCAACAAACCAACAAACCAACAAACCAACAAACCAACAAGCGAACAACCCAACAAACCAACAAACCAAGAAACCAACAAACCAACAAACCAACAAGCCAACAAACCAACAAACCAACAAATCAACAAACCAACATACCAAGAAGCCAACAAGCGAACAATCCAACAAACAAACAAACCAATAAACCAACAAACCAACAAACCAACAAACCAACAAACGAACAAACCAACAAACCAACAAACTAACAAACAAACAAACCAACAAACGAAAAAACCACCAAACCAACAAACCAAGTTACAAACAAACCAACAAACCAACAAACCAACAAACCAACAAACCAACAAACCAACAAACCAACAAACCAACAAACCAACAAACCAACAAACCAACAAACGAACAAACCAACAAACCAACAAACCAACAAACCAACAAAACAACAAACAAACAAACAAACAAACCAAAAAACTTAACAAACCAACAAATCAACAAATCAACAAAACAACAAACCAACAAACCAACAAACCAACAAACCAACAAACCAACAAACGAACAAACCAACAAGCAAACGAATCAAGTCACCAACAAACAAACAAGCCTAGAAACCAACAAACCAACAAACCAACAAACCAACAAAACAACAAACCAACAAATCTCAAAACCAACAAACCAAAAAACCAACAAACCAACAAATCAACAAATCAACATAACAACAAACAAAAAAAACCAGCAAACCAGCAAACCAACAAACCAACAAACCAACAAACCAACAAACCAACAAACAAACAAACCAACAAACCAACAAACCAACAAACCAACAAGCCAACAAACGAACAAACCAACAAGCCAACAAACCAACAAACCAACAAACCAACAAACCAACAAACAAATAAACCAACTAACCAACAAACCAACAAACCAACAAAACCAACAAACCAACAAGCGAACAACCCAACAAACCAACAAACCAAGAAACCAACAAACCAACAAACCAACAAGCCAACAAACCAACGAATCAAGTCACCAACAAACAAACAAGCCTACAAACCAACAAACCAACAAACCAACAAACCAACAAAACAACAAACCAACAAATCTCAAAACCAACAAACCAAAAAAACAACAAACCAACAAATCAACAAATCAACAAAACAACAAACCAAAAAAACCAGCAAACCAGCAAACCAACAAACCAACAAACCAACAAACCAACAAACCAACAAACAAACAAACCAACAAACCAACAAACCAACAAACCAACAAGCCAACAAACGAACAAACCAACAAGCCAACAAACCAACAAACAAACAAACCAACAAACCAACAAACCAACAAACCAACAAGCCAACAAACAAACAAACCAACAAGCCAACAAACAAATAAACCAACTAACCAACTAACCAACTAACCAACAAACCAACAAACCAACAAACCAACAAACCAACAAACCAACAAGCGAACAACCCAACAAACCAACAAACCAACAAACCAACAAACCAACAAACCAACAAGCCAACAAACCAAAAAAAAGCCAACAAACCAACAAACCAACAAACCAACAAACGAACAAACCAACAAACCAACGAAACAAGTCACCAACAAACAAACAAGCCTACAAACCAACAAGCGAACAACCCAACAAACCAACAAACCAAGAAACCAACAAACCAACAAACCAACAAGCCAACAAACCAACAAACCAACAAATCAACAAACCAACATACCAAGAAGCCAACAAGCGAACAAGCCAACAAACAAACAAACCAATAAACCAACAAACCAACAAACCAACAAACGAACAAACCAACAAACCAACAAACCAACAAACTAACAAACAAACAAACCAACAAACGAACAAACCAACAAACCAACAAACCAAGTTACCAACAAACCAACAAACCAACAAACCAACAAACCAACAAACCAACAAACAAACAAGCCAACAAACCAACAAACCAACAAACCAACAAAACAACAAACCAACAAACCAACAAACCAACAAACCAACAAAAGAATAAACACACTAACCAACAAACCAACAAACCAACAAACCTACAAACCAACAAACAAACAAGCCAACAAACCAACAAACCAACAAATCAACAAACCAACATACCAACAAGCCAACAAGCGAACAAGCCAACAAACAAACAAACCAATAAACCAACAAACCAACAAACCAACAAACGAACAAACCAACAAACCAATAAACTAACAAACAAACAAATCAACAAACCAACAAACCAACAAACCAACAAACCAAGTTACCAACAAACCAACAAACCAACAAACCAACAAACCAACAAACCAACAAACCAACAAACCAACAAACCAACAAACCAACAAACCAACAAGCCAACAAACCAACAAACCAACAAACCAACAAACCAACAAACCAACAAACCAACAAAACAACAAACCAACAAACGAACAAACCAACAAACCAACAAACCAACAAACCAACAAACCAACAAACCAACAAACGAACAAATCAACAAACCAACGAACCACGTCACCAACAAACAAACTAACCTACAAACCAACAAACCAACAAACCAACAAACCAACAAAACAACAAACCAACAAACCACAAAACCAACAAACCAAAAAACCAACAAACTAACAAATGAACAAATCAACAAAACAACAAACCAAAAAACCAGCAAACCAACAAACCAACAAACCAACAAACAAACAAACCAACAAACCAACAAACCAACAAACCAACAAACGAACAAACCAACAAGCCAACAAACCAACAAACCAACAAACAAATAAAGCAACTAACCAACAAACCAACAAACCAACAAACCAACAAACCAACAAACCAACAAGCGAACAACCCAACAAACCAACAAACCAAGAAACCAACAAACCAACAAACCAACAAGCCAACAAACCAACAAACCAACAAATCAACAAACCAACATACCAAGAAGCCAACAAGCGAACAAGCCAACAAACAAACAAACCAATAAACCAACAAACCAACAAACCAACAAACGAACAAACCAACAAACAAACAAACTAACAAACAAACAAACAAACAAACCAACAAACGAACAAACCAACAAACCAACAAACCAAGTTACCAACAAACCAACAAACCAACAAACCAACAAACCAACAAACCAACAAACCAACAAACCAACAAACCAACAAACCAACAAACCAACAAACCAACAAACCAACAAACCAACAAACCAACAAACCAACAAACGAACAAACCAACAAACCAACAAACCAACAAACCAACAAACCAACAAAACAACAAACAAACAAACAAACAAACCAAAAAACCAACAAACCAGCAAATCAACAAATCAACAAAACAACAAACCAACAAACCAACAAACCAACAAACCAACAAACGAACAAACCAACAAACCAACGAATCTAGTCACCAACAAACAAACAAGCATACAAACCAACAAACCAACAAACCAACAAACCAACAAACCAACAAAACAACAAACCAACAAATCTCAAAACCAACAAACCAAAAAACAAACAAACCAACAAATCAACAAATCAACAAAACAACAAACCAAAAAAACCAGCAAACCAGCAAACCAACAAACCAGCAAACCAACAAACCAACAAACCAATAAACCAATAAACCAACAAACCAACAAACAAACAAACCAACAAACCAACAAACCAACAAACCAACAAGCCAACAAACGAACAAACCAACAAGCCAACAAACCAACAAACCAACAAACCAACAAACAAATAAACCAACTAACCAACAAACCAACAAACCAACAAACCAAAAAACCAACAAGCGAACAACCCAACAAACCAACAAACCAAGAAACCAACAAACCAACAAACCAACAAACCAACAAGCCAACAAACTAACGAATCAAGTCACCAACAAACAAACAAGCCTACAAACCAACAAACCAACAAACCAACAAAACAACAAAACAACAAACCAACAAATCTCAAAACCAACAAACCAAAAAACCAACAAACCAACAAATCAACAAATCAACAAAACAACAAACCAAAAAAACCAGCAAACCAGCAAACCAACAAACCAACAAACCAACAAACCAACAAACAAACAAACCAACAAACCCACAAACCAACAAACCAACAAGCCAACAAACGAACAAACCAACAAGCCAACAAACCAACAAACAAACAAACCAACAAACCAACAAACCAACAAACCAACAAGCCAACAAACGAACAAACCAACAAGCCAACAAACAAATAAACCAACTAACCAACAAACCAACAAACCAACAAACCAACAAACCAACAAACCAACAAGCGAACAACCCAACAAACCAACAAACCAAGAAACCAACAAACCAACAAACCAACAAGCCAACAACCCAACAAAAAGCAAACAAACCAACAAACCAACAAATCAACAAACGAACAAGCCAACAAACCAACGAATCAAGTCACCAACAAACAAACAAGCCTACAAACCACAAGCGAACAACCCAACAAACTAACAAACCAAAAAACCAACAAACCAACAAGCCAACAAACCAACAAACCAACAAATCAACAAACCAACATACCAAGAAGCCAACAAGCGAACAAGCCAACAAACAAACAAACCAATAAACCAACAAACCAACAAACCAACAAACCAACAAACGAACAAACCAACAAACCAACAAACTAACAAACAAACAAACCAACAAACGAACAAACCAACAAACCAACAAACCAAGTTACCAACAAACCAATAAACCAACAAACCAACAAACCAACAAACCAACAAACAAACAAGCCAACAAACGAACAAACAAACAAACCAACAAAACAACAAACCAACAAACAAACAAACCAACAAACAAATAAACACAATAACCAACAAACCAACAAACCAACAAACCAACAAACCAACAAGCCAACAAACCAACAAACCAACAAATCAACAAACCAACATACCAAGAAGCTAACAAGCGAACAAGCCAACAAACAAACAAACCAATAAACCAACAAACCAACAAACCAACAAACGAACAAACCAACAAACCAACAAACTAACAAACAAACAAACCAACAAACGAACAAACCAACAAACCAAGTTACCAACAAACCAACAAACCAACAAACCAACAAACCAACAAACCAACAAACCAACAAACCAACAAACCAACAAACCAACAAACCAACAAACCAACAAACAAATAAACCAACTAACCAACAAACCAACAAACCAACAAACCAACAAACCAACAAGCCAACAAACCAACAAACCAACAAATCAACAAACCAACATACCAAGAAGCCAACAAGCGAACAAGCCAACAAACAAACAAACCAATAAACCAACAAACCAACAAACCAACAAACGAACAAACCAACAAACCAACAAACTAACAAACAAACAAACAAACAAACCAACAAACGAACAAATCAACAAACCAGCAAACCAACAAACCAACAAACCAACAAACCAACAAACCAACAAACCAACAAACCAACAAACCAACAAACCAACAAACGAACAAACCAACAAACCAACAAACGAACAAACCAACAAACCAACAAACCAACAAACCAACAAACCAACAAACCAACAAATGAACAAACCAACAAACAAACAAACAAACAAACCAACAAACCAACAAACCAACAAACCAACAAACCAGCAAACCAACAAACCAACAAACCAACAAACCAACAAACCAACAAACCAACAAACGAACAAACAAACAAACAAACAAACCAACAAACCAACAAACCAACGAACCAACAAACGAACAAACCAACAAACCAACAAACGAACAAACCAACAAACCAACAAACCAACAAACCAACAAACCAACAAACCAACAAACCAACAAACCAACAAACCAACAAACCAACAAACGAACAAACAAACAAACAAACAAACCAACAAACCAACAAACCAACGAACCAACAAACGAACAAACCAACAAACCAACAAACGAACAAACCAACAAACCAACAAACCAACAAACCAACAAACCAACAAACCAACAAATGAACAAACCAACAAACCAACAAACCAACAAACCAACAAACCAACAAACAAACAAACAAACAAACCAACAAACGAACAAACCAACAAACCAACGAATCAAGTCACCAACAAACAAACAAGCCTACAAACCAACAAACCAACAAACCAACAAACCAACAAAACAACAAACCAACAAACCTCAAAACCAACAAACCAAAAAACCAACAAACCAACAAACCAACAAACCAACAAACCAACAAGCCAACAAACCAACAAGCCAACAAGCTAACAAACCAACAAGCCAACGAACCAACAAGCCAACAAGTTAACAAACCAACAAACAAACGAACCAACAAACCAACAAGCCAACAAACCAACAAGCCAACAAGCCAACAAACCAACAAACCAACAAACCAACAAACCAACAAACCAACAAACCAACAAGCGAACAACCCAACAAACCAACAAATCAACAAATCAACAAACCAACATACCAAGAAGCCAACAAGCGAACAAGCCAACAAACAAACAAACCAATAAACCAACAAACCAACAAACCAACAAACCAACAAACAAATAAACCAACTAACGAACAAACCAACAAACCAACAAACCAACAAACTAACAAGCCAACAAACCAACAAACCAACAAATCAACAAACCAACATACCAAGAAGCCAACAAGCGAACAAGCCAACAAACAAACTAACTAATAAACCAACAAACCAACAAACCAACAAACGAACAAACTAACAAACAAACAAACCAACAAACGAACAAACCAACAAACCAGCAAACCAAGTTACCAACAAACCAACAAACCAACAAACCAACAAACCAACAAACCAACAAACCAACAAACCAACAAACCAACAAACCAACAAACCAACAAACCAACAAACGAACAAACCAACAAACCAACAAACCAACAAACCAACAAACCAACAAACCAACAAACCAACAAACCAACAAACCAACAAACAAACAAACAAACAAACCAACAAACCAACAAACCAACAAACGAACCAACCAACAAACCAACAAACGAACAAACCAACAAACCAACAAACCAACAAACCAACAAACCAACAAACCAACAAACCAACAAACCAAAAAACCAACAAACCAGCAAACCAACAAACCAACAAACCAACAAACCAACAAACCAAAAAACCAAAAAATCAACAAACCAACAAGCCAACAAACCAACAAACCAACAAACCAACAAACGAACAAACAAACAAACAAACAAACAAACATTCGAACAAACGAACAAACCAACAAACCAACAAACCAACATACCAACAAACCAACAAACCAACAAACCAACAAACCAACAAGCCAACAAACGAACAAACCACCAAGCCAACAAAACAACAAACCAACAAACCAACAAACAAATAAACCAACAAACAAACAAACCAACAAACCAACAAACCAACAAACCCTCAAACCAACAAACCAACAAACCAACAAGCGAACAACCCAACAAACCAACAAACCAAGAAACCAACAAACCAACAAACCAACAAGCCAACAAACCAACAAACTAACAAATCAACAAACCAACATACCAAGAAGCCAACAAGCGAACAAGCCAACAAACAAACAAACCAATAAACCAACAAACCAACAAACCAACAAACGAACAAACGAACAAACCAACAAACCAACAAACCAACAAACTAACAAACAAACAAACCAACAAACGAACAAACCAACAAACCAACAAACCAAGTTACCCACAAACCAACAAATTAACAAGCCAGCAAACCAGCAAACCAACAAACCGACAAACCAACAAACCAACAAACCAACAAACCAACAAACCAACAAACGAACAAACCAACAAACCAACAAACCAACAAACCAACAAACCAACAAACCAACAAACAAACAAACAAACAAACAAACAAACCAACAAACCAACAAACCAACAAACCAACAAACCAACAAACCAACAAACGAACAAACCAACAAACGAACAAACCAACAAACCAACAAACCAACAAACCAACAAACCAACAAACCAACAAACCAACAAACCAAGTAATCAACAAACCAACAACCCAAAAAACCAACAAACCAACAAACCAACAAAGCAACAAACCAACAAACGAACAAAACAACAAACCAACAAACCAACAAGCCAACAAACCAACAAACCAACAAACCAACAAACAAATAAACCAACTAACCAACAAACCAACAAACCAACAAACCAACAAACAACAAACCAACAAGCCAACAAACCAACAAACCAACAAATCAACAAACCAATATACCAAGAAGCCAACAAGCGAACAAGCCAACAAACAAACAAAACAATAAACCAACAAACCAACAAACCAACAAACGAACAAACCAACAAACCAACAAACTAACAAACAAACAAACCAACAAACGAACAAACCAACAAACCAACAAACCAAGTTACCAACAAACCAACAAACCAACAAACCAACAAACCAACAAACCAACAAACCAACAAACCAACAAACCAACAAACCAACAAACCAACAAACCAACAAACGAACAAACCAACAAACCAACAAACCAACAAACCAACAAACCAACAAACCAACAAAGAAACAAACAAACAAACCAACAAACCAACAAACGAACAAACCAACAAACCAACAAACCAACAAACCAACAAACCAACAAACCAACAAACCAAGTAATCAACAAACCAACAAACCAAAAAACCAACAAACCAGCAAACCAACAAACCAACAAACCAACAAACAAACAAACCAACAAACTAAAAAACCAACAAACCAACAAACCAACAAACCAACAAACGAACAAACAAACAAACAAACAAACAAACAAACATACGAACAAACGAACAAACGAACAAACCAACAAACCAACAAACCAACAAACCAACAAACCAACAAACCAACAAACCAACAAGCCAGCAAACGAACAAACCAACAAGCCAAGAAACCAACAAACCAACAAACCAACAAACAAATAAACCAACAAACAAACAAACAAACAAACCAACAAACCAACAAACCAACAAACCAACAAACCAACAAACCAACAAGCGAACAACCCAACAAACCAACAAACCAAGACACCAAGAGACCAACAAACCAACAAGCCAACAAACCAACAAACCAACAAATCAACAAACCAACATACCAAGAAGCCAACAAGCGAACAAGCCAACAAACAAACAAACCAATAAACCAACAAACCAACAAACCAACAAACCAACAAACGAACAAACCAACAAACCAACAAACTAACAAACAAACAAACCAACAAACGAACAAACCAACAAACCAACAAACCAAGTTACCAACAAACCAACAAATTAACAAACCAACAAACCAACAAACCAACAAACCAACAAACCAACAAACCAACAAACCAACAAGCCAACAAACCAACAAACCAACAAATTAACAAACGAACAAACCAACAAACCAACAAACCAACAAACCAACAAACCAACAAACAAACAAACAAACAAACCAATAAACCAACAAACCAAGTAATCAACAAACCAACAACCCAAAAAACCAACAAACCAACAAACCAACAAACCAACAAACCAACAAACGAACAAAACAACAAACCAACAAACCAACAAGCCAACAAACCAACAAACCAACAAACCAACAAACAAATAAACCAACTAACCAACAAACCAACAAACCAACAAACCAACAAACAAACAAACCAACAAGCCAACAAACCAACAAACCAACAAATCAACAAACCAATATACCAAGAAGCCAACAAGCGAACAAGCCAACAAACAAACAAAACAATAAACCAACAAACCAACAAACCAACAAACGAACAAACCAACAAACCAACAAACTAACAAACAAACAAACCAACAAACCAACAAACCAAGTTACCAACAAACCAACAAACCAACAAACCAACAAACCAACAAACCAACAAACCAACAAACCAACAAACCAACAAACCAACAAACGAACAAACCAACAAACCAACAAACCAACAAACCAACAAACCAACAAACCAACAAACCAACAAAGAAACAAACAAACAAACCAACAAACCAACAAACCAACAAACGAACAAACCAACAAACCAACAAACCAACAAACCAACAAACCAAGTAATCAACAAACCAACAAACCAAAAAACCAACAAACCAGCAAACCAACAAACCAACAAACCAACAAACAAACAAACCAACAAACCAAAAAACCAACAAACCAACAAACCAACAAACCAACAAACGAACAAACAAACAAACAAACAAACAAACAAACATACGAACAAACGAACAAACCAACAAACCAACAAACCAACAAACCAACAAACCAACAAACCAACAAACCAACAAACCAACAAGCCAGCAAACGAACAAACCAACAAGCCAAGAAACCAACAAACCAACAAACCAACAAACAAATAAACCAACAAACAAACAAACCAACAAACCAACAAACCAACAAACCAACAAACCAACAAACCAACAAACCAACAAGCGAACAACCCAACAAACCAACAAACCAAGACACCAAGAGACCAACAAACCAACAAGCCAACAAACCAACAAACCAACAAATCAACAAACAAACATACCAAGAAGCCAACAAGCGAACAAGCCAACAAACAAACAAACCAATAAACCAACAAACCAACAAACCAACAAACGAACAAACAGACAAACCAACAAACTAACAAACAAACAAACCAACAAACGAACAAACCAACAAACCAACAAACCAAGTTACCAACAAACCAACAAATTAACAAACCAACAAACCAACAAACCAACAAACCAACAAACCAACAAACCAACAAACCAACAAACCAACAAATTAACAAACGAACAAACCAACAAACCAACAAACCAACAAACCAACAAACCAACAAACAAACAAACAAACAAACCAGCAAACCAACAAACCAACAAACCAACAAACCAACAGCCCAACAAACGAACAAACCAACAAACGAACAAACCAACAAACCAACAAACCAACAAACCAACAAACCAACAAACCAAGTAATCAACAAACCAACAAACCAAAAAACCAACAAAACAGCAAACCAACAAACCAACAAACCAACAAACCAACAAACCAACAAACCAACAAACCAACAAACCAACAAACCAACAACCCAACAAGCCAACAAATGAAAAAACCCACAAGCCAACAAGCCAACAAACCAACAAGCCAACAAAGGAACAAACCAACAAACAAACAAACCAACAAAACAACAAACCAACAAACCAACAAACCAACAAACCAACAAACCAACAAACCAACAAACCAACACACCAACAAACCAACAAACCAACAAACCAACAAACCAACAAACCAACAAACCAACAAACCAACAAACGAACAAACCAACAAACCAACAAACCAACAAACCAACAAACCAACAAAACAACAAACGAACAAACCAACGAACTACCGAACCAAGTCACCAAAAAACAAACAAACCTACAAACCAACAAACCAACAAACCAACAAACCAACAAAACAACAAACTAACAAACCACAAAACCAACAAACCAAAAAACCAACAAACTAACAAATCAACAAATCAACAAAACAACAAACCAAAAAACCAGCAAACCAACAAACTAACAAATCAACAAACCAACAAACAAACAAAAACAAACAAACCAACAAACCAACAAACCAACAAGCCAACAAACGAACAAACCAACAAGCCAACAAACCAACCAACCAACAAACCAACAAACAAATAAACCAACTAACCAACAAACCGACAAACCAACAAACCAACAAACCAACAAACCAACAAACCAACAAACGAACAAACCTACAAACCAACAAACCAACAAACGAACAAACCAACAAACCAACAAATCAACAAACAAACAAACAAACAAACCAACGAACCAACAAACCAACAAACCAACAAACCAACAAACCAACAAACCAACAAACCAACAAACCAACAAACCAACAAACCAACAAACCAAGTAATCAACAAACCAACAAACCAAAAAACCAACAAACCTGCAAACCAACAAACCAACAAGCCAACAAGCCAACAAACCAACAAGCCAACAAACAAACAAACCAACAAACCAACAAACCAACAAACCAACAAACCAACAAACCAACAAACCAACAAACTAACAAACCAACAAACCAACAAACCAACAAACCAACAAACGAACAAACCAACAAACCAACAAACCAACAAACCAACAAACCAACAAACCAACAAACAAACAAACAAACAAACCAACAAAACAACAAACCAACAAACCAACAAACGAACAAACCAACAAACCAAAAAACGAACAAACCAACAAACGAACAAACCAACAAACAAACAAACCAACAAACCAACAAACCAACAAACAACAAACCAACAAACCAACAAACGAACAAACCAACAAACCAACAAACCAACAAACCAACAAACCAACAAACAAACAAACAAACAAACCAACAAAACAACAAACCAACAAACGAACAAACCAACAAACCAACAAACCAACAAACCAACAAACCAAGTAATCAACAAACCAACAAACCAAAAAACCAACAAACCAGCAAACCAACAAACCAACAAACCAACAAACAAACAAACCAACAAACCAAAAAACCAACAAACCAACAAACCAACAAACCAACAAACGAACAAACAAACAAACAAACAAACAAACAAACATACGAACAAACGAACAAACCAACAAACCAACAAACCAACAAACCAACAAACCAACAAACCAACAAACCAACAAACCAACAAGCCAGCAAACGAACAAACCAACAAGCCAAGAAACCAACAAACCAACAAACCAACAAACAAATAAACCAACAAACAAACAAACCAACAAACCAACAAACCAACAAACCAACAAACCAACAAACCAACAAACCAACAAGCGAACAACCCAACAAACCAACAAACCAAGACACCAAGAGACCAACAAACCAACAAGCCAACAAACCAACAAACCAACAAATCAACAAACAAACATACCAAGAAGCCAACAAGCGAACAAGCCAACAAACAAACAAACCAATAAACCAACAAACCAACAAACCAACAAACGAACAAACAGACAAACCAACAAACTAACAAACAAACAAACCAACAAACGAACAAACCAACAAACCAACAAACCAAGTTACCAACAAACCAACAAATTAACAAACCAACAAACCAACAAACCAACAAACCAACAAACCAACAAACCAACAAACCAACAAACCAACAAATTAACAAACGAACAAACCAACAAACCAACAAACCAACAAACCAACAAACCAACAAACAAACAAACAAACAAACCAGCAAACCAACAAACCAACAAACCAACAAACCAACAGCCCAACAAACGAACAAACCAACAAACGAACAAACCAACAAACCAACAAACCAACAAACCAACAAACCAACAAACCAAGTAATCAACAAACCAACAAACCAAAAAACCAACAAAACAGCAAACCAACAAACCAACAAACCAACAAACCAACAAACCAACAAACCAACAAACCAACAAACCAACAAACCAACAACCCAACAAGCCAACAAATGAAAAAACCCACAAGCCAACAAGCCAACAAACCAACAAGCCAACAAAGGAACAAACCAACAAACAAACAAACCAACAAAACAACAAACCAACAAACCAACAAACCAACAAACCAACAAACCAACAAACCAACAAACCAACACACCAACAAACCAACAAACCAACAAACCAACAAACCAACAAACCAACAAACCAACAAACCAACAAACGAACAAACCAACAAACCAACAAACCAACAAACCAACAAACCAACAAAACAACAAACGAACAAACCAACGAACTACCGAACCAAGTCACCAAAAAACAAACAAACCTACAAACCAACAAACCAACAAACCAACAAACCAACAAAACAACAAACTAACAAACCACAAAACCAACAAACCAAAAAACCAACAAACTAACAAATCAACAAATCAACAAAACAACAAACCAAAAAACCAGCAAACCAACAAACTAACAAATCAACAAACCAACAAACAAACAAAAACAAACAAACCAACAAACCAACAAACCAACAAGCCAACAAACGAACAAACCAACAAGCCAACAAACCAACCAACCAACAAACCAACAAACAAATAAACCAACTAACCAACAAACCGACAAACCAACAAACCAACAAACCAACAAACCAACAAACCAACAAACGAACAAACCTACAAACCAACAAACCAACAAACGAACAAACCAACAAACCAACAAATCAACAAACAAACAAACAAACAAACCAACGAACCAACAAACCAACAAACCAACAAACCAACAAACCAACAAACCAACAAACCAACAAACCAACAAACCAACAAACCAACAAACCAAGTAATCAACAAACCAACAAACCAAAAAACCAACAAACCTGCAAACCAACAAACCAACAAGCCAACAAGCCAACAAACCAACAAGCCAACAAACAAACAAACCAACAAACCAACAAACCAACAAACCAACAAACCAACAAACCAACAAACCAACAAACTAACAAACCAACAAACCAACAAACCAACAAACCAACAAACGAACAAACCAACAAACCAACAAACCAACAAACCAACAAACCAACAAACCAACAAACAAACAAACAAACAAACCAACAAAACAACAAACCAACAAACCAACAAACGAACAAACCAACAAACCAAAAAACGAACAAACCAACAAACGAACAAACCAACAAACAAACAAACCAACAAACCAACAAACCAACAAACAACAAACCAACAAACCAACAAACGAACAAACCAACAAACCAACAAACCAACAAACCAACAAACCAACAAACAAACAAACAAACAAACCAACAAAACAACAAACCAACAAACCAACAAACGAACAAACCAACAAACCAAAAAACGAACAAACCAACAAACAAACAAACCAACAAACCAACAAACCAACAAACAACAAACCAAGTAATCAACAAACCAACAAACCAAAAAACCAACAAACCAGCAAACCAACAAACCAGCAAACCAACAAACCAACAAACAAACAAACCAACAAACCAAAAAACCAACAAACCAACAAACCAACAAACCAACAAAACAACAAACAAACAAACAAACAAACAAACGAACAAACGAACAAACCAACAAACAAACCAACCAACAAACCAACAAAACAACAAACCAACAAACTAACAAACCAACAAACCAACAAACCAACAAACCAACAAACCAACAAACCAACAAACAAATAAACCAACAAACCAACAAACCAACAAACCAACAAACCAACAAACCAACAAACCAACAAACCAACAAACCAACAAACCAACAAACCAACAAACGAACAAACCAACAAACCAACAAACCAACAAAAAAAGAAACCAACAAACCAAGAAACCAACAAGCCAACAAGCCAACAAACCAACAAGCCAACAAACAAACAAACCAACAAACCAACAAACCAACAAACCAACAAACCAACAAACGAACAAACCAACAAACCAACAAACCAACAAGCAAATAAACCAACAAACCAATAAACCAACAAACCAACAAATCAACAAACCAACAAACCAACAAACGAATAAACCAACAAACGAACAAACGAACAAACGAACAAACCAACAAACCAACAAACCAACAAACAAACAAACAAACAAACCAACAAACCAACAAACCAACAAACCAACAAACCAACAAACCAACAAACCAACAAACCAACAAACCAAGTAATCAACAAACCAACAAACCAAAAAACCAACAAACCAGCAAACCAACAAAGCAACAAACCAACAAACAAACAAACCAACAAAGCAAAAAACCAATAAACCAACAAACCACCAAACCAACAAACCAACAAACCAACAAATAAACAAACAAACAAACAAACAAACGAACAAACGAACAAACCAACAAACCAACAAACCAACAAACCAACAAACCAACAAACCAACAAAACAACAAACCAACAAACTAACAAATCAACAAACCAACAAACAAACAAACCAACAAACCAACAAACCAACAAACAAATAAACCAACAAACAAACAAACCAACAAACCAACAAACCAACAAACCAACAAACCAACAAACCAACAAACCAAAAAACGACCAAACCAACAAACAAACAAACCAACAAACCAACAAACCAACAAACCAACAAACCAAGTAAGCAACAAACCAACAAACCAAAAAACCAACAAACCAACAAAACAACAAACCAACAAACTAACAAACCAACAAACCAACAAAGCAACAAGCCAACAAACCAACAAACCAACAAACCAACAAACCAACAAACAAACAAACAAACAAACCAATAAAACAACAAACCAACAAACGAACAAACCAACAAACCAAAAAACGAACAAACCAACAAACCAACAAACCAACAAACCAACAAACCAACAAACCAACAAACCAACAAACCAAGTAATCAACAAACCAACAAACCAAAAAACCAACAAACCAGCAAACCAACAAACCAACAAACCAACAAACCAACAAACAAACAAACCAACAAACCAAAAAACCAACAAACCAACAAACCAACAAACCAACAAAACAACAAACAAACAAACAAACAAACAAACAAACAAACAAACAAACCAACCAACAAACCAACAAAACAACAAACCAACAAACTAACAAACCAACAAACCAACAAACCAACAAACCAACAAACCAACAAACCAACAAACCAACAAACAAATAAACCAACAAACCAAACAACCAACAAACCATCAAACCAACAAACCAACAAACCAACAAACCAACAAACCAACAAACGAACAAGCCAACAAACCAACAAACCAACAAGCAAAAAAGCCAACAAACCAATAAAACAACAAACCAACAAACCCAAAACGAACAAACAAATAAACTAACAAACCAACAAACCATCAAACCAACAAACCAACAAACCAACAAACCAACAAACCAACAAACAAACAAACCAACAAACCAACAAACAAACATACCAACAAACAAACAAGCCAACAAGCCAACCAGCCAAAAAACCAACAAGTCAACAACCGAACAAACCAACAAACAAACAAACCAACAAACCAACAAACCAACAAACCAAAAAGCCAAAAAACCAACAAGCCAACAAACCAACAAACGAACAAACGAACAAACCAACAAACCAACAAACCAACAAACCAAAAAACCAACAAACAAACAAACTAACAAACCAACAAACCATCAAACCAACAAACCAACAAACCAACAAACCAACAAACCAACAAACAAACAAACCAACAAACCAACAAACAAACATACCAACAAACAAACAAGCCAACAAGCCAACCAGCCAAAAAACCAACAAGTCAACAACCGAACAAACCAACAAACAAACAAACCAACAAACCAACAAACCAACAAACCAAAAAGCCAAAAAACCAACAAGCCAACAAACCAACAAAAAAACAAACAAACAAACCAACAAACCAACAAACCAACAAACCAACAAACCAACAGACCAACAGACCAACAAACCAACAAACCAACAAACCAACAAACCAACAAACCAACAAACCAACAAACCAACAAACCATCAAACCAACAAACCAACAAACCAACAAACCAACAAGCCAACAAGCCAACAAACCAACAAGCCAACAAACAAACAAACCAACAAACCAACTAACCAACAAAATAACAAACCAACAAACCAACAAAACAACAAACCAACAAACCAACAAACCAACAAACCAACAAACCAACAAACCAACAAACCAACAAACCAACAAACCAACAAACCAACAAGCCAACAAACCAACAAACCAACAAACCAACAAAATAAAAAACCAACAAACCAACAAACCAACAAACCAATAAACCAGCAAATCAACAAACCAACAAACCAACAAACCAACAAATCAACAAACCAACAAACAAACATACCAACAAACCAACAAGCCAATAAGCCAGCAAGCCAAAAAACCAATAAGCCAACAACCGAACAAACCAACAAACAAACAAACAAACAAACCAACAAACCAGCAAGCCAAAAACCCAAGAAGCTAACAAACCAACAAACAAACAAACCAACAAAACAACAAACCAACAAACCAACAAACCAACAAACCAACAAACCAACAGACCATCAACCAACAAACCAACAAACCAACACACCAACAAACCAACACACCAACAAACCAACAAACCAACAAACCAACAAACCAACAAACCAACAAACCAACAAACAAACAAGCCAACAAGCCAACAAACCAACAAGCCAACAAACCAACAAACCAACAAACCAACAAACCAACAAACTAACAAACCAACAAACCAACAAACCAACAAATCAACAAACCAACAAACCAACAAACCAACAAACCAAAAAACCAACAAACCAACAAACCAACAAACCAACAAACCAACAAACCAACAAACCAACAAACCAACAAACCAACAAACCAACAAACAAACATACCAACAAACCAACAAGCCAACAAGCCAACAAGCCAAAAAACCAATAAGCCAGCAACCAAACAAACCAACAAACAAACAAACCAACAAACCAACAAACCAACAAACAAACAAACCAAAAAACCAAGAAGCCAACAAACCAACAAACAAACAAACCAACAAAACAACTAACCAACAAACCAACAAACCAACAAACCAACAGACCATCAAACCAACAAACCAGCAAACCAACACACCAACAAACCAACAAACCAACAAACTAACAAACCAACAAACCAACAAACCAACAAACCAACAAACCAACAACCCAACAAGCCAAGAAACCAACAACCCAACAAACCAACAAACCAACAAACCAACAAACCAACAAACCAACAAACCAACAAACCAACAAGCCAACAAACCAAAAAACCAAAAAACCAACAAACCAACAAACCAACAAACCAACAAACCAAAAAACCAAAAAACCAACAAACCAACAAACCAAGAAACCAACAAACCAACAAACCAACAAACCAACAAGCCAACAAATTAAAAAACCAACAAGCCAACAAACCAACAAACCAACAAACCAACAAACCAACAAACCAACAAACGAACAAACCAACAAACCAAAAAACCAACAAATGAACAAACCAACAAACCAACAAACCAACAAACCAACAAACCAACAAACCAACAAACCAACAAACCAACAAACCAACAAACCAACAAACCAACAGACCAAGTAACCAATAACCCAACAAACCAACAAACCAACAAGCCAACAAGCCAACAAACCAACAAACTAACAAACGAACAAACGAACAAACCAACAAACCAACAAACCAACAAACGAACAAACCAAGAAACGAACAAACCAATAAACCAACAAACCAACAAACCAACAAACCAATAAACGAACAAACCAACAAACCAATAAAACAACAAACCAACAAATCAACAAACCAACAAACCAACAAACGAATAAACCAACAAACGAACAAACGAACAAACCAACAAACCAACAAACCAACAAACAAACAAACAAACAAACCAACAAACCAACAAACCAACAAACCAACAAACCAACAAACCAATTTATCAACAAACCAACAAACCAAAAAACCAACAAACCAGCAAACCAACAAAGAAACAAACCAACAAACAAACAAACCAACAAACCAAAAAACCAATAAACCAACAAACCACCAAACCAACAAACCAACAAACCAACAAATAAACAAACAAACAAACAAACAAACTAACAAATGAACAAACCAACAAACCAACAAACCAACAAACCAACAAAACAACAAACCAACAAACTAACAAACCAACAAACCAACAAACCAACAAACCAACAAACCAACAAACCAACAAACAAATAAACCAACAAACAAACAAACCAACAAACCAACAAACCAACAAACCAACAAACCAACAAACCAACAAACCAACAAACTAACAAACCAACAAACCAACAAACCAACAAACCAACAAACCAACAAACCAACAAACCAATAAGCCAACAAGCCAACAAACCAACAAGCCAACAAACAAACAAACCCACAAACCAACAAACCAACAAACCAACAAACGAACAAACCAACAAACCAACAAACCAACAAGCAAATAAACCAACAGACCAACAAACCAACAAACCAACAAACCAACAAACCAACAAACCAACAAACCAACAAACGAACACACCAACAAACCAACAAACCAACAAACGAACAAACCAACAAACAAACAAATAAACAAACAAACAAACCAAGAAATCAACAAACCAACAAACCAACAAACCAACAACCCAACAAGCCAACAAATGAAAAAACCCACAAGCCAACAAACCAACAAACCAACAAACCAAAAAACGACCAAACCAACAAACCAACAAACCAACAAACCAACAAACCAACAAACCAACAAACCAAGTAATCAACAAACCAACATACCAAAAAACCAACAAAACAACAAACCAACAAACTAACAAACCAACAAACCAACAAACCAACAAGCCAACAAACCAACAAACCAACAAACCAACAAACAAATAAACAAACAAACCAACAAAACAACAAACCAACAAACCAACAAACGAACAAACCAACAAACCAAAAAACGAACAAACCAACAAACCAACAAACCAACAAACCAACAAACCAACAAACCAACAAACCAAGTAATCAACAAACCAACAAACCAAAAAACCAACAAACCAGCAAACCAACAAACCAACAAACCAACAAACCAACAAACAAACAAACCAACAAACCAAAAAACCAACAAACCAACAAACCAACAAACCAACAAAACAACAAACAAACAAACAAACAAACAAACGAACAAACGAACAAACCAACAAACAAACCAACCAACAAACCAACAAAACAACAAACCAACAAACTAATAAACCAACAAACCAACAAACCAACAAACCAACAAACCAACAAACCAACAAACCAACAAACCAACAAACAAATAAACCAACAAACCAACAAACCAACAAACCATCAAACCAACAAACCAACAAACCAACAAACCAACAAACCAACAAACCAACAAACGAACAAACCAACAAACCAACAAACCAACAAACCAAGAAACCAACAAACCAAGAAACCAACAAGCCAACAAGCCAACAAACCAACAAGCCGACAAACAAACAAACCAACAAACTAACAAACCAACAAACCAACAAACCAACAAACC
The DNA here is from genome assembly GCA_958298945.1 of Atherix ibis. Classification (NCBI taxonomy): domain Eukaryota; kingdom Metazoa; phylum Arthropoda; class Insecta; order Diptera; family Athericidae; genus Atherix; species Atherix ibis. The sequence continues at coordinate 87,163,490 of OY282608.1, read as the reverse complement.
AACAAACGAACAAGCCAACAAACCAACAAACCAACAAGCAAATAAGCCAACAAACCAATAAAACAACAAACCAACAAATCAACAAACCAACAAACCAACAAACGAATAAACCAACAAACGAACAAACGAACAAACCAACAAACCAACAAACCAACAAACAAACAAACAAACAAACCAACAAACCAACAAACCAACAAACCAAGTAAGCAACAAACCAACAAACCAAAAAACCAACAAACCAACAAAACAACAAACCAACAAACTAACAAACCAACAAACCAACAAAGCAACAAGCCAACAAACCAACAAACCAACAAACCAACAAACAAACAAACAAACAAACCAACAAAACAACAAACCAACAAACCAACAAACGAACAAACCAACAAACCAAAAAACGAACAAACCAACAAACCAACAAACCAACAAACCAACAAACCAACAAACCAACAAACCAACAAACCAAGTAATCAACAAACCAACAAACCAAAAAACCAACAAACCAGCAAACCAACAAACCAACAAACCAACAAACCAACAAACAAACAAACCAACAAACCAAAAAACCAACAAACCAACAAACCAACAAACCAACAAAACAACAAACAAACAAACAAACAAACAAACGAACAAACAAACAAACCAACCAACAAACCAACAAACGAACAAGCCAACAAACCAACAAACCAACAAGCAAATAAGCCAACAAACCAATAAAACAACAAACCAACAAACCAACAAACCAACAAACCAACAAACCAACAAACCAATTAATCAACAAACCAACAAACCAAAAAAACAACAAACCAGCAAACCAACAAAGCAACAAACCAACAAACAAACAAACCAACAAACCAAAAAACCAATAAACCAACAAACCACCAAATCAACAAACCAACAAACCAACAAATAAACAAACAAACAAACAAACAAACGAACAAACGAAAAAACCAACAAACCAACAAACCAACAAACCAACAAAACAACAAACCAACAAACTAACAAACCAACAAACCAACAAACCAACAAACCTACAAACCAACAAACCAACAAACCAACAAACAAATAAACCAACAAACAAACAAACCAACAAACCAACAAACCAACAAACCAACAAACCAACAAACCAACAAACCAACAAACCAACAAACTAACAAACCAACAAACCAACAAACCAACAAACCAACAAACCAACAAGCCAACAAGCCAACAAACCAACAAGCCAACAAACAAACAAACCCACAAACCAACAAACCAACAAACCAACAAACGAACAAACCAACAAACCAACAAGCAAATAAACCAACAGAACAACAAACCAACAAACTAACAAACCAACAAACCAACAAACCAACAAACCAACAAACCAACAAACGAACAAACCAACAAACCAACAAACCAACAAACGAACAAACCAACAAATAAACAAACAAACAAACCAAGAAATCAACAAACCAACAAACCAACAAACCAACAACCCAACAAGCCAACAAATGAAAAAACCCACAAGCCAACAAGCCAACAAACCAACAAGCCAACAAACGAACAAACCAACAAACAAACAAACCAACAAAACAACAAACCAACAAACCAACAAACCAACAAACCAACAAACCAACAAACCAACAAACCAACAAACCAACAAACCAACAAACCAACAAACCAACAAACCAACAAACGAACAAACCAACAAACCAACAAACCAACAAACCAACAAACCAACAAACCAACAAACCAACAAACGAACAAACCAACGAACTACCGAACCAAGTCACCAACAAACAAACAAACCTACAAACCAACAAACCAACAAACCAACAAACCAACAAAACAACAAACTAACAAACCACAAAACCAACAAACCAAAAAACCAACAAACCAACAAACCAAAAAACGAACAAACCAACAAACCAACAAACCAACAAACCAACAAACCAACAAACCAACAAACCAACAAACCAACAAACCAAGTAATCAACAAACCAACAAACCAAAAAACCAACAAACCAGCAAACCAACAAACTAACAAACCAACAAACCAACAAACCAACAAACCAACAAACGAACAAGCCAACAAACCAACAAACCAACAAGCAAATAAGCCAACAAACCAATAAAACAACAAACCAACAAATCAACAAACCAACAAACCAACAAACGAATAAACCAACAAACGAACAAACGAACAAACCAACAAACCAACAAACCAACAAACAAACAAACAAACAAACCAACAAACCAACAAACCAACAAACCAAGTAAGCAACAAACCAACAAACCAAAAAACCAACAAACCAACAAAACAACAAACCAACAAACTAACAAACCAACAAACCAACAAAGCAACAAGCCAACAAACCAACAAACCAACAAACCAACAAACAAACAAACAAACAAACCAACAAAACAACAAACCAACAAACCAACAAACGAACAAACCAACAAACCAAAAAACGAACAAACCAACAAACCAACAAACCAACAAACCAACAAACCAACAAACCAACAAACCAACAAACCAAGTAATCAACAAACCAACAAACCAAAAAACCAACAAACCAGCAAACCAACAAACCAACAAACCAACAAACCAACAAACAAACAAACCAACAAACCAAAAAACCAACAAACCAACAAACCAACAAACCAACAAAACAACAAACAAACAAACAAACAAACAAACGAACAAACAAACAAACCAACCAACAAACCAACAAACGAACAAGCCAACAAACCAACAAACCAACAAGCAAATAAGCCAACAAACCAATAAAACAACAAACCAACAAACCAACAAACCAACAAACCAACAAACCAACAAACCAATTAATCAACAAACCAACAAACCAAAAAAACAACAAACCAGCAAACCAACAAAGCAACAAACCAACAAACAAACAAACCAACAAACCAAAAAACCAATAAACCAACAAACCACCAAATCAACAAACCAACAAACCAACAAATAAACAAACAAACAAACAAACAAACGAACAAACGAAAAAACCAACAAACCAACAAACCAACAAACCAACAAAACAACAAACCAACAAACTAACAAACCAACAAACCAACAAACCAACAAACCAACAAACCAACAAACCAACAAACCAACAAACAAATAAACCAACAAACAAACAAACCAACAAACCAACAAACCAACAAACCAACAAACCAACAAACCAACAAACCAACAAACTAACAAACCAACAAACCAACAAACCAACAAACCAACAAACCAACAAACCAACAAGCCAACAAGCCAACAAACCAACAAGCCAACAAACAAACAAACCCACAAACCAACAAACCAACAAACCAACAAACGAACAAACCAACAAACCAACAAGCAAATAAACCAACAGAACAACAAACCAACAAACTAACAAACCAACAAACCAACAAACCAACAAACCAACAAACCAACAAACCAACAAACGAACAAACCAACAAACCAACAAACCAACAAACGAACAAACCAACAAATAAACAAACAAACAAACCAAGAAATCAACAAACCAACAAACCAACAAACCAACAACCCAACAAGCCAACAAATGAAAAAACCCACAAGCCAACAAGCCAACAAACCAACAAGCCAACAAACGAACAAACCAACAAACAAACAAACCAACAAAACAACAAACCAACAAACCAACAAACCAACAAACCAACAAACCAACAAACCAACAAACCAACAAACCAACAAACCAACAAACCAACAAACCAACAAACCAACAAAACAACAAACGAACAAACCAACAAACCAACAAACCAACAAACCAACAAACCAACAAACCAACAAACCAACAAACGAACAAACCAACGAACTACCGAACCAAGTCACCAACAAACAAACAAACCTACAAACCAACAAACCAACAAACCAACAAACCAACAAAACAACAAACTAACAAACCACAAAATCAACAAACCAAAAAACCAACAAACCAACAAACCAAAAAACGAACAAACCAACAAACCAACAAACCAACAAACCAACAAACCAACAAACCAACAAACCAACAAACCAAGTAATCAACAAACCAACAAACCAAAAAACCAACAAACCAGCAAACCAACAAACCAACAAACCAACAAACCAACAAACAAACAAACCAACAAACCAAAAAACCAACAAACCAACAAACCAACAAACCAACAAAACAACAAACAAACAAACAAACAAACAAACGAACAAACGAACAAACCAACAAACAAACCAACCAACAAACCAACAAAACAACAAACCAACAAACTAATAAACCAACAAACCAACAAACCAGCAAACCAACAAACCAACAAACCAACAAACCAACAAACCAACAAACAAATAAACCAACAAACCAACAAACCAACAAACCATCAAACCAACAAACCAACAAACCAACAAACCAACAAACCAACAAACCAACAAACGAACAAACCAACAAACCAACAAACCAACAAACCAACAAACCAAGAAACCAACAAACCAAGAAACCAACAAGCCAACAAGCCAACAAACCAACAAGCCAACAAACAAACAAACCAACAAACCAACAAACTAACAAACCAACAAACCAACAAACCAACAAACCAACAAACGAACAAGCCAACAAACCAACAAACCAACAAGCAAATAAGCCAACAAACCAATAAAACAACAAACCAACAAATCAACAAACCAACAAACCAACAAACGAATAAACCAACAAACGAACAAACGAACAAACCAACAAACCAACAAACCAACAAACAAACAAACAAACAAACCAACAAACCAACAAACCAACAAACCAACAAACCAACAAACCAATTAATCAACAAACCAACAAACCAAAAAAACAACAAACCAGCAAACCAACAAAGCAACAAACCAACAAACAAACAAACCAACAAACCAAAAAACCAATAAACCAACAAACCACCAAATCAACAAACCAACAAACCAACAAATAAACAAACAAACAAACAAACAAACGAACAAACGAACAAACCAACAAACCAACAAACCAACAAACCAACAAAACAACAAACCAACAAACTAACAAACCAACAAACCAACAAACCAACAAACCAACAAACCAACAAACCAACAAACAAATAAACCAACAAACAAACAAACCAACAAACCAACAAACCAACAAACCAACAAACCAACAAACCAACAAACCAACAAACCAACAAACTAACAAACCAACAAACCAACAAACCAACAAACCAACAAACCAACAAACCAACAAGCCAACAAGCCAACAAACCAACAAGCCAACAAACAAACAAACCCACAAACCAACAAACCAACAAACCAACAAACGAACAAACCAACAAACTAACAAGCAAATAAACCAACAGAACAACAAACCAACAAACTAACAAACCAACAAACCAACAAACCAACAAACCAACAAACCAACAAGCGAACAAACCAACAAACCAACAAACCAACAAACGAACAAACCAACAAATAAACAAACAAACAAACCAAGAAATCAACAAACCAACAAACCAACAAACCAACAACCCAACAAGCCAACAAATGAAAAAACCCACAAGCCAACAAGCCAACAAACCAACAAGCCAACAAACGAACAAACCAACAAACAAACAAACCAACAAAACAACAAACCAACAAACCAACAAACCAACAAACCAACAAACCAACAAACCAACAAACCAACAAACCAACAAACCAACAAACCAACAAACCAACAAACCAACAAACGAACAAACCAACAAACCAACAAACCAACAAACCAACAAACCAACAAACCAACAAACCAACAAACGAACAAACCAACGAACTACCGAACCAAGTCACCAACAAACAAACAAACCTACAAACCAACAAACCAACAAACCAACAAACCAACAAAACAACAAACTAGCAAACCACAAAACCAACAAACCAAAAAACCAACAAACCAACAAATCAACAAATCAACAAAACAACAAACCAAAAAACCAGCAAACCAACAAAACAACAAATAAACAAACCAACAAACAAACAAAAACAAACAAACCAACAAACCAACAAACCAACAAGCCAACAAACGAACAAACCAACAAGCCAACAAACCAACCAACCAACAAACCAACAAACAAATAAACCAACTAACCAACAAACCGACAAACCAACAAACCAACAAACCAACAAACCAACAAACTAACAAACCTACAAACCAACAAACCAACAAACGAACAAACCAACAAACCAACAAATCAACAAACAAACAAACAAACAAACCAACGAACCAACAAACCAACAAACCAAGAAATCAACAAACCAACAAACCAACAAACCAACAACCCAACAAGCCAACAAATGAAAAAACCCACAAGCCAACAAGCCAACAAACCAACAAGCCAACAAACGAACAAACCAACAAACAAACAAACCAACAAAACAACAAACCAACAAACCAACAAACCAACAAACCAACAAACCAACAAACCAACAAACCAACAAACCAACAAACCAACAAACCAACAAACCAACAAACCAACAAACCAACAAACCAACAAACGAACAAACGAACAAACCAACAAACCAACAAACCAACAAACCAACAAACCAACAAACCAACAAACCAACAAACGAACAAACCAACGAACTACCGAACCAAGTCACCAACAAACAAACAAACCTACAAACCAACAAACCAACAAACCAACAAACCAACAAAACAACAAACTAACAAACCACAAAACCAACAAACCAAAAAACCAACAAACCAACAAATCAACAAATCAACAAAACAACAAACCAAAAAACCAGCAAACCAACAAAATAACAAATCAACAAACCAACAAACAAACAAAAACAAACAAACCAACAAACCAACAAACAAACAAGCCAACAAACGAACAAACCAACAAGCCAACAAACCAACCAACCAACAAACCAACAAACAAATAAACCAACTAACCAACAAACCGACAAACCAACAAACCAACAAACCAACAAACCAAAAAACCAACAAACCAACAAACCAACAAACCAAGTAATCAACAAACCAACAAACCAAGAAACCAACAAACCTGCAAACCAACAAACCAACAAGCCAACAAGCCAACAAACCAACAAACCAAAAAACCAACAAACCAACAAAAAAACAAACCAACAAACAAACAAACCAATACACCAACAAACCAACAAACCAACAAGCCAACAAACGAACAAACCAACAAGCCAACAAAGTAACAAACCAACAAACAAATAAACCAAAAAACCAACAAACCAACAAACCAACAAACCAACTAACCAACAAACCAACAAACCAACAAACGAACAAACTAACAAACCAACAAACCACCAAACCAAGAAAACAACAAACCAACAAACCAACAAGCCAACAAACCAACAAACCTACAAGCCAACAAACGAACAAACCAACAAACCAACAAACCAACAAACCAACAAATGAACAAACCAACAAACCAACAAACCAACAAACAAATAAACCAACAAACCAATTAACCAACAAACCAACAAACCAACAAACCAACAAACCAACAAACGAACAAACCAACAAACCAACAAACCAACAAACCAACAAACCAACAAGCCAACAAACCAACAAACCAACAAACCAACAAACCAACAAACCAACAAACCAACAAGCCAACAAGCCAACAAGCCAACAAACCAACAAGCCAACAAATGAACAAACCAACAAACAAACAAACCAACAAACCAACAAACCAACAAACCAACAAACCAACAAAAGAACAAACTAACTAACCAACAAACGAACAAACCAACAATCAAATAAACGATTAAACCAACAAACCAACAAACCAAGTAACCAACAAACCAACAAACCAACAAACAAACAAACCAACAAACCAACAAACCAACAAACCAACAAACCAACAAACGAACAAACGAACAAACCAACAAACCAACAAACCAACAAACCAAGTAGCCAACAAACAAACAAACCAACAAACCAACAAACCAACTAACCAACAAAACAACAAAACAACAAACCAACAAACCAAAAAAACTAACAAAACAACAAACCAATAAACCAACAAATCAACAAACAAACAAACGAACAAACGAACAAACCAACAAACCAACAAACCAACAAACCAACAAACCAACAAACCAACAAACCAACAAGCCAAAAAACCAACAAACCAACAAACCAACAAACCAACAAACGAACAAACCAACAAACCAACAAACAAACAAACCAACAAACCAACAAACCAACAAACCAACAAGCCAACAAACCAACAAAAAAATAAACCAGCAAACCAACAAACCAACCAACAAATAAACCAACAAACCAACAAACCAACAAACCAACAAACCAAAAAACCAACAAACCAACAAACCAACGAACCAACAAGCCAACAAACCAACAAGCCAACAAACGAACAAACCAACAAGCCAACAAACCAACAAACCAATAAACCAACAAACCAACAAACCAACAAGCCAACAAACCAAAAAAACCAACAAACCAACAAACCAACAAACCAACAAACCAACAAACCAAGAAACCAACAAACCAACAAACAAACAACCCAACAAAACAACAAACCAACGAACCAACAAACCAACAAACCAACAAACCAACAAACCAACAAACCAACAAACCAACAAACCAAAAAACCAACAAACCAACAAACCAACAAACCAACAAACCAACAAGCCAACAAGCCAACAAGCCAACAAACCAACAAGCCAACAAATGAACAAACCAACAAACAAACAAACCAACAAACCAACAAACCAACAAACCAACAAACCAACAAAAGAACAAACTAACTAACCAACAAACGAACAAACCAACAATCAAATAAACGATTAAACCAACAAACCAACAAACCAAGTAACCAACAAACCAACAAACCAACAAACAAACAAACCAACAAACCAACAAACCAACAAACCAACAAACCAACAAACCAACAAACGAACAAACGAACAAACCAACAAACCAACAAACCAAGTAGCCAACAAACAAACAAACCAACAAACCAACAAACCAACTAACCAACAAAACAACAAAACAACAAATCAACAAACCAAAAAAACTAACAAAACAACAAACCAATAAACCAACAAATCAACAAACAAACAAACGAACAAACGAACAAACCAACAAACCAACAAACCAACAAACCAACAAACCAACAAACCAACAAACCAACAAGCCAACAAACCAAAAAACCAACAAACCAACAAACCAACAAACCAACAAACGAACAAACCAACAAACCAACAAACAAACACACCAACAAACCAACAAACCAACAAACCAACAAGCCAACAAACCAACAAACAAATAAACCAGCAAACCAACAAACCAACCAACAAATAAACCAACAAACCAACAAACCAACAAACCAACAAACCAAAAAACCAACAAACCAACAAACCAACGAACCAACAAGCCAACAAACCAACAAGCCAACAAACGAACAAACCAACAAGCCAACAAAACAACAAACCAATAAACCAACAAACCAACAAACCAACAAGCCAACAAACCAAAAAAACCAACAAACCAACAAACCAACAAACCAACAAACCAACAAACCAAGAAACCAACAAACCAACAAACAAACAACCCAACAAAACAACAAACCAACGAACCAACAAACCAACAAACCAACAAACCAACAAACCAACAAACCAACAAACCAACAAACCAAAAAACCAATTAACCAACAAACCAACAAATGAACAAACCAACAAACAAACAAACCAACAAACCAACAAACCAACAAACCAACAAACGAACAAACCAACAAACGAACAAACCAACAAACCAACAAACCAACAAACGAATAAAGCAACAAACCAACAAACCAAGAAACCAACAAACCAACAAACCAACAAGCCAACAAACCAACAAACCAACAAACCAACAAACCAACAAACCAACAAACCAAGGAACCAACAAACCAACAAACCAACAAGCCAACAAGCCAACAAACCAACAAACCAACAAACGAACAAACCAACAAACCACCAAACCAACAAACCAACAAACCAACAAACCAACAAACCAACAAACCAACAAGCTAACAAACCAACAAACCAACAAAGCAACAAACCAACAAACCAACAAGCCAACAAACGAACAAACCAACAAACCAACAAACCAACAAGCAAATAAACCAACAAACCAAGAAACCAACAAACCAACAAACCAACAAACCAACAAACGAACAAACCAACAAACCAACAAACCAACAAACGAACAAACCAACAAACCAACAAACCAAGAAACCAACAAACCAACAAACCAACAAGCCAACAAACCAACAAAGCAACAAACCAACAAACCAACAAGCCAACAAGCCAACAAACCAACAAGCCAACAAACGAACAAACCAAACAACAAACAAACCAACAAACCAACAAACCAACAAACCAACAAACCAACAAACGAACAAACCCACAATCCAACAAACGAACAAACGAACAAACCAACAAACGAACAAACCAACAAACCAACAAACCAAGTAACCAACAAACAAACAAACCTACAAACCAACAAACCAACAAACCAACAAACCAAAAAACCAACAAACCAACAAACCAACAAACCAACAAACCAACAAACCAACAAACCAACAAACAGACAAACCAAAAAAACAACAAACCAACAAATCAACATATCAACAAACCAACAAACCACAAAACCAACAAACCAACAAAAAAACAAACAAACAAACCAACACACCAACAAACCAACAAACCAACAAGCCAACAAACTAACAAACCAACAAGCCAACAAACCAACAAACCAACAAACAAATAAACCAACAAACCAACAAACCAACAAACCAACAAACGAACAAACCCACAATCCAACAAATGAACAAACGAACAAACCAACAAACGAACAAACCAACAAACCAACAAACCAAGTAACCAACAAACAAACAAACCTACAAACCAACAAACCAACAAACCAACAAACCAACAAACCAACAAACCAACAAACCAACAAACCAACAAACCAACAAACCAACAAACCAACAAACCAACAAACCAACAAACAAACAAACCAAAAAACCAACAAACCAACAAATCAACATATCAACAAACCAACAAACCAAAAAACCAACAAACCAACAAAAAAACAAACCAACAAACAAACAAACCAACACACCAACAAACCAACAAACCAACAAGCCAACAAACGAACAAACCAACAAGCCAACAAACCAACAAACCAACAAACAAATAAACCAACAAACCAACAAACCAACAAACCAACAAACCAACAAACCAACTAACCAACAAACCAACAAACGAACAAAGAAACAAACCAACAAACCAACAAACAACCAAACCAAGAAACCAACAAACCAAAAAAACAACGAACCAACAAGCCAACAAGCCAACAAACCTACAAGCCAACAAACGAACAAACCAACAAACAAATAAACCAACAAACCAATAAACCAACAAACCAACAAACCATCAAACCAACAAACCAACAAACGAACAAACCAACCAGCCAACAAATGAACAAACCAACAAACAAACAAACCAACAAACCAACAAACCAACAAAAGAACAAACCAACAGACCAACAAACAAACAAACCAACAATCCAATAAACGAACAAACCAACAAACCAACAAACTAAGTAACCAACAAACCAACAAACCAACAAACCAACAAACCAACAAACCAACAAACCAACAAACCAACAAACCAACAAACCAACAAACCAACAAACGAACAAACGAACAAACCAACAAACCAACAAACCAACAAACCAACAAACCAAGTAACCAACAAACAAACAAACCAACAAACCAACAAAACAACAAACCAACAAACCAACAAACCAACAAACGAACAAGCCAACAAACCAAAAAACCAACAAACCAACAAACCAGCAAACGAACAAACCAACAAACAAATAAACCAACAAACCAACAAACCAACAAACGAACAAGCCAACAAACCAAAAAACCAACAAACCAACAAACCAACAAACGAACAAACCAACAAACAAACAAACCAACAAACCAACAAACCAACAAACCAACAAGCGAACAAACCAACAAACCAACAAACAACTAAACCAGCAAACCAACAAACCAACAAACCAACAAACAAATAAACCAACAAACCAACAAACCAACAAACCAACAAACTAAAAAACCAAGAAACCAACAAACCAACGAACCAACAAGCCAACAAACCAACAAGCCAACAAACGAACAAACCAACAAGCCAACAAACCAACAAACCAACGAACGAACAAACCAACAAGCCAACAAACCAAAAAACCAACAAACCAACAAACCAACAAACCAACACACCAACAAACAAACAAACCAACAAAACAACAAACCAACAAACCAACAAACCAACAAACCCACAAACCAACAAACCAACAAACCAACAAACCAAAAACCAATTAACCAACAAACCAACAGACAAACAAACCAACAAACCAACAAACCAACAAACCAACAAACCAACAAACCAACAAACCAACAAACCAACAAACGAACAAACCAACAAACCAACAAACCAACAAACCAACAAACCAACAAACGAACAAACGAACAAACCAACAAACCAACAAACCAACAAACCAACAAACCAAGTAACCAACAAACAAACAAACCAAAAAACCAACAAACCTAAAAACCAACAAAACAACAAACCAACAAACCAACAAACCAACAAACCAACAAACCAACAAACCAAAAAACCAACAAACCAACAAACCAATAAACCAACAAATCAACAAACAAACAAACGAACAAACGAACAAACCAATAAACCAACAAACCAACAAGCCAACAAACCAACAAATCAACAAAACAACAAACCAAAAAACCAACAAACCAACAAACCAACAAACCAACAAGCCAGCAAATGAACAAACCAACAGACAAACAAACCAACAAACCAACAAACCAACAAACCAACAAACGAACAAACCAACAAACCAACAAACCAACAAACCAACAAACCAACAATCGAACAAGCCAACAAGCCAACAAACCAACAAGCCAACAAACGAACAAACCAACATGCCCACAAACCAAAAAACCAACAAACCAACAAACCAATAAACCAACAAACCAACAAACCAATAAACTAAAAAACCAACAAACCAACAAACCAACAAACCAACAAACCAACAAACCAAAAAACCAACAAACCAACAAACCAATAAACCAACAAATCAACAAACAAACAAACGAACAAACGAACAAACCAACAAACCAACAAACCAACAAGCCAACAAATCAACAAAACAACAAACCAAAAAACCAACAAACCAACAAACCAACAAACCAACAAACCAACAAGCCAGCAAATGAACAAACCAACAGACAAACAAACCAACAAACCAACAAACCAACAAACGAACAAACCAACAAACCAACAAACCAACAAACCAACAATCGAACAAGCCAACAAGCCAACAAACCAACAAGCCAACAAACGAACAAACCAACATGCCCACAAACCATAAAACCAACAAACCAACAAACCAATAAACCAACAAACCAACAAACCAACAAAGCAACAAGCCAACAAACCAAAATACCAACAAACCAACAAACCAACAAACCAACAAACCAACAAACAAACAAACGAACAAACCAAAAAACCAACAACCCAACAACCAACAAGCCAACAAGCCAACAAAGCAACAAGCCAACAAACGAACAAACCAACAAACCAACAAACCAACAAACGAACAAACCAACAAACCAACAAAACAACAAACCAACAAACCAAAAAACCAACAAACCAACAAATCAACAAGCCAACAAACCAACAAGCCAACAAACGAACAAACCAACAATCAAACAAACCAACAAACCAACAAGCCAACAAACCAATAAAGCAACAAACCAACAAACCAACAAGCCAACAAACCAACAAACCAACAAACCAACAAACCAACAAGCCAACAAACAAACAAGCCAACAAACGAACAAACCAACAAACAAACAAACCAACAAACCAACAAACCAACAAACCAACAAAACAACAAACCAACAAACCAACAAACCAACAAACCAACAAACCAACAAACAAACAAGCCAACAAACGAACAAACCAACAAACAAACAAACCAACAAACCAACAAACCAACAAAACAACAAACCAACAAACCAACAAACCAACAAACCAACAAACCAACAAGACAACAAACCAAAAAACCAACAAACCAACAAACCAACAAACCAACAAACCAACAAACCAACAAACAAACAAACCAACAAAACAACAAACCAACAAACCAACAAACCAACAAACCAACAAACCAACAAACCAATAAACCAACAAACAAACAAACCAACAAACCAACAAACCAACAAACCAACAAACCAACAAACCAACAAACCAACAAGCCAACAAGCCAACAAACCAACAAGCCAACAAACGAACAAACCAACAAACCAACAAACCAACAAACCAACAAACTAACAAACCAAAAAACTAACAAACCAACAAACCAACAAACAAACAAACCAACAAACCAACAAGCCAACAAACCAACAAACCAACAAGCCAACAAACAAATAAACCAACAAACCAACAAACAAACAAACCAACAAACCAACAAACCAACAAACCAACAAAACAACAAACCAACAAACCACCAAACCAACAAACCAACAAACCAACAAATAAACAAACAAACAAACAAACAAACGAACAAACGAACAAACCAACAAACCAACAAACCAACAAACCAACAAACCAACAAAACAACAAACCAACAAACTAACAAATCAACAAACCAACAAACCAACAAACCAACAAACCAACAAACCAACAAACAAATAAACCAACAAACAAACAAACCAACAAACCAACAAACCAACAAACCAACAAACCAACAAACCAAAAAACGAACAAACCAACAAACCAACAAACCAACAAACCAACAAACCAACAAACCAACAAACCAACAAACCAAGTAATCAACAAACCAACAAACCAAAAAACCAACAAACCAACAAAACAACAAACCAACAAACTAACAAACCAACAAACCAACAAACCAACAAGCCAACAAACCAACAAACCAACAAACCAACAAACAAACAAACAAACAAACCAACAAAACAACAAACCAACAAACCAACAAACGAACAAACCAACAAACCAAAAAACGAACAAAACAACAAACCAACAAACCAACAAACCAACAAACCAACAAACCAACAAACCAAGTAATCAACAAACCAACAAACCAACAAACCAAAAAACCAACAAACCAGCAAACTAACAAACCAACAAACCAACAAACCAACAAACAAACAAACCAACAAACCAAAAAACCAACAAACCAACAAACCAACAAACCAACAAAACAACAAACAAACAAACAAACAAACAAACGAACAAACGAACAAACCAACAAACAAACCAACCAACAAACCAACAAAACAACAAACCAACAAACTAACAAACCAACAAACCAACAAACCAACAAACCAACAAACCAACAAACCAACAAACCAACAAACAAATAAACCAACAAACCAACAAACCAACAAACCAACAAACCAACAAACCAACAAACCAACAAACCAACAAACCAACAAACCAACAAACCAACAAACCAACAAACCAACAAACGAACAAACCAACAAACCAACAAACCAACAAACCAAGAAACCAACAAACCAAGAAACCAACAAGCCAACAAGCCAACAAACCAACAAGCCAACAAACAAACAAACCAACAAACCAACAAACCAACAAACCAACAAACCAACAAACCAACAAACGAACAAACCAACAAACCAACAAACCAACAAGCAAATAAACTAACAAACCAATAAACCAACAAACCAACAAATCAACAAACCAACAAACGAATAAACCAACAAACGAACAAACGAACAAACCAACAAACCAACAAACCAACAAACAAACAAACAAACAAACCAACAAACCAACAAACCAACAAACCAACAAACCAACAAACCAACAAACCAACAATCCAACAAACCAAGTAATCAACAAACCAACAAACCAAAAAACCAACAAACCAGCAAACCAACAAAGCAACAAACCAACAAACAAACAAACCAACAATCCAAAAAACCAATAAACCAACAAACCACCAAACCAACAAACCAACAAACCAACAAATAAACAAACAAACAAACAAACAAACGAACAAACGAACAAACCAACAAACCAACAAACCAACAAACCAACAAACCAACAAAACAACAAACCAACAAACTAACAAACCAACAAACCAACAAACCAACAAACCAACAAACCAACAAACAAATAAACCAACAAACAAACAAACCAACAAACCAACAAACCAACAAACCAACAAACCAACAAACCAACAAACCAACAAACCAACAAACTAACAAACCAACAAACCAACAAACCAACAAACCAACAAACCAACAAACCAACAAACCAACAAGCCAACAAACCAACAAACCAACAAGCAAATAAACCAACAGACCAACAAACCAACAAACCAACAAACCAACAAACCAACAAACCAACAAACGAATAAACCAACAAACCAACAAACCAATAAACGAACAAACCAACAAACCAACAAACCAACAAGCAAATAAACCAACAAACCAATAAACCAACAAACCAACAAATCAACAAACCAACAAACGAATAAACCAACAAACGAACAAACGAACAAAGCAACAAACCAACAAACCAACAAACAAACAAACAAACAAACCAACAAACCAACAAACCAACAAACCAACAAACCAACAAACCAACAAACCAACAATCCAACAAACAAAGTAATCAACAAACCAACAAACCAAAAAACCAACAAACCAACAAACCAACAAACCAACAAACCAACAAACGAACAAACCAACAAACCAACAAACCAACAAACGAACAAACCAACAAACCAACAAACCAACAAGCAAATAAACCAACAAACCAATAAACCAACAAACCAACAAATCAACAAACCAAAAAACGAATAAACCAACAAACGAACAAACGAACAAACCAACAAACCAACAAACCAACAAACAAACAAACAAACAAACCAACAAACCAACAAACCAACAAACCAACAAACCAACAAACGAACAAACCAACAATCCAACAAACCAAGTAATCAACAAACCAACAAACCAAAAAACCAACAAACCAACAAACAAACAAACCAACAATCCAAAAAACCAATAAACCAACAAACCACCAAACCAACAAACCAACAAACCAACAAATAAACAAACAAACAAACAAACAAACGAACAAACGAACAAACCAACAAACCAACAAACCAACAAACCAACAAAACAACAAACCAACAAACTAACAAACCAACAAACCAACAAACCAACAAACCAACAAACCAACAAACAAATAAACCAACAAACAAACAAACCAACAAACCAACAAACCAACAAACCAACAAACCAACAAACCAACAAACCAACAAACTAACAAACCAACAAACCAACAAACCAACAAACCAACAAACCAACAAATGAACAAACCAACAAACCAACAAGCAAATAAACCAACAGACCAACAAACCAACAAACCAACAAACCAACAAACCAACAAACCAACAAACGAACAAACCAACAAACCAACAAACCAACAAATGAACAAACCAACAAACAAACAAACAAACAAACCAAGAAATCAACAAACCAACAAACCAACAAGCCAACAAACCAACAAACCAACAAACCAACAAACCAACAAACCAACAAACCAACAAACAAATAAACTAACAAACCAACAAACCAACAAACCAACAAACCAGCAAACCAACAAACCAACAAACCAAGAAACCAACAAACCAAGAAACCAACAAGCCAACAAACAAACAAACCAACAAACCAACAAACCAACAAACGAACAAACCAACAAACCAACAAACCAACAAGCAAATAAACCAACAAACCAACAAACCAACAAACCAACAAACCAACAAACCAACAAACGACCAAACCAACAAACCAACAAACCAACAAACCAACAAACCAAGGAACAAACAAACCAACAAACCAACAAGCCAACAAACCAACAAACCAACAAACCAACAAACCAACAAACCAACAAACCAACAAACCAACAAACCAACAAGCCAACAAGCCAACAAACCAACAAGCCAACAAACGAACAAACCAACCAACAAACAAACCAACAAACCAACAAACCAACAAACCAACAAACGAACAAACCAACAAACCAACAAACGAACAAACCAACAAACCAACATACGAACAAACCAACAAACCAACAAACCAAGTAACCAACAAACAAACAAACCTACGAACCAACAAACCAAGAAACCAACAAACCAAACAAACCAACAAACCAACAAACCAACAAACCAAAAAACCAACAAACCAAAAAACCAACAAACCAACAAATCAACAAATCAACAAACCAACAAACCAAAAAACCAACAAACCAACAAAAAAACAAACCAACAAACAAACAAACCAACACACCAACAAACCAACAAACCAACAAGCCAACAAACGAACAAACCAACAAGCCAACAAAGTAACAAACCAACAAACAAATAAACCAAAAAACCAACAAACCAACAAACCAACTAACCAACAAACCAACAAACCAACAAACCAACAAACGAACAAACCAACAAACCAACAAACCACCAAACCAAGAAAACAACAAACCAACAAACCAACAAGCCAACAAACCAACAAACCTACAAGCCAACAAACGAACAAACCAACAAACCAACAAACTAACAAACCAACAAACGAACAAACCAACAAACAAATAAACCAACAAACTAATTAACCATCAAACCAACAAACCAACAAACCAACAAACCAACAAACGAACAAACCAACAAACCAACAAACCAACAAACCAAGAAACCAACAAACCAACAAACCAACAAGCCAACAAACCAACAAACCAACAAACCAACAAACCAACAAACCAACAAGCCAACAAGCCAACAAGCCAACAAACCAACAAGCCAACAAATGAACAAACAAACAAACAAACAAACCAACAAACCAACAAACCAACAAACCAACAAAAGAACAAACTAACTAACCAACAAACGAACAAACCAACAATCCAATAAACGAACAAACCAACAAACCAACAAACCAAGTAACCAACAAACCAACAAACCAACAAACCAACAAACCAACAAACCAACAAACCAACAAACCAACAAACCAACAAACGAACAAACGAACAAACCAACAAACCAACAAACCAACAAACCAACAAACCAAGTAACCAACAAACAAACAAACCAACAAACCAATAAACCAACAAACCAACAAAACAACAAACCAACAAACCAACAAACCAAAAAAACTAACAAAACAACAAACCCATAAACCAACAAATCAACAAACAAACAAACGAACAAACGAACAAACCAACAAACCAACAAACCAACAAACCAACAAACCAACAAACCAACAAGCCAACAAACCAAAAAACCAACAAACCAACAAACCAACAAACCAACAAACGAACAAACCAACAAACAAACAAACCAACAAACCAACAAACGAACAAACCAACAAGCCAACAAACCAACAAACAAATAAACCAGCAAACCAACAAACCAACAAACCAACAAACAAATAAACCAACAAACCAACAAGCGAACAAACCAACAAACCAAAAAACCAACAAACCAACAAACCAACGAACCAACAAGCCAACAAACCAACAAGCCAACAAACGAACAAACCAACAAGCCAACAAACCAACAAACCAACAAACCAACAAACCAACAAGCCAACAAACCAAAAAAACCAACAAACCAACAAACCAACAAACCAACAAACCAACAAACCAAGAAACCAACAAACCAACAAACAAACAAACCAACAAAACAACAAACCAACAAACCAACAAACCAACAAACCAACAAACCAACAAACCAACAAACCAACAAACCAACAAACCAAAAAACCAATTAACCAACAAACCAACAAATGAACAAACCAACAAACAAACAAACCAACAAACCAACAAACCAACAAACCTACAAACGAACAAACCAACAAACGAACAAACCAACAAACCAACAAACCAACAAACGAACAAAGCAACAAACCAACAAACCAAGAAACCAACAAACCAACAAACCAACAAGCCAACAAACCAACAAACCAACAAACCAACAAACCAACAAACAAATAAACCAACAAACCAACAAACCAACAAACCAACAAACCCACAAACCAACAAACCAACAAACCAACAAACGAACAAACCAACAAACCAACAAACCAACAAACCAAGGAACCAACAAACCAACAAACCAACAAGCCAACAAGCCAACAAACCAACAAACCAACAAACGAACAAACGAACAAACCAACAAACCAACAAACCAACAAACCAACAAACCAACAAACCAACAAACCAACAAACCAACAAGCCAACAAACCAACAAACCAACAAAGCAACAAACCAACAAACCAACAAGCCAACAAACGAACAAACCAACAAACCAACAAACCAACAAGCAAATAAACCAACAAACCAAGAAACCAACAAACCAACAAACCAACTAACCAACAAACGAACAAACCAACAAACCAACAAGCCAACAAGCCAACAAACAAACAAGCCAACAAACGAACAAACCAACAAACAAACAAACCAACAAACCAACAAACCAACAAAACAACAAACCAACAAACCAACAAACCAACAAACCAACAAACCAACAAACAAACAAGCCAACAAACGAACAAACCAACAAACAAACAAACCAACAAACCAACAAACCAACAAACCAACAAAACAACAAACCAACAAACCAACAAACCAACAAACCAACAAACCAACAAGACAACAAACCAAAAAACCAACAAACCAACAAACCAACAAACCAACAACCCAACAAACCAACAAACAAACAAACCAACAAAACAACAAACCAACAAACCAACAAACCAACAAACCAACAAACCAACAAACCAACAAACCAACAAACCAATAAACCAACAAACCAACAAACAAACAAACCAACAAACCAACAAACCAACAAACCAACAAACCAACAAACCAACAAACCAACAAGCCAACAAGCCAACAAACCAACAAGCCAACAAACGAACAAACCAACAAACCAACAAACCAACAAACCAACAAACTAACAAACCAAAAAACTAACAAACCAACAAACCAACAAACAAACAAACCAACAAACCAACAAGCCAACAAACCAACAAACCAACAAGCCAACAAACAAATAAACCAACAAACCAACAAACAAACAAACCAACAAACCAACAAACCAACAAACCAACAAACCAACAAACCAACAAACCAACAAACCAACAAATAAACAAACAAACAAACAAACAAACGAACAAACGAACAAACCAACAAACCAACAAACCAACAAAACAACAAACCAACAAACTAACAAATCAACAAACCAACAAACCAACAAACCAACAAACCAACAAACCAACAAACAAATAAACCAACAAACAAACAAACCAACAAACCAACAAACCAACAAACCAACAAACCAACAAACCAACAAACCAAAAAACGAACAAACCAACAAACCAACAAACCAACAAACCAACAAACCAACAAACCAACAAACCAACAAACCAACAAACCAAGTAATCAACAAACCAACAAACCAAAAAACCAACAAACCAACAAAACAACAAACCAACAAACTAACAAACCAACAAACCAACAAACCAACAAGCCAACAAACCAACAAACCAACAAACCAACAAACAAACAAACAAACAAACCAACAAAACAACAAACCAACAAACCAACAAACGAACAAACCAACAAACCAAAAAACGAACAAAACAACAAACCAACAAACCAACAAACCAACAAACCAACAAACCAACAAACCAAGTAATCAACAAACCAACAAACCAACAAACCAAAAAACCAACAAACCAGCAAACTAACAAACCAACAAACCAACAAACCAACAAACAAACAAACCAACAAACCAAAAAACCAACAAACGAACAAACCAACAAACCAACAAAACAACAAACAAACAAACAAACAAACAAACGAACAAACGAACAAACCAACAAACAAACCAACCAACAAACCAACAAAACAACAAACCAACAAACTAACAAACCAACAAACCAACAAACCAACAAACCAACAAACCAACAAACCAACAAACAAATAAACCAACAAACCAACAAATCAACAAACCAACAAACCAACAAACCAACAAACCAACAAACCAACAAACCAACAAACCAACAAACCAACAAACCAACAAACCAACAAACCAACAAACGAACAAACCAACAAACCAACAAACCAACAAACCAAGAAACCAACAAACCAAGAAACCAACAACCCAACAAGCCAACAAACCAACAAGCCAACAAACAAACAAATCAACAAACCAACAAACCAACAAACCAACAAACCAACAAACCAACAAACGAACAAACCAACAAACCAACAAACCAACAAGCAAATAAACCAACAAACCAATAAACCAAGAAACCAACAAATCAACAAACCAACAAACGAATAAACCAACAAACGAACAAACGAACAAACCAACAAACCAACAAACCAACAAACAAACAAACAAACAAACCAACAAACCAACAAACCAACAAACCAACAAACCAACAAACCAACAATCCAACAAACCAAGTAATCAACAAACCAACAAACCAAAAAACCAACAAACCAGCAAACCAACAAAGCAACAAACCAACAAACAAACAAACCAACAATCCAAAAAACCAATAAACCAACAAACCACCAAACCAACAAACCAACAAACCAACAAATAAACAAACAAACAAACAAACAAACGAACAAACGAACAAACCAACAAACCAACAAACCAACAAACCAACAAACCAACAAAACAACAAACCAACAAACTAACAAACCAACAAACCAACAAACCAACAAACCAACAAACAAATAAACCAACAAACAAACAAACCAACAAACCAACAAACCAACAAACCAACAAACCAACAAACCAACAAACCAACAAACCAACAAACTAACAAACCAACAAACCAACAAACCAACAAACCAACAAACCAACAAACCAACAGGCCAACAAACCAACAAACCAACAAGCAAATAAACCAACAGACCAACAAACCAACAAACCAACAAACCAACAAACCAACAAACCAACAAACGAATAAACCAACAAACCAACAAACCAACAAACGAACAAACCAACAAACCAACAAACCAACAAGCAAATAAACCAACAAACCAATAAACCAACAAACCAACAAATCAACAAACCAACAAACGAATAAACCAACAAACGAACAAACGAACAAACCAACAAACCAACAAACCAACAAACAAACAAACAAACAAACCAACAAACCAACAAACCAACAAACCAACAAACCAACAAACCAACAAACCAACAATCCAACAAACAAAGTAATCAACAAACCAACAAACCAAAAAACCAACAAACCAACAAACCAACAAACCAACAAACCAACAAACGAACAAACCAACAAACCAACAAACCAACAAACGAACAAACCAACAAACCAACAAACCAACAAGCAAATAAACCAACAAACCAATAAACCAACAAACCAACAAATCAACAAACCAAAAAACGAATAAACCAACAAACGAACAAACGAACAAACCAACAAACCAACAAACCAACAAACCAACAAACCAACAAACCAACAAACCAACAATCCAACAAACCAAGTAATCAACAAACCAACAAACCAAAAAACCAACAAACCAGCAAACCAACAAAGCAACAAACCAACAAACAAACAAACCAACAATCCAAAAAACCAATAAACCAACAAACCACCAAACCAACAAACCAACAAACCAACAAATAAACAAACAAACAAACAAACAAACGAACAAACGAACAAACGAACAAACCAACAAACCAACAAACCAACAAAACAACAAACCAACAAACTAACAAACCAACAAACCAACAAACCAACAAACCAACAAACCAACAAACAAATAAACCAACAAACAAACAAACCAACAAACCAACAAACCAACAAACCAACAAACCAACAAACCAACAAACCAACAAACTAACAAACCAACAAACCAACAAACCAACAAACCAACAAACCAACAAATGAACAAACCAACAAACCAACAAGCAAATAAACCAACAGACCAACAAACCAACAAACCAACAAACCAACAGACCAACAAACCAACAAACGAACAAACCAACAAACCAACAAACCAACAAACGAACAAACCAACAAACAAACAAACAAACAAACCAAGAAATCAACAAACCAACAAACCAACAAGCCAACAAACCAACAAACCAACAAACCAACAAACCAACAAACCAACAAACCAACAAACAAATAAACTAACAAACCAACAAACCAACAAACCAACAAACCAGCAAACCAACAAACCAACAAACCAAGAAACCAACAAACCAAGAAACCAACAAGCCAACAAACAAACAAACCAACAAACCAACAAACCAACAAACGAACAAACCAACAAACCAACAAACCAACAAGCAAATAAACCAACAAACCAACAAACCAACAAACCAACAAACCAACAAACCAACAAACGACCAAACCAACAAACCAACAAACCAACAAACGAACAAACCAACAAACCAAGGAACAAACAAACCAACAAACCAACAAGCCAACAAACCAACAAACCAACAAACCAACAAACCAACAAACCAACAAACCAACAAACCAACAAACCAACAAGCCAACAAGCCAACAAACCAACAAGCCAACACACGAACAAACCAACCAACAAACAAACCAACAAACCAACAAACCAACAAACCAACAAACGAACAAACCAACAAACCAACAAACGAACAAACCAACAAACCAACAAACGAACAAACCAACAAACCAACAAACCAAGTAACCAACAAACAAACAAACCTACGAACCAAAAAACCAAGAAACCAACAAACCAAACAAACCAACAAACCAACAAACCAACAAACCAACAAACCAACAAACCAACAAACCAAAAAACCAACAAACCAACAAATCAACAAATCAACAAACCAACAAACCAAAAAACCAACAAACCAACAAAAAAACAAACCAACAAACAAACAAACCAACACACCAACAAACCAACAAACCAACAAGCCAACAAACGAACAAACCAACAAGCCAACAAAGTAACAAACCAACAAACAAATAAACCAAAAAACCAACAAACCAACAAACCAACTAACCAACAAACCAACAAACCAACAAACCAACAAACGAACAAACCAACAAACCAACAAACCACCAAACCAAGAAAACAACAAACCAACAAACCAACAAGCCAACAAACCAACAAACCTACAAGCCAACAAACGAACAAACCAACAAACCAACAAACTAACAAACCAACAAACGAACAAACCAACAAACAAATAAACCAACAAACTAATTAACCATCAAACCAACAAACCAACAAACCAACAAACCAACAAACGAACAAACCAACAAACCAACAAACCAACAAACCAAGAAACCAACAAACCAACAAACCAACAAGCCAACAAACCAACAAACCAACAAACCAACAAACCAACAAGCCAACAAGCCAAAAAGCCAACAAACCAACAAGCCAACAAATGAACAAACAAACAAACAAACAAACCAACAAACCAACAAACCAACAAACCAACAAACCAACAAAAGAACAAACTAACTAACCAACAAACGAACAAACCAACAATCCAATAAACGAACAAACCAACAAACCAACAAACCAAGTAACCAACAAACCAACAAACCAACAAACCAACAAACCAACAAACCAACAAACCAACAAACCAACAAACCAACAAACGAACAAACGAACAAACCAACAAACCAACAAACCAACAAACCAACAAACCAAGTAACCAACAAACAAACAAACCAACAAACCAATAAACCAACAAACCAACAAAACAACAAACCAACAAACCAACAAACCAAAAAAACTAACAAAACAGCAAACCCATAAACCAACAAATCAACAAACAAACAAACGAACAAACGAACAAACCAACAAACCAACAAACCAACAAACCAACAAACCAACAAACCAACAAGCCAACAAACCAAAAAACCAACAAACCAACAAACCAACAAACGAACAAACCAACAAACAAACAAACCAACAAACCAACAAACGAACAAACCAACAAGCCAACAAACCAACAAACAAATAAACCAGCAAACCAACAAACCAACAAACCAACAAACAAATAAACCAACAAACCAACAAGCGAACAAACCAACAAACCAAAAAACCAACAAACCAACAAACCAACGAACCAACAAGCCAACAAACCAACAAGCCAACAAACCAACAAGCCAACAAACCAACAAACCAACAAACCAACAAACCAACAAGCCAACAAACCAAAAAAACCAACAAACCAACAAACCAACAAACCAACAAACCAACAAACCAAGAAACCAACAAACCAACAAACAAACAAACCAACAAAACAACAAACCAACAAACCAACAAACCAACAAACCAACAAACCAACAAACCAACAAACCAACAAACCAACAAACCAAAAAACCAATTAACCAACAAACCAACAAATGAACAAACCAACAAACCAACAAACCAACAAACCAACAAACCTACAAACGAACAAACCAACAAACGAACAAACCAACAAACCAACAAACCAACAAACGAACAAAGCAACAAACCAACAAACCAAGAAACCAACAAACCAACAAACCAACAAGCCAACAAACCAACAAACCAACAAACCAACAAACCAACAAACCAACAAACAAATAAACCAACAAACCAACAAACCAACAAACCAACAAACCCACAAACCAACAAACCAACAAACCAACAAACCAACAAACGAACAAACCAACAAACCAACAAACCAACAAACCAAGGAACCAACAAACCAACAAACCAACAAGCCAACAAGCCAACAAACCAACAAACCAACAAACGAACAAACGAACAAACCAACAAACCAACAAACCAACAAACCAACAAACCAACAAACCAACAAACCAACAAGCCAACAAACCAACAAACCAACAAAGCAACAAACCAACAAACCAACAAGCCAACAAACGAACAAACCAACAAACCAACAAACCAACAAGCAAATAAACCAACAAACCAAGAAACCAACAAACCAACAAACCAACTAACCAACAAACGAACAAACCAACAAACCAACAAACCAACAAACGAACAAACCAACAAACCAACAAACCAAGAAACCAACAAACCAACAAACCAACAAGCCAACAAACCAACAAACCAACAAAGCAAGAAACCAACAAACCAAGACGCCAACAAGCCAACAAACCAACAAGCCAACAAACGAACAAACCAACCAACAAACAAACCAACAAACCAACAAACCAACAAACCAACAAACGAACAAACCCACAATCCAACAAACGAACAAACGAACAAACCAACAAACGAACAAACCAACAAACCAACAAACCAAGTAACCAACAAACAAACAAACCTACAAACCAACAAACCAACAAACCAACAAACCAAAAAACCAACAAACCAACAAACCAACAAACCAACAAACCAACAAACCAACAAACCAACAAACCAACAAACAAACAAACCAAAAAACCAACAAACCAACAAATCAACATATCAACAAACCAACAAACCACAAAACCAACAAACCAACAAAAAAACAAACCAACAAACAAACAAACCAACACACCAACAAACCAACAAACCCACAATCCAACAAACGAACAAACGAACAAACCAACAAACGAACAAACCAACAAACCAACAAACCAAGTAACCAACAAACAAACAAACCTACAAACCAACAAACCAACAAACCAACAAACCAACAAACCAACAAACCAACAAACCAACAAACCAACAAACAAACAAACCAAAAAACCAACAAACCAACAAATCAACATATCAACAAACCAACAAACCAAAAAACCAACAAACCAACAAAAAAACAAACCAACAAACAAACAAACCAACACACCAACAAACCAACAAACCAACAAGCCAACAAACGAACAAACCAACAAGCCAACAAACCAACAAACCAACAAACAAATAAACCAACAAACCAACAAACCAACAAACCAACAAACCAACTAACCAACAAACCAACAAACGAACAAAGAAACAAACCAACAAACCAACAAACCACCAAACCAAGAAACCAACAAACCAAAAAACCAACGAACCAACAAGCCAACAAGCCAACAAACCTATAAGCCAACAAACGAACAAACCAACAAACAAATAAACCAACAAACCAATAAACCAACAAACCAACGAACCAACAAACCAACAAACCAACAAACGAACAAACCAACCAGCCAACAAATGAACAAACCAACAAACAAACAAACCAACAAACCAACAAACCAACAAACGAACAAACCAACAGACCTACAAACAAACAAACCAACAATCCAATAAACGAACAAACCAACAAACCAACAAACTAAGTAGCCAACAAACCAACAAACCAACAAACCAACAAACCAACAAACAAACAAACCAACAAACCAAAAAACCAACAAACGAACAAACGAACAAACCAACAAACCAACAAACCAACAAACCAACAAACCAAGTAACCAACAAACAAACAAACCAACAAACCAACAAACCAACAAACCAACAAAACAACAAACCAACAAACCAACAAACCAACAAACGAACAAGCCAACAAACCAAAAAACCAACAAACCAACAAACCAACAAACGAACAAACCAACAAACAAACAAACCAACAAACCAACAAACCAACAAACCAACAAACGAACAAGCCAACAAACCAAAAAACCAACAAACCAACAAACCAACAAACGAACAAACCAACAAACAAACAAACCAACAAACCAACAAACCAACAAACCAACAAACCAACAAGCGAACAAACCAACAAACCAACAAACAACTAAACCAGCAAACCAACAAACCAACAAACCAACAAACAAATAAACCAACAAACCAACAAACCAACAAACCAACAAACCAAAAAACCAACAAACCAACAAACCAACGAACCAACAAGCCAACAAACCAACAAACCAACAAACGAACAAACCAACAAGCCAACAAACCAACAAACCAACAAACCAACAAACCAACAAGCCAACAAACCAAAAAACCAACAAACCAACAAACCAACAAACCAACACACCAACAAACAAACAAACAAACAAACCAACAAAACAACAAACCAACAAACCAACAAACCAACAAACCGACAAACCAACAAACCAACAAACCAAAAACCAATTAACCAACAAACCAACAAATGAACAAACCAACAGACAAACAAACCAACAAACCAACAAACCAACAAACCAACAAACCAACAAACCAACAAACGAACAAACAAACAAACCAACAAACCAACAAACCAACAAACCAACAAACCAACAAACGAACAAACGAACAAACCAACAAACCAACAAACCAACAAACCAAGTAACCAACAAACAAACAAACCAAAAAACCAACAAACCAAAAAACCAACAAACCAACAAGCCAACAAACCAACAAACCAACAAACCAACAAACCAACAAACCAACAAACCAACAAACCAACAAGCCAGCAAATGAACAAACCAACAGACAAACAAACCAACAAACCAACAAACCAACAAACGAACAAACCAACAAACCAACAAACCAACAAACCAACAAACCAACAATCCAACAAGCCAACAAGCCAACAAACCAACAAGCCAACAAACGAACAAACCAACAAACCAACAAACCAACAAACCAACAAACCAACAAGCCAACAAACAAACAATCCAACAAACGAACAAACCAACAAACAAACAAACCAACAAACCAACAAACCAATAAACCAAAACACCAACAAACCAACAAACCAACAAACCAACAAACCAACAAGCCAACAAACCAAAATACCAACAAACCAACAAACCATCAAACCAACAAACAAACAAACGAACAAACCAACAAACCAAAACTCCAACAACCCAACAACCAACAAGCCAACAAGCCAACAAACCAACAAGCCAACAAACGAACAAACCAACAAACCAACAAACCAACAAACGAACAAACCAACAAACCAACAAAACAACAAACCAACAAACCAAAAAACCAACAAACCAACAAATCAACAAGCCAACAAACCAACAAGCCAACAAACGAACAAACCAACAACCAACAAACCAACAAACCAACAAACCAATAAACCAACAAACCAACAAACCAACAAGCCAACAAACCAACAAACCAACAAACCAACAAACCAACAAGCCAACAAACAAACAATCCAACAAACGAACAAACCAACAAACAAACAAACCAACAAACAAACAAACCAACAAAACAACAAACCAACAAACCAACAAACCAACAAACCAACAAGACAACAAACCAAAAAACCAACAAACCAACAAACCAACAAACGAACAAACCCACAATCCAACAAACGAACAAACGAACAAACCAACAAATGAACAAACCAACAAACCAAGTAACCAACAAACAAACAAACCTACAAACCAACAAACCAACAAACCAACAAACCAACAAACCAACAAACCAACAAACCAACAAACCAACAAACCAACAAACCAACAAACCAACAAACAAACAAACCAAAAAACCAACAAACCAACAAATCAACATATCAACAAACCAACAAACCAAAAAACCAACAAACCAACAAAAAAACAAACCAACAAACAAACAAACCAACACACCAACAAACCAACAAACCAACAAGCCAACAAACGAACAAACCAACAAGCCAACAAACCAACAAACCAACAAACAAACAAACCAACAAACTAACAAACCAACAAACCAACAAACCAACAAACCAACAAACCAACAAACCAACTAACCAACAAACCAACAAACGAACAAAGAAACAAACCAACAAACCAACAAACCACCAAACCAACAAACGAACAAACCAACAAACAAATAAACCAACAAACCAATAAACCAACAAACCAACAAACCAACAAACCAACAAACCAACAAACGAACAAACCAACCAGCCAACAAATGAACAAACCAACAAACAAACAAACCAACAAACCAACAAACCAACAAACCAACAAACGAACAAACCAACAGACCTACAAACAAACAAACCAACAATCCAATAAACGAACAAACCAACAAACCAACAAACTAAGTAGCCAACAAACCAACAAACCAACAAACCAACAAACCAACAAACCAACAAACCAACAAACCAACAAACCAACAAACCAACAAACCAACAAACGAACAAACGAACAAACCAACAAACCAACAAACCAACAAACCAACAAACCAAGTAACCAACAAACAAACAAACCAACAAACCAACAAACCAACAAACCAACAAAACAACAAACCAACAAACCAACAAACCAACAAACGAACAAACCAACAAACCAAAAAACCAACAAACCAACAAACCAACAAACGAACAAACCAACAAACAAACAAACCAACAAACCAACAAACTTACAAACCAACAAACGAACAAGCAAACAAACCAAAAAACCAACAAACCAACAAACCAACAAACGAACAAACCAACAAACAAACAAACCAACAAACCAACAAACCAACAAACCAACAAACCAACAAGCGAACAAACCAACAAACCAACAAACAACTAAACCAGCAAACCAACAAACCAACAAACCAACAAACAAATAAACCAACAAACCAACAAACCAACAAACCAACAAACCAAAAAACCAACAAACCAACAAACCAACGAACCAACAAGCCAACAAACCAACAAGCCAACAAACGAACAAACCAACAAGCCAACAAACCAACAAACCAACAAACCAACAAACCAACAAGCCAACAAACCAACAAACCAACAAACCAACACACCAACAAACAAACAAACCAACAAAACAACAAACCAACAAACCAACAAACCAACAAACCAACAAACCAACAAACCAACAAACCAACAAACCAACAAACCAAAAACCAATTAACCAACAAACCAACAAATGAACAAACCAACAGACAAACAAACCAACAAACCAACAAACCAACAAACCAACAAACCAACAAACCAACAAACAAACAAACCAACAAACCAACAAACCAACAAACCAACAAACCAACAAACGAACAAACGAACAAACCAACAAACCAACAAACCAACAAACCAACAAACCAAGGAAGCAGCAAACAAACAAACCAAAAAACCAACAAACCAAAAAGCCAACAAAACAACAAACCAACAAACCAACAAACCAAAAAACCAACATACCAACAAACCAAAAAACCAACAAACCAACAAACCAATAAACCAACAAATCAACACACAAACAAACGAACAAACGAACAAACCAACAAACCAACAAACCAACGAGCCAACAAACCTACAAATCAACAAAAAAACAAACCAAAAAACCAACAAACCAACAAACCAACAAACCAACAAACCAACAAACCAACAAACCAAAAAACCAACAAACCAACAAACCAACAAACCAACAAGCCAACAAACCAACAAACCAACAAAAAAATAAACCAGCAAACTAACAAACCAACAAACCAACGAACAAATAAACCAACAAACCAACAAACCAAAAAACCAACAAACCAAAAAACCAACAAACCAACAAACCAACAAACCAACGAACCAACAAGCCAACAAACCAACAAGCCAACAAACGAACAAACCAACAAGCCAACAAATCAACAAACCAACAAACCAACAAGCCAGCAAATGAACAAACCAACAGACAAACAAACCAACAAACCAACAAACCAACAAACGAACAAACCAACAAACGAACAAACCAACAAACCAACAAACCAACAATCCAACAAGCCAACAAGCCAACAAACCAACAAGCCAACGAACGAACAAACCAACATGCCAACAAACCAAAAAACCAACAAACCAACAAACCAATAAACCAACAAACCAACAAACCAACAAACCAATAAACCAAAAAACCAACAAACCAACAAACCAACAAACCAACAAACCTACAAGCCAACAAACCAAAATACCAACAAACCAACAAACCAACAAACCAACAAACAAACAAACGAACAAACCAACAAACCAAAAAACCAACAACCCAACAACCAACAAGACAACAAGCCAACAAACCAACAAGCCAACAAACGAACAAACCAACAAACCAACAAACCAACAAACGAACAAACCAACAAACCAACAAAATAACAAACCAACAAACCAAAAAACCAACAAACCAACAAATCAACAAGCCAACAAACCAACAAGCCAACAAACGAACAAACCAACAATCCAACAAACCAACAAACCAACAAACCAATAAACCAACAAACCAACAAACCAACAAGCCAACAAACCAACAAACCAACAAACCAACAAACCAACAAACCAACAAACAAACAAGCCAACAAACGAACAAACCAACAAACAAACAAACCAACAAACCAACAAACCAACAAAACAACAAACCAACAAACCAACAAACCAACAAACCAACAAGACAACAAACCAAAAAACCAACAAACCAACAAACCAACAAACCAACAAACCAACATACCAACAAACCAACAAACAAACAAACCAACAAAACAACAAACCAACAAACCAACAAACCAACAAACCAACAAACCAACAAACCAACAAACCAATAAACCAACAAACAAACAAACCAACAAACCAACAAACCAACAAACCAACAAACCAACAAACCAACAAACCAACAAACCAACAAGCCAACAAGCCAACAAACCAACAAGCCAACAAACGAACAAACCAACAAACCAACAAACCAACAAACCAACAAACCAACAAACCAACAAACCAACACACCAACAAACAAACAAACCAACAAAACAACAAACCAACAAACCAACAAACCAACAAACCAACAAACCAACAAACCAACAAACCAACAAACCAACAAACCAAAAACCAATTAACCAACAAACCAACAAATGAACAAACCAACAGACAAACAAACCAACAAACCAACAAACCAACAAACCAACAAACCAACAAACAAACAAACCAACAAACCAACAAACCAACAAACCAACAAACCAACAAACGAACAAACGAACAAACCAACAAACCAACAAACCAACAAACCAACAAACCAAGGAAGCAGCAAACAAACAAACCAAAAAACCAACAAACCAAAAAGCCAACAAAACAACAAACCAACAAACCAACAAACCAACAAACCAACATACCAACAAACCAAAAAACCAACAAACCAACAAACCAATAAACCAACAAATCAACACACAAACAAACGAACAAACGAACAAACCAACAAACCAACAAACCAACGAGCCAACAAACCTACAAATCAACAAAAAAACAAACCAAAAAACCAACAAACCAACAAACCAACAAACCAACAAACCAACAAACCAACAAACCAAAAAACCAACAAACCAACAAACCAACAAACCAACAAGCCAACAAACCAACAAACCAACAAAAAAATAAACCAGCAAACTAACAAACCAACAAACCAACGAACAAATAAACCAACAAACCAACAAACCAAAAAACCAACAAACCAAAAAACCAACAAACCAACAAACCAACAAACCAACGAACCAACAAGCCAACAAACCAACAAGCCAACAAACGAACAAACCAACAAGCCAACAAATCAACAAACCAACAAACCAACAAGCCAGCAAATGAACAAACCAACAGACAAACAAACCAACAAACCAACAAACCAACAAACGAACAAACCAACAAACGAACAAACCAACAAACCAACAAACCAACAATCCAACAAGCCAACAAGCCAACAAACCAACAAGCCAACGAACGAACAAACCAACATGCCAACAAACCAAAAAACCAACAAACCAACAAACCAATAAACCAACAAACCAACAAACCAACAAACCAATAAACCAAAAAACCAACAAACCAACAAACCAACAAACCAACAAACCTACAAGCCAACAAACCAAAATACCAACAAACCAACAAACCAACAAACCAACAAACAAACAAACGAACAAACCAACAAACCAAAAAACCAACAACCTAACAACCAACAAGACAACAAGCCAACAAACCAACAAGCCAACAAACGAACAAACCAACAAACCAACAAACCAACAAACGAACAAACCAACAAACCAACAAAATAACAAACCAACAAACCAAAAAACCAACAAACCAACAAATCAACAAGCCAACAAACCAACAAGCCAACAAACGAACAAACCAACAATCCAACAAACCAACAAACCAACAAACCAATAAACCAACAAACCAACAAACCAACAAGCCAACAAACCAACAAACCAACAAACCAACAAACCAACAAACAAACAAGCCAACAAACGAACAAACCAACAAACAAACAAACCAACAAACCAACAAACCAACAAAACAACAAACCAACAAACCAACAAACCAACAAACCAACAAGACAACAAACCAAAAAACCAACAAACCAACAAACCAACAAACCAACAAACCAACAAACCAACAAACCAACAAACAAACAAACCAACAAAACAACAAACCAACAAACCAACAAACCAACAAACCAACAAACCAACAAACCAACAAACCAATAAACCAACAAACAAACAAACCAACAAACCAACAAACCAACAAACCAACAAACCAACAAACCAACAAACCAACAAACCAACAAGCCAACAAGCCAACAAACCAACAAGCCAACAAACGAACAAACCAACAAACCAACAAACCAACAAACCAACAAACCAACAAACTAACAAACCAAAAAACTAACAAACCAACAAACCAACAAACAAACAAACCAACAAACCAACAAGCCAACAAACCAACAAACCAACAAGCCAACAAGCCAACAAACCAACAAACCAACAAACCAACAAACCAACAAACCAACAAACCAACAAGCCAACAAACCAAAAAACCAACAAACCAACAAACCAACAAACCAACAAACGAACAAACGAACAAACCAACAAACGAACAAACCAACAAACCAACAAACCAACAAACCAACAAACCAACAAGCCAACAAACCAACGAACCAACAAACCAACAAACCAACAAACCAACAAACCAAGAAACCAACAAACCAACAAACCAACAAACCAATAAACCAACAAACCAACAAACCAACAAACCACCAAACCAACAAGCCAACAAACCAAAAAACCAACAAGCCAACAAGCCAACAAACCAACAAGCCAACAAACGAACAAACCAACAAACAAACAAACAAACAAACAAACAAACCAACAAACCAACAAGCCAACAAACGAAAAAACCAACAAACCAACCAACCAACAAACAAACAAACCAACAAACCAACAAACGAACAAACCAACAAGCCAACAAACCAAAAAACCAACAAACCAACAAGCCAACAAACCAACAAGCCAACAAACGAACAAACGAACAAACCAACAAACAAACATACCAACAAACCAACAAACGAACAAACCAACAAACCAACAAACCAACAAACCAACAAACCAACAAATCAACAAACCAACAAACCAACAAACCAACAAACGAACAAACCAACAAACCAACAAACCAACAAACCAACAAACCCACAAACCAACAAACCAACAAACCAACAAACCAACAAACCAACAAACTAACAAACGAACAAACCAACAAACCAACAAACGAACAAACCAACAAGCCAACAAACCAACAAACCAACAAACCAACAAACCAACAAACCAACAAACGAACAAACCAACAAACCAACAAACCAAGTAACCAACAAACAAACAAACCTACAAACCAATAAAACGAACAAGCCAAGAAACCAACAAAACAACAAACCAACAAACCAACAAACCAACAAACCAAAAAACCAACAAACCAACAAATCAACAAATCAACAAATAAACAAACCAACAAACCAAAAAACCAACAAACCAATAAACCAACAAACAAACAAACACACAAATCAACAAACCAACAAACCAACAAGCCAACAAACCAACAAACCAACAAACAAACAAACACACAAACCAACAAACCAACAAACCAACAAACCAACAAACCAACAAACAAACAAGCCAACAAACGAACAAACCAACAAACAAACAAACCAACAAACCAACAAACCAACAAAACAACAAACCAACAAACCAACAAACCAACAAACCAACAAGACAACAAACCAAAAAACCAACAAACCAACAAACCAACAAACCAACAAACCAACAAACCAACAAACAAACAAACCAACAAAACAACAAACCAACAAACCAACAAACCAACAAACCAACAAACCAACAAACCAACAAACCAATAAACCAACAAACAAACAAACCAACAAACCAACAAACCAACAAACCAACAAACCAACAAACCAACAAACCAACAAACCAACAAGCCAACAAGCCAACAAACCAACAAGCCAACAAACGAACAAACCAACAAACCAACAAACCAACAAACCAACAAACCAACAAACTAACAAACCAAAAAACTAACAAACCAACAAACCAACAAACAAACAAACCAACAAACCAACAAGCCAACAAACCAACAAACCAACAAGCCAACAAGCCAACAAACCAACAAACCAACAAACCAACAAACCAACAAACCAACACACCAACAAGCCAACAAACCAAAAAACCAACAAACCAACAAACCAACAAACCAACAAACGAACAAACGAACAAACCAACTAACGAACAAACCAACAAACCAACAAACCAACAAACCAACAAGCCAACAAACCAACGAACCAACAAACCAACAAACCAACAAACAAACAAACCAAGAAACCAACAAACCAACAAACCAACAAACCAATAAACCAACAAACCAACAAACCAACAAACCAACAAACCACCAAACCAACAAGCCAACAAACCAAAAAACCAACAAGCCAACAAGCCAACAAACCAACAAGCCAACAAACGAACAAACCAACAAACAAACAAACAAACAAACCAACAAACCAACAAACCAACAAGCCAACAAACGAAAAAACCAACAAACCAACCAACCAACAAACCAACAAACCAACAAACCAACAAACGAACAAACCAACAAGCCAACAAACCAAAAAACCAACAAACCAACAAGCCAACAAACCAACAAGCCAACAAAGGAACAAACGAACAAACCAACAAACAAACATACCAACAAACCAACAAACCAACAAACCAACAAACCAACAAACCAACAAACCAACAAACCAACAAATCAACAAACCAACAAACCAACAAACCAACAAACGAACAAACCAACAAACCAACAAATCAACAAACCAACAAACCCACAAACCAACAAACCAACAAACCAACAAACCAACAAACCAACAAACCAACAAACCAACAAACTAACAAACGAACAAACCAACAAACCAACAAACGAACAAACCAACAAGCCAACAAACCAACAAACCAACAAACCAACAAACCAACAAACCAACAAACGAACAAACCAACAAACCAACAAACCAAGTAACCAACAAACAAACAAACCTACAAACCAATAAAACGAACAAGCCAAAAAACCAACAAAACAACAAACCAACAAACCAACAAACCAACAAACCAAAAAACCAACAAACCAACAAATCAACAAATAAACAAACCAACAAACCAAAAAACCAACAAACCAACAAACCAACAAACAAACAAACACACAAATCAACAAACCAACAAACCAACAAGCCAACAAACTAATAAATCAACAAGCCAAGAAACCAACAAACCAACAAACCAACAAACGAACAAACCAACAAACCAACAAACCAACAAACCAACAAACCAACAAACCCACAAACCAACAAACCAACAAACCAACAAACCAACAAACCATCAAACTAACAAACGAACAAACCAACAAACTAACAAACCAACAAACGAACAAACCAACAAGCCAACAAACCAACAAACCAACAAACCAACAAACCAACAAACCAACAAACCAACAAACCAACAAACCAACAAACCAACAAACGAACAAACCAACAAACCAACAAACCAACAAACCAACAAACCCACAAACCAACAAACCAACAAACCAACAAACCAACAAACTAACAAACGAACAAACCAACAAACCAACAAACGAACAAACCAACAAGCCAACAAACCAACAAACCAACAAACCAACAAACCAACAAACCAACAAACAAACAAACCAACAAACCAACAAACCAACAAACCAACAAACCAACAAACCAACAAACCAACAAGCCAACAAGCCAACAAACCAACAAGCCAACAAACGAACAAACCAACAAACCAACAAACCAACAAACGAACAAACCAACAAACCAAAAAACCAACAAACCAACAAACCAACAAACGAACAAACCAACAAACAAACAAACCAACAAACCAACAAACCAACAAACCAACAAACGAACAAGCCAACAAACCAAAAAACCAACAAACCAACAAACCAACAAACGAACAAACCAACAAACAAACAAACCAACAAACCAACAAACCAACAAACCAACAAACCAACAAGCGAACAAACCAACAAACCAACAAACAACTAAACCAGCAAACCAACAAACCAACAAACCAACAAACAAATAAACCAACAAACCAACAAACCAACAAACCAACAAACCAGAAAACCAACAAACCAACAAACCAACGAACCAACAAGCCAACAAACCAACAAGCCAACAAACGAACAAACCAACAAGCCAACAAACCAACAAACCAACAAACCAACAAACCAACAAGCCAACAAACCAACAAACCAACAAACCAACACACCAACAAACAAACAAACCAACAAAACAACAAACCAACAAACCAACAAACCAACAAACCAACAAACCAACAAACCAACAAACCAACAAACCAAAAACCAATTAACCAACAAACCAACAAATGAACAAACCAACAGACAAACAAACCAACAAACCAACAAACCAAGAAACCAACAAACCAACAAACCAACAAACGAACAAACCAACAAACCAACAAACCAACAAACCAACAAACCAACAAACGAACAAACGAACAAACCAACAAACCAACAAACCAACAAACCAACAAACCAAGGAACCAGCAAACAAACAAACCAAAAAACCAACAAACCAAAAAGCCAACAAAACAACAAACCAACAAACCAACAAACCAACAAACCAACATACCAACAAACCAAAAAACCAACAAACCAACAAACCAATAAACCAACAAATCAACACACAAACAAACGAACAAACGAACAAACCAACAAACCAACAAACCAACGAGCCAACAAACCTACAAATCAACAAAACAACAAACCAAAAAACCAACAAACCAACAAACCAACAAACCAACAAACCAACAAACCAACAAACCAACAAACCAACAAACCAAAAAACCAACAAACCAACAAACCAACAAACCAACAAACCAACAAGCCAACAAGCCAACAAACCAAAATACCAACAAACCAACAAACCAACAAACCAACAAACCAACAAACCAACAAACGAACAAACCAACAAACCAACAAACCAACAAACCAACAAACCCACAAACCAACAAACCAACAAACCAACAAACCAACAAACCAACAAACTAACAAACGAACAAACCAACAAACCAACAAACGAACAAACCAACAAACCAACAAACCAACAAACCAACAAACCAACAAACCAACAAACCAACAAACCAACAAACCAACAAACGAACAAACCAACAAACCAACAAACCAAGTAACCAACAAACAAACAAACCTACAAACCAATAAACGAACAAGCCAAGAAACCAACAAAACAACAAACCAACAAACCAACAAACCAACAAACCAAAAAACCAACAAACCAACAAATCAACAAATCAACAAATCAACAAACCAACAAACCAAAAAACCAACAAACCAACAAACCAACAAACCAACAAACAAACAAACACACAAATCAACAAACCAACAAACCAACAAGCCAACAAACTAATAAATCAACAAGCCAAGAAACCAACAAACCAACAAACCAACAAACCAACAAACGAACAAACCAACAAACCAACAAACCAACAAACCAACAAACCCAAAAACCCACAAACCAACAAACCAACAAACCAACAAACCAACAAACCAACAAACTAACAAACGAACAAACCAACAAACCAACAAACGAACAAACCAACAAGCCAACAAACCAACAAACCAACAAACCAACAAACCAACAAACCAACAAACCAACAAACCAACAAACCAACAAACGAACAAACCAACAAACCAACAAACCAACAAACCAACAAACCCACAAACCAACAAACCAACAAACCAACAAACCAACAAACCAACAAACTAACAAACGAACAAACCAACAAACCAACAAACGAACAAACCAACAAGCCAACAAACCAACAAACCAACAAACCAACAAACCAACAAACCAACAAACCAACAAACCAACAAACGAACAAACCAACAAACCAACAAACCAAGTAACCAACAAACAAACAAACCTACAAACCAATAAACGAACAAGCCAAGAAACCAACAAAACAACAAACCAACAAACCAACAAACCAACAAACCAACAAACCAACAAACCAACAAAACAAAAAAACCATGTAACCAACAAACAAACAAACCAACAAACCAACAAACCAACAAACCAACAAACCAACAAAACAACAGACCAACAAACCAACAAACCAACAAACCAAAAAACCAACAAACCAATAAACCAATAAACCAACAAACCAACAACAAACAAACGCACAAACGAACAAACCAACAAACCAACAAACCAACAAACCAACAAACCAACAAACCAACAAACCAACAAATCAACAAAGCAACAAACGAAAAAACCAACAAAACAACAAACCAACAAACCAACAAACCAACAAACCAACAAGCCAACAAACCAACAAACAAATAAACCAACAAACCAACAAACCAACAAACAAATAAACCAACAAGCCAACAAACGAACAAACCAACAAACCAACAAACCAACAAACCAACAAACCAACAAACCAACAAACCAACAAACCAAGTAACCAACAAACAAACAAACCTACAAACCAATAAACGAACAAGCCAACAAACCAACAAAACAACAAACCAACAAACCAACAAACCAACAAACCAAAAAACCAACAAACCAACAAATCAACAAATCAACAAACCAACAAACCAAAAAACCAACAAACCAACAAACCAACAAACCAACAAACCAACAAACAAACAAACACACAAATCAACAAACCAACAAACCAACAAGCCAACAAACTAATAAATCAACAAGCCAACAAACCAACAAACCAACAAACAAATAAACCAACAAACCAACTAACCAACAAACCAAGAAGCGAACAAACCAACAAACCAACAAACCAACAAACCAACAAAACAAAAAAACCATGCAACCAACAAACAAACAAACCAACAAACCAACAAACCAACAAACCAACAAACCAACAAACCAACAAAACAACACACCAACAAACCAACAAACCAACAAACCAAAAAACCAACAAACCAATAAACCAATAAACCAACAAACCAACAACAAACAAACGCACAAACGAACAAACCAACAAACCAACAAACCAAGAAATCAACAAACCAACAAATCAACAAAACAACAAACCAAAAAACCAACAAAACAACAAACCAACAAACCAATAAACCAACAAACCAACAAACCAAAAAACCAACAAACCAACAAACCTACAAACCAACAAACCAACAAACAAATAAACCAACAAACCAACAAACCAACAAACCAACAAACAAATAAACCAACAAACCAACAAACCAACAAACGAACAAACCAACAAACCAAAAAACCAACAAACTAACAAACCAACAAACCAACAAGCCAACAAACCAACAAGCCAACAAATGAACAAACCAACAAGCCAACAAACCAACAAGCCAACAAACGAACAAACTAACAAACCAACAAACCAACAAACCTTCAAAACAACAAACTAACAAACCAAAAAACCAACAAACCAACAAACCAACAAACAAACAAACCAACAAACAAACAAGCCAACAAACCAACAAGCCAACAAGCCAACAAACCAACAAACCAACAAACCAACAAACCAACAAACCAACAAACCAACAA
This sequence comes from Atherix ibis, assembly GCA_958298945.1. Taxonomy (NCBI): domain Eukaryota; kingdom Metazoa; phylum Arthropoda; class Insecta; order Diptera; family Athericidae; genus Atherix; species Atherix ibis. Next base: position 87,120,515 of record OY282608.1, on the reverse strand, counting down.
ACCAACAAGCCAACAAACCAAAAAACCAACAAACCAACAAACCAACAAACCAACAAACGAACAAACGAACAAACCAACTAACGAACAAACCAACAGACCAACAAACCAACAAACCAAAAAGCCAACAAACCAACGAACCAACAAATCAACAAACCAACAAACCAACAAACCAACAAACCAACAAACCAACAAACCAACAAACCAACAAGCCAACAAACCAAAAAACCAACAAGGCAACAAGCCAACAAACCAACAAGCCAACAAACGAACAAACCAACAAACAAACAAACAAACAAACCAACAAACCAACAAACCAACAAACCAACAAACCAACAAACGAACAAACGAACAAACCAACAAACCAACAAACCAACAAACCAACAAGCCAACAAACGAAAAAACCAACAAACCAACCAACCAACAAACCAACAAACCAACAAACCAACAAACCAACAAACCAACAAGCCAACAAACCAAAAAACCAACAAACCAACAAGCCAACAAACCAACAAGCCAACAAACCAACAAACCAAAAAACCAACAAACCAACAAATCAACAAATCAACAAACCAACAAACCAAAAAATCAACAAACCAACAAACCAACAAACCAACAAACCAACAAACAAACAAACAAACAAACACACAAATCAACAAACCAACAAACCAACAAGCCAACAAACTAATAAATCAACAAGCCAACAAACCAACAAACCAACAAACCAACAAACAAATAAACCAACAAACCAACTAACCAACAAACCAAGAAGCGGACAAACCAACAAACCAACAAACCAACAAACCAACAAAAAAAAAACCATGTAACCAACAAACAAAGAAACCAACAAACCAACAAACCAACAAACCAACAAAACAACAGACCAACAAACCAACAAACCAACAAACCAAAAAACCAACAAACCAATAAACCAATAAACCAACAAACCAACAACAAACAAACGCACAAACGAACAAACCAACTAACCAACAAACCAACAAACCAACAAACCAACAAACCAACAAATCAACAAAACAACAAACCAAAAAACCAACAAAACAACAAACCAACAAGCCAACAAACCAACAAGCCAACAAACCAAAAAACCAACAAACCAACAAACCTACAAACCAACAAACCAACAAACAAATAAACCAACAAACCAACAAACCAACAAACCAACAAACCAACAAACCAACAAACAAATAAACCAACAAACCAACAAACGAACAAACCAACAAACCAAAAAACCAACAAACTAACAAACCAACAAACCAACAAGCCAACAAACCAACAAGCCAACAAATGAACAAACCAACAAGCCAACAATTCAACAAGCCAACAAACGAACAAACCAACAAACCAACAAACCCACAAGCAAACAAACCAACAAACAAACAAGCCAACAAACCAACAAACCAACAAGCCAACAAGCCAACAAACCAACAAACCAACAAACCAACAAACCAACAAACCAACAAGCCAACAAACCAAAAAAACCAACAAACCAACAAACCAACAAACCAACAAACGAACGAACGAACAAACCAACTAACGAACAAACCAACAAACCAACAAACCAACAAACCAACAAGCCAACAAGCCAACAAACCAACAAGCCAACAAACGAACAAACCAACAAACAAACAAATGAACAAACCAACAAGCCAACAATTCAACAAGCCAACAAACGAACAAACCAACAAACCAACAAACCCACAAGCAAACAAACCAACAAACAAACAAGCCAACAAACCAACAAACCAACAAGCCAACAAGCCAACAAACCAACAAACCAACAAACCAACAAACCAACAAACCAACAAGCCAACAAACCAAAAAAACCAACAAAATAACGAACCAACAAATCAACAAACCAACAAACCACCAAACCAACAAACCAACAAACCAACAAGCCAACAAACCAAAAAACCAACAAGCCAACAAGCCAACAAACCAACAAGCCAACAAACGAACAAACCAACAAACAAACAAACAAACAAACCAACAAACCAACAAACCAGCAAACCAACAAACCAACAAACCAACAAACCAACAAACGTACAAACGAACAAACCAACAAACCAACAAACCAACAAGCCAACAAACGAAAAAACCAACAAACCAACCAACCAACAAACCAACAAACCAACAAACCAAGAAACCAACAAACCAACAAGCCAACAAACCAAAAAACCAACAAACCAACAAGCCAACAAACCAACAAGCCAACAAACGAACAAACCAACAAACAAACATACCAACAAACCAACAAACCAACAAACCAACAAACCAACAAACCAACAATCCAACAAACCAACAAACCAACAAACCAACAAACCAACAAACCAACAAACCAACAAACCAACAAGCCAACAAACCAACAAGCCAACAAACGAACAAACCAACAAACCAACAAACCAACAAACGAACAAACCAACAAACCAACAAAACAACAAACCAACAAACCAAAAAACCAACAAACCAACAAATCAACAAGCCAACTAACCAATAAGCCAACAAACGAACAAACCAACAATCCAACAAACCAACAAACCAACAAACCAATAAACCAACAAACCAACAAACCAACAAGCCAACAAACCAACAAACCAACAGACCAACAAACCAACAAGCCAACAAACAAACAAGCCAACAAACGAACAAACCAACAAACAAACAAACCAACAAACCAACAAACCAACAAAACAACAAACCAACAAACCAACAAACCAACAAACAAACAAGACAACAAACTAAAAAACCAACAAACCAACAAACCAACAAACCAACAAACCAACAAACCAACAAACAAACAAACCAACAAAACAACAAACCAACAAACCAACAAACCAACAAACCAACAAACCAACAAACCAATAAACCAACAAACAAACAAACCAACAAACCAACAAACCAACAAACCAACAAACCAACAAACCAATAAACCAACAAGCCAACAAGCCAACAAACCAACAAGCCAACAAACGAACAAACCAACAAACCAACAAACCAACAAACCAACAAACCAACAAACTAACAAACCAAAAAACTAACAAACCAATAAACCAACAAACAAACAAACCAACAAACCAACAAGCCAACAAACCAACAAACCAACAAGCCAACAAGCCAACAAACCAACAAACAAAACAAACCAACAAACCAACAAACCAACAAGCCAACAAACCAAAAAACCAACAAACCAACAAACCAACAAACCAACAAACGAACAAACGAACAAACCAACTAACGAACAAACCAACAAACCAACAAACCAACAAACCAACAAACCAACAAGCCAACCAACCAACGAACCAACAAACCAACAAACCAACAAACCAACAAACCAACAAACCAACAAACCAACAAACCAACAAACCAACAAACCAACAAACCAACAAACCAACAAACCAACAAACCAACAAACCACCAAACCAACAAGCCAACAAACCAAAAAACCAACAAGCCAACAAGCCAACAAACCAACAAGCCAACAAACGAACAAACCAACAAACAAACAAACAAACAAACCAACAAACCAACAAACCAACAAACCAACAAAGCAACAAACCAACAAACCAACAAACGAACAAACCAACAAACAAACAAACCAACAAACCAACAAACGAAAAACCAACAAACCAACCAACCAACAAACCAACAAACCAACAAACCAACAAACCAACAAACGAACAAACCAACAAGCCAACAAACCAAAAAACCAACAAACCAACAAGCCAACAAACCAACAAGCCAACAAACGAACAAACGAACAAACCAACAAACAAACATACCATCAAACCAACAAACTAACAAACCAACAAACCAACAAACCAACAAACCAACAAACCAACAAACCAACAAACCAACAAACCAACAAACCAACAAACCAACAAACGAACAAACCAACAAACCAACAAACCAACAAACCAACAAACCAACAAACCCACAAACCAACAAACCAACAAACCAACAAACGAACAAACCAACAAACTAACAAACCAACAAACCAACAAACCAACAAATGAACAAACCAACAAGCCAACAAACCAACAAACCAACAAACCAACAAACCAACAAACGAACAAACCAACAAACCAACAATCCAAGTAACCAACAAACAAACAAACCTACAAACCAATAAACGAACAAGCCAAGAAACCAACAAAACAACAAACCAACAAAACAAAAAAACCATGTAACCAACACACAAACAAACCAGCAAACCAACAAACCAACAAACCAACAAACCAACAAACCAACAAACCAACAAACCAACAAACCAACAAACCAACAAACCAACAAACGAACAAACCAACAAACCAACAAACGAACAAACCAACAAATCAACAAACCAACAAACCAAAAAACCAACAAACCAACAAACCAACAAACCAACAAACAAACAAACACACAAATCAACAAACCAACAAACCAACAAGCCAACAAACTAATAAATCAACAAGCCAACAAACCAACAAACCAACAAACCAACAAACAAATAAACCAACAAACCAACTAACCAACAAACCGAGAAGCGAACAAACCAACAAACCAACAAACCAACAAAACAAAAAAACCATGTAACCAACACACAAACAAACCAACAAACCAACAAACCAACAAACCAACAAACCAACAAAACAACAGACCAACAAACCAACAAACCAACAAACCAAAAAACCAACAAACCAATAAACCAATAAACCAACAAACCAACAAGAAACAAACGCACAAACGAACAAACCAACAAACCAACAACCCAACAAACCAACAAACCAACAAACCAACAAATCAACAAAGCAACAAACCAAAAAACAAACAAAACAACAAACCAACAAACTAACAAACCAAAAAACTAACAAACCAACAAACCAACAAACCAACAAACCAACAAACCAACAAACCAACAAACCAACAAACCAACAAACCAACAAACCAACAAACCAACAAACCAACAAACCAACAAACCAACAAACCACCAAACCAACAAGCCAACAAACCAAAAAACCAACAAGCCAACAAGCCAACAAACCAACAAGCCAACAAACGAACAAACCAACAAACAAACAAACAAACAAACCAACAAACCAACAAACCAACAAGCCAACAAAGCAACAAACCAACAAACCAACAAACGAACAAACCAACAAACAAACAAACCAACAAACCAACAAACCAACCAACCAACAAACCAACAAACCAACAAACCAACAAACCAACAAACGAACAAACCAACAAGCCAACAAACCAACAAACCAACAAACCAACAAACCCACAAACCAACAAACCAACAAACCAACAAACGAACAAACCAACAAACTAACAAACCAACAAACCAACAAACCAACAAATGAACAAACCAACAAGCCAACAAACCAACAAACCAACAAACCAACAAACCAACAAACGAACAAACCAACAAACCAACAATCCAAGTAACCAACAAACAAACAAACCTACAAACCAATAAACGAACAAGCCAAGAAACCAACAAAACAACAAACCAACAAAACAAAAAAACCATGTAACCAACACACAAACAAACCAGCAAACCAACAAACCAACAAACCAACAAACCAACAAACCAACAAACCAACAAACCAACAAACCAACAAACCAACAAACCAACAAACGAACAAACCAACAAACCAACAAACGAACAAACCAACAAATCAACAAACCAACAAACCAAAAAACCAACAAACCAACAAACCAACAAACCAACAAACAAACAAACACACAAATCAACAAACCAACAAACCAACAAGCCAACAAACTAATAAATCAACAAGCCAACAAACCAACAAACCAACAAACCAACAAACAAATAAACCAACAAACCAACTAACCAACAAACCGAGAAGCGAACAAACCAACAAACCAACAAACCAACAAAACAAAAAAACCATGTAACCAACACACAAACAAACCAACAAACCAACAAACCAACAAACCAACAAACCAACAAAACAACAGACCAACAAACCAACAAACCAACAAACCAAAAAACCAACAAACCAATAAACCAATAAACCAACAAACCAACAAGAAACAAACGCACAAACGAACAAACCAACAAACCAACAACCCAACAAACCAACAAACCAACAAACCAACAAATCAACAAAGCAACAAACCAAAAAACAAACAAAACAACAAACCAACAAACTAACAAACCAAAAAACTAACAAACCAACAAACCAACAAACCAACAAACCAACAAACCAACAAACCAACAAACCAACAAACCAACAAACCAACAAACCAACAAACCAACAAACCAACAAACCAACAAACCAACAAACCACCAAACCAACAAGCCAACAAACCAAAAAACCAACAAGCCAACAAGCCAACAAACCAACAAGCCAACAAACGAACAAACCAACAAACAAACAAACAAACAAACCAACAAACCAACAAACCAACAAGCCAACAAAGCAACAAACCAACAAACCAACAAACGAACAAACCAACAAACAAACAAACCAACAAACCAACAAACCAACCAACCAACAAACCAACAAACCAACAAACCAACAAACCAACAAACGAACAAACCAACAAGCCAACAAACCAAAAAACCAACAAACCAACAAGCCAACAAACCAACAAGCCAACAAACGAACAAACGAACAAACCAACAAACGAACATACCAACAAACCAACAAACTAACAAACCAACAAACTAACAAACCAACAAACCAACAAACCAACAAACCAACAAACCAACAAACCAACAAACCAACAAACCAACAAACCAACAAACCAACAAACGAACAAACCAACAAACCAACAAACCAACAAACCAACAAACCAACAAACCAACAAACCCACAAACCAACAAACCAACAAACCAACAAACGAACAAACCAACAAACTAACAAACCAACAAACCAACAAACCAACAAACGAACAAACCAACAAGCCAACAAACCAACAAACCAACAAACCAACAAACCAACAAACCAACAAACCAACAAACGAACAAACCAACAAACCAACAAACCAAGTAACCGACAAACAAACAAACCTACAAACCAATAAACGAACAAGCCAAGAAACCAACAAAACAACAAACCAACAAAACAAAAAAACCATGTAACCAACACACAAACAAACCAACAAACCAACAAACCAACAAACCAACAAACCAACAAACCAACAAACCAACAAACCATCAAACCAACAAAACAACAAACCAACAAACGAACAAACCAACAAACCAACAAACGAACAAACCAACAAATCAACAAACCAACAAACCAAAAAACCAACAAACCAACAAACCAACAAACCAACAAACAAACAAACACACAAATCAACAAACCAACAAACCAACAAGCCAACAAACTAATAAATCAACAAGCCAACAAACCAACAAACCAACAAACCAACAAACAAATAAACCAACAAACCAACTAACCAACAAACCAAGAAGCGAACAAACCAACAAACCAACAAACCAACAAACCAACAAAACAAAAAAACCATGTAACCAACACACAAACAAACCAACAAACCAACAAACCAACAAACCAACAAACCAACAAAACAACAGACCAACAAACCAACAAACCAACAAACCAAAAAACCAACAAACCAATAAACCAATAAACCAACAAACCAACAACAAACAAACGCACAAACGAACAAACCAACAAACCAACAAACCAACAAACCAACAAACCAACAAACCAACAAATCAACAAAGCAACAAACCAAAAAACAAACAAAACAACAAACCAACAAACCAACAAACAAACAAGCCAACAAACCAAAAAACCAAAAAACCAACAAACCTACAAACCAACAAACCAACAAACAAATAAACCAACAAACCAACAAACCAACAAACCAACAAACAAATAAACCAACAAACCAACAAACCAACAAACGAACAAACCAACAAACCAAAAAACCAACAAACTAACAAACCAACAAAACAACAAGCCAACCAACCAACAAGCCAACAAATGAACAAACCAACAAGCCAACAAACCAACAAGCCAACAAACGAACAAACCAACAAACCAACAAACCAACAAACCAACAAACCAACAAACCAACAAACCAAGTAACCAACAAACAAACAAACCAATAAACGAACAAGCCAACAAACCAACAAAACAACAAACCAACAAACCAACAAACCAACAAACCAAAAAACCAACAAACCAACAAATCAACAAATCAACAAACCAACAAACCAAAAAACCAACAAACCAACAAACCAACAAACCAACAAACAAACAAACACACAAATCAACAAACCAACAAACCAACAAGCCAACAAACTAATAAATCAACAAGCCAACAAACCAACAAACCAACAAACAAATAAACCAACAAACCAACTAACCAACAAACCAAGAAGCGAACAAACCAACAAACCAACAAACCAACAAACCAACAAAACAAAAAAACCATGTAACCAACAAACAAACAAACCAACAAACCAACAAACCAACAAACCAACAAACCAACAAAACAACACACCAACAAACCAACAAACCAACAAACCAAAAAACCAACAAACCAATAAACCAATAAACCAACAAACCAACAACAAACAAACGCACAAACGAACAAACCAACAAACCAACAAACCAAGAAACCAACAAACCAACAAATCAACAAAACAACAAACCAAAAAACCAACAAAACAACAAACCAACAAACCAATAAACCAACAAACCAACAAACCAAAAAACCAACAAACCAACAAACCTACAAACCAACAAACCAACAAACAAATAAACCAACAAACCAACAAACCAACAAACCAACAAACAAATAAACCAACAAACCAACAAACCAACAAACGAACAAACCAACAAACCAAAAAACCAACAAACTAACAAACCAACAAACCAACAAGCCAACAAACCAACAAGCCAACAAATGAACAAACCAACAAGCCAACAAACCAACAAGCCAACAAACGAACAAACCAACAAACCAACAAACCAACAAACCTTCAAACCAACAAACTAACAAACCAAAAAACCTTCAAACCAACAAACTAACAAACCAAAAAACCAACAAACCAACAAACCAACAAACAAACAAACCAACAAACAAACAAGCCAACAAACCAACAAACCAACAAGCCAACAAGCCAACAAACCAACAAACCAACAAACCAACAAGCCAACAAACCAAAAAACCAACAAACCAACAAACCAACAAACCAACAAACGAACAAACGAACAAACCAACTAACGAACAAACCAACAAACCAACAAACCAACAAACCAACAAGCCAACAAACCAACGAACCAACAAATCAACAAACCAACAAACCAACAAACCAACAAACCAACAAACCAACAAACCAACAAACCAACAAGCCAACAAACCAAAATACCAACAAGGCAACAAACCAACAAGCCAACAAACGAACAAACCAACAAACAAACAAACAAACAAACCAACAAACCAACAAACCAACAAACCAACAAACCAACAAACGAACAAACGAACAAATCAACAAACCAACAAACCAACAAACCAACAAGCCAACAAACGAAAAAACCAACAAACCAACCAACCAACAAACCAACAAACCAACAAACCAACAAACCAACAAACCAACAAGCCAACAAACAAAAAACCAACAAACCAACAAGCCAACAAACCAACAAGCCAACAAACCCACAAACCAAAAAACCAACAAACCAACAAATCAACAAATCAACAAACCAACAAACCAAAAAACCAACAAACCAACAAACCAACAAACCAACAAACAAACAAACACACAAATCAACAAACCAACAAACCAACAAGCCAACAAACTAATAAATCAACAAGCCAACAAACCAACAAACCAACAAACCAACAAACAAATAAACCAACAAACCAACTAACCAACAAACCAAGAAGCGAACAAACCAACAAACCAACAAAAAAAAACCATGTAACCAACAAACAAAGAAACCAACAAACCAACAAACCAGCAAACCAACAAAACAACAGACCAACAAACCAACAAACCAACAAACCAAAAAACCAACAAACCAATAAACCAATAAACCAACAAACCAACAACAAACAAACGCACAAACGAACAAACCAACTAACCAACAAACCAACAAACCAACAAACTAACAAATCAACAAAACAACAAACCAAAAAACCAACAAAACAACAAACCAACAAACCAACAAACCAACAAGCCAACAAACCAAAAAACCAACAAACCAACAAACCTACAAACCAACAAACCAACAAACAAATAAACCAACAAACCAACAAACCAACAAACCAACAAACAAATAAACCAACAAACCAACAAACCAACAAACGAACAAACCAACAAACCAAAAAACCAACAAACTAACAAACCAACAAACCAACAAGCCAACAAACCAACAAGCCAACAAATGAACAAACCAACAAGCCAACAATTCAACAAGCCAACAAACGAACAAACCAACAAACCAACAAACCCACAAACAAACAAACCAACAAACAAACAAGCCAACAAACCAACAAACCAACAAGCAAACAAGCCAACAAACCAACAAACCAACAAACCAACAAACCAACAAACCAACAAACCAACAAGCCAACAAACCAAAAAAACTAACAAACCAACAAACCAACAAACCAACAAACGAACGAACGAACAAACCAACTAACGAACAAACCAACAAACCAACAAACCAACAAACCAACAAGCCAACAAAATAACGAACCAACAAATCAACAAACCAACAAACCAACAAACCAACAAACCAACAAACCAACAAGCCAACAAACCAAAAAACCAACAAGCCAACAAGCCAACAAACCAACAAGCCAACAAACGAACAAACCAACAAACAAACAAACAAACAAACCAACAAACCAACAAACCAGCAAACCAACAAACCAACAAACCAACAAACCAACAAACGAACAAACGAACAAACCAACAAACCAACAAACCAACAAGCCAACAAACGAAAAAACCAACAAACCAACCAACCAACAAACCAACAAACCAACAAACCAAGAAACCAACAAACCAACAAGCCAACAAACCAACAAGCCAACAAACCAACAAGCCAACAAACGAACAAACCAACAAACAAACATACCAACAAACCAACAAACCAACAAACCAACAAACCAACAAACCAACAAACCAACAAACCAACAAACCAACAAACCAACAAACGAACAAACCAACAAACCAACAAACCAACAAACCAACAAACCAACAAACCAACAAACCAACAAACCAACAAATCAACAAACCAACAAACGAACAAACCAACAAGCCAACAAACCAATAAACCAACAAACCAACAAACCAACAAACCAACAAACCAAAAAACCAACAAACAAACAAACCAACAAATCAACAAACCAACAAACCAACAAGCCAACAAACTAATAAGCCAACAAGCCAACAAACCAACAAACCAACCAACCAACAAACCAACAAACCAACAAACAAACAAACCTACAAACCAATAAACGAACAAACCAACAAACCAACAAAACAACAAACCAACAAACCAACAAACCAACAAACCAAAAAACCAACAAACCAACAAATCAACAAATCAACAAACCAACAAACCAAAAAACCAACAAACCAACAAACCAACAAACCAACAAACAAACAAGCCAACAAATCAACAAACCAACAAACCAACAAGCCAACAAACTAATAAACCAACAAGCCAACAAACCAACAAACCAACAAACCAACAAACAAATAAACCAACAAACCAACAAACCAACAAACCAAGAAGCGGACAAACCAACAAACCAACAAACCAACAAACCAACAAAACAAAAAAACCAAGTAACCAACAAACAAACAAACCAACAAACCAACAAACCAACATACCAATAAACCAACAAACCAACAAAACAACAGACCAACAAACCAACAAACCAACAAACCAACAAACCAAAAAACCAACAAACCAATAAACCAATAAACCAACAAACCAACAACAAACAAACGAACAAACGAACAAACCAACAAACCAATAAACCAACAAACCATTAAACCAACAAACCAACAAACCATCAAATCAACAAAACCACAAACTAAAAAACCAACAAACCAACAAACCAACAAACCAACAAACCAACAAACCAACAAGCCAACAAACCAAAAAACCAACAAACCAACAAACCAACAAACCAACAAACGAACAAACGAACAAACCAACTAACGAACAAACCAACAAACCAACAAACCAACAAACCAACAAGCCAACAAGCCAACGAACCAACAAATCAACAAACCAACAAACCAACAAACCAACAAACCAACAAACCAACAAACCAACAAGCCAACAAACCAAAAAACCAACAAGGCAACAAGCCAACAAACCAACAAGCCAACAAACGAACAAACCAACAAACAAACAAACAAACAAACCAACAAACCAACAAACCAACAAACCAACAAACTAACAAACCAACAAACGAACAAACGAACAAACGAACAAACCAACAAACCAACAAACCAACAAACCAACAAGCCAACAAACGAAAAAACCAACAAACCAACCAACCAACAAACCAACAAACCAACAAACCAACAAACCAACAAACCAACAAGCCAACAAACCAAAAAACCAACAAACCAACAAGCCAACAAACCAACAAGCCAACAAACCAACAAACCAAAAAACCAACAAACCAACAAATCAACAAATCAACAAACCAACAAACCAAAAAACCAACAAACCAACAAACCAACAAACCAACAAACAATCAAACACACAAATCAACAAACCAACAAACCAACAAACCAACAAACAAATAAAAAAACAAACCAACAAACCAACAAACCAAGAAGCGAACAAACCAACAAACCAACAAAGCAACAAACCAACAAAACAAAAAAAACATGTAACCAACAAACAAACAAACCAACAAACCAACAAACCAACAAACCAACAAAACAACAGACCAACAAACCAACAAACCAACAAACCAAAAAACCAACAAACCAATAAGCCAATAAACCAACAACCAACAACAAACAAACGCACAAACGAACGAACCAACAAACCAACAAACCAACAAACCAACAAACCAACAAATCAACAAAACAACAAACCAAAAAACCAACAAAACAACAAACCAACAAACCAACAAACCAACAAACCAACAAGCCAACAAACCAAAAAACCAACAAACCAACAAACCTACAAACCAACAAACCAACAAACAAATAAACCAACAAACCAACAAACCAACAAACAAATAAACCAACAAACCAACAAACCAACAAACGAACAAACCAACAAACCAAAAAACCAACACACTAACAAACCAACAAACCAACAAGCCAACAAACCAACAAGCCAACAAATGAACACACCAACAAGCCAACTAACCAACAAACCAACAAGCCAACAAGCCAACAAGCCAACAAACCAACAAACCAATAAACCAACAAACCAACAAACCAACAAACCAACAAACCAAAAAAACCAACAAACCAACAAACCAACAAACCAACAAACGAACGAACGAACAAACCAACTAACGAACAAACCAACAAACCAACAAACCAACAAACCAACAAGCCAACAAACTAACGAACCAACAAATCAACAAACCAACAAACCAACAAACCAACAAACCAACAAACCAACAAACCAACAAGCCAATAAACAAAAAAACCAACAAGCCAACAAGAAAACAAACCAACAAGCCAACAAACGAACAAACCAACAAACAAACAAACAAACAAACAAACAAACCAACAAACCAACAAACCAACAAACCAACAAACCAACAAACCAACAAACCAACAAACCAACAAACCAACAAACCAACAAACGAACAAACGAACAAACCAACAAACCAACAAACCAACAAACCAACAAGCCAACAAACGAAAAAACCAACAAACCAACCAACCAACAAACCAACAAACCAACAAACCAAGAAACCAACAAACCAACAAGCCAACAAACCAAAAAACCAACAAACCAACAAGCCAACAAACCAACAAGCCAACAAACGAACAAACCAACAAACAAATATACCAACAAACCAACAAACCAACAAACCAACAAACCAACAAACCAACAAACCAACAAACCAACAAACCAATAAACCAACAAACCAACAAACCAACAAACCAACAAACCAACAAACCAACAAACCAACAAACCAACAAACCAACAAACCAACAAACCAACAAACCAACAAACCAACAAACCAACAAACCAACAAACCAACAAACCAACAAACCAACAAACGAACAAACCAACAAACCAACAAACCAACAAACCAACAAACAAACAAGCCAACAAATCAACAAACCAACAAACCAACAAGCCAACAAACTAATAAACCAACAAGCCAACAAACCAACAAACCAACCAACCAACAAACCAACAAACCAACAAACAAATAAACCAACAAACGAACAAACCAACAAACCAAAAAACCAACAAACTAACAAACCAACAAACCAACAAGCCAACAAACCAACAAGCCAACAAATGAACAAACCAACAAGCCAACAATTCAACAAGCCAACAAACGAACAAACCAACAAACCAACAAACCCACAAACAAACAAACCAACAAACAAACAAGCCAACAAACCAACAAACCAACAAGCCAACAAGCCAACAAACCAACAAACCAACAAACCAACAAACCAACAAACCAACAAACCAACAAGCCAACAAACCAAAAAAACCAACAAACCAACAAACCAACAAACCAATAAACGAACGAACGAACAAACCAACTAACGAACAAACCAACAAACCAACAAACCAACAAACCAACAAGCCAACAAACTAACGAACCAACAAATCAACAAACCAAAAAACCAACAAACCAACAAACAAACAAACCAACAAACCAACAAGCCAACAAACCAAAAAACCAACAAGCCAACAAGAAAACAAACCAACAAGCCAACAAACGAACAAACCAACAAACAAACAAACAAACAAACCAACAAACCACAAACCAACAAACCAACAAACCAACAAACCAACAAACCAACAAACCAACAAACCAACAAACCAACAAACCAACAAACGAACAAACGAACAAACCAACAAACCAACAAACCAACAAACCAACAAGCCAACAAACGAAAAAACCAACAAACCAACCAACCAACAAACCAACAAACCAACAAACCAAGAAACCAACAAACCAACAAGCCAACAAACCAAAAAACCAACAAACCAACAAGCCAACAAACCAACAAGCCAACAAACGAACAAACCAACAAACAAATATACCAACAAACCAACAAACCAACAAACCAACAAACCAACAAACCAACAAACCAACAAACCAACAAACCAACAAACCAACAAACCAACAAACGAACAAACCAACAAACCAACAAACCAACAAACCAACAAACCAACAAACCAACAAACCAACAAACCAACAAACCAACAAACCAACAAACCAACAAACCAACAAACCAACAAACCAACAAACCAACAAACCAACAAACCAACAAACGAACAAACCAACAAACCAACAAACCAACAAACCAACAAACAAACAAGCCAACAAATCAACAAACCAACAAACCAACAAGCCAACAAACTAATAAACCAACAAGCCAACAAACAAACAAACCAACCAACCAACAAACCAACAAACCAACAAACAAATAAACCAACAAACGAACAAACCAACAAACCAAAAAACCAACAAACTAACAAACCAACAAACCAACAAGCCAACAAACCAACAAGCCAACAAATGAACAAACCAACAAACAAACAAACAAACAAACCAACAAACCAACAAACCAGCAAACCAACAAACCAACAAACCAACAAACCAACAAACGAACAAACGAACAAACCAACAAACCAACAAACCAACAAGCCAACAAAAGAAAAAACCAACAAACCAACCAACCAACAAACCAACAAACCAACAAACCAAGAAACCAACAAACCAACAAACCAACAAACCAACAAACCAACAAACCAACAAACCAACAAACCAACAAACCAACAAACCAACAAACCAACAAACGAACAAACCAACAAACCAACAAACCAACAAACCAGCAAACCAACAAACCAACAAACCAACAAACCAACAAATCAACAAACCAACAAACGAACAAACCAACAAGCCAACAAACCAACAAACCAACAAACCAACAAACCAACAAACCAACAAACCAACAAACCAACAAACAAACAAGCCAACAAATCAACAAACCAACAAACCAACAAGCCAACAAACTAATAAACCAACAAGCCAACAAACCAACAAACCAACCAACCAACAAACCAACAAACCAACAAACCAACAAACAACCAAACCTAAAAACCAATAAACGAACAAACCAACAAACCAACAAAACAACAAACCAACAAACCAACAAACCAACAAACCAAAAAACCAACAAACCAACAAATCAACAAACCAACAAACCAAAAAACCAACAAACCAACAAACCAACAAACCAACAAACAAACAAGCCAACAAATCAACAAACCAACAAACCAACAAGCCAACAAACTAACAAACCAACAAGCCAACAAACCAACAAACCAACAAACCAACAAACAAATAAACAAACAAACCAACAAACCAACAAACCAAGAAGCGGACAAACCAACAAACCAACAAACCAACAAACCAACAAACCAACAAAACAAAAAAACCAAGTAACCAACAAACAAACAAACCAACAAACCAACAAACCAACAAACCAACAAACCAACAAACCAACAAAACAACAGACCAACAAACCAACAAACCAACAAACCAACAAACCAAAAAACCAACAAACCAATAAACCAATAAACCAACAAACCAACAACAAACAAACGAACAAACGAACAAACCAACAAACCAACAAACCAACAAACCATTAAACCAACAAACCAACAAACCAACAAATCAACAAAACCACAAACCAAAAAAACTAACAAACCAACACACCAACAAACCAACAAACCAACAAACCAACAAGCCAAAAAACCAACAAACCAACAAACCAACAAATCAACAAACGAACAAACGAACAAACCAACTAACGAACAAACCAACAAACCAACAAACCAACAAACCAACAAGCCAACAAGCCAACGAACCAACAAATCAACAAACCAACAAACCAACAAACCAACAAACCAACAAACCAACAAACCAACAAACCAACAAGCCAACAAACCGTAAAACCAACAAGGCAACAAGCCAACAAACCAACAAGCCAACAAACGAACAAACCAACAAACAAACAAACAAACAAACCAACAAACCAACAAACCAACAAACCAACAAACCAACAAACCAACAAACGAACAAACGAACAAACCAACAAACCAACAAACTAACAAACCAACAAGCCAACAAACGAAAAAACCAACAAACCAACCAACCAACAAACCAACAAACCAACAAACCAACAAACCAACAAACCAACAAGCCAACAAACCAAAAAACCAACAAACCAACAAGCCAACAAACCAACAAGCCAACAAACCAACAAACCAAAAAACCAACAAACCAACAAATCAACAAATCAACAAACCAACAAACCAAAAAACCAACAAACCAACAAACCAACAAACCAACAAACAAACAAACACACAAATCAACAAACCAACAAACCAACAAACCAACAAACAAATAAAAAAACAAACCAACTAACCAACAAACCAAGAAGCGAACAAACCAACAAACCAACAAAACAAAAAAACCATGTAACCAACAAACAAACAAACCAACAAACCAACAAACCAACAAACCAACAAACCAACAAACCAAAAAACCAACAAACCAATAAACCAATAAACCAACAACCAACAACAAACAAACGCACAAACGAACAAACCAACAAACCAACAAACCAACAAACCAACAAACCAACAAATCAACAAAACAACAAACCAAAAAACCAACAAAACAACAAACCAACAAACCAACAAACCAACAAGCCAACAAACCAAAAAACCAACAAACCAACAAACCTACAAACCAACAAACCAACAAACAAATAAACCAACAAACCAACAAACCAACAAACAAATAAACCAACAAACCAACAAACCAACAAACGAACAAACCAACAAACCAAAAAACCAACAAACTAACAAACCAACAAACCAACAAGCCAACAAACCAACAAGCCAACAAATGAACACACCAACAAGCCAACAAACCAACAAGCCAACAAACGAACAAACCAACAAACCAACAAACCAACAAACAAACAAACCAACAAACAAACAAGCCAACAAACCAACAAACCAACAAGCCAACAAGCCAACAAACCAACAAACCAATAAACCAACAAACCAACAAACCAACAAGCCAACAAACCAAAAAAACCAACAAACCAACAAACCAACAAACCAACAAACGAACGAACGAACAAACCAACTAACGAACAAACCAACAAACCAACAAACCAACAAACCAACAAGCCAACAAACTAACAAACCAACAAATCAACAAAACAACAAACCAACAAACCAACAAACCAACAAACCAACAAACCAACAAGCCAACAAACCAAAAAACCAACAAGCCAACAAGCCAACAAACCAACAAGCCAACAAACGAACAAACCAACAAACAAACAAACAAACAAACCAACAAACCAACAAACCAACAAACCAACAAACCAACAAACCAACAAACCAACAAACCAACAAACCAACAAACGAACAAACGAACAAACCAACAAACCAACAAATCAACAAACCAACAAGCCAACAAACGAAAAAACCAACAAACCAACCAACGAACAAACCAACAAACCAACAAACCAAGAAACCAACAAACTAACAAGCCAACAAACCAAAAAACAAACAAACCTATAAGCCAACAAACCAACAAGCCAACAAACGAACAAACCAACAAACAAATATACCAACAAACCAACAAACCAACAAACCAACAAACCAACAAACCAACAAACCAACAAACCAACAAACCAACAAACCAACAAACCAACAAACGAACAAACCAACAAACCAACAAACCAACAAACTAACAAACCAACAAACCAACAAACCAACAAATCAACAAACCAACAAACGAACAAACCAACAAACGAACAAACCAACAAACCAACAAACCAACAAACCAACAAACCAACAAACCAACAAACCAACAAACCAACAAACCAACAAATCAACAAACCAACAAACGAACAAACCAACAAGCCAACAAACCAACAAACCAACAAACCAACAAACCAACAAACCAACAAACAAACAAGCCAACAAATCAACAAACCAACAAACCAACAAGCCAACAAACTAATAAACCAACAAGCCAACAAACCAACAAACCAACAAACCAACAAACGAACAAACGAACAAACCAACAAACCAACAAACCAACAAGCCAACAAACGAAAAAACCAACAAACCAACCAACCAACAAACCAACAAACCAACAAACAAAGAAACCAACAAACCAACAAGCCAACAAACCAAAAAACCAACAAACCAACAAGCCAACAAACCAACAAGCCAACAAACGAACAAACCAACAAACAAACATACCAACAAACCAACAAACCAACAAACCAACAAACCAACAAACCAACAAACCAACAAACCAACAAACCAACAAACCAACAAACCAACAAACCAACAAACCAACAAACGAACAAACCAACAAATCAACAAACCAACAAACCAACAAACCAACAAACCAACAAACCAACAAACCAACAAACCAACAAATCAACAAACCAACAAACGAACAAACCAACAAGCCAACAAACCAACAAACCAACAAACCAACAAACCAACAAAACAACAAACCAACAAACAAACAAGCCAATAAATCAACAAACCAACAAACCAACAAGCCAACAAACTAATAAACCAACAAGCCAACAAACCAACAAACCAACCAACCAACAAACCAACAAACCAACAAACCAACAAACAAACAAACCTACAAACCAATAAACGAACAAACCAACAAACCAACAAAACAACAAACCAACAAACCAACAAACCAACAAACCAAAAAACCAACAAACCAACAAATCAACAAATCAACAAACCAACAAACCAAAAAACCAACAAACCAACAAACCAACAAACAAACAAACCAACAAACAAACAAGCCAACAAATCAACAAACCAACAAACCAACAAGCCAACAAACTAATAAACCAACAAGCCAACAAACCAACAAACCAACAAACCAACAAACAAATAAACCAACAAACCAACAAACCAACAAACCAAGAAGCGGACAAACCAACAAACCAACAAACCAACAAACCAACAAAACAAAAAAACCAAGTAACCAACAAACAAACAAACCAACAAACCAACAAACCAACAAACCAACAAACCAACAAAACAACAGACCAACAAACCAACAAACCAACAAACCAACAAACCAAAAAACCAACAAACCAATAAACCAATAAACCAACAAACCAACAACAAACAAACGAACAAACGAACAAACCAACAAACCAACAAACCAACAAACCATTAAACCAACAGACCAACAAACCAACAAATCAACAAAACCACAAACTAAAAAACCAACAAACCAACAAACCAACAAACCAACAAACCAACAAACCAACAAGCCAACAAACCAAAAAACTAACAAACCAACAAACCAACAAACCAACAAACGAACAAACGAACAAACCAACTAACGAACAAACCAACAAACCAACAAACCAACAAACCAACAAGCCAACAAGCCAACGAACCAACAAATCAATAAACCAACAAACCAACAAACCAACAAACCAACAAACCAACAAACCAACAAACCAACAAGCCAACAAACCAAAAAACCAACAAGGCAACAAGCCAACAAACCAACAAGCCAACAAACGAACAAACCAACAAACAAACAAACAAACAAACCAACAAACCAACAAACCAACAAACCAACAAACCAACAAACCAACAAACGAACAAACGAACAAACCAACAAACCAACAAACCAACAAACCAACAAACCAACAAGCCAACAAACGAAAAAACCAACAATCCAACAAACCAACAAACCAACAAACCAACAAACCAACAAACCAACAAACCAACAAGCCAACAAACCAAAAAACCAACAAACCAACAAGCCAACAAACCAACAAGCCAACAAACCAACAAACCAAAAAACCAACAAACCAACAAATCAACAAATCAACAAACCAACAAACCAAAAAACCAACAAACCAACAAACCAACAAACCAACAAACAAACAAACACACAAATCAACAAACCAACAAACCAACAAACAAATAAAAAAACAAACCAACTAACCAACAAACCAAGAAGCGAACAAACCAACAAACCAACAAAGCAACAAACCAACATAACAAAAAAACCATGTAACCAACAAACACACAAACCAACAAACCAACAAACCAACAAAACAACAGACCAACAAACCAACAAACGAACAAACCAACAAACGAACAAACCAACAAACCAACAAACCAACAAACCAACAAACCAACAAACGAACAAACCAACAAACCAACAAACCAACAAACCAAAAAACCAACAAACCAACAAACCAACAAACGAACAAACCAACAAACGAACAAACCAACAAACCAACAAACCAACAAACCAACAAACCAACAAACCAACAAACCAACAAATCAACAAACCAACAAACGAACAAACCAACAAGCCAACAAGCCAACAAACCAACAAACCAACAAACCAACAAACCAACAAACCAACAAACCAACAAACAAACAAGCCAACAAATCAACAAACCAACAAACCAACAAGCCAACAAACGAACAAACGAACAAACCAACAAACCAACAAACCAACAAGCCAACAAACGAAAAAACCAACAAACCAACCAACCAACAAACCAACAAACCAACAAACCAAGAAACCAACAAACCAACAAGCCAACAAACCAAAAAACCAACAAACCAACAAGCCAACAAACCAACAAGCCAACAAACGAACAAACCAACAAACAAACATACCAACAAACCAACAAACCAACAAACCAACAAAGCAACAAACCAACAAACCAACAAACCAACAAACCAACAAACGAACAAACCAACAAACCAACAAATCAACAAATCAACAAACCAACAAACCAAAAAACCAACAAACCAACAAACAAACAAGCCAACAAATCAACAAACCAACAAACCAACAAGCCAACAAACAAATAAACCAACAAACCAACAAACCAACAAACCAAGAAGCGGACAAACCAACAAACCAACAAACCAACAAACCAACAAAACAAAAAAACCAAGTAACCAACAAACAAACAAACCAACAAACCAACAAACCAACAAACCAACAAACCAACAAAACAACAGACCAACAAACCAACAAACCAACAAACCAACAAACCAAAAACCAACAAACCAATAAACCAATAAACCAACAAACCAACAACAAACAAACGAACAAACGAACAAACCAACAAACCAACAAACCAACAAACCAACAAACCATTAAACCAACAAACCAACAAACCAACAAATCAACAAAACCACAAACTAAAAAACCAACAAACCAACAAACCAACAAACCAACAAACCAACAAACCAACAAGCCAACAAACCAACAAACCAACAAAACAACAGACCAACAAACGAACAAACCAACAAACGAACAAACCAACAAACGAACAAACCAACAAACCAACAAACCAACAAACCAACAAGCCAACAAGCCAACGAACCAACAAATCAACAAACCAACAAACCAACAAACCAACAAACCAACAACCCAACAAACCAAAAAACCAACAAGGCAACAAGCCAACAAACCAACAAGCCAACTAACGAACAAACCAACAAACAAACAAACAAACAAACCAACAAACCAACAAACCAACAAACCAACAAACCAACAAACCAACAAACGAACAAACGAACAAACCAACAAACCAACAAACCAACAAACCAACAACAAACCAACAAACCAACAAACCAAGAAGCGGACAAACCAACAAACCAACAAACCAACAAACCAACAAAACAAAAAAACCAAGTAACCAACAAACAAACAAACCAACAAACCAACAAACCAACAAACCAACAAACCAAAAAACCAACAAACCAATAAACCAATAAACCAACAAACCAACAACAAACAAACGAACAAACGAACAAACCAACAAACCAACAAACTAACAAACCATTAAACCAACAAACCAACAAACCAACAAATCAACAAAACCACAAACTAAAAAACCAACAAACCAACAAACCAACAAACCAACAAACCAACAAGCCAACAAACCAAAAAACCAACAAACAAACAAACCAGCAAACCAACAAACGAACAAACCAACTAACGAACAAACCAACAAACCAGCAAACCAACAAACCAACAAGCCAACAACCCAACGAACCAACAAATCAACAAACCAACAAACCAACAAACCAACAAACCAACAAACCAACAAACCAACAAACCAACAAGCCAACAAACCAAAAAACCAACAAGGCAACAAGCCAACAAACCAACAAGCCAACAAACGAACAAACCAACAAACAAACAAACAAACAAACCAACAAACCAACAAACCAACAAACCAACAAACCAACAAACGAACAAACGAACAAACCAACAAACCAACAAACCAACAAACCAACAAGCCAACAAACGAAAAAACCAACAAACCAACCAACCAACAAACCAACAAACCAACAAACCAACAAACCAACAAACCAACAAGCCAACAAACAAAAAAACCAACAAACCAACAAGCCAACAAACCAACAAGCCAACAAACCAACAAACCAAAAAACCAACAAACCAACAAATCAACAAATCAACAAACCAACAAACCAAAAAACCAACAAACCAACAAACCAACAAACAAACAAATACACAAATCAACAAACCAACAAACCAACAAACAAATAAAAAAACAAACCAACTAACCAACAAACCAAGAAGCGAACAAACCAACAAACCAACAAAGCAACAAACCAACAAAACACAAAAACCATGTAACCAACAAACAAACAAACCAACAAACCAACAAACCAACAAAACAACAGACCAACAATCCAACAAACCAACAAACCAAAAAACCAACAAAACAATAAACCAATAAACCAACAACCAACAACAAACAAACGCACAAACGAACAAACCAACAAACCAACAAACCAACAAACCAACAAACCAACAAATCAACAAAACAACAAACCAAACAACCAACAAAACAACAAACCAACAAACCAACAAACCAACAAGCCAACAAACCAAAAAACCAACAAACCAACAAACCTACAAACCAACAAACCAACAAACAAATAAACCAACAAACCAACAAACCAACAAACAAATAAACCAACAAACCAACAAACCAACAAACGAACAAACCAACAAACCAAAAAACCAACAAACTAACAAACCAACAAACCAACAAGCCAACAAACCAACAAGCCAACAAATGAACACACCAACAAG
Source organism: Atherix ibis (assembly GCA_958298945.1). NCBI lineage: Eukaryota > Metazoa > Arthropoda > Insecta > Diptera > Athericidae > Atherix > Atherix ibis. The sequence continues at coordinate 87,096,119 of OY282608.1, read as the reverse complement.
CCAACAAACCAACAAGCCAACAAACGGACAAACCAACAAACCAACAAACCAACAAACAAACAAACCAACAAACAAACAAGCCAACAAACCAACAAACCAACAAGCCAACAAACCAACAAACCAACAAACCAATAAACCAACAAACCAACAAACCAACAAGCCAACAAACCAAAAAAACCAACAAACCAACAAACCAACAAACCAACAAACGAACGAACGAACAAACCAACTAACGAACAAACCAACAAACCAACAAACCAACAAACCAACAAGCCAACAAACTAACGAACCAACAAATCAACAAACCAACAAACCAACAAACCAACAAACCAACAAACCAACAAACCAACAAGCCAACAAACCAAAAAACCAACAAGCCAACAAGCCAACAAACCAACAAGCCAACAAACGAACAAACCAACAAACAAACAAACAAACAAACCAACAAACCAACAAACCAACAAACCAACAAACCAACAAACCAACAAACCAACAAACCAACAAACGAACAAACGAACAAACCAACAAACCAACAAACCAACAAACCAACAAGCCAACAAACGAAAAAACCAACAAACCAACCAACCAACAAACCAACAAACCAAGAAACCAACAAACCAACAAGCCAACAAACCAAAAAACCAACAAACCAACAAGCCAACAAACCAACAAGCCAACAAACGAACAAACCAACAAACAAATATACCAACAAACCAACAAACCAACAAACCAACAAACCAACAAACCAACAAACCAACAAACCAACAAACCAACAAACCAACAAACCAACAAACGAACAAACCAACAAACCAACAAACCAACAAACCAACAAACCAACAAACCAACAAACCAACAAACGAACAAACCAACAAACGAACAAACCAACAAACCAACAAACCAACAAACCAACAAACCAACAAACCAACAAACCAACAAACCAACAAACAAACAAGTCAACAAATCAACAAACCAACAAACCAACAAGCCAACAAACTAATAAACCAACAAGCCAACAAACCAACAAACCAACCAACCAACAAACTAACAAACCAACAAGCCAACAAACTAATAAACCAACAAGGAAACAAACCAACAAACCAACAAACAAATAAACCATTAAACCAACAAACCAACAAACCAACAAATCAACAAAACCACAAACTAAAATACCAACAAAACAACAAACCAACAAACCAACAAACCAACAAACCAACAAACCAACAAACGAACAAACCAACAAACCAACAAACCAACAAACCAACAAACCAACAAACCAACAAACCAACAAACCAACAAACCAACAAACCAACAAACCAACAAACCAACAAACCAACAAACCAACAAACCAACAAACCAACAAACCAACAAACAAATAAACCAACAAACCAACAAACCAAGAAGCGAACAAACCAACCAACCAACAAACTAACAAACCAACGAAACAAAAAAACCAAGTAACCAACAAACAAACAAACCAACAAACCAACAAACCAACAAACCAACAAACCAACAAACCAACAAAACAACAGACCAACAAACCAACAAACCAACAAACCAAAAAACCAACAAACCAATAAACCAATAAACCAACAAACCAACAACAAACAAACGAACTAACGAACAAACCAACAAACCAACAAACCAACAAACCAACAAACCATTAAACCAACAAACCAACAAACCAACAAATCAACAAAACCACAAACTAAAAAACCAACAAAACAACAAACCAACAAACCAACAAACCAACAAGCCAACAAACCAAAAAACCAATAAACTAACAAACCAACAAACGAACAAACCAACAAACAAACAAACCAACAAACCAACAAACCAACAAACCAACAAACCAACAAGCCAACAAACCAACAAACCAACAAACAAATAAACCAACAAAAAAACAAACCAACAAACCAACAAACAAATAAACCAACAAACCAACAAACCAACAAACCAACAAACCAAAAAACCAACAAACCAACAAACCAACAAATCAACAAGCCAACAAATCAACAAGCCAACAAATGAACAAACCAACAAGCCAACAAACCAACAAACCATTTAACCAACAAACCAACAAGCCAACAAACAAAAAAACCAACAAACCAACAAACCAACAAACCAACAAACAAAGAAACCAACAAAACAACAAACCAACAAACCAACAAACCAACAAACCAACAAACCAACAAACCAAAAAAACCAAGTAACCAACAAACCAACAAACGAACAAACCAACAAGCAAACAAACCAACAAATCAACAAACCAAAAAACCAACAAACGAACAAACCAAAAAACCAACAAACCAACAAACTAACAATCCAACAAGCCAACCAGCCAACAAACCAACAAGCCAACAAACGAACAAAGCAACAAGCCAACAAACCAAAAAACCAACAAACAAACAAACCAACAAACCAACAAACCAACAAACCAACAAACCAACAAACCAACAAACCAACAAACCAACAAACCAACAAGCCAACAAACCAAAAAACCAACAAGCCAACAAGCCAACAAACCAACAAGCCAACAAACGAACAAACCAACAAACAAACAAACAAACAAACCAACAAACCAACAAACCAACAAACCAACAAACCAACAAACCAACAAACCAACAAACCAACAAACCAACAAACGAACAAGCGAACAAACCAATAAACCAACAAACCAACAAACCAACAAGCCAACAAAGGAAAAAACCAACAAACCAACCAACCAACATACCAACAAACCCACAAACCAAGAAACCAACAAACCAACAAGCCAACAAACCAAAAAACCAACAAACCAACAAGCCAACAAACCAACAAGCCAACAAACGAAGAAACCAACAAACAAACATACCAACAAACCAACAAACCAACAAACCAACAAACCAACAAACCAACAAACCAACAAACCAACAAACCAACAAACCAACAAACCAACAAACCAACAAACGAACAAACCAACAAACCAACAAACCAACAAACCAACAAACCAACAAACCAACAAACCAACAAACCAACAAACCAACAAACCAACAAACCAACAAACGAACAAACCAACAAGCCAACAAACCAACAAACCAACAAACCAACAAACCAACAAACCAACAAACAAACAAGCCAACAAATCAACAAACCAACAAACCAACAAGCCAACAAACTAATAAACCAACAAAACAACAAACCAACAAACCAACAAACCAACAAACCAACAAACCAACAAACCAAAAAAACCAAGTAACCAACAAACCAACAAACGAACAAACCAACAAGCAAACAAACCAACAAATCAACAAACCAAAAAACCAACAAACGAACAAACCAAAAAACCAACAAACCAACAAACTAACAATCCAACAAGCCAACCAGCCAACAAACCAACAAGCCAACAAACGAACAAAGCAACAAGCCAACAAACCAAAAAACCAACAAACAAACAAACCAACAAACCAACAAACCAACAAACCAACAAACCAACAAACCAACAAACCAACAAACCAACAAACCAACAAACCAACAAGCCAACAAACCAAAAAACCAACAAGCCAACAAGCCAACAAACCAACAAGCCAACAAACGAACAAACCAACAAACAAACAAACAAACAAACCAACAAACCAACAAACCAACAAACCAACAAACCAACAAACCAACAAACCAACAAACCAACAAACCAACAAACGAACAAGCGAACAAACCAATAAACCAACAAACCAACAAACCAACAAGCCAACAAAGGAAAAAACCAACAAACCAACCAACCAACATACCAACAAACCCACAAACCAAGAAACCAACAAACCAACAAGCCAACAAACCAAAAAACCAACAAACCAACAAGCCAACAAACCAACAAGCCAACAAACGAAGAAACCAACAAACAAACATACCAACAAACCAACAAACCAACAAACCAACAAACCAACAAACCAACAAACCAACAAACCAACAAACCAACAAACCAACAAACCAACAAACCAACAAACGAACAAACCAACAAACCAACAAACCAACAAACCAACAAACCAACAAACCAACAAACCAACAAACCAACAAACCAACAAACCAACAAACCAACAAACGAACAAACCAACAAGCCAACAAACCAACAAACCAACAAACCAACAAACCAACAAACCAACAAACAAACAAGCCAACAAATCAACAAACCAACAAACCAACAAGCCAACAAACTAATAAACCAACAAGCCAACAAACCAACAAACCAACCAACCAACAAACCAACAAACCAACAAACCAACAAACAAACAAACCTACAAACCAATAAACGAACAAACCAACAAACCAACAAAACAATAAACCAACAAACCAACAAACCAACAAACCAAAAAACCAACAAACCAACAAATCAACAAATCAACAAACCAACAAACCAAAAAACCAACAAACCAACAAACCAACAAACCAACAAACAAACAAGCCAACAAATCAACAAACCAACAAACCAACAAGCCAACAAACTAATAAACCAACAAGCCAACAAACCAACAAACCAACAAACAAATAAACCAACAAACCAACAAACCAACAAACCAAGAAGCGAACAAACCAACAAACCAACATACCAACAAACCAACAAAACAAAAAAACCAAGTAACCAACAAACAAACAAACCAACAAACCAACAAACCATAAACCAACAAACCAACACACCAACAAAACAACAGACCAACAAACCAACAAACCAACAAACCAAAAAACCAACAAACCAATAAACCAATAAACAAACAAACCAACAACAAACAAACGAACAAACGAACAAACCAACAAACCAACAAACCAACAAACCATTAAACCAACAAACCAACAAATCAACAAAACAACAAACTAAAAAACCAACAAACCAACAAACCAACAAACCAACAAACCAACAAACCAACAAGCCAACAAACCAAAAAACCAACAAACCAACAAACCAACAAACGAACAAACCAACTAACGAAGAAACCAACAAACCAACAAACCAACAAACCAACAAGCCAACAAGCCAACGAACCAACAAATCAACAAACCAACAAACCAACAAACCAACAAACCAACAAACCAACAAACCAACAAGCCAAGAAACCAAAAAACCAACAAGGCAACAAGCCAACAAACCAACAAGCCAACAAACGAGCAAACCAACAAACAAACAAACAAACAAACCAACAAACCAACAAACCAACAAACCAACAAACCAACAAACCAACAAACGAACAAACGAACAAACCAACAAACCAACAAACCAACAAACCAACAAGCCAACAAACCAACAAATCAACAAATCAACAAACCAACAAACCAAAAAACCAACAAACCAACAAACCAATAAACCAACAAACAAACAAACACACAAATCAACAAACCAACAAACCAACAAACCAACAAACAAATAAAAACACAAACCAACTAACCAACAAACCAAGAAGCGAACAAACCAACAAACCAACAAACCAACAAACCAACAAAACAAAAAAACCATGTAACCAACAAACAAACAAACCGACAAACCAACAAACCAACAAACCAACAAAACAACAGACCAACAAACCAACAAAACAACAAACCAATAAACCAATAAACCAACAAACCAACAACAAACAAACGCACAAACGAACAAACCAACAAACCAACAAACCAACAAACCAACAAACCAACAAACCAACAAACCAACAAACCAACAAACCAACAAGCCAACAAACTAATAAACCAAAAAACCAACAAAACAACAAACCAACAAACCAACAAACCAACAAGCCAACAAACCAAAAAACCAACAAACCAACAAACCTACAAACCAACAAACCAACAAACAAATAAACCAACAAACCAACAAACCAACAAACCAACAAACAAATAAACCAACAAACCAACAAACCAACAAACGAACAAACGAACAAACCAACAAACCAAAAAACCAACAAACTAACAAACCAACAAACCAACAAGCCAACAAACCAACAAGCCAACAAATGAACAAACCAACAAGCCAACAAACCAACAAGCCAACAAACCAACAAAACAACAAGCCAACAAACCAAAAAAACCAACAAACCAACAAACCAACAAACAAACAAGCCAACAAACCAACAAACCAACAAGCCAACAAGCCAACAAACCAACAAACCAACAAACCAACAAACCAACAAACCAACAAGCCAACAAACCAAAAAACCAACAAACCAACAAACCAACAAACCAACAAACGAACGAACGAACAAACCAACTAACGAACAAACCAACAAACCAACAAACCAACAAACCAACAAGCCAACAAACTAACGAACCAACAAATCAACAAACCAACAAACCAACAAACCAACAAACCAACAAACCAACAAACCAACAAACCAACAAGCCAACAAACCAAAAAACCAACAAGCCAACAAGCCAACAAACCAACAAGCCAACAAACGAACAAACCAACAAACAAACAAACAAACAAACCAACAAACCAACAAACCAACAAACCAACAAACCAACAAACCAACAAACGAACAAACGAACAAACGAACAAACCAACAAACCAACAAACCAACAAACCAACAAGCCAACAAACGAAAAAACCAACAAACCAACCAACCAACAAACCAACAAACCAACAAACCAACAAACCAAGAAACCAACAAACCAACAAGCCAACAAACCAAAAAACCAACAAACCAACAAGCCAACAAACCAACAAGCCAACAAACGAACAAACCAACAAACAAACATACCAACAAACCAACAAACCAACAAACCAACAAACCAACAAACCAACAAACCAACAAACCAACAAACCAACAAACCAACAAACCAACAAACCAACAAACGAACAAACCAACAAACCAACAAACCAACAAACCAACAAACCAACAAACCAACAAACCAACAAACCAACAAACCAACAAACCAACAAACCAACAAACCAACAAACCAACAAACCAACAAACGAACAAACCAACAAGCCAGCAAACTAAACAAACCAACAAACCAACAAACCAACAAACAAACAAGCCAACAAATCAACAAACCAACAAACCAACAAGCCAACAAACTAATAAACCAACAAGCCAACAAACCAACAAACAAACCAACCAACAAACTAACAAACCAACCAACCAACAAACAAACAAACCTACAAACCAATAAACGAACAAACCAACAAACCAACAAAACAACAAACCAACAAACCAACAAACCAACAAACCAAAAAACCAACAAACCAACAAATCAACAAATCAACAAACCAACAAACCAAAAAACCAACAAACCAACAAACCAACAAACCAACAAACAAACAAGCCAACTAATCAACAAACCAACAAACCAACAAGCCAACAAACTAATAAACCAACAAGCCAACAAACCAACAAACCAACAAACAAATAAACCAACAAACCAACAAACCAACAAACCAAGAAGCGAACAAACCAACCAACCAACAAACCAACAAACCAACGAAACAAAAAAACCAAGTAACCAACAAACAAACAAACCAACAAACCAACAAACCAACAAACCAACAAACCAACAAACCAACAAACCAACAAACCAACAAAACAACAGACCAACAAACCAACAAACCAACAAACCAAAAAACCAACAAACCAATAAACCAATAAACCAACAAACCAACAACAAACAAACGAACAAACGAACAAACCAACAAACCAACAAACCAACAAACCATTAAACCAACAAACCAACAAACCAACAAATCAACAAAACCACAAACTAAAAAACCAACAAAACAACAAACCAACAAACCAACAAACCAACAAGCCAACAAACCAAAAAACCAATAAACCAACAAACCAAAAAACGAACAAACCAACAAACAAACAAACCAACAAACCAACAAACCAACAAACCAACAAACCAACAAACCAACAAGCCAACAAACCAACAAACCAACAAACAAATAAACCAACAAACCAACAAACCAACAAACCAACAAACCAACAAACAAATAAACCAACAAACCAACAAACCAACAAACCAATAAACCAAAAAACCAACAAACCAACAAACCAACAAACCAACAAATCAACAAGCCAACAAATGAACAAACCAACAAGCCAACAAACCAACAAACCAACTAACCAACAAACCAACAAGCCAACAAACAAAAAAATAAACAAACCAACAAACCAACAAACCAACAAACAAAGAAACCAACAAAACAACAAACCAACAAACCAACAAACCAACAAACCAACAAACCAACAAACCAACAAACCAGCAAACTAAAAAACCAAGTAACCAACAAACCAACAAACGAACAAACCAACAAGCAAACAAACCAACAAATCAACAAACCAACAAACCAACAAACGAACAAACCAACAAACCAACAAACCAACAATCCAACAAGCCAACAAGCCAACAAACCAACAAGCCAACAAACGAACAAACCAACAAGCCAACAAAGCAAAAAACCAACAAACCAACAAACCAACAAACCAAAAAACCAAAAACCAACAAACCAACAAACCAATAAACCAAAAAACCAACAAACCAACAAACCAACAAACCAACAAATCAACAAGCCAACAAACCAAAAAACCAACAAACCAACAAAACAACAAACCAACAAACCAACAAACGAACAAACCAACAAACAAAAAAACCAACAACCCAACAACCAACAAGCCAACAAGCCAACAAACCAACAAGCCAACAAACGAACAAACCAACAAACCAAGAAACCAACAAACCAACAAACGAACAAACCAACAAACCAACAAACCAAGAAACCAAAAAACCAACAAACCAACAAACCAACAAACCAACAAACCAACAAACCAACAAGCCAACAAACCAACAAGCCAACAAACAAACAAACCAACAAGCCAACAAGCCAACAAACCAACAAACTAAGAAACCAACAAACCAACAAACCAACCAGCCAATAAACCAACAAATCAACAAACCAACAAACCAACAAACCAACACGCCAACAAGCCAACAAACAAACAAGCCAACAAACGAACAAACCAACACACCAACAAACCAACAAACCAACAAACCAACAAAACAACAAGACAACAAACAAAAAAACCAACAAACCAACAAACCAACAAACCAACAAACCAACAAACAAACAAACCAACAAAACAACAAAACAACAAACCAACAAACCAACAAACGAACAAACCAACATTCCAACAATCCAACAAAGCAACAAACCAACAAACCAACAAACCAACAAACCAACAAACCAACAAACCAACAAACCAACAAACCAACAAACCAACAAGCAAACAAACGAACAAACCAACAAACTAACAAACCAATAAACCAACAAACCAACAAGCCAACAAACCAAAAAACCAACAAACCAACAAACCAACAAACCAACAAACCAACAAACCAACAAACCAACAAACCAACAAACCAAAAACCAACAAACCAACAAACCAATAAAACAAAAAACCAACAAACCAACAAACCAACAAACCAACAAACCAACAAGCCAACAAACCAAAAAACCCACAAACCAACAAACCAACAAACCAAAAAACCAACAAACGAACAAACAAACCAACCAAAAAACCAAAAACCCAACAACCAACAAGCCAACAAGCCAACAAGCCAACAAACCAACAAGCCAACAAACGAACAAACCAACAAACCAACAAACCAACAAACCAACAAATGAACAAACCAACAAACCAACAAACCAAGAAACCAAAAAACCAACAAACAAACAAACCAACAAACCAACAAACCAACAAGCCAACAAACCAACAAGCCAACAAACGAACAAACCAACAAACCAACAACCCACAAACCAAGAAACCAACAAACCAACAAACCAACAAGCCAACAAACCAAAAAATTAACAAACCTACAAACAAATAAACCAACAAGCCAACAAACAAACAAGCCAACAAACGAACAAACCAACAAACCAACAAACCAACAAACCAACAAAACAACAAGCCAACAAACCAAAAGACCAACAAACCAACAAACCAACAAACCAACAAACCAACAAACAAACAAACAAACCAACAAAACAACAAACCAACAAACCAACAAACGAACAAACCAACAAACCAACAAACCAACAAACCAACAAACCAACAATCCAACAAACCAACAAGCCAACAAACGAACAAACCAACAAACCAACAAACCAACAAACCAACAAAACAACAAACCAACAAACCAACAAACCAACAAACCAACAAACCAACAAACCAACAAACCAACAAACCAACAAACCAACAAACCAACAAACCAACAAGTCAACAAGCCAACAAACCAACAAGCCAACAGACGAACAAACCAACAAACCAACAAACCAACAAACCAACAAACCAACAAGCCAACAAACCAAAAAACCAACAAACCAACAAACCAACAAACCAACAAACCAACAAGCCAGCAAACCAACAAACCAACAAGCCAACAAGCCAACAAACCAACTAAACCAACAAACCAACAAACCAACAAACCAACAAACCAACAGGCCAACAAACCAAAAAACCAACAAACCAACAAACCAACAAACCAACAAACGAACAAACGAACAAACCAACTAACGAACAAACCAACAAACCAACAAATCAACAAACCAACAAGCCAATAAACCAACAAACCAACAAACCAACAAACCAACAAACCAACAAACCAACAAACCAACAAGCCAAAAAACGAACAAACCAACAAACCAACAAAACAACAAACCAACAAACCAACAAGCCAACAATCCAAAAAACCAACAAACCAACAAACCAACAAACCAACAAACCAACAAACCAACAAACCAACAAACCAACAAACCAACAAACCAACAAACCAACAAACCAGCAAGCCAACAAACCAAAAAACCAACAAGCCAACAAGCCAAAAAACGAACAAACCAACAAACCAACAAAACAACAAACCAACAAACCAACAAACCAACAAACCAAAAAACCAACAAACCAACAAATCAACAAATCAACAAACCAACAAACCAAAAAACCAACAAACCAACAAACCAACAAACCAACAAACAAACAAGCCAACTAATCAACAAACCAACAAACCAACAAGCCAACAAACTAATAAACCAACAAGCCAACAAACCAACAAACCAACAAACAAATAAACCAACAAACCAACAAACCAACAAACCAAGAAGCGAACAAACCAACCAACCAACAAACCAACAAACCAACGAAACAAAAAAACCAAGTAACCAACAAACAAACAAACCAACAAACCAACAAACCAACAAACCAACAAACCAACAAACCAACAAACCAACAAACCAACAAAACAACAGACCAACAAACCAACAAACCAACAAACCAAAAAACCAACAAACCAATAAACCAATAAACCAACAAACCAACAACAAACAAACGAACAAACGAACAAACCAACAAACCAACAAACCAACAAACCATTAAACCAACAAACCAACAAACCAACAAATCAACAAAACCACAAACTAAAAAACCAACAAAACAACAAACCAACAAACCAACAAACCAACAAGCCAACAAACCAAAAAACCAATAAACCAACAAACCAAAAAACGAACAAACCAACAAACAAACAAACCAACAAACCAACAAACCAACAAACCAACAAACCAACAAGCCAACAAACCTACAAAACCAACAAACAAATAAACCAACAAACCAACAAACCAACAAACCAACAAACCAACAAACAAATAAACCAACAAACCAACAAACCAACAAACCAATAAACCAAAAAACCAACAAACCAACAAACCAACAAACCAACAAGCCAACAAATCAACAAGCCAACAAATGAACAAACCAACAAGCCAACAAACCAACAAACCAACTAACCAACAAACCAACAAGCCAACAAACAAAAAAATAAACAAACCAACAAACCAACAAACCAACAAACAAAGAAACCAACAAAACAACAAACCAACAAACCAACAAACCAACAAACCAACAAACCAACAAACCAACAAACCAAAAAACCAAGTAACCAACAAACCAACAAACGAACAAACCAACAAGCAAACAAACCAACAAATCAACAAACCAACAAACCAACAAACGAACAAACCAACAAACCAACAAACCAACAATCCAACAAGCCAACAAGCCAACAAACCAACAAGCCAACAAACGAACAAACCAACAAGCCAACAAAGCAAAAAACCAACAAACCAACAAACCAACAAACCAAAAAACCAAAAACCAACAAACCAACAAACCAATAAACCAAAAAACCAACAAACCAACAAACCAACAAACCAACAAATCAACAAGCCAACAAACCAAAAAACCAACAAACCAACAAAACAACAAACCAACAAACCAACAAACGAACAAACCAACAAACAAAAAAACCAACAACCCAACAACCAACAAGCCAACAAGCCAACAAACCAACAAGCCAACAAACGAACAAACCAACAAACCAAGAAACCAACAAACCAACAAACGAACAAACCAACAAACCAACAAACCAAGAAACCAAAAAACCAACAAACCAACAAACCAACAAACCAACAAACCAACAAACCAACAAGCCAACAAACCAACAAGCCAACAAACAAACAAACCAACAAGCCAACAAGCCAACAAACCAACAAACTAAGAAACCAACAAACCAACAAACCAACCAGCCAATAAACCAACAAATCAACAAACCAACAAACCAACAAACCAACACGCCAACAAGCCAACAAACAAACAAGCCAACAAACGAACAAACCAACACACCAACAAACCAACAAACCAACAAACCAACAAAACAACAAGACAACAAACAAAAAAACCAACAAACCAACAAACCAACAAACCAACAAACCAACAAACAAACAAACCAACAAAACAACAAAACAACAAACCAACAAACCAACAAACGAACAAACCAACATTCCAACAATCCAACAAAGCAACAAACCAACAAACCAACAAACCAACAAACCAACAAACCAACAAACCAACAAACCAACAAACCAACAAACCAACAAGCCAACAAACGAACAAACCAACAAACTAACAAACCAATAAACCAACAAACCAACAAGCCAACAAACCAAAAAACCAACAAACCAACAAACCAACAAACCAACAAACCAACAAACCAACAAACCAACAAACCAACAAACCAAAAACCAACAAACCAACAAACCAATAAAACAAAAAACCAACAAACCAACAAACCAACAAACCAACAAACCAACAAGCCAACAAACCAAAAAAACCCACAAACCAACAAACCAACAAACCAAAAAACCAACAAACGAACAAACATACCAACCAAAAAACCAAAAACCCAACAACCAACAAGCCAACAAGCCAACAAGCCAACAAACCAACAAGCCAACAAACGAACAAACCAACAAACCAACAAACCAACAAACCAACAAATGAACAAACCAACAAACCAACAAACCAAGAAACCAAAAAACCAACAAACAAACAAACCAACAAACCAACAAACCAACAAGCCAACAAACCAACAAGCCAACAAACGAACAAACCAACAAACCAACAACCCACAAACCAAGAAACCAACAAACCAACAAACCAACAAGCCAACAAACCAAAAAATTAACAAACCTACAAACAAATAAACCAACAAGCCAACAAACAAACAAGCCAACAAACGAACAAACCAACAAACCAACAAACCAACAAACCAACAAAACAACAAGACAACAAACCAAAAGACCAACAAACCAACAAACCAACAAACCAACAAACCAACAAACCAACAAACAAACAAACAAACCAACAAAACAACAAACCAACAAACCAACAAACGAACAAACCAACAAACCAACAAACCAACAAACCAACAAACCAACAAGCCAACAAACCAACAAGCCAACAAACGAACAAACCAACAAACCAACAAACCAACAAACCAACAAAACAACAAACCAACAAACCAACAAACCAACAAACCAACAAACCAACAAACCAACAAACCAACAAACCAACAAACCAACAAACCAACAAACCAACAAGTCAACAAGCCAACAAACCAACAAGCCAACAGACGAACAAACCAACAAACCAACAAACCAACAAACCAACAAACCAACAAGCCAACAAACCAAAAAACCAACAAACCAACAAACCAACAAACCAACAAGCCAACAAACCAACAAACCAACAAGCCAACAAGCCAACAAACCAACTAAACCAACAAACCAACAAACCAACAAACCAACAAACCAACAAGCCAACAAACCAAAAAACCAACAAACCAACAAACCAACAAACCAACAAACGAACAAACGAACAAACCAACTAACGAACAAACCAACAAACCAACAAATCAACAAACCAACAAGCCAATAAACCAACAAACCAACAAACCAACAAACCAACAAACCAACAAACCAACAAACCAACAAGCCAAAAAACGAACAAACCAACAAACCAACAAAACAACAAACCAACAAACCAACAAGCCAACAATCCAAAAAACCAACAAACCAACAAACCAACAAACCAACAAACCAACAAACCAACAAACCAACAAACCAACAAACCAACAAACCAACAAACCAGCAAGCCAACAAACCAAAAAACCAACAAGCCAACAAGCCAAAAAACGAACAAACCAACAAACAAACAAACCAACAAACCAACAAACCAACAAACCAACAAACCAACAAACCAACAAACCAACAAACCAACAAACCAACAAACCAACAAACCAACAAACCAACAACCAACAAACCAACAAGCCAACAAACCAACAAACCAACTAACCAACAAGCCAACAAACAAACAAACCAACAAACAAACAAACCAACAAACCAACAAACCAACAAACCAACAAACAACAAACCGACAAACGAAGAAAGCAACAAACCAACAAACCAACAAACGAACAAGCCAACAAATAAAAAAACCAACAAACCAACAAACAAACAAACCAACAAACCAAAAAACCAACAAACAAACAAGCCAACTAACCAAAAAACCAACAAGCCAACAAGCCAACAAACCAACAAGCCAACAAATGAACAAACCAACAAACAAACAAACCAACAAACCAACAAACCAACAAACCAACAAACCAACAAACCAACAAACCAACAAACCAACAA
The DNA here is from genome assembly GCA_958298945.1 of Atherix ibis. Classification (NCBI taxonomy): domain Eukaryota; kingdom Metazoa; phylum Arthropoda; class Insecta; order Diptera; family Athericidae; genus Atherix; species Atherix ibis. The sequence goes on along the minus strand of OY282608.1, from coordinate 87,081,076 downwards.
ACCAACAAACCAACAAACCAACAAACCAACAAACCAACAAACCAACAAACCAACAAACCAACAAACGAACAAACCAACAAACCAACAAACCAACAAACCAAGAAACCAAAAAAACAACAAATCAACAAACCAACAAACCAACAAACCAAAAAACCAACAAAACAACAAATCAACCAACCAACAAATCAAAAAACCAACAAACCAACAAACCAACAAACAAACAAACCAACAAACGAACAAACCAACAAACCAACAAACCAACAAACCAACAAACCAACAAACCAACAAACAAACAAACCAACAAACCAACAAAACAACAAACCAACAAACGAACAAACCAACAAATAAAAAAACCAACAACCCAACAAGCAACAAGCCAACAAGCCAACAAACTAACAAGCCAACAAACGAACAAACCAACAAACCAACAAACCAACAAACCAACAAACGAACAAACCAACAAACCAACAAACCAAGAAACCAAAAAACCAACAAACCAACAAACCAACAAACCAACAAACCAACAAACCAACAAGCCAACAAACCAACAAGCCAACAAACGAACAAACCAACAAGCCAACAAGCCAACAAACCAACAAACTAAGAAACCAACAAACCAACAAACCAACAAACCAACCAGCCAATAAACCAACAAATCAACAAACCAACAAACCAACACGCCAACAAGCCAACAAACAAACAAGCCAACAAACGAACAAACCAACAAACCAACAAACCAACAAACCAACAAACCAACAAAACAACAAGACAACAAACAAAAAAACCAACAAACCAACAAACCAACAAACCAACAAACCAACAAACCAACAAACAAACAAACCAACAAAACAACAAAACAACAAACCAACAAACCAACAAACGAACAAACCAACATTCCAACAATCCAACAAAGCAACAAACCAACAAACCAACAAACCAACAAACCAACAAACCAACAAACCAACAAACCAACAAACCAACAAACCAACAAACCAACAAGCCAACAAACGAACAAACCAACAAACTAACAAACCAATACACCAACAAACCAACAAGCCAACAAACCAAAAAACCAACAAACCAACAAACCAACAAACCAACAAACCATCAAACCAACAAACCAACAAACCAACAAACCAACAAACCAAAAACCAACAAACCAACAAACCAATAAAACAAAAAACCAACAAACCAACAAACCAACAAACCAACAAGCCAACAAACCAAAAAACCCACAAACCAACAAACCAACAAACCAAAACACCAACAACCGAACATACAAACAAACCAAAAAACCAAAAACCCAACAACCAACAAGCCAACAAGCCAACAAGCCAACAAACCAACAAGCCAACAAACGAACAAACCAACAAACAAACAAACCAACAAACCAACAAACGAACAAACCAACAAACCAACAAACCAAGAAACCAAAAAACCAACAAACAAACAAACCAACAAACCAACAAACCAACAAACCAACAAGCCAACAAACCAACAAGCCAACAAACGAACAAACCAACAAGCCAACAAACCAACAAACCAACAAACCAAGAAACCAACAAACCAACAAACCAACAAGCCAACAAACCAACAAATCAACAAACATACAAACCAATAAACCAACAAGCCAACAAACAAACAAGCCAACAAACGAACAAACCAACAAACCAACAAACCAACAAACCAACAAAACAACAAGACAACAAACCAAAAAACCAACAAACCAACAAACCAACAAACCAACAAACAAACAAACCAACAAAACAACAAACCAACAAACTAACAAACGAACAAACCAACAAACCAACAAACCAACAAACCAAAAACCAACAAACCAACAAACCAATAAAACAAAAAACCAACAAACCAACAAACCAACAAACCAACAAACCAACAAGCCAACAAACCAAAAAACCCACAAACCAACAAACCAACAAACCAAAACACCAAAAACCGAACAAACAAACAAACCAAAAAACCAAAAACCCAACAACCAACAAGCCAACAAGCCAACAAGCCAACAAACCAACAAGCCAACAAACGAACAAACCAACAAACCAACAAACCAACAAACCAACAAACGAACAAACCAACAAACCAACAAACCAAGAAACCAAAAAACCAACAAACAAACAAACCAACAAACCAACAAACCAACAAACCAACAAGCCAACAAACCAACAAGCTAACAAACGAACAAACCAACAAGCCAACAAACCAACAAACCAACAAACCAAGAAACCAACAAACCAACAAACCAACAAGCCAACAAACCAACAAATCAACAAACATACAAACCAATAAACCAACGAGCCAACAAACAAACAAGGCAACAAACGAACAAACCAACAAACCAACAAACCAACAAACCAACAAAACAACAAGACAACAAACCAACAAACCAACAAACGAACAAACCAACAAACCAACAAACCAACAAACCAACAAACCAACAAACCAACAAGCCAACAAACCAACAAGCCAACAAACAAACAAACCAACAAACCAACAAACCAACAAACCAACAAAGCAACAAACCAACAAACCAACAAACCAACAAACGAACAAACTAACAAACCAACAAACCAACAAACCAACAAACCAACAAACCAACAAACCAACAAGTCAACAAGCCAACAAACCAACAAGCCAACAGACGAACAAACCAACAAACCAACAAACCAACAAACCAACAAGCCAACAAACCAAAAAACCAACAAACCAACAAACCAACAAACCAACAAACCAACAAGCCAACAAACCAACAAACCAACAAGCCAACAAGCCAACAAACCAACCAAACCAACAAACCAACAAACCAACAAACCAACAAACCAACAAGCCAACAAACCAAAAAACCAACAAACCAACAAACCAACAAACCAACAAACGAACAAACGAAAAAACCAACTAACGAACAAACCAACAAACCAACAAGTCAACAAACCAACAAGCCAATAAACCAACAAACCAACAAACCAACAAACTAACAAACCAACAAACCAACAAACGAAACAACCAACAAACCAACAAAACAACAAACCAACAAACCAACAAGCCAACAAACCAAAAAACCAACAAACCAACAAACCAACAAACCAACAAACCAACAAACCAACAAACCAACAAACCAACAAACCAGCAAGCCAACAAACCAAAAAACCAACAAGCCAACAAGCCAAAAAACGAACAAACCAACAAACAAACAAACCAACAAACCAACAAACCAACAAACCAACAAACCAACAAACCAACAAACCAACAAACCAACAACCAACAAACCAACAAACCAACAAACCAACAAACCAACAAACCAAGAAGCCAACAAACCAACAAACCAACAAACAAACAAACCAACAAACCAACAAACCAACAAACCAACAAACCGACAAACGAACAAAGCAACAAACCAACAAACCAACAAACGAACAAGCCAACAAATGAAAAAAACAACAAACCAACAAACAAACAAACCAACAAACCAACAAACCAACAAACCAACAAACAAACAAGCCAACTAACCAAAAAACCAACAAGCCAACAAGCCAACAAACCAACAAGCCAACAAATGAACAAACCAACAAACAAACAAACCAACAAACCAACAAACCAACAAACCAACAAACCAACAAACCAACAAACCAACAAACCAACAAACCAACAAACCAACAAACCAACAAACCAACAAACCAACAAACCAACAAACCAACAAACCAACAAACGAACAAACCAACAAACCAACAAACCAACAAACCAAGAAACCAAAAAAACAACAAATCAACAAACCAACAAACCAACAAACCAAAAAACCAACAAACCAACAAATCAACAAATCAACCAACCAACAAACCAAAAAACCAAAAACCAACAAACCAACAAACCAACAAACAAACAAACCAACAAACGAACAAACCAACAAACCAACAACAAGTAACCAACAAATAAACAAACCTACAAACCAACAAACCAACAAACCAAGAAACCAACAAAACAACAAATCAACAAACCAACAAACCAACAAACCAACAAACGAACAAACCAACAAACCAACAAACCAAGAAACCAAAAAACCAACAAACCAACAAACCAACAAACCAACAAACCAACAAACCAACAAGCCAACAAACCAACAAGCCAACAAACGAACAAACCAACAAGCCAACAAGCCAACAAACCAACAAACTAAGAAACCAACAAACCAACAAACCAACCAGCCAATAAACCAACAAATCAACAAACCAACAAACCAACACGCCAACAAGCCAACAAACAAACAAGCCAACAAACGAACAAACCAACAAACCAACAAACCAACAAACCAACAAACCAACAAAACAACAAGACAACAAACAAAAAAACCAACAAACCAACAAACCAACAAACCAACAAACCAACAAACCAACAAACAAACAAACCAACAAAACAACAAAACAACAAACCAACAAACCAACAAACGAACAAACCAACATTCCAACAATCCAACAAAGCAACAAACCAACAAACCAACAAACCAACAAACCAACAAACCAACAAACCAACAAACCAACAAACCAACAAACCAACAAACCAACAAACCAACAAGCCAACAAACGAACAAACCAACAAACTAACAAACCAATACACCAACAAACCAACAAGCCAACAAACCAAAAAACCAACAAACCAACAAACCAACAAACCAACAAACCAACAAACCAACAAACCAACAAACCAACAAACCAACAAACCAAAAACCAACAAACCAACAAACCAATAAAACAAAAAACCAACAAACCAACAAACCAACAAACCAACAAGCCAACAAACCAAAAAACCCACAAACCAACAAACCAACAAACCAAAACACCAACAACCGAACAAACAAACAAACCAAAAAACCAAAAACCCAACAACCAACAAGCCAACAAGCCAACAAGCCAACAAACCAACAAGCCAACAAACGAACAAACCAACAAACCAACAAACCAACAAACCAACAAACGAACAAACCAACAAACCAACAAACCAAGAAACCAAAAAACCAACAAACAAACAAACCAACAAACGAACAAACCAACAAACCAACAAGCCAACAAACCAACAAGCCAACAAACGAACAAACCAACAAGCCAACAAACCAACAAACCAACAAACCAAGAAACCAACAAACCAACAAACCAACAAGCCAACAAACCAACAAATCAACAAACATACAAACCAATAAACCAACAAGCCAACAAACAAACAAGCCAACAAACGAACAAACCTACAAACCAACAAACCAACAAACCAACAAAACAACAAGACAACAAACCAAAAAACCAACAAACCAACAAACCAACAAACCAACAAACAAACAAACCAACAAAACAACAAACCAACAAACTAACAAACGAACAAACCAACAAACCAACAAACCAACAAACCAAAAACCAACAAACCAACAAACCAATAAAACAAAAAACCAACAAACCAACAAACCAACAAACCAACAAACCAACAAGCCAACAAACCAAAAAACCCACAAACCAACAAACCAACAAACCAAAACACCAACAACCGAACAAACAAACAAACCAAAAAACCAAAAACCCAACAACCAACAAGCCAACAAGCCAACAAGCCAACAAACCAACAAGCCAACAAACGAACAAACCAACAAACCAACAAACCAACAAACCAACAAACGAACAAACCAACAAACCAACAAACCAAGAAACCAAAAAACCAACAAACAAACAAACCAACAAACCAACAAACCAACAAACCAACAAGCCAACAAACCAACAAGCTAACAAACGAACAAACCAACAAGCCAACAAACCAACAAACCAACAAACCAAGAAACCAACAAACCAACAAACCAACAAGCCAACAAACCAACAAATCAACAAACATACAAACCAATAAACCAACAAGCCAACAAACAAACAAGGCAACAAACGAACAAACCAACAAACCAACAAACCAACAAACCAACAAAACAACAAGACAACAAACCAACAAACCAACAAACGAACAAACCAACAAACCAACAAACCAACAAACCAACAAACCAACAAACCAACAAGCCAACAAACCAACAAGCCAACAAACAAACAAACCAACAAACCAACAAACCAACAAACCAACAAAGCAACAAACCAACAAACCAACAAACCAACAAACGAACAAACTAACAAACCAACAAACCAACAAACCAACAAACCAACAAACCAACAAGTCAACAAGCCAACAAACCAACAAGCCAACAGACGAACAAACCAACAAACCAACAAACCAACAAACCAACAAGCCAACAAACCAAAAAACCAACAAACCAACAAACCAACAAACCAACAAACCAACAAGCCAACAAACCAACAAACCAACAAGCCAACAAGCCAACAAACCAACCAAACCAACAAACCAACAAACCAACAAACCAACAAACCAACAAGCCAACAAACCAAAAAACCAACAAACCAACAAACCAACAAACCAACAAACGAACAAACGAAAAAACCAACTAACGAACAAACCAACAAACCAACAAGTCAACAAACCAACAAGCCAATAAACCAACAAACCAACAAACCAACAAACCAACAAACCAACAAACCAACAAACGAAACAACCAACAAACCAACAAAACAACAAACCAACAAACCAACAAGCCAACAAACCAAAAAACCAACAAACCAACAAACCAACAAACCAACAAACCAACAAACCAACAAACCAACAAACCAACAAACCAGCAAGCCAACAAACCAAAAAACCAACAAGCCAACAAGCCAAAAAACGAACAAACCAACAAACAAACAAACCAACAAACCAACAAACCAACAAACCAACAAACCAACAAACCAACAAACCAACAAACCAACAACCAACAAACCAACAAACGAAACAACCAACAAACCAACAAAACAACAAACCAACAAACCAACAAGCCAACAAACCAAAAAACCAACAAACCAACAAACCAACAAACCAACAAACCAACAAACCAACAAACCAACAAACCAACAAACCAGCAAGCCAACAAACCAAAAAACCAACAAGCCAACAAGCCAAAAAACGAACAAACCAACAAACAAACAAACCAACAAACCAACAAACCAACAAACCAACAAACCAACAAACCAACAAACCAACAAACCAACAACCAACAAACCAACAAACCAACAAACCAACAAACCAACAAACCAAGAAGCCAACAAACCAACAAACCAACAAACAAACAAACCAACAAACCAACAAACCAACAAACCAACAAACCGACAAACGAACAAAGCAACAAACCAACAAACCAACAAACGAACAAGCCAACAAATGAAAAAAACAACAAACCAACAAACAAACAAACCAACAAACCAACAAACCAACAAACAAACAAGCCAACTAACCAAAAAACCAACAAGCCAACAAGCCAACAAACCAACAAGCCAACAAATGAACAAACCAACAAACAAACAAACCAACAAACCAACAAACCAACAAACCAACAAACCAACAAACCAACAAACCAACAAACCAACAAACCAACAAACCAACAAACCAACAAACCAACAAACCAACAAACCAACAAACCAACAAACCAACAAACGAACAAACCAACAAACCAACAAACCAACAAACCAAGAAACCAAAAAAACAACAAATCAACAAACCAACAAACCAACAAACCAAAAAACCAACAAACCAACAAATCAAGAAATCAACCAACCAACAAACCAAAAAACCAAAAACCAACAAACCAACAAACCAACAAACAAACAAACCAACAAACGAACAAACCAACAAACCAACAACAAGTAACCAACAAATAAACAAACCTACAAACCAACAAACCAACAAACCAAGAAACCAACAAAACAACAAATCAACAAACCAACAAACCAACAAACCAAAAAACTTACAAACCAACAAATCATCAAATCAACCAACCAACAAACCAAAAAACCAACAAACCAACAAACCAACAAACCAACAAACAAACAAACCAACAAACCAACAAACAAACAAACTAACAAGCCAACAAACGAACAAAACAACAAGCCAACAAACCAACAAACCAACAAACCAACAAACCAACATACCAACAAACGAACAAACTAACAAGCCAACAAACGAACAAACCAACAAACCAACAAACGAACAAACCAACAAACCAACAAACCAAGTAACCAACAAACCAACAAACCAACAAACAAACAAACCAAGTAACAAACAAACAAACAAACCAACAAACCAACAAACCAACAAACCAACAAACCAACAAAACAACAAACCAACAAACCAACAAACCAACAAACCAAAAAACCAACAAACCAACAAACCAATAAACCAACAAACCAACAAACAAGCAAACGAACAAACGAACAAACCAACAAACCAACAAACCAAAAAACCAACGAACCTTCAAATCAACAAAAAAACAAACCAAAAAACCAACAAACCAACAAACCAACAAACCAACAAACCAACAAACCAACAAGCCAACAAACCAAAAAACGAACAAACCAACAAACCAACAAACGAACAAATGAACAAACCAACAAACCAACAAACCAACAAACCAACAAACCAACAAACCAACAAACCAACAAACCAACAAACCAACAAACCAACAAACCAACAAACCAACAAGCGAACAAACCAACAAACCAACAAACAAATAAACCAACAAACCAACAAACAAATAAACCAACAAACCAACAAACCCACAAACCAACAAACCAAAAAACCAACAAACCAAAAAACCAACAAGCCAACAAACCAACAAGCCTAACCAGCCAACAAACCAACAAGCCAACAAACGAACAAACCAACAAACAAACAAACCAACAACCCAACAAACCAACAAACCAACAAACGAACAAACTAACAAACCTACAAACGAACAAATCAACAAACGAACAAACGAACAAACGAACAAACGAACAAACGAACAAACCAACAAACCAACAAACCAACAAACCAACAAACCAACAAACCAACAAACCAACAAACCAACAAGCCAACAAACCAACAAACCAACTAACCAACAAACCAAGTAACCAACAAACAAACAAACCAACAAACCAACAAACCAACAAACCAACAAAACAAAAAACCAACAAACCAACAAACCAACAAACCAAAAAACCAACAAACCAACAAACCAATAAACCAACAAACCAACAAACGAGCAAACGAACAAACGAACAAACCAACAAACCAACAAACCAAAAAACCAACAAACCAACAAATCAACAAAACAACAAACCAAAAAACCAACAAACCAACAAACCAACAAACCAACAAACCAACAAGCCAACAAACCAAAAAACCAACAAACCAACAAACCAACAAACGAACAAACGAACAAACCAACAAACTAACAAACCAACAAACCAACAAACCAACAAGCCAACAAACCACCAAACCAACAAACAAATAAACCAACAAACCAACAAACCAATAAACCAACAAACAAATAAACCAACAAACCAACAAACCCACAAACCAACAAACCAAAAAACCAACAAACCAACAAACCAACAAACCAACAAGCCAACAAACCAACAAGCCAACAAACGAACCAGCCAACAAACCAACAAGCCAACAAACCAACAAACCAACAAACCAACAAACCAACAAGCCAACAAACCAAAAAACCAACAAACCAACAAACCAACAAACCAACAAACCAACAGACCAACAAACAAACAAACCAACAACACAACAAACCAACAAACCAACAAACCAACAAGCCAACAAACCAACAAACCAACAAACCAACAAGCTTACAAGCCAACAAACCAACAAGCCAACAAACGAACAAACCAACAAGCCAACAAACCAAAAAACCAACAAAACAACAAACCAACAAACCAAGAAACCAACAAACCAACAAACTAACAAACCAATAAACCAATAAACCAAAAAACCAACAAACCAACAAACCAACAAACCAACAAACCAACAATCCAACAAACCAACAAACCAACAAACCAACCAGTCAACAAGCCAACAAACCAACAAGCCAACAGACGAACAAACCAACAAACCAACAAACCAACAAGCCAACAAACCAAAAAACCAACAAACCAACAAACCAACAAACCAACAAACCAACAAGCCAACAAACCAACAAACCAACAAGCCAACAAGCCAACAAACCAACCAAACCAACAAACCAACAAACCAACAAACCAACAAACCAACAAGCCAACAAACCAAAAAACCAACAAACCAACAAACCAACAAACCAACAAACGAACAAACCAACTAACGAACAAACCATCAAACCAACAAATCAACAAACCAACAAGCCAATAAACCAACAAACCAACAAACCAACAAACCAACAAACCAACAAACCAACAAACCAACAAACCAACAAACGAACAAACCAACAAACCAACAAAACAACAAACCAATAAATTAACAAGCCAACAAACCAAAAAACCAACAAACCAACAAACCAACAAACCAACAAACCAACAAACCAACAAACCAACAAACCAACAAACCAACAAACCAACAAACCAGCAAGCCAACAAACAAAAAACCAACAAGCCAACAAGCCAAAAAACGAACAAACGAACAAACAAACAAACCAACAAACCAACAAACCAACAAACCAACAAACCAACAAACCAACAAAACAACAAACCAACAAACCAACAAACCAACAAACCAACAACCAACAAACCAACAAACCAACAAACCAACAAACTCACAAACCAAGAAACCAACAAGCCAACAAACCAACAAACCAACAAACAAACAAACCAACAAACCAACAAACCAACAAACCAACAAACCAACAAACCGACAAACGAACAAAGCAACAAACCAACAAACCAACAAACGAACAAGCCAACAAATGAGAAAACCAACAAACCAACAAACAAACAAACCAACAAACCAACAAACCAACAAACAAACAAGCCAACTAACCAAAAAACCAACAAGTTAACAAGCCAACAAACCAACAAGCCAACAAATGAACAAACCAACAAACAAACAAACCAACAAACCAACAAACCAACAAACCAACAAGCCAACAAACCAAAAAACCAACAAACCAACAAACCAACAAACCAACAAACCAACAAACAAACAAACCAACAACACAACAAACCAACAAACCAACAAACCAACAAGCCAACAAACCAACAAACCAACAAACCAACAAACCAACAAGCTTACAAACCAACAAACCAACAAGCCAACAAACGAACAAACCAACAAGCCAACAAACCAAAAAACCAACAAAACAACAAACCAACAAACCAAGAAACCAACAAACCAACAAACCAACAAACCAATAAACCAATAAACCAAAAAACCAACAAACCAACAAACCAACAAACCAACAAATCAACAAACCAACAAACCAACAAATCAACAAACCAACAAGTCAACAAGCCAACAAACCAACAAGCCAACAGACGAACAAACCTACAAACCAACAAACCAACAAGCCAACAAGCCAACAAACCAACCAAACCAACAAACCAACAAACCAACAAACCAACAAACCAACAAGCCAACAAACCAAAAAACCAACAAACCAACAAACCAACAAACCAACAAACGAACAAACCAACTAACGAACAAACCAACAAACCAACAAATCAACAAACCAACAAGCCAATAAACCAACAAACCAACAAACCAACAAACCAACAAACCAACAAACCAACAAACCAACAAACGAACAAACCAACAAACCAACAAAACAACAAACCAACAAACCAACAAGCCAACAAACCAAAAAACCAACAAACCAACAAACCAACAAACCAACAAACCAACAAACCAACAAACCAACAAACCAACAAACCAGCAAGCCAACAAACCAAAAAACCAACAAGCCAACAAGCCAAAAAACGAACAAACCAACAAACAAACAAACCAACAAACCAACAAACCAACAAACCAACAAACCAACAAACCAACAAACCAACAAACCAACAAACCAACAAACCAACAAACCAACAAACCAACAACCAACAAACCAACAAACCAACAAACCAACAAACCAACAAACCAACAAGCCAACAAACCAACAAACCAACAAACAAACAAATCAACAAACCAACAAACCAACAAACCAACAAACCAACAAACCGACGAACGAACAAAGCAACAAACCAACAAACCAACAAACGAACAAGCCAACAAATGAAAAAACCAACAAACCAACAAACAAACAAACCAACAAACCAACAAACCAATAAACAAACAAGCCAACTAACCAAAAAACCAACAAGCCAACAAGCCAACAAACCAACAAGCCTACAAATGAACAAACCAACAAACAAACAAACCAACAAACCAATAAACCAACAAACCAACAAACCAACAAACCAACAAACCAACAAACCAACAAACCAACAAACCAACAAACCAACAAACCAACAAACGAACAAACCAACAAACCAACAAACCAACAAACCAAGAAACCAAAAAAACAACAAATCAACAAACCAACAAACCAACAAACCCAAAAACCAACAAACCAACAAATCAACAAATCAACCAACCAACAAACCAAAAAACCAACAAACCAACAAACCAACAAACCAACAAACAAACAAACCAACAAACGAACAAACCAACAAACCAACAACAAGTAACCAACAAACAGACAAACCTACAAACGAACAAACCAACAAAACAAGAAACCAACAAAACAACAAATCAGCAAACCAACAAACCAACAAACCAAAAAACCAACAAACCAACAAATCAACAAATCAACCAACCAACAAACCAAAAAACCAACAAACCAACAAACCAGCAAACCACCAAACAAACAAACCAACAAACCAACAAACCAACAAACAAACAAACCAACAAGCCAACAAACGAACAAACCAACAAGCCAACAAACCAACAAACCAACAAACCAACAAACCAACAAACCAACAAACCAACAAACCAACAAACGAACAAACTAACAAGCCAACAAACGAACAAACCAACAAACCAACAAACGAACAAACCAACAAACCAACAAACCAAGTAACCAACAAACCAACAAACCAACAAACCAACAAACCAAGTAACCAACAAACAAACAAACCAACAAACCAACAAACCAACAAACCAACAAACCAACAAACCAACAAACCAACAAACCAACAAACCAAAAAACCAACAAACCAACAAACCAATAAACCAACAAACCCACAAACAAGCAAACGAACAAACGAGCAAACCAACAAACCAACAAACCAAAAAACCAACAAACCAACAAATCAACAAAAAAACAAACCAAAAAACCAACAAACCAACAAACCAACAAACCAACAAACCAACAAGCCAACAAACCAAAAAACCAACAAACCAACAAACTAATAAACCAACAAACCAACAAACAAGCAAACGAACAAACGAACAAACCAACAAACCAACAAACCAACAAACCAACAAACCAACAAACCAACAAACAAATAAACTAACAAACCAACAAACCCACAAACCAACAAACCAAAAAACCAAGAAACCAACAAAAAAAACAAACCAACAAGCCAACAAACCAACAAACCAACAAGCCTAACCAGCCAACAAACCAACAAGCCAACAAACGAACAAACCAACAAACAAACAAACCAACAACCCAACAAACCAACAAACCAACAAACGAACAAACTAACAAACCAACAAACGAACAAACCAACAAACCAACAAACGAACAAACGAACAAACGAACAAACGAACAAACCAACAAACCAACAAACCAACAAACCAACAAACCAACAAACCAACAAACCAACAAACCAACAAACCAACAAACCAACAAGCCAAAAAACCAACAAACCAACAAACCAACAAACGAACAAACCAACAAACCAACAAACGAACAAACAAACAAACCAACAAACCAACAAACCAACAAACCAACAAACCAACAAAACAACAAACCAACAAACCAACAAACCAACAAACCAAAAAACCAACAAACCAACAAACCAATAAACCAACAAACCAACAAACAAGCAAACGAACAAACGAACAAACCAACAAACCAACAAACCAAAAAACCAACAAACCAACAAATCAACAAAACAACAAACCAAAAAACCAACAAACCAACAAACCAACACACCAACAAACCAACAAGCCAATAAACCAAAAAACCAACAAACCAACAAACAAACAAACGAACAAACGAACAAACCAACAAACTAACAAACCAACAAACCAACAAACCAACAAGCTAACAAACCACCAAACCAACAAACAAATAAACCAACAAACCAACAAACCAATAAACCAACAAACAAATAAACCAACAAACCAACAAACCCACAAACCAACAAACCAAAAAACCAACAAACCAACAAACCAACAAACCAACAAGCCAACAAACCAACAAGCCAACAAACTAACAAACCAACAAGCCAACAAACCAACAAACCAACAAACCAACAAACCAACAAACCAACAAACCAACAAGCCAACAAACCAAAAAACCAACAAACCAACAAACCAACAAACCAACAAACCAACAAACAAACAAACCAACAACACAACAAACCAACAAACCAACAAACCAACAAGCCAACAAACCAACAAACCAACAAGCTTACAAGCCAACAAACCAGCAAGCCAACAAACGAACAAACCAACAAGCCAACAAACCAAAAAACCAACAAAACAACAAACCAACAAACCAATAAACCAACAAACCAACAAACAAACAAACCAACAAACCAACAATCCAACAAACCAAAAAACCAACAAACCAACAAACCAACAAACCAACAAACCAACAAACCAACAAACCAACAAGCCAACAAACCAAAAACCAACAAACCAACAAACCAACAAACCAACAAACCAACAAACGAACAAACCAACAAACCAAAAAACCAACAACCCAACAACCACCAAGCCAACAAGCCAACAAACCAACAAGCCAACAAACGAAGAAACCAACAAACCAACAAACCAACAAACCAACAAACGAACAAACCAACAAACCAACAAACCAACAAACCAAAAAACCAACAAACCAATAAACCAACAAACCAACAAATCAACAAGCCAACAAACCACCAAGCCAACAAACGAACAAACCAACAAGCCAACAAACCAACAAACCAACAAACCCAGAAACCAAGAAACCAACAAACCAACAAGCCAAAAAACCAACAAACCAACAAACCAACAAGGAAACAAACAAACAAGCCAACAAAACAACAAAACAACAAACCAACAAACCAACAAACCAACAAACCAACAAACCAACAAACCAACAAACAAACAAACCAATAAAACAACAAACCAACAAACCAACAAACGAACAAACCAACAAACCAACAAACCAACAAACCAACAAACCAACAAACCAACAAACCAACAAACCAACAAACCAACAAACCAACAAACCAACAAACCAACAAACCAACAAGCCAACAAACCAACAAACCAACAAACCAACAAACCAACAAGCCAACAAACCAACAAACCAACGAACCAACAAACCAATAAACCAACAAGCCAACAAACCAAAAAACCAACAAACCAACAAACCAGCAAACCAACAAACGAACAAACGAACAAACCAACTAACGAACAAACCAACAAACCAACAAACGAACAAAGCAACAAGCCAACAAACCAACAAACCAACAAACCAACAAACCAACAAACGAACATACCAACAAACCAACAAACCAACAAACCAACAAACCAACAAACCAACAAACCAACAAACCAACAAGCCAACAAACCAAAAAACCAACAAACCAACAAACCAACAAACCAACAAAACAACAAATCAACAAGCCAACAAACCAAAAAACTAACAAGCCAACAAGCCAACAAGCCAACAACCCAACAAACGAACAAACCAACAAACAAACAAACCAACAAACCAACAAACCAACAAGCCAACAAACGAACAAACCAACAAGCCAACAAACCAACAAACCAACAGACCAACAAACCAAAAAACCAACAAACCAACAAACCAATAAACCAACAAACCAACAAACAAGCAAACGAACAAACGAACAAACCAACAAACCAACAAACCAAAAAATTAACAAAACAACAAACCAAAAAACCAACAAACCAACAAACCAACAAACCAACAAACCAACAAAACAACAAATCAACAAGCCAACAAACCAAAAAACTAACAAGCCAACAAGCCAACAAGCCAACAACCCAACAAACGAACAAACCAACAAACAAACAAACCAACAAACCAACAAACTAACAAACCAACAAACCAACAAACCAACAAAACAACAAACCAACAAACCAACAAACCAACAAACCAAAAAACCAACAAACCAAAAAACCAACAAACGAACAAACCAATAAACGAACAAACCAATAAACCAACAAACCAACAAACAAGCAAACGAACAAACGAACAAACCAACAAACCAACAAACCAAAAAACCAACAAACCAACAAATCAACAAAACAACAAACCAAAAAACCAACAAACCAACAAACCAACAAACCAACAAACCAACAAGCCAACAAACCAAAAAACCAACAAACCAACAAACCAACAAACGAACAAACGAACAAACGAACAAACCAACAAACTAACAAACCAACAAACCAACAAACCATTAAGCCAACAAACCACCAAACCAACAAACAAATAAACCAACAAACCAACAAACCAATAAACCAACAAACAAATAAACCAACAAACCAACAAACCCACAAACCAACAAACCAAAAAACCAACAAACCAACAAACCAACAAACCAACAAGCCAACAAACCAACAAGCCAACAAACGAACAAACCAACAAGCCAACAAACCAACAAACCAACAAACCAACAAACCAACAAACCAAAAAACCAACAAACCAACAAACCAACAAACCAACAAACAAACAAACCAACAACACAACAAACCAACAAACCAACAAACCAACAAGCCAACAAACCAACAAACCAACAAAACAACAAGCTTACAAGCCAACAAACCAGCAAGCCAACAAACGAACAAACCAACAAGCCAACAAACCAAAAAACCAACAAAACAACAAACCAACAAACCAATAAACCAACAAACCAACAAACCAACAAACCAACAAACCAACAAACCAATAAACCAAAAAACCAACAAACCAACAAACCAACAAACCAACAAACCAACAAACCAACAAACCAACAAGCCAACAAACCAAAAACCAACAAACCAACAAACCAACAAACCAACAAACCAACAAACGAACAAACCAACAAACAAAAAACCAACAACCCAACAACCACCAAGCCAACAAGCCAACAAACCAACAAGCCAACAAACGAAGAAACCAACAAACCAACAAACCAACAAACCAACAAACGAACAAACCAACAAACCAACAAACCAACAAACCAAAAAACCAACAAACCAATAAACCAACAAACCAACAAACCAACAAGCCAACAAACCACCAAGCCAACAAACGAACAAACCAACAAGCCAACAAACCAACAAACCAACAAACCAAGAAACCAAGAAACCAACAAACCAACAAGCCAAAAAACCAACAAACCAACAAACCAACAAACCAACAAGGAAACAAACAAACAAGCCAACAAAACAACAAAACAACAAACCAACAAACCAACAAACCAACAAACCAACAAACCAACAAACAAACAAACCAACAAAACAACAAACCAACAAACCAACAAACGAACAAACCAACAAACCAACAAACCAACAAACCAACAAACCAACAAACCAACAAACCAACAAACCAACAAACCAACAAACCAACAAACCAACAAACCAACAAGCCAACAAACCAACAAACCAACAAACCAACAAACCAACAAGCCAACAAACCAACAAACCAACAAACCAACAAACCAACAAACCAACAAACCAATAAACCAACAAGCCAACAAACCAAAAAACCAACAAACCAACAAACCAGCAAACCAACAAACGAACAAACGAACAAACCAACTAACGAACAAACCAACAAACCAACAAACCAACAAAGCAACAAGCCAACAAACCAACAAACCAACAAACCAACAAACCAACAAACGAACAAACCAACAAACCAACAAACCAACAAACCAACAAACCAACAAACCAACAAACCAACAAACCAACAAGCGAACAAACCAAAAAACCAACAAACCAACAAACCAACAAACCAACAAAACAACAAATCAACAAGCCAACAAACCAAAAAACTAACAAGCCAACAAGCCAACAAGCCAACAACCCAACAAACGAACAAACCAACAAACAAACAAACCAACAAACCAACAAACCAACAAGCCAACAAACGAACAAACCAACAAGCCAACAAACCAACAAACCAACAAACCAACAAACCAACAAACCAACAAACCAACAAACGAACAAATTAACAAGCCAAAAAACCAACAAACCAACAAACCAACAAACCACCAAACAAACAAACCAACAAACCAACAAACAAACAAACCAACAAGCCAACAAACGAACAAACCAACAAGCCAACAAACCAACAAACCAACAAACCAACAAACCAACAAACCAACAAACCAACAAACCAACAAACGAACAAACTAACAAGCCAACAAACGAACAAACCAACAAACCAACAAACGAACAAACCAACAAACCAACAAACCAAGTAACCAAGTAACCAACAAACCAACAAACCAACAAACCAACAAACCAAGTAACTAACAAACAAACAAACCAACAAACCAACAAACCAACAAACCAACAAAACAACAAACCAACAAACCAACAAACCAACAAACCAAAAAACCAACAAACCAATAAACCAATAAACCAACAAACCCACAAACAAGCAAACGAACAAACGGACAAACCAACAAACCAACAAACCAAAAAACCAACAAACCAGCAAATCAACAAAAAAAACAAACCAAAAAACCAACAAACCAACAAACCAACAAACCAACAAGCCAACAAACCAAAAAACCAACAAACCAACAAACTAATAAACCAACAAACCAACAAACAAGCAAACGAACAAACGAACAAACCAACAAACCAACAAACCAAAAAACCAACAAACCAACAAACCAACAAACCACCAAACAAACAAACCAACAAACCAACAAACGAACAAACCAACAAACCAACAAACGAACAAACCAACAAACCAACAAACCAAGTAACCAACAAACCAACAAACCAACAAACCAACAAACCAAGTAACCAACAAACAAACAAACCAACAAACCACAAAACCAACAAACCAACAAACCAACAAAACAACAAACCAACAAACCAACAAACCAACAAACCAAAAAACCAACAAACCAACAAACCAATAAACCAACAAACCCACAAACAAGCAAACGAACAAACGAGCAAACCAACAAACGAACAAACCAAAAAACTAACAAACCAACAAATCAACAAAAAAACAAACCAAAAAACCAACAAACCAACAAACCAACAAACCAACAAACCAACAAGCCAACAAACCAAAAAACCAACAAACCAACAAACTAATAAACCAACAAACCAACAAACAAGCAAACGAACAAACGAACAAACCAACAAACCAACAAACCAACAAACCAACAAACCAACAAACCAACAAACCAACAAACAAATAAACTAACAAACCAACAAACCCACAAACCAACAAACCAAAAAACCAAGAAACCAAAAAAAAAACAAACCAACAAACCAACAAGCCTAACCAGCCAACAAACCAACAAGCCAACAAACGAACAAACCAAAAAAAACAAACAAACCAACAACCCAACAAACCAACAAACCAACAAACGAACAAACTAACAAACCAACAAACGAACAAACCAACAAACCAACAAACAAACAAACGAACAAACAAACAAACGAACAAATGAACAAACCAACAAACCAACAAACCAACAAACCAACAAACCAACAAACCAACAAACCAACAAACCAACAAACCAACAAACCAACAAGCCAAAAAACCAACAAACCAACAAACCAACAAACGAACAAACCAACAAACCAACAAACGAACAAACAAACAAACCAACAAACCAACAAACCAACAAACCAACAAACCAACAAAACAACAAACCAACAAACCAACAAACCAACAAACCAAAAAACCAACAAACCAACAAACCAATAAGCCAACAAACCAACAAACAAGCAAACGAACAAACGAACAAACCAACAAACCAACAAACCAAAAAACCAACAAACCAAAAAACCAACAAATCAACAAAACAACAAACCAAAAAACCAACAAACCAACAAACCAACAAACCAACAAACCAACAAGCCAACAAACCAAAAAACCAACAAACCAACAAACCAACAAACGAACAAACGAACAAACCAACAAACTAACAAACCAACAAACGAACAAACTAACAAACCAACAAACGAACAAACCAACAAACCAACAAACGAAAAACGAACAAACGAACAAAAGAACAAACGAACAAACCAACAAACCAACAAACCAACAAACCAACAAACCAACAAACCAACAAACCAACAAACCAACAAGCCAAAAAACCAACAAACCAACAAACCAACAAACCAATAAACGAACAAACAAACAAACCAACAAACCAACAAACCAACAAACCAACAAACCAACAAAACAACAAACCAACAAACCAACAAACCAACAAACCAAAAAACCAACAAACCAACAAACCAATAAACCAACAAACCAACAAACAAGCAAACGAACAAACGAACAAACCAACAAACCAAAAAACCAACAAACCAACAAATCAACAAAACAACAAACCAAAAAACCAACAAACCAACAAACCAACAAACCAACAAACCAACAAGCCAACAAACCAAAAAACCAATAAACCAACAAACCAACAAACGAACAAACGAACAAACCAACAAACTAACAAACCAACAAACCAACAAACCAACAAGCCAACAAACCACCAAACCAACAAACAAATAAACCAACAAACCAACAAACCAATAAACCAACAAACCAACAAACCCACAAACCAACAAACCAAAAAACCAACAAACCAACAAACCAACAAACCAACAAGCCAACAAACCAACAAGCCAACAAACGAACAAACCAACAAGCCAACAAACCAACAAACCAACAAACCAACAAACCAACAAACCAACAAACCAACAAGCCAACAAACCAAAAAACCAACAAACCAACAAACCAACAAACCAACAAACCAACAAACAAACAAACCAACAACACAACAAACCAACAAACCAACAAACCAACAAGCCAACAAACTAACAAACCAACAAACCAACAAGCTTACAAGCCAACAAACCAACAAGCCAACAAACAAACAAACCAACAAGCCAACAAACCAAAAAACCAACAAAACAACAAACCAACAAACCAATAAACCAACAAACCAACAAACCAACAAACCAACAAACCAACAAACCAATAAACCAAAAAACCAACAAACCAACAAACCAACAAACCAACAAACCAACAAACCAACAAACCAACAAACCAACAAACCAAAAACCAACAAACCAACAAACCAACAAACCAACAAACCAACAAACGAACAAACCAACAAACCAAAAAACCAACAACCCAACAACCACCAAGCCAACAAGCCAACAAACCAACAAGCCAACAAACGAAGAAACCAACAAACCAACAAACCAACTAACCAACAAACGAACAAACCAACAAACCAACAAACCAACAAACCAAAAAACCAACAAACCAATAAACCAACAAACCAACAAACCAACAAGCCAACAAACAACCAAGCCAACAAACGAACAAACCAACAAGCCAACAAACAAACAAACCAACAAACCAAGAAACCAAGAAACCAACAAACCAACAAGCCAAAAAACCGACAAACCAACAAACCAACAAACCAACAAACTAACAAGGAAACAAACAAACAAGTCAACAAAACAACAAAACAACAAACCAACAAACCAACAAACCAACAAACCAACAAACCAACAAACAAACAAACCAACAAAACAACAAACCAACAAACCAACAAACGAACAAACCAACAAACCAACAAACCAACAAACCAACAAACCAACAAACCAACAAACCAACAAACCAACAAACCAACAAACCAACAAGCCAACAAACCAACAAACCAACAAACCAACAAACCAACAAGCCAACAAACCAACAAACCAATAAACCAACAAACCAATAAACCAACAAGCCAACAAACCAAAAAACCAACAAACCAACAAACCAGCAAACCAACAAACGAACAAACGAACAAACCAACTAACGAACAAACCAACAAACCAACAAAGCAACAAAGCAACAAGCCAACAAACCAACAAACCAACAAACCAACAAACCAACAAACGAACAAACCAACAAACCAACAAACCAACAAACCAACAAACCAACAAACCAACAAACCAACAAACCAACAAGCCAACAAACCAAAAAACCAACAAACCAACAAACCAACAAACCAACAAAACAACAAATCAACAAGCCAACAAACCAAAAAACTAACAAGCCAACAAGCCAACAAGCCAACAACCCAACAAACGAACAAACCAACAAACAAACAAACCAACAAACCAACAAACCAACAAGCCAACAAACGAAGAAACCAACAAGCCAACAAACCAACAAACCAACAAACCAACAAACCAACAAACCAACAAACCAACAAACGAACAAACTAACAAGCCAAAAAACCAACAAACCAACAAACCAACAAACCACCAAACAAACAAACCAACAAACCAACAAACAAACAAACCAAGAAGCCAACAAACGAACAAACCAACAAGCCAACAAACCAACAAACCAACAAACCAACAAACCAACAAACCAACAAACCAACAAACGAACAAACTAACAAGCCAACAAACGAACAAACCAACAAACCAACAAACGAACAAGCCAACAAACCAACAAACCAAGTAACCAACAAACCAACAAACCAACAAACCAACAAACCAAGTAACCAACAAACACAAACAAACCAACAAACCAACAAACCAACAAACCAACAAACCAACAAACCAACAAAACAACAAACCAACAAACCAACAAACCAAAAAACCAACAAACCAACAAACCAATAAACCAACAAACCCACAAACAAGCAAACGAACAAACGAGCAAACCAACAAACCAACAAACCAAAAAACCAACAAACCAGCAAATCAACAAAAAAACAAACCAAAAAACCAACAAACCAACAAACCAACAAACCAACAAGCCAACAAACCAAAAAACCAACAAACCATCAAACTAATAAACCAACAAACCAACAAACAAGCAAACGAACACACGAGCAAACCAACAAACCAACAAACCAACAAACCAACAAACCAACAAACCAACAAACAAATAAACTAACAAACCAACAAACCCACAAACCAACAAACCAAAAAACCAAGAAACGAACAAAAAAAACAAACCAACAAACCAACAAACCAACAAACCAACAAGCCTAACCAGCCAACAAACCAACAAGCCAACAAACGAACAAACCAACAAACAAACAAACCAACAACCCAACAAACCAACAAACCAACAAACGAAAAAACTAACAAACCAACAAACGAACAAACCAACAAACCGACAAACGAACAAACGAACAAACGAACAAACGAACAAACGAACAAACGAGCAAACGAACAAACCAACAAACCAACAAACCAACAAACCAACAAACCAACAAACCAACAAACCAACAAACCAACAAACCAACAAGCCAAAAAACCAACAAACCAACAAACCAACAAACGAACAAACCAACAAACCAACAAACGAACAAGCAAACAAACCAACAAACCAACAAACCAACAAACCAACAAACCAACAAACCAACAAAACAACAAACCAACAAACCAACAAACCAACAAACCAAAAAACCAACAAACCAACAAACCAATAAGCCAACAAACCAACAAACAAGCAAACGAACAAACGAACAAACCAACAAACCAACAAACCAAAAAACCAACAAACCAACAAATCAACAAAACAACAAACCAAAAAACCAACAAACCAACAAACCAACAAACCAACAAACCAACAAGCCAACAAACCAAAAAACCAACAAACCAACAAACCAACAAACGAACAAACGAACAAAACAACAAACCAACAAACCAACAAACGAACAAACCAACAAACCAACAAACCAACAAACCAACAAACCAACAAACCAACAAACCAACAAACCAACAAACCAACAAACCAACAAACCAACAAGCCAACAAACCAACAAACCAACAAACCGACAAACCAACAAACCAACAAACCAACAAACCAACAAACCAATAAGCCAACAAGCCAACAAACCAAAAAACCAACAAACCAACAAACCAGCAAACCAACAAACGAACAAACGAACAAACCAACTAACGAACAAACCAACAAACCAACAAACCAACAAAGCAACAAACCAACAAACCAACAAACCAACAAACAAACAAACCAACAACACAACAAACCAACAAACCAACAAACCAACAAGCCAACAAACCAACAAACCAACAAACCAACAAGCTTACAAGCCAACAAACCAACAAGCCAACAAACGAACAAACCAACAAGCCAACAAACCAAAAAACCAACAAAACAACAAACCAACAAACCAACAAACCAACAAGCCAACAAACCAAAAACCAACAAACCAACAAACCAACAAACCAACAAACCAACAAACGAACAAACCAACAAACCAAAAAACCAACAACCCAACAACCACCAAGCCAACAAGCCAACAAACCAACAAGCCAACAAACGAAGAAACCAACAAACCAACAAACCAACAAACCAACAAACGAACAAACCAACAAACCAACAAACCAACAAACCAACAAACCAAAAAACCAACAAACCAATAAACCAACAAACCAACAAACCAACAAGCCAACAAAACACCAAGCCAACAAACGAACAAACCAACAAGCCAACAAACCAACAAACCAACAAACCAAGAAACCAAGAAACCAACAAACCAACAAGCCAAAAAACCAACAAACCAACAAACCAACAAACCAACAAACCAACAAGCAAACAAACAAACAAGCCAACAAAACAACAAAAAAACAAACCAACAAACCAACAAACCAACAAACCAACAAACCAACAAACAAACAAACCAACAAAACAACAAACCAACAAACCAACAAACGAACAAACCAACAAACCAACAAACCAACAAACCAACAAACCAACAAACCAACAAACCAACAAACCAACAAACCAACAAACCAACAAACCAACAAGCCAACAAACCAACAAACCAACAAACCAACAAGCTTACAAGCCAACAATCCAACAAGCCAACAAACGAACAAACCAACAAGCCAACAAACAAAAAAAACCAACAAAACAACAAACCAACAAACCAACAAACCAACAAGCCAACAAACCAAAAACCAACAAACCAACAAACCAACAAACCAACAAGCCAACAAACGAACAAACCAACAAACCAAAAAACCAACAACCCAACAACCACCAAGCCAACAAGCCAACAAACCAACAAGCCAACAAACAAAGAAACCAACAAACCAACAAACCAACAAACCAACAAACGAACAAACCAACAAACCAACAAACCAACAAACCAAAAAACCAACAAACCAATAAACCAACAAACCAACAAACCAACAAACCAACAAGGAAACAAACAAACAAGCCAACAAAACAACAAAACAACAAACCAACAAACCAACAAACCAACAAACCAACAAACCAACAAACCAACAAACAAACAAACCAACAAAACAACAAACCAACAAACCAACAAACGAACAAACCAACAAACCAACAAACCAACAAACCAACAAACCAACAAACCAACAAACCAACAAACCAACAAACCAACAAACCAACAAGCCAACAAACCAACAAACCAACAAACCAACAAACCAACAAGCCAACAAACCAACAAACCAACAAACCAACAAACCAATAAACCAACAAGCCAACAAACCAAAAAACCAACAAACCAACAAACCAGCAAACCAACAAACGACCAAACGAACAAACCAACTAACGAACAAACCAACAAACCAACAAACCAACAAAGCAACAAGCCAACAAACCAACAAACCAACAAACCAACAAACCAACAAACGAACAAACGAACAAACCAACAAACCAACAAACCAACAAACCAACAAACCAACAAACCAACAAACCAACAAACCAACAAACCAACAAGCCAACAAACCAAAAAACCAACAAACCAACAAACCAACAAACCAACAAACCAACAAAACAACAAATCAACAAGCCAACAAACCAAAAAACTAACAAGCCAACAAGCCAACAAGCCAACAACCCAACAAACGAACAAACCAACAAACAAACAAACCAACAAACCAACAAACCAACAAACCAATAAACCAACAAACCAACAAACCAACAAACCAACAAACCAACAAACCAACAAACCAACAAACCAATAAACCAACAAACCAACAAACCAACAAACCAACAAACCAACAAACGAACAAACGAACAAACCAACAAACCAACAAACCAACAAACCAACAAACCAACAAACCAACAAACCAACAAGCCAACAAACCAAAAAACCAACAAACCAAAAAACTAACAAACACACAAGCCAACAAACCAACAAACGAACAATGAAACAAACGAACAGACCAACAAACAAACAAACCAACAAGCCAACAAGCCAACAAACCAACAAGCCAACAAACGTACAAACCAACAAACAAACAAAGCAACAAACCAATAAACCAACAAACCAACAAACCAACAAACCAACAAACCAACAAACCAGCAAACCAACAAACCAACAAGCCAACAAACCAACAAACCAACAAACCAACAAACCAACAAACCAACAAACCAACAAGACAACAAACCAACAAACCAACAAGACAACAAGCTAACAAGCTAACAAGCCAACAAACCAACAAGCCAACAAACGAACAAACCAACCAACCAACAAAACAACAAACCAACAAACCAACAAGCCAACAAACCAACAAACCAACAAGCCAACAAACCAAAAAACCAACAAACTAACAAACCAACAAACCAAGAAACCAACAAACCAACAAACCAACAAACGAACAAACCAACAAACCAACACACCAAGAAACCGACAAACCAACAAACCAACAAACCAACAAGCAAACAAGCCAAGCAACCAACAAGCCAACAAACGAACAAACCAACACACCAACAAACCAACAAACCAACAAACGAACAAGCCAACAAACCAACAAACCAACAAACAAATAAACCAACAAACCAACAAACCAACAAACCAACAAACCAACAAACCAACAAACCAACAAGCTAACAAACCAACAAACGAACAAACCAACAAACCAACAAACCAACAAACCAACAAACCAACAACCCAACAAACCAACAAAGCAACAAACCAACAAACCACCAAACCAAAAAACCAACAAACGAACAAACCAACAAACCAACAAACCAACAAACCAACAAGCCAACAAACCAAAAAACCAACAAACCAACAAACCAACAAACCAACAAACCAAAAACAAACAAACGAACAAACCAACAAACAAACAAACCAAGAAGCCAACAAGCAAACAAACCAAAAAACCAACAAACGACCAAACCAACCAACAAGCAAACGAACAAACCAATAAACCAACAAACCAACAAACCAACAAACAAACAAACCAACAAACTAACAAACCAACAAACCAACAAGCCAACAAACCAACAAACCAACAAACCAACAAACCAACAAACCAACAAGATAACAAACCAACAAACCAACAAGCCAACAAGCTAACAAGCCAACAAACCAACAAGCCAACAAACGAACAAACCAACAAACCAACAAACCAACAAACCAACAAACCAACAAGCCAACAAACCAACAAACCAACAAGCCAGCAAACCAAAAAAACCAACAAACCAACAAACCAAGAAACCAACAAACCAACAAACCAACCAACGAACAAACCAACAAACCAACAAACCAACAAACCAACAAACCAACAAACCAACAAACCAACAAACCAACAAACCAACAAAGCAACAAACCAACAAACCAACAAACCAACAAACCAACAAACCAACAAACCAACAAACCGACAAACCAACAAACCAACAAACCAACAAACCAACAAACCAATAAACCAACAAACCAACAAACAAACAAACAAATAAACCAACAAACAAACAAACCAACAAGCCAACAAGCCAACAAACCAACAAGCCAACAAACGAACAAACCAACAAACAAACAAACCAACAAACCAACAAACCAACAAACCAACAAACCAATAAACCAACAAACCAACAAACAAACAAACCAACAAACCAACAAACGAACAAGCCAAGAAACCGACAAACCAACAAACCAACAAACCAACAAGCAAACAAGCCAACAAACCAACAAGCCAACAAACGAACAAACCAACAAGCCAACAACCCAACAAACCAACAAGCCAACAAACGAACCAAACAACAAACCAACATACCAACAAACCAACAAACCAATAAGCCAACAAACCAAAAAACCAACAAACCAACAAACCAACAAACCAACAAACCAACAAACCAACAAACCAACAAACCAACAAACCAACAAACCAACAAACGAAACAACCAACAAACCAACAAACCAACAAGCCAACAAACCAACAAGCCGACAAACGATCAAACCAACAAACTAACAAACCAAGAAACCGACAAACCAACAAACCAACAAACCAACAAGCAAACAAGCCAACAAACCAACAAGCCAACAAACCAACAAACCAAGAAACCAACAAACCAACAAACCAACAAACGAAAAAACCAACAAACCAACAAGCCAACAAGCCAACAAACCAACAAGCCGACAAACGAACAAACCAACAAACTAACAAACCAACAAACCGACAAACCAACAAACAAACAAACCAAAGAGCCAACAAGCCAATAAACCAACAAACCAACAAACGAACAACCCAACAAACAAACAAAGCAATAAACCAATAAACCTATAAACCAACAAACCAACAAACAAACAAACCAACAAAACAACAAACCAACAAACCAACAACCCAACAAGCCAACAAACCAACAAACCAACAAAACAACAAACCAACAAGCCAACAAACCAAAAAACCAACAAGCCAACAAGCCAACAAGCCAACAACCCAACAAACGAACAAACCAACAAACAAACAAACCAACAAACCAACAAACCAACAAACCAATAAGCCAACAAACCAACAAACCAACAAACCAACAAACCAACAAACCAACAAACCAACAACCCAACAAACCAACAAACCAACAAACCAACAAACCAACAAACCAACAAACCAACAAACCAACAAACCAACAAACGAACAAACGAGCAAACCAACAAACCAACAAACCAACAAACCAACAAACCAACAAACTAACAAACCAACAAACCAACAAGCCAACAATCCAAAAAACCAACAAACCAACAAACCAACAAACCAAAAAACTAACAAACACACAAGCCAACAAACCAACAAACCAACAAACCAAAAAACCAAAAACCAACAAACCAACAAACCAACAAACCAACAAACTAACAAACCAACAAACCAACAAACCAACAAACCAACAAACCAACAAACCAACAAGCCAGCAAACCAAAAAACCACAAGCCAACAAACCAACAAACCAAAAAACTAACAAACCAACAAACAAACAAAGCAACAAACCAATAAACCAACAAACCAACAAACCAACAAACCAACAAACCAACAAACCAACAAACTAACAAACCAACAAACCAACAAGCCAACAAACCAACAAACCAACAAACCAACAAACCAACAAGACAAGAAACCAACAAACCAACAAACCAACAAACCAACAAGCCAACAAACCAAAAAACCAACAAACCAACAAACCAACAAACCAAAAAACTAACAAACACACAAGCCAACAAACCAACAAACCAACAAACCAAAAAACCAAAAACCAACAAACCAACAAACCAACAAACCAACAAACTAACAAACCAACAAACCAACAAACCAACAAACCAACAAACCAACAAACCAACAAGCCAACAAACCAAAAAACCAACAAACCAACAAACCAACAAACCAAAAAACTAACAAACCAACAAACAAACAAAGCAACAAACCAATAAACCAACAAACCAACAAACCAACAAACCAACAAACCAACAAACTAACAAACCAACAAACCAACAAGCCAAAAAACCAACAAACCAACAAACCAACAAACCAACAAGACAACAAGCCAACAAACCAACAAAGCAACAAACCAACAAACCACCAAACCAAAAAACCAACAAACGAACAAACCAACAAACCAACAAACCAACAAACCAACAAGCCAACAAACCAAAAAACCAACAAACCAACAAACCAACTAACCAACAAACCAAAAACAAACAAACGAACAAACCAACAAACAAACAAACCAAGAAGCCAACAAACCAACAAACCAACAAACCAACAAACCAACAAGCCAACAAACCAAAAAACCAACAAACCAACAAACCAACAAACCAAAAAACTAACAAACACACAAGCCAACAAACCAACAAACCAACAAACCAAAAAACCAAAAACCAACAAACCAACAAACCAGCAAACCAACAAACTAACAAACCAACAAACCAACAAACCAACAAACCAACAAACCAACAAGCCAACAAACCAAAAAACCAACAAACGAACAAGCCAACAAGCCAACAACCCAACAAACGAACAAACCAACAAACAAACAAACCAACAAACCAACAAATCAACAAACCAATAAACCAACAAACCAACAAACCAACAAACCAACAAACCAACAAACCAAGAAACCAACAAACCAACAAACCAACAAACCAACAAACCAACAAACCAACAAACCAACAAACCAACAAACCAACAAACCAACAAACCAACAAACGAACAAACGAACAAACCAACAAACCAACAAACCAACAAACCAACAAACCAACAAACCAACGAACCAACAAACCAACAAACCAACAAGCCAACAAACCAAAAACCAACAAACCAACAAACCAAAAAACTTACAAACACACAAGCCAACAAACCAACAAACCAGCAAATCAAAAAACCAAAAACCAACAAACCAACAAACCAACAAACCAACAAACTAACAAACCAACAAACCAACAAACCAACAAACTAACAAACCAACAAACCAACAAACGAACAGACCAACAAACAAACAAACCTACAAGCCAACAAGCCAACAAACCAGCAAGCCAACAAACGAACAAACCAACAAGCCAACAAACCAAAAAACCAACAAACCAACAAACCAACAAACCAACAAACTAACAAACCAACAAACCAAAAAACTAACAAACACACAAGCCAACAAACCAACAAACCAACAAACCAAAAAACCAAAAACCAACAAACCAACAAACCAACAAACCAACAAACTAACAAACCAACAAACCAACAAACCAACAAACCAACAAACCAACAAACCAACAAGCCAACAAACCAAAAAACCAACAAACCAACAAACCAACAAACCAAAAAACTAACAAACCAACAAACAAACAAAGCAACAAACCAATAAACCAACAAACCAACAAACCAACAAACCAACAAACGAGCAAACCAACAAACCAACAAACCAACAAACCAACAAACCAACAAACCAACAAACCAACAAACCAACAAACCAACAAGCCAACAAACCAAAAAACCAACAAACCAACAAACCAACAAACCAAAAAACTAACAAACACACAAGCCAACAAACCAACAAACCAACAAACCAAATAACCAAAAACCAACAAACCAACAAATCAACAAACCAACAAACTAACAAACCAACAAACCAACAAACCAACAAGACAAGAAACCAACAAACCAACAAACCAACAAACCAACAAGCCAACAAACCAAAAAACCAACAAACCAACAAACCAACAAACCAAAAAACTAACAAACACACAAGCCAACAAACCAACAAACCAACAAACCAAAAAACCAAAAACCAACAAACCAACAAACCAACAAACCAACAAACTAACAAACCAACAAACCAACAAACCAACAAACCAACAAACCAACAAACCAACAAGCCAACAAACCAAAAAACCAACAAACCAACAAACCAACAAACCAAAAAACTAACAAACCAACAAACAAACAAAGCAACAAACCAATAAACCAACAAACCAACAAACCAACAAACCAACAAACCAACAAACTAACAAACCAACAAACCAACAAGCCAACAAACCAACAAACCAACAAACCAACAAACCAACAAGACAACAAGCACACAAACCAACAAAGCAACAAACCAACAAACCACCAAACCAAAAAACCAACAAACGAACAAACCAACAAACCAACAAACCAACAAACCAACAAGCCAACAAACCAAAAAACCAACAAACCAACAAACCAACTAACCAACAAACCAAAAACAAACAAACGAACAAACCAACAAACAAACAAACCAAGAAGCCAACAAACCAACAAACCAACAAACCAACAAACCAACAAGCCAACAAACCAAAAAACCAACAAACCAACAAACCAACAAACCAAAAAACTAACAAACACACAAGCCAACAAACCAACAAACCAACAAACCAAAAAACCAAAAACCAACAAACCAACAAACCAGCAAACCAACAAACTAACAAACCAACAAACCAACAAACCAACAAACTAACAAACCAACAAGCCAACAAACCAAAAAACCAACAAGCGAACAAGCCAACAAGCCAACAACCCAACAAACGAACAAACCAACAAACAAACAAACCAACAAACCAACAAATCAACAAACCAATAAACCAACAAACCAACAAACCAACAAACCAACAAACCAACAAACCAACAAACCAAGAAACCAACAAACCAACAAACCAACAAACCAACAAACCAACAAACCAACAAACCAACAAACCAACAAACCAACAAACCAACAAACGAACAAACGAACAAACCAACAAACCAACAAACCAACAAACCAACAAACCAACAAACCAACGAAGCAACAAACCAACAAACCAACAAGCCAACAAACCAAAAACCAACAAACCAACAAACCAAAAAACTAACAAACACACAAGCCAACAAACCAACAAACCAGCAAATCAAAAAACCAAAAACCCACAAACCAACAAACCAACAAACCAACAAACTAACAAACCAACAAACCAACAAACCAACAAACTAACAAACCAACAAACCAACAAACGAACAGACCAACAAACAAACAAACCTACAAGCCAACAAGCCAACAAACCAGCAAGCCAACAAACGAACAAACCAACAAGCCAACAAACCAAAAAACCAACAAACCAACAAACCAACAAACCAACAAACTAACAAACCAACAAACCAAAAAACTAACAAACACACAAGCCAACAAACCAACAAACCAACAAACCAAAAAACCAAAAACCAACAAACCAACAAACCAACAAACCAACAAACTAACAAACCAACAAACCAACAAACCAACAAACCAACAAACCAACAAACCAACAAGCCAACAAACCAAAAAACCAACAAACCAACAAACCAACAAACCAAAAAACTAACAAACCAACAAACAAACAAAGCAACAAACCAATAAACCAACAAACCAACAAACCAACAAACCAACAAACGAGCAAACCAACAAACCAACAAACCAACAAACCAACAAACCAACAAACCAACAAACCAACAAACTAACAAGCCAACAAACCAAAAAACCAACAAACCAACAAACCAAAAAACTAACAAACACACAAGCCAACAAACCAACAAACCAACAAACCAAATAACCAAAAACCAACAAACCAACAAATCAACAAACCAACAAACTAACAAACCAACAAACCAACAAACCAACAAACCAACAAACCAACAAACCAACAAGCCAACAAACCAAAAAACCAACAAACCAACAAACCAACAAACCAAAAAACTAACAAACCTACAAACAAACAAAGCAACAAACCAATAAACCAACAAACCAACAAACCAACAAACCAACAAACCAACAAACCAACAAACCAACAAACTAACAAACCAACAAACCAACAAGCCAACAAACCAACAAACCAACAAACCAACAAACCAACAAGACAACAAGCCAACAAACCAACAAAGCAACAAACCAACAAACCACCAAACCAAAAAACCAACAAACGAACAAACCAACAAACCAACAAACCAACAAACCAACAAGCCAACAAACCAAAAAACCAACAAACCAACAAACCAACTAACCAACAAACCAAAAACAAACAAACGAACAAACCAACAAACAAACAAACCAAGAAGCCTACAAACCAACAAACCAACAAACCAACAAACCAACAAGCCAACAAACCAACAAACCAAAAAACCAACAAACCAACAAACCAACAAACCAAAAAACTAACAAACACACAAGCCAACAAACCAACAAACCAACAAACCAAAAAACCAAAAACCAACAAACCAACAAACCAACAAACCAACAAACTAACAAACCAACAAACCAACAAACCAACAAACGAACAAAACAACAAGCCAACAAACCAAAAAACCAACAAGCCAACAAGCCAACAACCCAACAAACGAACAAACCAACAAACAAACAAACCAACAAACCAACAAACCAACAAACCAATAAACCAACAAACCAACAAACCAACAAACCAACAAACCAACAAACCAACAAACCAACAAACGAACAAATCAACAAACCAACAAACCAACAAACCAACAAACCAACAAACCAACAAACCAACAAACCAACAAGCCAACAAACCAACAAACCAAAAAACTAACAAACACACAAGCCAACAAACCAACAAACCAGCAAATCAAAAAACCAAAAACCAACAAACCAACAAACCAACAAACCAACAAACTAACAAACCAACAAACCAACGAACCAACAAACCAACAAACCAACAAGCCAACAAACCAAAAACCAACAAACCAACAAACCAAAAAACTAACAAACACACAAGCCAACAAACCAACAAACCAGCAAATCAAAAAACCAAAAACCAACAAACCAACAAACCAACAAACCAACAAACTAACAAACCAACAAACCAACAAACTAACAAACCAACAAACCAACAAACGAACAGACCAACAAACAAACAAACCTACAAGCCAACAAGCCAACAAACCAGCAAGCCAACAAACGAACAAACCAACAAGCCAACAAACCAAAAAACCAACAAACCAACAAACCAACAAACCAACAAACTAACAAACCAACAAACCAAAAAACTAACAAACACACAAGCCAACAAACCAACAAACCAACAAACCAAAAAACCAAAAACCAACAAACCAACAAACCAACAAACCAACAAACTAACAAACCAACAAACCAACAAACCAACAAACCAACAAACCAACAAACCAACAAGCCAACAAACCAAAAAACCAACAAACCAACAAACCAACAAACCAAAAAACTAACAAACCAACAAACAAACAAAGCAACAAACCAATAAACCAACAAACCAACAAACCAACAAACCAACAAACGAGCAAACCAACAAACCAACAAACCAACAAACCAACAAACCAACAAACCAACAAACCAACAAACCAACAAGCCAACAAACCAAAAAACCAACAAACCAACAAACCAACAAACCAAAAAACTAACAAACACACAAGCCAACAAACCAACAAACCAACAAACCAAATAACCAAAAACCAACAAACCAACAAATCAACAAACCAACAAACTAACAAACCAACAAACCAACAAACCAACAAACCAACAAACCAACAAACCAACAAGCCAACAAACCAAAAAACCAACAAACCAACAAACCAACAAGACAACAAGCCAACAAACCAACAAAGCAACAAACCAACAAACCACCAAACCAAAAAACCAACAAACGAACAAACCAACAAACCAACAAACCAACAAACCAACAAGCCAACAAACCAAAAAACCAACAAACCAACAAACCAACTAACCAACAAACCAAAAACAAACAAACGAACAAACCAACAAACAAACAAACCAAGAAGCCTACAAACCAACAAACCAACAAACCAACAAACCAACAAGCCAACAAACCAAAAAACCAACAAACCAACAAACCAACAAACCAAAAAACTAACAAACACACAAGCCAACAAACCAACAAACCAACAAACCAAAAAACCAAAAACCAACAAACCAACAAACCAACAAACCAACAAACTAACAAACCAACAAACCAACAAACCAACAAACGAACAAAACAACAAGCCAACAAACCAAAAAACCAACAAGCCAACAAGCCAACAAGCCAACAACCCAACAAACGAACAAACCAACAAACAAACAAACCAACAAACCAACAAACCAACAAACCAATAAACCAACAAACCAACAAACCAACAAACCAACAAACCAACAAACCAAGAAACCAACAAACCAACAAACCAACAAACCAACAAACTAACAAACCAACAAACCAACAAACGAACAAACGAACAAACCAACAAACCAACAAACCAACAAACCAACAAACCAACAAACCAACAAACCAACAAACCAACAAGCCAACAAACCAACAAACCAAAAAACTAACAAACACACAAGCCAACAAACCAACAAACCAGCAAATCAAAAAACCAAAAACCAACAAACCAACAAACCAACAAACCAACAAACTAACAAACCAACAAACCAACAAACCAACAAACTAACAAAACAACAAACCAACAAACGAACAGACCAACAAACAAATAAACCTACAAGCCAACAAGCCAACAAACCAGCAAGCCAACAAACGAACAAACCAACAAACAAACAAAGCAACAAACCAACAAACCAACAAACCAAAAACTAACAAACCAACAAACCAACAACCCAAAAAACCAACAAACCAACAAACCAACAAACCAACAAGACAACAAGCCAACAAAGCAACAAGACAACAAACCAACAAACCAACAATCCAACAAGCTTACAAGCCAACAAACCAACAAGCCAACAAACGAACAAACCAACAAGCCAACAAACCAAAAAACCAACAAAACAACAAACCAACAAACCAAGAAACCAACAAACCAACAAACCAACAAACCAACAAACCAACAAACCAATAAATCAAAAAACCAACAAACCAACAAACCAACAAACCAACAAACCAACAAACCAACAAGCCAACAAACCAAAAACCAACAAACCAACAAACCAACAAACCAACAAACCAACAAACGAACAAACCAACAAACCAAAAAACCAACAACCCAACAACCACCAAGCCAACAAGCCAACAAACCAACAAGCCAACAAACGAAGAAACCAACAAACCAACAAACCAACAAACGAACAAACCAACAAACCAACAAACCAACAATCCAACAAACCAAAAAACCAACAAACCAATAAACCAACAAACCAACAAACAATAAGCCAACAAACCACCAAGCCAACAAACGAACAAACCAACAAGCCAACAAACCAACAAACCAACAAACCAAGAAACCAAGAAACCAGCAAACCAACAAGCTAAAAAACCAACAAACCAACAAACCAACAAACCAACAAGGAAACAAACAAACAAGCCAACAAAACAACAAAACAACAAACCAACAAACCAACAAACCAACAAACCAACAAACCAACAAACCAACAAACCAACAAACAAACAAACCAACAAAACAACAAACCAACAAACCAACAAACGAACAAACCAACAAACCAACAAACCAACAAACCAACAAACCAACAAACCAACAAACCAACAAACCAACAAACCAACAAACCAACAAACCAACAAACCAACAAA
Source organism: Atherix ibis (assembly GCA_958298945.1). NCBI lineage: Eukaryota > Metazoa > Arthropoda > Insecta > Diptera > Athericidae > Atherix > Atherix ibis. Next base: position 87,043,460 of record OY282608.1, on the reverse strand, counting down.
CCAACAAGCCAACAAACCAACAAATCAACAAACCAACAAACCAATAAACCAACAAGCCAACAAACCAAAAAACCAACAAACCAACAAACCAACAAACCAACAAACGAACAAACGAACTAACCAACTAACGAACAAACCAACAAACCAAAAAACCAACAAAGCAACAAGCCAACAAACCAACAAACCAACAAACCAACAAACCAACAAATGAACAAACCAACAAACCAACAAACCAACAAACCAACAAACCAACAAACCAACAAACCAACAAACCAACAAACCAACAAGCCAACAAACCAAAAAACCAACAAACCAACAAACCAACAAACCAACAAACCAACAAAACAACAAACCAACAAGCCAACAAACCAAAAAACAAACAAGCCAACCAACAAACGAACAAACCAACAAACCAACAAACCAACAAACCAACAAACCAACAAACCAACAAACCAACAAGCCAACAAACCAACAAAGCAACAAACCAACAAACCACCAAACCAAAAAACCAACAAACGAACAAACCAACAAACCAACAAACCAACAAACCAACAAGCCAACAAACCAAAAAACCAACAAACCAACAAACCAACAAACCAAAAACCAACAAAGCAACAAACCAACAAACCACCAAACCAAAAAACCAACAAACGAACAAACCAACAAACCAACAAACCAACAAACCAACAAGCCAACAAACCAAAAAACCAACAAACCAACAAACCAACAAACCAAAAACAAACAAACCAACAAACGAACAAACCAACCAACAAGCAAACGAACAAACCAATAAACCAACAAACCAACAAACCAACAAACAAACAAACTAACAAACTAACAAACCAACAAACCAACAAGCCAACAAACCAACAAACCAACAAACCAACAAACCAACAACCCAACAAGACAACAAACCAACAAACCAACAAGCCAACAAGCTAACAAGCCAACAAACCAACAAGAAAACTAACGAACAAACCAACAAACCAACAAACCAACAAACCAACAAACCAATAAACCAACAAACCAACAAACCAACAAACCAACAAGCCAACAAACCAACAAACCAACAAACCAACAAACCAACAAACCAACAAACCAACAAACCAACAAACCAACAAACCAACAAACCAACAAACCAACAAACCAACAAACCAACAAACCAATAAACCAACAAACCAACAAACAAACAAACAAACAAACCAACAAACAAACAAACCAACAAGCCAACAAGCCAACAAACCAACAAGCCAACAAACGAACAAACCAACAAACAAACAAACCAACAAACCAACAAACCAACAAACCAACAAACCAACAAACCAACAAACCAACAAACCAACAAACAAACAAACCAACAAACCAACAAACCAACAAGCCAAAAAACCAACAAACCAACAAACCAACAAACCAGCAAGCCAACAAACCAACAAACCAACAAGCCAACAAGCCAACAAACCAACAAGCCAACAAACGAACAAACCAACAAACTAACAAACCAAGAAACCGACAAACCAACAAACCAACAAACCAACAAACCAACAAGCCAACAAGCCAACAAACCAACAAGCCGACAAACGAACAAACCTACAAATTAACAAACCAAGAAACCGACAAACCAACAAACCAACAAACCAACAAGCAAACAAGCCAACAAACCAACAAGCCAACAAACCAACAAACCAACAAACCAAGAAACCAACAAACCAACAAACGAAAAAACCAACAAACCAACAAGCCAACAAGCCAACAAACCAACAAGCCGACAAACGAACAAACCAACAAACTAACAAACCAAGAAACCGACAAACCAACAAACAAACAAACCAACAAGCCAACAAGCCAATAAACCAACAAACCAACAAACGAACAACCCAACAAACAAACAAAGCAACAAACCAATAAACCAACAAACCAGCAAACCAACAAACAAACAAACCAACAAACCAACAAACCAACAAACCAACAAACCAACAAACCAACAAGCCAACAAGCCCACAAACCAACAAACCAACAAACCAACAAAACAACAAACCAACAAGCCAACAAACCAAAAAACCAACAAGCCAACAAGCCAACAACCCAACAAACGAACAAACCAACAAACAAACAAACCAACAAACCAACAAACCAACAAACCAATAAACCAACAAACCAACAAACCAAAAAACCAACAAACCAACAAACCAACAAACCAACAAACCGACAAACCAACAAACCAACAAACGAACAAACGAAGAAACCAACAAACCAACAAACCAACAAACCAACAAACCAACAAACCAACAAACCAACAAGCCAACAAACCAAAAAACCAACCAACCAACAAACCAACAAACCAAAAAACTAACAAACACACAAGCCAACAAACCAACAAACCAACAAACCAAAAAACCAAAACCCAACAAACCAACAAACCAACAAACCAACAAACTAACAAACCAACAAACCAACAAACCAACAAACCAACAAGCGAACAAAGAAACAAACGAACAGACCAACAAACCAACAAACCAATAAACCAACAAACCAACAAACAAACAAACAAACAAACCAACAAACAAACAAACCAACAAACCAACAAACCAACAAACCAACAAGCCAACAAACCAAAAAACCAACAAACCAACAAACCAACAAACCAACAAACCAACAAAACAACAAACCAACAAGCCAACAAACCAAAAAACAAACAAGCCAACAAACAAACAACCAACAAGCCAACAAGCCAATAAACCAACAAACCAACAAACGAACAACCCAACAAACAAACAAAGCAACAAACCAATAAACCAACAAACCAGCAAACCAACAAACAAACAAACCAACAAACCAACAAACCAACAAACCAACAAACCAACAAACCAACAAGCCAACAAGCCCACAAACCAACAAACCAACAAACCAACAAAACAACAAACCAACAAGCCAACAAACCAAAAAACCAACAAGCCAACAAGCCAACAACCCAACAAACGAACAAACCAACAAACAAACAAACCAACAAACCAACAAACCAACAAACCAATAAACCAACAAACCAACAAACCAAAAAACCAACAAACCAACAAACCAACAAACCAACAAACCAACAAACCAACAAGCCAACAAACCAAAAAACCAACCAACCAACAAACCAACAAACCAAAAAACTAACAAACACACAAGCCAACAAACCAACAAACCAACAAACCAAAAAACCAAAACCCAACAAACCAACAAACCAACAAACCAACAAACTAACAAACCAACAAACCAACAAACCAACAAACCAACAAGCGAACAAAGAAACAAACGAACAGACCAACAAACAAACAAACCAACAAGCCAACAAGCCAACAAACCAACAAGCCAACAAACGAACAAACCAACAAACAAACTAAGCAACAAACCAATAAACCAACAAACCAACAAACCAACAAACCAACAAACCAACAAACCAACAAACCAACAAACCAACAAACCAACAAACTAACAAACCAACAAACCAACAAGCCAACAAACCAACAAACCAACAAACCAACAAACCAACAAGACAACAAGCCAACAAACCAACAAAGCAACAAGCCAACAAACCACCAAACCAAAAAACCAACAAACGAACAAACCAACAAACCAACAAAACAAAAAACCAACAAACCAACAAACCAACAAGCCAACAAACCAAAAAACCAAGAAACCAACAAACCAACAAACCAAAAACAAACAAACGAACAAACCAACAAACAAACAAACCAAGAAGCCAACAAACCAACAAACCAACAAACCAACAAACCAACAAACCAACAAGCCAAGAAACCAAAAAACCAACAAACCAACAAACCAACAAACCAAAAAACTAACAAACACACAAGCCAACAAACCAACAAACCAACAAACCAAAAAACCAAAAACCAACAAACCAACAAGCCAACAAACCAACAAACTAACAAACCAACAAACCAACAAACCAACAAACCAACAAACCAACAAGCCAACAAACCAAAAAAACCAACAAGCCAACAAGCCAACAACCCAACAAACGAACAAACCAACAAACAAACAAACCAACAAACCAACAAACCAACAAACCAATAAACCAACAAACCAACAAACCAACAAACCAACAAACCAACAAACCAACAAACCAACAAACCAACAAACCAAAAAACTAACAAACACACAAGCCAACAAACCAACAAACCAACAAACCAAAAAACCAAAAACCAACAAACCAATAAACCAACAAACCAACAAACTAACAAACCAACAAACCAACAAATCAACAAACGAACAAAGAAACAAACGAACAGACCAACAAACAAACAAACCAACAAGCCAACAAGCCAACAAATCAACAAGCCAACAAACGAACAAACCAACAAACCAACAAACCAACAAACCAACAAGCCAACAAACCAACAAACCAACAAACCAACAAACCAACAAACCAACAAGACAACAAACCAACAAACCAACAAACCAACAAACCAACAAACCAACAAACCAACAAGACAACAAACCAACAAACCAACAAGCTAACAAGCCAACAAACCAACAAGCCAACAAACCAACAAACCAACCAACCAACAAAACAACAAGCCAACAAACAAATAAACCAACAAACCAACAAACCAACAAACCAACAAACCAACAAACCAACAAGCCAACAAACCAACGAACGAACAAACCAACAAACCAACAAACCAACAAACCAACAAACCAACAAGCCAACAAACCAACAAAGCAACAAACCAACAAACCACCAAACCAAAAAACCAACAAACGAATAAACCAACAAACCAACAAACCAACAAACCAACAAGCCAACAAACCAAAAAACCAACAAACCAACAAACCAACAAACCAACAAACCAAAAACAAACAAACGAACAAACCAACAAACAAACAAACCAAGAAGCCAACAAGCCAACAAACCAAAAAACCAACCAACGAACAAACCAACCAACAAGCAAACGAACAAACCAATAAACCAACAAACCAACAAACCAACAAACAAACAAACCAACAAACTAACAAACCAACAAACCAATAAGCCAACAAACCAACAAACCAACAAGCCAACAAGCTAACAAGCCAACAAACCAACAAGCCAACAAACGAACAAACCAACAAACCAACAAACCAACAAACCAACAAACCAACAAGCCAACAAACCAACAAACCAACAAGCCAGCAAACCAAAAAAACCAACAAACCAACAAACCAAGAAACCAACAAACCAACAAACCAACCAACGAACAAACCAACAAACCAACAAACCAACAAACAAACAAACCAACAAACCAATAAACCAACAAACCAACAAACCAACAAACCAACAAACCAACAAACCAACAAACCAACAAACCAACAAACCAAAAAACTAACAAACACACAAGCCAACAAACCAACAAACCAACAAACCAAAAAACCAAAAACCAACAAACCAATAAACCAACAAACCAACAAACTAACAAACCAACAAACCAACAAACCAACAAACGAACAAACCAACAAACAAACAAAGCAACAAACCAATAAACCAACAAACCAACAAACCAACAAACCAACAAACCAACAAACCAACAAACCAATAAGCCAACAAACCAACAAACCAACAAACCAACAAACCAACAAACCAACAAACCAACAAGACAACAAACCAACAAACCAACAAGCCAACAAGCTAACAAGCCAACAAACCAACAAGCCAACAAACCAACAAACCAACCAACCAACAAAACAACAAGCCAACAAACAAATAAACCAACAAACCAACAAACCAACAAACCAACAAACCAACAAACCAACAAACCAACAAACCAACAAGCCAACAAACCAACAAACGAACAAACCAACAAACCAACAAACCAACAAACTAACAAACCAACAAGCCAACAAACCAACAAAGCAACAAACCAACAAACCACCAAACCAAAAAACCAACAAACGAACAAACCAACAAACCAACAAACCAACAAACCAACAAGCCAACAAACCAAAAAACCAACAAACCAACAAACCAACAAACCAACAAACCAAAAACAAACAAACGAACAAACCAATAAACAAACAAATTAACAAGCCAACAAGCCAACCAACCAAAAAAACAACAAACGAACAAACCAACCAACAAGCAAACGAACAAACCAATAAACCAACAAACCAACAAACCAACAAACAAACAAACCAACAAACTAACAAACCAACAAACCAATAAGCCAACAAACCAACAAACCAACAAACCAACAAACCAACAAGACAACAAACCAACAAACCAACAAGCCAACAAGCTAACAAGCCAACAAACCAACAAGCCAACAAACCAACAAACCAACAAACCAACAAACCAACAAACCAACAAGCCAACAAACCAACAAACCAACAAGCCAGCAAACCAAAAAAACCAACAAACCAACAAACCAAGAAACCAGCAAACCAACAAACCAACCAACGAACAAACCAACAAACCAACAAACCAACAAACCAACAAGCCAACAAACCACCAAGCCAACAAACAAACAAACCAACAAGCCAACAAACCAACAAACCAACAAACCAACAAACCAAGAAACCAAGAAACCAACAAACCAACAAGCCAAAAAACCAACAAACCAACAAACCAACAAACCAACAAACGAACAAACCAACAAACCAACAAACCAACAATCCAACAAACCAAAAAACCAACAAACCAATAAACCAACAAACCAACAAACAACAAGCCAACAAACCACCAAGCCAACAAACGAACAAACCAACAAGCCAACAAAGCAACAAGCCAACAAACCAACAAACCAACAAACCAACAAACCAACAAACCAACAAACTAACAAACCAACAAACCAACAAACCAACAAACCAACAAACGAACAAAGAAACAAACGAACATACCAACAAACAAACAAACCAACAAGCCAACAAGCCAACAAACCAACAAGCCTACAAACGAACAAACCAACAAACCAACAAACAAACAAACCAACAATCCAACAAACCAAAAAACCAACAAACCAATAAACCAACAAACCAACAAACAACAAGCCAACAAACCACCAAGCCAACAAACGAACAAACCAACAAGCCAACAAAGCAACAAGCCAACAAACCAACAAACCAACAAACCAACAAACCAACAAACCAACAAACTAACAAACCAACAAACCAAAAAACCAACAAACCAGCAAACCAACAAACCAACAAGGAAACAAACAAACAAGCCAACAAAACAACAAAACAACAAACCAACAAACCAACAAACCAACAAACCAACAAACCAACAAACCAACAAACAAACAAACCAACAAAACAACAAACCAACAAACCAACAAACGAACAAACCAACAAACCAACAAACCAACAAACCAACAAACCAACAAACCAACAAACCAACAAACCAACAAACCAACAAACCAACAAACCAACAAACCAACAAACCAACAAACCAACAAGCCAACAAACCAACAAACCAACAAACCAACAAACCAATAAACAAACAAGCCAACAAACCAAAAAACCAACAAACCAACAAACCAACAAACCAACAAACGAACAAACGAACTAACCAACTAACGAACAAACCAACAAACCAACAAACCAACAAAGCAACAAGCCAACAAACCAACAAACCAACAAACCAACAAACCAACAAATGAACAAACCAACAAACCAACAAACCAACAAACCAACAAACCAACAAACCAACAAACCAACAAACCAACAAACCAACAAGCCAACAAACCAAAAAACCAACAAACCAACAAACCAACAAACCAACAAACCAACAAAACAAAAACCAACAAGCCAACAAACCAAAAAACAAACAAGCCAACAAGCCAACAAGCCAACAACCCAACAAACGAACAAACCAACAAACAAACAAACCAACAAACCAACAAACCAACAAACCAATAAACCAACAAACCAACAAACCAACAAACCAACAAACCAACAAACCAACAAACCAACAAACCAACAAACCAACAAACTAACAAACCAACAAACGAACAAACGAACAAACCAACAAAAAAACAAACCAACAAACCAACAAACCAACAAACCAACAAACCAACAAACTAAAAAACCAACAAACCAACAAATCAAAAAACTAACAAACACACAAGCCAACAAACCAACAAACCAACAAACCAAAAAACCAAAAACCAACAAACCAACAAACCAACAAACCAACAAACTAACAAACCAACAAACCAACAAACCAACAAACCAACAAACGAACAAAGAAACAAACGAACATACCAACAAACAAACAAAACAACAAGCCAACAAGCCAACAAACCAACAAGCCTACAAACGAACAAACCAACAAACAAACAAAGCAACAAACTAATAAACCAACAAACCAACAAACCAACAAACCAACAAACCAACAAACCAACAAACCAACAAACCAACAAGCCAACAAACCAACAAACCAACAAACCAACAAACCAACAAACCAACAAACCAACAAACCAACAAGACAACAAGCCAACAAGCTAACAAGCCAACAAACCAACAAGCCAACAAACGAACAAACCAACCAACCAACAAAACAACAAACCAACAAACCAACAAGCCAACAAACCAACAAACCAACAAGCCAACAAGCCAACAATCCAAAAAACCAACAAACCAACAAACCAACAAACCAAGAAACCAACCATCCAACAAACCAACAAACGAACAAACCAACAAACCAACACACCAAGAAACCGACAAACCAACAAACCAACAAACCAACAAGCAAACAAGCCAAGAAACCAACAAGCCAACAAACGAACAAACCAACAAACCAACAAACCAACAAACCAACAAACGAACAAACCAACAAACCAGCAAACCAACAAACAAATAAACCAACAAACCAACAAACCAACAAACCAACAAACCAACAAACCAACAAGCCAACAAACCAACAAACGAACAAACCAACAAACCAACAAACCAACAAACCAACAAACCAACAAACCAACAAACCAACAAACCAACAAGCCAACAAACCAACAAAGCAACAAACCAACAAACCACCAAACCAAAAAACCAACAAACGAACAAACCAACAAACCAACAAACCAACAAACCAACAAGCCAACAAACCAAAAAACCAACAAACCAACAAACCAACAAACCAAAAACAAACAAACGAACAAACCAACAAACAAACAAACCAAGAAGCCAACAAGCCAACAAACCAAAAAACCAACAAACGAACAAACCAACCAACAAGCAAACGAACAAACCAATAAACCAACAAACCAACAAACCAACAAACAAACAAACCAACAAACTAACAAACCAACAAACCAACAAGCCAACAAACCAACAAACCAACAAACCAACAACCCAACAAGACAACAAACCAACAAACCAACAAGCCAACAAGCTAACAAGCCAACAAACCAACAAGAAAACAAACGAACAAACCAACAAACCAACAAACCAACAAACCAACAAACCAACAAACCAACAAGTCAACAAACCAACAAACCAACAAGCCAGCAAACCAAAAAAACCAACAAACCAACAAACCAACAAACCAACAAACCAACAAACCAACCAACGAACAAACCAACAAACCAACAAACCAACAAACCAACAAACCAACAAACCAACAAACCAACAAGCCAACAAACCAACAAACCAACAAACCAACAAACCAACAAACCAACAAACCAACAAACCAACAAACCAACAAACCAACAAACCAACAAACCAACAAACCAACAAACCAATAAACCAACAAACCAACAAACAAACAAACAAACAAACCAACAAACAAACAAACCAACAAGCCAACAAGCCAACAAACCAACAAGCCAACAAACGAACAAACCAACAAACAAACAAACCAACAAACCAACAAACCAACAAACCAACAAACCAACAAACCAACAAACCAACAAACCAACAAACAAACAAACCAACAAACCAACAAACCAACAAGCCAAAAAACCAACAAACCAACAAACCAACAAACCAGCAAGCCAACAAACCAACAAACCAACAAGCCAACAAGCCAACAAACCAACAAGCCAACAAACGAACAAACCAACAAACTAACAAACCAAGAAACCGACAAACCAACAAACCAACAAACCAACAAACCAACAAGCCAACAAGCCAACAAACCAACAAGCCGACAAACGAACAAACCTACAAATTAACAAACCAAGAAACCGACAAACCAACAAACCAACAAACCAACATGCAAACAAGCCAACAAACCAACAAGCCAACAAACCAACAAACCAACAAGCCAACAAACCAACAAGCCGACAAACGAACAAACCAACAAACTAACAAACCAAGAAACCGACAAACCAACAAACAAACAAACCAACAAGCCAACAAGCCAATAAACCAACAAACCAACAAACGAACAACCCAACAAACAAACAAAGCAACAAACCAATAAACCAACAAACCAGCAAACCAACAAACAAACAAACCAACAAACCAACAAACCAACAAACCAACAAACCAACAAGCCAACAAGCCCACAAACCAACAAACCAACAAACCAACAAAACAACAAACCAACAAGCCAACAAACCAAAAAACCAACAAGCCAACAAGCCAACAAGCCAACAACCCAACAAACGAACAAACCAACAAACAAACAAACCAACAAACCAACAAACCAATAAACCAACAAACCAACAAACCAAAAAACCAACAAACCAACAAACCAACAAACCAACAAACCGACAAACCAACAAACCAACAAACGAACAAACGAAGAAACCAACAAACCAACAAACCAACAAACCAACAAACCAACAAACCAACAAACCAACAAGCCAACAAACCAAAAAACCAACCAACCAACAAACCAACAAACCAAAAAACTAACAAACACACAAGCCAACAAACCAACAAACCAACAAACCAAAAAACCAAAACCCAACAAACCAACAAACCAACAAACCAACAAACTAACAAACCAACAAACCAACAAACCAACAAACCAACAAACCAACAAGCGAACAAAAAAACAAACGAACAGACCAACAAACAAACAAACCAACAAGCCAACAAGCCAACAAACCAACAAGCCAACAAACGAACAAACCAACAAACAAACTAAGCAACAAACCAATAAACCAACAAACCAACAAACCAACAAACCAACAAACCAACAAACCAACAAACCAACAAACCAACAAACCAACAAACTAACAAACCAACAAACCAACAAGCCAACAAACCAACAAACCAACAAACCAACAAACCAACAAGACAACAAGCCAACAAACCAACAAAGCAACAAGCCAACAAACCACCAAACCAAGAAACCAACAAACGAACAAACCAACAAACCAACAAACCAACAAACCAACAAACCAACAAACCAACAAACCAACAAGCCAACAAACCAAAAAACCAAGAAACCAACAAACCAACAAACCAAAAACAAACAAACGAACAAACCAACAAACAAACAAACCAAGAAGCCAACAAACCAACAAACCAACAAACCAACAAACCAACAAACCAACAAGCCAAGAAACCAAAAAACCAACAAACCAACAAACCAACAAACCAAAAAACTAACAAACACACAAGCCAACAAACCAACAAACCAACAAACCAAAAAACCAAAAACCAACAAACCAACAAGCCAACAAACCAACAAACTAACAAACCAATAAACCAACAAACCAACAAACCAACAAACCAACAAGCCAACAAACCAAAAAACCAACAAGCCAACAAGCCAACAACCCAACAAACGAACAAACCAACAAACAAACAAACCAACAAACCAACAAACCAACAAACCAATAAACCAACAAACCAACAAACCAACAAACCAACAAACCAACAAACCAACAAACCAACAAACCAAAAAACTAACAAACACACAAGCCAACAAACCAACAAACCAAAAAACCAAAAACCAACAAACCAATAAACCAACAAACCAACAAACTAACAAACCAACAAACCAACAAATCAACAAACGAACAAAGAAACAAACGAACAGACCAACAAACAAACAAACCAACAAGCCAACAAGCCAACAAATCAACAAGCCAACAAACGAGCAAACCAACAAACAAACAAAGCAACAAACCAATAAACCAACAAACCAACAAACCAACAAACCAACAAACCAACAAACCAACAAACCAACAAGCCAACAAACCAACAAACCAACAAACCAACAAACCAACAAACCAACAAGACAACAAACCAACAAACCAACAAGCCAACAAGCTAACAAGCCAACAAACCAACAAGCCAACAAACCAACAAACCAACCAACCAACAAAACAACAAGCCAACAAACAAATAAACCAACAAACCAACAAACCAACAAACCAACAAACCAACAAACCAACAAGCCAACAAACCAACAAACGAACAAACCAACAAACCAACAAACCAACAAACCAACAAACCAACAAGCCAACAAACCAACAAACCAACAAACCAACAAACCAACAAGCAAACAAGCCAACAAACCAACAAGCCAACAAACCAACATACCAACAAACCAAGAAACCAACAAACCAACAAACGAAAAAACCAACAAACCAATAAGCCAACAAGCCAACAAACCAACAAGCCGACAAACGAACAAACCAACAAACTAACAAACCAAGAAACCGACAAACCAACAAACAAACAAACCAACAAGCCAACAAGCCAATAAACCAACAAACCAACAAACGAACAACCCAACAAACAAACAAAGCAACAAACCAATAAACCAACAAACCAGCAAACCAACAAACAAACAAACCAACAAACCAACAAACCAACAAACCAACAAACCAACAAGCCAACAAGCCCACAAACCAACAAACCAACAAACCAACAAAACAACAAACCAACAAGCCAACAAACCAAAAAACCAACAAGCCAACAAGCCAACAAGCCAACAACCCAACAAACGAACAAACCAACAAACAAACAAACCAACAAACCAACAAACCAACAAACCAATAAACCAACAAACCAACAAACCAAAAAACCAACAAACCAACAAACCAACAAACCAACAAACCGACAAACCAACAAACCAACAAACGAACAAACGAAGAAACCAACAAACCAACAAACCAACAAACCAACAAACCAACAAACCAACAAACCAACAAGCCAACAAACCAAAAAACCAACCAACCAACAAACCAACAAACCAAAAAACTAACAAACACACAAGCCAACAAACCAACAAACCAACAAACCAAAAAACCAAAACCCAACAAACCAACAAACCAACAAACCAACAAACTAACAAACCAACAAACCAACAAACCAACAAACCAACAAGCGAACAAAGAAACAAACGAACAGACCAACAAACAAACAAACCAACAAGCCAACAAGCCAATAAACCAACAAGCCAACAAACGAACAAACCAACAAACAAACTAAGCAACAAACCAATAAACCAACAAACCAACAAACCAACAAACCAACAAACCAACAAACCAACAAACCAACAAACCAACAAACTAACAAACCAACAAACCAACAAACCAACAAGCCAACAAACCAACAAACCAACAAACCAACAAACCAACAAGACAACAAGCCAACAAACCAACAAAGCAACAAGCCAACAAACCACCAAACCAAAAAACCAACAAACGAACAAACCAACAAACCAACAAACCAACAAACCAACAAACCAACAAACCAACAAGCCAACAAACCAAAAAACCAAGAAACCAACAAACCAACAAACCAAAAACAAACAAACGAACAAACCAACAAACAAACAAACCAAGAAGCCAACAAACCAACAAACCAACAAACCAACAAACCAACAAACCAACAAGCCAAGAAACCAAAAAACCAACAAACCAACAAACCAACAAACCAAAAAACTAACAAACACACAAGCCAACAAACCAACAAACCAACAAACCAAAAAACCAAAAACCAACAAACCAACAAGCCAACAAACCAACAAACTAACAAACCAATAAACCAACAAACCAACAAACCAACAAACCAACAAGCCAACAAACCAAAAAACCAACAAGCCAACAAGCCAACAACCCAACAAACGAACAAACCAACAAACAAACAAACCAACAAACCAACAAACCAACAAACCAACAAACCAATAAACCAACAAACCAACAAACCAACAAACCAACAAACCAACAAACCAACAAACCAACAAACCAACAAACCAAAAAACTAACAAACACACAAGCCAACAAACCAACAAACCAAAAAACCAAAAACCAACAAACCAATAAACCAACAAACCAACAAACTAACAAACCAACAAACCAACAAATCAACAAACGAACAAAGAAACAAACGAACAGACCAACAAACAAACAAACTAACAAGCCAACAAGCCAACAAATCAACAAGCCAACAAACGAACAAACCAACAAACAAACAAAGCAACAAACCAATAAACCAACAAACCAACAAACCAACAAACCAACAAACCAACAAACCAACAAACCAACAAGCCAACAAACCAACAAACCAACAAACCAACAAACCAACAAACCAACAAGACAACAAACCAACAAACCAACAAGCCAACAAGCTAACAAGCCAACAAACCAACAAACCAACAAACCAACAAACCAACCAACCAACAAAACAACAAGCCAACAAACAAATAAACCAACAAACCAACAAACCAACAAACCAACAAACCAACAAACCAACAAGCCAACAAACCAACAAACGAACAAACCAACAAACCAACAAACCAACAAACCAACAAACCAACAAGCCAACAAACCAACAAACCAACAAACCACCAAACCAAAAAACCAACAAACGAACAAACCAACAAACCAACAAACCAACAAACCAACAAGCCAACAAACCAAAAAACCAACAAACCAACAAACCAACAAACCAACAAACCAAAAACAAACAAACGAACAAACCAACAAACAAACAAACCAAGAAGCCAACAAGCCAACAAACCAAAAAACCAACCAACGAACAAACCAACGAACAAGCAAACGAACAAACCAATAAACCAACAAACCAACAAACCAACAAACAAACAAACCAACAAACTAACAAACCAACAAACCAATAAGCCAACAAACCAACAAACCAACAAGCCAACAAGCTAACAAGCCAACAAACCAACAAGCCAACAAACGAACAAACCAACAAACCAACAAACCAACAAACCAACAAACCAACAAGCCAACAAACCAACAAACCAACAAGCCAGCAAACCAAAAAAACCAACAAACCATCAAACCAAGAAACCAACAAACCAACAAACCAACCAACGAACAAACCAACAAACCAACAAACCAACAAACCAACAAACTAACAAACCAATAAACCAACAAACCAACAAACCAACAAACCAACAAACCAACAAACCAACAAACCAACAAACCAACAAACCAAAAAACTAACAAACACACAAGCCAACAAACCAACAAACCAACAAACCAAAAAACCAAAAACCAACAAACCAATAAACCAACAAACCAACAAACTAACAAACCAACAAACTAACAAACCAACAAACGAACAAAGAAACAAACGAACAGACCAACTAACAAACAAACCAACAAGCCAACAAGCCAACAAACCAACAAGCCAACAAACGAACAAACCAACAAACAAACAAAGCAACAAACCAATAAACCAACAAACCAACAAACCAACAAACCAACAAACCAACAAACAAACAAACCAATAAGCCAACAAACCAACAAACCAACAAACCAACAAACCAACAAACCAACAAACCAACAAGACAACAAACCAACAAACCAACAAGCCAACAAGCTAACAGGCCAACAAACCAACAAGCCAACAAACCAACAAACCAACCAACCAACAAAACAACAAGCCAACAAACAAATAAACCAACAAACCAACAAACCAACAAACCAACAAACCAACAAACCAACAAGCCAACAAACCAACAAACGAACAAACCAACAAACCAACAAACCAACAAACTAACAAACCAACAAGCCAACAAACCAACAAAGCAACAAACCAACAAACCACCAAACCAAAAAACCAACAAACGAACAAACCAACAAACCAACAAACCAACAAACCAACAAGCCAACAAACCAAAAAACCAACAAACCAACAAACCAACAAACCAACAAACCAAAAACAAACAAACGAACAAACCAATAAACAAACAAACCAACAAGCCAACAAGCCAACCAACCAAAAAACCAACAAACGAACAAACCAACCAACAAGCAAACGAACAAACCAATAAACAAACAAACCAACAAACCAACAAACAAACAAACCAACAAACTAACAAACCAACAAACCAATAAGCCAACAAACCAACAAACCAACAAACCAACAAACCAACAAGACAACAAACCAACAAACCAACAAGCCAACAAGCTAACAAGCCAACAAACCAACAAGCCAACAAACGAACAAACCAACAAACCAACAAACCAACAAACCAACAAACCAACAAGCCAACAAACCAACAAACCAACAAGCCAGCAAACCAAAAAAACCAACAAACCAACAAACCAAGAAACCAACAAACCAAAAAACCAACCAACGAACAAACCAACAAACCAACAAACCAACAAACCAACAAACCAACAAAACAACAAACCAACAAACCAACAAACCAACAAACCAGCAAACCAACAAACCAACAAGGAAACAAACAAACAAGCCAACAAAACAACAAAAGAGCAAACCAAAAAACCAACAAACCAACAAACCAACAAACCAACAAACCAACAAACCAACAAACCAACAAACAAACAAACCAACAAAACAACAAACCAACAAACCAACAAACGAACAAACCAACAAACCAACAAACCAACAAACCAACAAACCAACAAACCAACAAACCAACAAACCAACAAACCAACAAACCAACAAACCAACAAACCAACAAACCAACAAACCAACAAGCCAACAAACCAACAAACCAACAAACCAACAAGCCAACAAACCAACAAACCAACAAACCAACAAACCAACAAACCAACAAACCAACAAACCAACAAGCCAACAAACCAAAAAACCAACAAACCAACAAACCAACAAACCAACAAACCAAAAACAAACAAACGAACAAACCAATAAACAAACAAACCAACAAGCCAACAAGCCAACCAACCAAAAAACCAACAAACGAACAAACCAACCAACAAGCAAACGAACAAACCAATAAACCAACAAACCAACAAACCAACAAACAAACAAACCAACAAACTAACAAACCAACAAACCAATAAGCCAACAAACCAACAAACCAACAAACCAACAAACCAACAAGACAACAAACCAACAAACCAACAAGCCAACAAGCTAACAAGCCAACAAACCAACAAGCCAACAAACGAACAAACCAACAAACCAACAAACCAACAAACCAACAAACCAACAAGCCAACAAACCAACAAACCAACAAGCCAGCAAACCAAAAAAACCAACAAACCAACAAACCAAGAAACCAACAAACCAACAAACCAACCAACGAACAAACCAACAAACCAACAAACCAACAAACCAACAAACCAACAAAACAACAAACCAACAAACCAACAAACCAACAAACCAGCAAACCAACAAACCAACAAGGAAACAAACAAACAAGCCAACAAAACAACAAAAGAGCAAACCAAAAAACCAACAAACCAACAAACCAACAAACCAACAAACCAACAAACCAACAAACCAACAAACAAACAAACCAACAAAACAACAAACCAACAAACCAACAAACGAACAAACCAACAAACCAACAAACCAACAAACCAACAAACCAACAAACCAACAAACCAACAAACCAACAAACCAACAAACCAACAAACCAACAAACCAACAAACCAACAAACCAACAAGCCAACAAACCAACAAACCAACAAACCAACAAGCCAACAAACCAACAAACCAACAAACCAACAAACCAATAAACCAACAAGCCAACAAACCAAAAAACCAACAAACCAACAAACCAACAAACCAACAAACGAATAAACGAACAAACCAACTAACGAACAAACCAACAAACCAACAAACCAACAAAGCAACAAGCCAACAAACCAACAAACCAACAAACCAACAAACCAACAAACCAACAAACCAACAAACGAACAAACCAACAAACCAACAAACCAACAAACCAACAAACCAACAAACCAACAAGCCAACAAACCAAAAAACCAACAAACCAATAAACCAACAAACCAACAAACCAACAAACCAACAAACCAACAAACCAACAAACCAACAAACCAACAAACCAACAAACCAACAAACGAACAAACGAACAAACCAACAAACCAACAAACCAACAAACCAACAAACCAACAAACCAACAAACCAACAAACCAACAAGCCAACAAACCAAAAAACCAACAAACCAACAAACTAACAAACCAAAAAACTAACAAACACACAAGCCAACAAACCAACAAACCAACAAACCAAAAAATCAAAAACCAACAAACCAACAAACCAACAAACCAACAAACCAACAAACCAAAAAACGAACAAAGAAACAAACGAACAGACAAACAAACAAACAAACCAACAAGCCAACAAGCCAACAAACCAACAAGCCAACAAACGAACAAACCAACAAACAAACAAAGCAACAAACCAATAAACCAACAAACCAACAAACCAACAAACCAACAAACCAACAAACCAACAAACCAACAAAAAAACAAACCAACAAGCCAACAAACCAACAAACCAACAAACCAGCAAACCAACAAACCAACAAGACAACAAACCAACAAACCAACAAGCCAACAAGCTAACAAGCCAACAAACCAACAAGCCAACAAACGAACAAACCAACCAACCAACAAAACAACAAACCAACAAACCAACAAGCCAACAAACCAACAAACCAACAAGCCAGCAAACCAACACACCAACAAGACAACAAACCAACAAACCAACAAGCCAACAAACTAACAAGCCAACAAACCAACAAGCCAACAAACGAACAAACCAACAAACGAACAAACCAACAAACCAACAAACCAACAAACCAACAAACCAACAAGCCAACAAACCAACAAAGCAACAAACCAACAAACCACCAAACCAAAAAACCAATAAACGAGCAAACCAACAAACCAACAAACCAACAAACCAACAAGCCAACAAACCAAAAAACCAACAAACCAACAAACCAACAAACCAACAAACCAAAAACAAACAAACGAACAAACCAACAAACAAACAAACCAAGAAGCCAACAAGCCAACAAACCAAAAAACCAACAAACGAACAAACCAACCAACAAGCAAACGAACAAACCAATAAACCAACAAACCAACAAACCAACAAACAAACAAACCAACAAACTAACAAACCAACAAACCAATAAGCCAACAAACCAACAAACCAACAAACCAACAAACCAACAAGACAACAAACCAACAAACCAACAAGCCAACAAGCTAACAAGCACACAAACCAACAAGCCAACAAACGAACAAACCAACAAACCAACAAACCAACAAACCAACAAACCAACAAGCCAACAAACCAACAAACTAACAAGCCAGCAAACCAAAAAAACCAACAAACCAACAAACCAAGAAACCAACAAACCAACAAACCAACCAACGAACAAACCAACAAACCAACAAACCAACAAACCAACAAACCAACAAAACAACAAACCAACAAGCCAACAAACCAACAAACCAAGAAACCAACAAACCAACAAGCCAAAAAACCAACAAACCAACAAACCAACAAACCAACAAACCAACAAACCAACAAGGAAACAAACAAACAAGCCAACAAAACAATAAAACAACAAACTAACAAACCAACAAACCAACAAACCAACAAACCAACAAACGAACAAAGAAACAAACGAACAGACCAACAAACCAACAAACCAACAAACCAATAAAGCAACAAGCCAACAAACCAACAAACCAACAAACCAACAAACCAACAAACGAACAAACCAACAAAACAACAAACCAACAAACCAACAAACCAACAAACCAACAAACCAACAAGCCAACAAACCAAAAAACCAACAAACCTACAAACCAACAAACCAACAAACCAACAGACCAACAAACCAACAAACAAACAAACCGACAAACCAACAAACCAACAAACCAACAAACGAACAAACGAACAAACCAACAAACCAACAAACCAACAAACCAACAAACCAACAAACCAACAAACCAACAAACCAACAAACCAACAAACCAACAAACCAACAAACCAACAAACCAACAAGCCAACAAACCAAAAAACCAACAAACCAACAAACCAACAAACCAAAAAACTAACAAACACACATGCCAACAAACCAACAAACCAACAAACCAAAAAACCAAAAACCAACAAACCAACAAACCAACAAACCAACAAACCAACAAACGAACAAAGAAACAAACGAACATACCAACAAACAAACAAACCAACAAGCCAACAAGCCAACAAACCAACAAGCCAACAAACGAACAGACCAACAAACAAACAAAGCAACAAACCAATAAACCAACAAACCAACAAACCAACAAACCAACAAACCAACAAACCAACAAACCAACAAACCAACAAACCAACAAACCAACAAGCCAACAAACCAACAAACCAACAAACCAACAAACCAACAAGACAACAAACCAACAAACCAACAAGCCAACAAGCTAACAAGCCAACAAACCAACAAGCCAACAAACGAACAAACCAACCAACCAACAAAACAACAAACCAACAAACCAACAAGCCAACAAACCAACAAACCAACAAGCCAACAAACCAAAAAACCAACAAACCAACAAACCAACAAACCAAGAAACCAACAAACCAACAAACGAACAAATCAACAAACCAACACACCAAGAAACCGACAAACCAACAAACCAACAAACCAACAAGCAAACAAGCCAAGAAACCAACAAGCCAGCAAACGAACAAACCAACAAACCAACAAACCAACAAACCAACAAACAAACAAACCAACAAACCAACAAACCAACAAACAAATAAACCAACAAACCAACAAACCAACAAACCAACAAACCAACAAACCAACAAGCCAACAAACCAACAAACGAATAAACCAACAAACCAACAAACCAACAAACCAACAAACCAACAAACCAACAAGCCAACAAACCAACAAAGCAACAAACCAACAAACCACCAAACCAAAAAACCAACAAACGAACAAACCAACAAACCAACAAACCAACAAACCAACAAGCCAACAAATCAAAAAACCAACAAACCAACAAACCAACAAACCAACAAACCATAAACAAACAAACGAACAAACCAACAAACAAACAAACCAAGAAGCCAACAAGCCAACAAACCAAAAAACCAACAAACGAACAAACCAACCAACAAGCAAACGAACAAACCAATAAACCAACAAACCAACACCCCAACAAACAAACAAACCAACAAACTAACAAACCAACAAACCAAAAAGCCAACAAACCAACAAACGAACAAACCAACAAACCAACAAACCAACAACCCAACAAACCAACAAGCCAACAAACCAACAAACCAACAAGCCAGCAAACCAAAAAAACCAACAAACCAACAAACCAAGAAACCAACAAACCAACAAACCAACCAACGAACAAACGAACAAACCAACAAACCAACAAACCAACAAACCAACAAACCAACAAACCAACAAAACAACAAACCAACAAGCCAACAAACCAACAAACCAACAAACCAACAAACCAACAAAACAACAAACCAACAAGCCAACAAACCAAGAAACCAAGAAACCAACAAACCAACAAGCCAAAAAACCAACAAACCAACAAACCAACAAACCAATAAGGAAACAAACAAACAAGCCAACAAAACAACAAAACAACAAACCAACAAACCAACAAACCAACAAACCAACAAACCAACAAAGCAACAAACAAACAAACCAACAAAACAACAAACCAACAAATCAACAAACGAACAAACCAACAAACCAACAAACCAACAAACCAACAAACCAACAAACCAACAAACCAACAAACCAACAAACCAACAAACCAACAAACCAACAAGCCAACAAACCAACAAACCAACAAACCAACAAGCCAACAAACCAACAAACCAACAAACCAACAAACCAATAAACCAACAAGCCAACAAACCAAAAAACCAACAAACCAACAAACCAACAAACCAACAAACGAACAAACCAACTAACGAACAAACCAACAAACCAACAAACCAACAAAGCAACAAGCCAACAAACCAACAAACCAACAAACCAACAAACCAACAAACGAACAAACCAACAAACCAACAAACCAACAAGCCAACAAACCAAAAAACCAACAAACCAACAAACCAACAAACCAAAAAACTAACAAACACACAAGCCAACAAACCAACAAACCAACAAACCAAAAAACCAAAAACCAACAAACCAACAAACCAACAAACCAACAAACGAACAAACGAACAAAGAAACAAACGAACAGACCAACAAACAAACAAACCAACAAGCCAACAAGCCAACAAACCAACAAGCCAACAAAAGAACAAACCAACAAACAAACAAAGCAACAAACCAATAAACCAACAAACCAACAAACCAACAAACCAACAAACCAACAAACCAACAAACCAACAAACCAACAAACCAACAAGCCAACAAACCAACAAACCAACAAACCAACAAACCAACAAGACAACAAACCAACAAACCAACAAGCCAACAAGCTAACAAGCCAACAAACCAACAAGCCAACAAACGAACAAACCAACCAACCAACAAAACAACAAACCAACAAACCAACAAGCCAACAAACCAACAAACCAACAAGCCAACAAACCAAAAAACCAACAAACCAACAAACCAACAAACCAAGAAACCAACAAACCAACAAACGAACAAACCAACACACCAAGAAACCGACAAACCAACAAACCAACAAACCAACAAGCAAACAAGCCAAGAAACCAACAAGCCAGCAAACGAACAAACCAACAAACTAACAAACCAACAAACCAACAAACCAACAAACAAACAAACCAACACACCAACAAACCAACAAACAAATAAACCAACAAACCAACAAACCAACAAACCAACAAACCAACAAACCAACAAGCCAACAAACCAACAAACGAATAAACCAACAAACCAACAAACCAACAAACCAACAAACCAACAAACCAACAAGCCAACAAACCAACAAAGCAACAAACCAACAAACCACCAAACCAAAAAACCAACAAACGAACAAACCAACAAACCAACAAGCCAACAAACCAACAAGCCAACAAACCAAAAAACCAACAAACCAACAAACCAACAAACCAACAAACCATAAACAAACAAACGAACAAACCAACAAACAAACAAACCAAGAAGCCAACAAGCCAACAAACCAAAAAACCAACAAACGAACAAACCAACCAACAAGCAAATGAACAAACCAATAAACCAACAAACCAACAAACCAACAAACAAACAAACCAACAAACTAACAAACCAACAAACCAAAAAGCCAACAAACTAACAAACGAACAAACCAACAAACCAACAAACCAACAACCCAACAAACCAACAAGCCAACAAACCAACAAACCAACAAGCCAGCAAACCAAAAAAACCAACAAACCAACAAACCAAGAAACCAACAAACCAACAAACCAACCAACGAACAAACCAACAAACCAACAAACCAACAAACCAACAAACCAACAAACCAACAAAACAACAAACCAACAAGCCAACAAACCAAGAAACCAACAAACAAACAAACCAACAAACTAACAAACCAACAAACCAACAAGCCAACAAACCAACAAACGAACAAACCAACAAACCAACAAACCAACAACCCAACAAACCAACAAGCCAACAAACCAACAAACCAACAAGCCAGCAAACCAAAAAAACCAACAAACCAACAAACCAAGAAACCAACAAACCAACAAACCAACCAACGAACAAACCAACAAACCAACAAACGAACAAACCAACAAACCAACAAAACAACAAACCAACAAGCCAACAAACCAAGAAACCAAGAAACCAACAAACCAACAAGCCAAAAAACCAACAAACCAACAAACCAACAAGGAAACAAACAAACAAGCCAACAAAACAACAAAACAACAAACCAACAAACCAACAAACCAACAAACCAACAAACCAACAAAGCAACAAACAAACAAACTAACAAAACAACAAACCAACAAACCAACAAACGAACAAACCAACAAACCAACAAACCAACAAACCAACAAACCAACAAACCAACAAACCAACAAACCAACAAACCAACAAACCAACAAACCAACAAGCCAACAAACCAACAAACCAACAAACCAACAAGCCAACAAACCAAAAAACCAACAAACCAACAAACCAATAAACCAACAAGCCAACAAACCAAAAAACCAACAAACCAACAAACCAACAAACCAACAAACGAACAACCGAACAAACCAACTAACGAACAAACCAACAAACCAACAAACCAACAAAGCAACAAGCCAACAAACCAACAAACCAACAAACCAACAAACCAACAAACGAACAAACCAACAAACCAACAAACCAACAAACCAACAAACCAACAAACCAACAAAACAACAAACCAACAAGCCAACAAACCAAGAAACCAACAAACAAACAAACCAACAAACTAACAAACCAACAAACCAACAAGCCAACAAACCAACAAACGAACAAACCAACAAACCAACAAACCAACAACCCAACAAACCAACAAGCCAACAAACCAACAAACCAACAAGCCAGCAAACCAAAAAAACCAACAAACCAACAAACCAAGAAACCAACAAACCAACAAACCAACCAACGAACAAACCAACAAACCAACAAACCAACAAACCAACAAACCAACAAACCAACAAAACAACAAACCAACAAGCCAACAAACCAAGAAACCAACAAACAAACAAACCAACAAACTAACAAACCAACAAACCAACAAGCCAACAAACCAACAAACGAACAAACCAACAAACCAACAAACCAACAACCCAACAAACCAACAAGCCAACAAACCAACAAACCAACAAGCCAGCAAACCAAAAAAACCAACAAACCAACAAACCAAGAAACCAACAAACCAACAAACCAACCAACGAACAAACCAACAAACCAACAAACCAACAAACCAACAAACCAACAAAACAACAAACCAACAAGCCAACAAACCAAGAAACCAAGAAACCAACAAACCAACAAGCCAAAAAACCAACAAACCAACAAACCAACAAGGAAACAAACAAACAAGCCAACAAAACAACAAAACAACAAACCAACAAACCAACAAACCAACAAACCAACAAACCAACAAAGCAACAAACAAACAAACTAACAAAACAACAAACCAACAAACCAACAAACGAACAAACCAACAAACCAACAAACCAACAAACCAACAAACCAACAAACCAACAAACCAACAAACCAACAAACCAACAAACCAACAAGCCAACAAACCAACAAACCAACAAACCAACAAGCCAACAAACCAAAAAACCAACAAACCAACAAACCAATAAACCAACAAGCCAACAAACCAAAAAACCAACAAACCAACAAACCAACAAACCAACAAACGAACAACCGAACAAACCAACTAACGAACAAACCAACAAACCAACAAACCAACAAAGCAACAAGCCAACAAACCAACAAACCAACAAACCAACAAACCAACAAACGAACAAACCAACAAACCAACAAACCAACAAACCAACAAACCAACAAACCAACAAGCCAACAAACCAAAAAACCAACAAACCAACAAACCAACAAACCAACAAACCAACAAACCAACAAAACAACAAACCAACAAGCCAAAAAACCAAAAAACCAACAAGCCAACAAGCCAACAAACCAACAAAGCAACAAACCAACAAACCACCAAACCAAAAAACCAACAAACGAACAAACCAACAAACCAACAAACCAGCAAACCAACAAGCCAACAAACCAAAAAACCAACAAACCAACAAACCAAAAAACCAACAAACCAAAAAACCAACAAACGAACAAACCAACCAACAAGCAAACGAACAAGCCAATAAACCAACAAACCAACAAACCAACAAACAAACAAACCAACAAACTAACAAACCAACAAACCTACAAGCCAACAAACCAACAAACCAACAAACGAACAAACCAACAAACCAACAAACCAACAAACCAACAAACCAACAAACCAACAAGCCAACAAACCAACAAACCAACAAGACAGCAAACCAAAAAAACCAGCAAACCAACAAACCAAGAAACCAACAAACCAACAAACCAACCAACGAACAAACCAACAAACCAACAAACCAACAAACCAACAAACCAACAAAACAACAAACCAACAAGCCAACAAACCAAGAAACCAACAAACCAACAAGCCAAAAAACCAACAAACCAACAAACCAACAAACCAACAAACCAACAAACCAACAAGGAAACAAATAAACAAGCCAACAAAACAACAAAACAACAAACCAACAAACCAACAAACCAACAAACAAACAAACAAAAAAAGCAACAAACCAATAAACCAACAAACCAACAAACCAACAAACCAACAAACCAACAAACCAACCAATCAACAAGCCAACAAACCAACAAACCAACAAACCAACAAACCAACAAACCAACAAACCAACAAGACAACAAACCAACAAACCAACAAGCCAACAAGCTAACAAGCCAACAAACCAACAAGCCAACAAACGAACAAACCAACAAACCAACAAGGAAACAAACAAACAAGCCAACAAAACAACAAAACAACAAACCAACAAACCAACAAACCAACAAACCAACAAACCAACAAACCAACAAACCAACAAACCAACAAACAAACAAACCAACAAAACAACAAACCAACAAACCAACAAACGAACAAACCAACAAACCAACAAACCAACAAACCAACAAACCAACAAACCAACAAACCAACAAACCAACAAACCAACAAACCAACAAACCAACAAACCAACAAACCAACAAACCAACAAACCAACAAACCAACAAACCAACAAACCAAGAAGCCAACAAACCAACAAACCAACAAACCAACAAGCCAACAAACCAACAAACCAACAAACCAACAAACCAATAAACCAACAAGCCAACAAACCAAAAAACCAACAAACCAACAAACCAACAAACCAACAAACGAACAAACGAACAAACCAACTAACGAACAAACCAACAAACCAACAAACCAACAAACCAACAAAGCAACAAGCCAACAAACCAACAAACCAACAAACCAACAAACCAACAAAAGAACAAACCAACAAACCAACAAACCAACAAACCAACAAACCAACAAACCAACAAACCAACAAACCAACAAGCCAACAAACCAAAAAACCAACAAACCAACAAACCAACAAACCAACAAACCAACAAAACAACAAACCAACAAGCCAACAAACCAAAAAACCAACAAGCCAACAAACCAACAAACCAACAAACCAACAAACCAACAAACCAACAAACCAACAAACCAACAAACCAACAAACGAACAAACCAACAAACCAACAAACCAACAAACCAATAAACCAACAAACCAACAAACCAACAAGCCAACAAACCAAAAAACCAACAAACCAACAAACCAACAAACCAAAAAACTAACAAACACACAAGCCAACAAACCAACAAACCGACAAGACAACAAACCAACAAACCAACAAGCCAACAAGCTAACAAGCCAACAAACCAACAAGCCAACAAACGAACAAACCAACCAACCAACAAAACAACAAACCAACAAACCAACAAGCCAACAAACCAACAAACCAACAAGCCAACAAACCAAAAAACCAACAAACCAACAAACCAACAAACCAAGAAACCAACAAACCAACAAACCAACAAACCAACACACCAAGAAACCGACAAACCAACCAACCAACAAACCAACAAGCAAACAAGCCAAGAAACCAACAAGCCAACAAACGAACAAACCAACAAACCAACAAACCAACAAACCAACAAACCAACATACCAACAAACCAACAAACGAACAAACCAACAAACCAACAAACAAATAAACCAACAAACCAACAAACCAACAAACCAACAAACCATCAAACCAACAAGCCAACAAACCAACAAACGAACAAACCAACAAACCAACAAACCAACAAACCAGCAAACCAACAAGCCAACAAACCAACAAAGCAACAAACTAACAAACCAACAAACCAACAAACCAACAAACAAACAAACCAACACACCAACAAACCAACAAACAAATAAACCAACAAACCAACAAACCAACAAACCAACAAACCAACAAACCAACAAGCCAACAAACCAACAAACGAATAAACCAACAAACCAACAAACCAACAAACCAACAAACCAACAAACCAACAAGCCAACAAACCAACAAAGCAACAAACCAAAAAACCAACAAACGAACAAACCAACAAACCAACAAGCCAACAAACCAACAAGCCAACAAACCAAAAAACCAACAAACCAACAAACCAACAAACCAACAAACCATAAACAAACAAACGAACAAACCAACAAACAAACAAACCAAGAAGCCAACAAGCCAACAAACCAAAAAACCAACAAACGAACAAACCAACCAACAAGCAAATGAACAAACCAATAAACCAACAAACCAACAAACCAACAAACAAACAAACCAACAAACTAACAAACCAACAAACCAAAAAGCCAACAAACTAACAAACGAACAAACCAACAAACCAACAAACCAACAACCCAACAAACCAACAAGCCAACAAACCAACAAACCAACAAGCCAGCAAACCAAAAAAACCAACAAACCAACAAACCAAGAAACCAACAAACCAACAAACAAACCAACAAACCAACAAACCAACAAACCAACAAACCAACAAACCAACAAAACAACAAACCAACAAGCCAACAAACCAAGAAACCAACAAACAAACAAACCAACAAACTAACAAACCAACAAACCAACAAGCCAACAAACCAACAAACGAACAAACCAACAAACCAACAAACCAACAACCCAACAAACCAACAAGCCAACAAACCAACAAACCAACAAGCCAGCAAACCAAAAAAACCAACAAACCAACAAACCAAGAAACCAACAAACCAACAAACCAACCAACGAACAAACCAACAAACCAACAAACCAACAAACCAACAAACCAACAAAACAACAAACCAACAAGCCAACAAACCAAGAAACCAAGAAACCAACAAACCAACAAGCCAAAAAACCAACAAACCAACAAACCAACAAGGAAACAAACAAACAAGCCAACAAAACAACAAAACAACAAACCAACAAACCAACAAACCAACAAACCAACAAACCAACAAAGCAACAAACAAACAAACTAACAAAACAACAAACCAACAAACCAACAAACGAACAAACCAACAAACCAACAAACCAACAAACCAACAAACCAACAAACCAACAAACCAACAAACCAACAAACCAACAAACCAACAAGCCAACAAACCAACAAACCAACAAACCAACAAGCCAACAAACCAAAAAACCAACAAACCAACAAACCAATAAACCAACAAGCCAACAAACCAAAAAACCAACAAACCAACAAACCAACAAAACAACAAACCAACAAACCAACAAACCAACAAACCAACAAACCAACAAACCAACAAACCAACAAGCCAACAAACCAACAAACCAACAAACCAACAAGCGAACAAACCAACTAACGAACAAACCAACAAACCAACAAACCAACAAAGCAACAAGCCAACAAACCAACAAACCAACAAACCAACAAACCAACAAACGAACAAACCAACAAACCAACAAACCAACAAACCAACAAACCAACAAACCAACAAGCCAACAAACCAAAAAACCAACAAACCAACAAACCAACAAACCAACAAACCAACAACCAACAAAACAACAAACCAACAAGCCAAAAAACCAAAAAACCAACAAGCCAACAAGCCAACAAACCAACAAAGCAACAAACCAACAAACCACCAAACCAAAAAACCAACAAACGAACAAACCAACAAACCAACAAACCAGCAAACCAACAAGCCAACAAACCAAAAAACCAACAAACCAACAAACCAAAAAACCAACAAACCAAAAAACCAACAAACGAACAAACCAACCAACAAGCAAACGAACAAGCCAATAAACCAACAAACCAACAAACCAACAAACAAACAAACCAACAAACTAACAAACCAACAAACCTACAAGCCAACAAACCAACAAACCAACAAACGAACAAACCAACAAACCAACAAACCAACAAACCAACAAACCAACAAACCAACAAACCAACAAGCCAACAAACCAACAAACCAACAAGACAGCAAACCAAAAAAACCAGCAAACCAACAAACCAAGAAACCAACAAACCAACAAACCAACCAACGAACAAACCAACAAACCAACAAACCAACAAACCAACAAACCAACAAAACAACAAACCAACAAGCCAACAAACCAAGAAACCAACAAACCAACAAGCCAAAAAACCAACAAACCAACAAACCAACAAACCAACAAACCAACAAACCAACAAGGAAACAAATAAACAAGCCAACAAAACAACAAAACAACAAACCAACAAACCAACAAACCAACAAACAAACAAACAAAAAAAGCAACAAACCAATAAACCAACAAACCAACAAACCAACAAACCAACAAACCAACAAACCAACCAATCAACAAGCCAACAAACCAACAAACCAACAAACCAACAAACCAACAAACCAACAAACCAACAAGACAACAAACCAACAAACCAACAAGCCAACAAGCTAACAAGCCAACAAACCAACAAGCCAACAAACGAACAAACCAACAAACCAACAAGGAAACAAACAAACAAGCCAACAAAACAACAAAACAACAAACCAACAAACCAACAAACCAACAAACCAACAAACCAACAAACCAACAAACCAACAAACCAACAAACAAACAAACCAACAAAACAACAAACCAACAAACCAACAAACGAACAAACCAACAAACCAACAAACCAACAAACCAACAAACCAACAAACCAACAAACCAACAAACCAACAAACCAACAAACCAACAAACCAACAAACCAACAAACCAACAAACCAACAAACCAACAAACCAACAAACCAACAAACCAAGAAGCCAACAAAACAACAAACCAACAAACCAACAAGCCAACAAACCAACAAACCAACAAACCAACAAACCAATAAACCAACAAGCCAACAAACCAAAAAACCAACAAACCAACAAACCAACAAACCAACAAACGAACAAACGAACAAACCAACTAACGAACAAACCAACAAACCAACAAACCAACAAACCAACAAAGCAACAAGCCAACAAACCAACAAACCAACAAACCAACAAACCAACAAAAGAACAAACCAACAAACCAACAAACCAACAAACCAACAAACCAACAAACCAACAAACCAACAAACCAACAAGCCAACAAACCAAAAAACCAACAAACCAACAAACCAACAAACCAACAAACCAACAAAACAACAAACCAACAAGCCAACAAACCAAAAAACCAACAAGCCAACAAACCAACAAACCAACAAACCAACAAACCAACAAACCAACAAACCAACAAACCAACAAACGAACAAACCAACAAACCAACAAACCAACAAACCAATAAACCAACAAACCAACAAACCAACAAGCCAACAAACCAAAAAACCAACAAACCAACAAACCAACAAACCAAAAAACTAACAAACACACAAGCCAACAAACCAACAAACCGACAAGACAACAAACCAACAAACCAACAAGCCAACAAGCTAACAAGCCAACAAACCAACAAGCCAACAAACGAACAAACCAACCAACCAACAAAACAACAAACCAACAAACCAACAAGCCAACAAACCAACAAACCAACAAGCCAACAAACCAAAAAACCAACAAACCAACAAACCAACAAACCAAGAAACCAACAAACCAACAAACCAACAAACCAACACACCAAGAAACCGACAAACCAACCAACCAACAAACCAACAAGCAAACAAGCCAAGAAACCAACAAGCCAACAAACGAACAAACCAACAAACCAACAAACCAACAAACCAACAAACCAACAAACCAACATACCAACAAACCAACAAACGAACAAACCAACAAACCAACAAACAAATAAACCAACAAACCAACAAACCAACAAACCAACAAACCATCAAACCAACAAGCCAACAAACCAACAAACGAACAAACCAACAAACCAACAAACCAACAAACCAGCAAACCAACAAGCCAACAAACCAACAAAGCAACAAACCAACAAACCACCAAACCAAAAAACCAACAAACGATCAAACCAACAAACCAACAAACCAACAAACCAACAAGCCAACAAACCAACAAACCAACAAACCAACAAACCAACAAACCAAAAACAAACAAACGAACAAACCAACAAACAAACAAACCAAGAAGCCAACAAGCCAACAAACCAAAAAACCAACAAACGAACAAACAACCAACAAGCAAACGAACAAACCAATAAACCAACAAACCAACAAACCAACAAACAAACAAACCAACAAACTAACAAACCAACAAACCAACAAGCCAACAAACCAACAAACCAACAAACCAACAAACCAACAAGACAACAAACCAACAAACCAACAAGCCAACAAGCTAACAAGCCAATAAACCAACAAGCCAACAAACGAACAAACCAACAAACCAACAAACCAACAAAACAACAAACCAACAAGCCAACAAACAAACAAACCAACAAGCCAGCAAACCAACAAACCAACAAACCAACAAACCAACAAACCAACAAACCAACAAACCAACAAATCAACCAACGAACAAACCAACAAACCAACAAACCAACAAACCAACAAACCAACAAACCAACAAACCAACAAACCAACAAGGCAACAAGGCAACAAACCAACAAACCAACAAACCAACAAACCAACAAACCAACAAACCAACAAACCAACAAACCAACAAACCAACAAACCAATAAACCAACAAACAAACAAACAAACAAACAAATAAACAAGCCAACAAACAAACAAACCAACAAGCCAACAAGCCAACAAACCAAGAAGCCAACAAACGAGCAAACCAACAAACAAACAAACCAACAAACCAACAAACCAACAAACCAACAAACCAGCAAACCAACAAACCAACAAACCAACAAACAAACAAACCAACAAACCAACAAACCAACAAGCCAACAAACCAACAAACCAACAAACCAACAAACCAGCCAGCCAACAAAACAACAAACCAACAAGCCAACAAGCCAGCAAACCAACAAGCCAACAAACGAACAAACCAACAAACAAACAAACCAACAAACCAACATACCAACAAACCAACAAACCAACAAGCCAACAAACCAACAAACCAGCCAGCCAACAAAACAACAAACCAACAAGCCAACAAGCCAGCAAACCAACAAGCCAACAAACGAACAAACCAACAAACAAACCAACCAACAAACCAACAAACCAACAAACCAACAAACCAACAAACGAAAAAACCAACAAACGAAAAAACCAACAAGCCAACAAACCAACAAGCCGACAAACGAACAAACCAACAAACTAACAAACCAAGAAACCGACAAACCAACAAACCAACAAACCAACAAGCAAACAAGCCAACAAACCAACAAGCCAACAAACGAACAAACCAACAAGCCAACAACCCAACAAACCAACAATCCAACAAACGAACAAACCAACAAACAAACAAACCAACAAACCAACATACCAACAAACCAACAAACCAACAAGCCAACAAACCAACAAACCAACAAGCCAACAAACCAAAAAACCAACAAACCAACAAACCAACAAACCAACAAACCAACAAACCAACAAACCAACAAACCAACAAACGAAAAAACCAACAAACCAACAAGCCAACAAGCCAACAAACCAACAAGCCGACAAACGAACAAACCAACAAACTAACAAACCAAGAAACCGACAAACCAACAAACCAACAAACCAACAAACCAACAAGCCAACAAGCCAACAAACCAACACGCCGACAAATGAACAAACCAACAAACTAACAAACCAAGAAACCGACAAACCAACAAACTAACAAACCAACAAGCAAACAAGCCAACAAACCAACAAGCCAACAAACCAACAAACCAACAAACCAAGAAACCAACAAACCAACAAACCAACAAACGAAAAAACCAACAAACCAACAAGCCAACAAGCCAACAAACCAACAAGCTGACAAACGAACAAACCAACAAACTAACAAACCAAGAAACCGACAAACCAACAAACAAACAAACCAACAAACCAACAAACAAACAAACCAACAAACGAACAACCCAACAAACAAACAAAGCAACAAACCAATAAACCAACAAACCAACAAACCAACAAACAAACAAACCAACAAACCAAAAAACCAACAAGCACACAAGCCAACAAGCCAACAAACCAACAAGCCAACAAACGAACAAACCAACCAACCAACAAAACAACAAACCAACAAACCAACAAGCCAACAAACCAACAAACCAACAAGCCAACAAACCAAAAAACCAACAAACCAACAAACCAACAAACCAAGAAACCAACAAACCAACAAACAAACAAACGAACAAACCAACAAACCAAGAAACCGACAAACCAACAAACCAACAAACCAACAAGCAAACAAGCCAACAAACCAACAAGCCAACAAACGAACAAACCAACAAACCAACAAACCAACAAACCAACAAACCAACAAACCAAAAACCAACAAACCAACAAGCCAACAAACCAACAAACCAACAAACCAACAAGCCAACAAACCAACAAACCAACAAACCAACAAACCAATAAACCAACAAGCCAACAAACCAAAAAACCAACAAACCAACAAACCAACAAACCAACAAACGAACAAACGAACAAACGAACAAACCAACTAACGAACAAACCAACAAACCAACAAACCAACAAAGCAACAAGCCAACAAACCAACAAACCAACAAACCAACAAACCAACAAACGAACAAAGCAACAAACCAACAAACCAACAAACCAACAAACCAACAAACCAACAAACCAACAAGCCAACAAACCAAAAAACCAACAAACCAACAAACCAACAAACCAACAAAACAACAAACCAACAAGCCAACAAACCAAAAAACCAACAAGCCAACAAGCCAACAAACCAACAAAGCAACAAACCAACAAACCACCAAACCAAAAACCAACAAACGAACAAACCAACAAACCAACAAACCAACAAACCAACAAGCCAACAAACCCAAAAACCAACAAACCAACAAACAAACAAACCAAGAAGCCAACAAGCCAACAAACCAAAAAACCAACAAACGAACAAACGAACCAACAAGCAAACGAACAAGCCAATAAACCAACAAACCAACAAACCAACAAACAAACAAACCAACAAACTAACAAACCAACAAACCTACAAGCCAACAAACCAACAAACCAACAAACGAGCAAACCAACAAACCAACAAACCAACAAACCAACAAACCAACAAGCCAACAAACCAACAAACCAACAAGCCAGCAAACCAAAAAAACCAGCAAACCAACAAACCAAGAAACCAACAAACCAACAAACCAACCAACGAACAAACCAACAAACCAACAAACCAACAAACCAACAAACCAACAAAACAACAAACCAACAAGCCAACAAACCAAGAAACCAACAAACCAACAAGCCAAAAAACCAACAAACCAACAAACCAACAAACCAACAAACCAACAAACCAACAAACCAACAAGGAAACAAACAAACAAGCCAACAAAACAACAAAACAACAAACCAACAAACCAACAAACCAACAAACCAACAAACCAACAAACCAACAAACCAACAAACAAACAAACCAACAAAACAACAAACCAACAAACCAACAAACGAACAAACCAACAAACCAACAAACCGACAAACCAACAAACCAACAAACCAACAAACCAACAAACCAACAAACCAACAAACCAACAAGCCAACAAACCAACAAACCAACAAACCAACAAGCCAACAAACCAACAAACCAACAAACCAACAAACCAATAAACCAACAAGCCAACAAACCAAAAAACCAACAAACCAACAAACCAACAAACGAACAAACGAACAAACTAACTAACGAACAAACCAACAAACCAACAAAGCAACAAGCCAACAAGCCAACAAACCAACAAACCAACAAACCAACAAACCAACAAACCAACAAACCAACAAACCAACAAACCAACAAACCAACAAACCAACAAACCAACAAACAAACAAGCCAACAAATCAAAAAAACCAACAAAACAACAAACCGACAAACCAACAAACCAACAAACCAACAAAACAACAAACCAACAAACCAACAAACCAAAAAACCAACAAGCCAACAAGCCAACAAGCCAACAACCCAACAAACGAACAAACCAACAAACAAACAAACCAACAAACCAACAAACCAATAAACCAACAAACCAACAAACCAACAAACAAACAAACCAACAAACCAACAAACCAACAAACCAACAAACCAACAAACCAACAAACGAACAAACCAACAAACCAACAAACCAACAAACCAACAAACCAACAAACCAACAAACCAACAAGCCAACAAACCAAAAAACCAACAAACCAACAAACCAACAAACCAAAAACTAACAAACACACAAGCCAACAAACCAACAAACCAACAAACCAAAAAACCAAAAACCAACAAACCAACAAACCAACAAACCAACAAACTAACAAACTAACAAACCAACAAACCAACAAACCAACAAACCAACAAACCAACAAACCAACAAACGAACAAAGAAACAAACGAACAGACCAACAAACAAACAAACCAACAAGCCAACAAACCAACAAACAAACAAGCCAACAAACGAACACACCAACAAACAAAAAAAGCAACAAACCAATAAACCAACAAACCAACAAACCAACAAACCAACAAACCAACAAACCAACAAACCAACAAACCAACAAATCAACAAGCCAACAAACCAACAAACCAACAAACCAACAAACCAACAAACCAACAAACCAACAAAACAACAAACCAACAAACCAACAAGCCAACAAGCTAACAAGCCAACAAACCAACAAGCCAACAAACGAACAAACCAACCAACCAACAAAACAACAAACCAACAAACCAACAAGCCAACAAACCAACAAACCAACAAGCCAACAAACCAAAAAACCAACAAACCAACAAACCAACAAACCAAGAAACCAACAAACCAACAAACCAACAAACCAACAAACGAACAAACCAACAAACCAACACACCAAGAAACCGACAAACCAACAAACCAACAAACCAACAAGCAAACAAGCCAAGAAACCAACAAGCCAACAAACGAACAAACCAACAAACCAACAAACCAACAAACCAACAAACCAACAAACCAACAAACGAACAAACCAACAAACCAACAAACCAATAAACAAATAAACCAACAAACCAACAAACCAACAAACCAACAAACCAACAAACCAACAAGCCAACAAACCAACAAACCAAGAAACCATGAAACCAACAAACCAACAAGCCAAAAAACCAACAAACCAACAAACCAACAAACCAACAAGGAAACAAACAAACAAGCCAACAAAACAACAAAACAACAAACCAACAAACCAACAAACCAACAAACCAACAAACTAACAAACAAACAAACCAACAAAACAACAAACCAACAAACCAACAAACGAACAAACCAACAAACCAACAAACCAACAAACCAACAAACCAACAAACCAACAAACCAACAAACCAACCAACCAACAAACCAACAAACCAACAAACCAACAAACCAAGAAGCCAATAAACCAACAAACCAACAAACCAACAAGCCAACAAACCAACAAACCAACAAACCAACAAACCAATAAACCAACAAGCCAACAAACCAAAAAACCAACAAACCAACAAACCAACAAACCAACAAACGAACAAACGAACAAACCAACTAACGAACAAACCAACAAACCAACAAACCAACAAAGCAACAAGCCAACAAACCAACAAACCAACAAACCAACAAACCAACAAACGAACAAACCAACAAACCAACAAACCAACAAACCAACAAACCAACAAACCAACAAACCAACAAACCAACAAGCCAACAAACCAAAAAACCAACAAACCAACAAACCAACAAACCAACAAACCAACAAAACAACAAACCAACAAGCCAACAAACCAAAAAACCAACAAGCCAACAAACGAACAAACCAACAAACCAACAAACCAACAAACCAACAAACCAACAAACCAACAAACCAACAAACGAACAAACGAACAAACCAACAAACCAACAAACCAACAAACCAATAAACCAACAAACCAACAAACCAACAAGCCAACAAACCAAAAAACCAACAAACCAACAAACCAACAAACCAAAAAACTAACAAACACACCAGCCAACAAACCAACAAACCAACAAACCAAAAAACCAAAAACCAACAAACCAACAAACCAACAAATCAACAAACTAACTAAACAACAAACCAACAAACCAACAAACCAACAAACGAACAAAGAAACAAACGAACAGACCAACAAACAAACAAACCAACAAGCCAACAAGCCAACAAACCAAGAAGCCAACAAACGAACAAACCAACAAACAAACAAAGCAACAAACCAATAAACCAACAAACCAACATACCAACAAACCAACAAACCAACAAATCAACAAACCAACAAACCAACAAACCAACAAGCCAACAAACCAGCAAACCAACAAACCAACAAACCAACAAACCAACAAACGAACAAACCAACAAACCAACAAACCAACAAACCAATAAACCAACAAACCAACAAACTAACAAACCAACAAACCAACAAACCAACAAACCAACAAACCAACAAACCAACAAATCAACAAACCAACAAACCAACAAACCAACAAGCCAACAAACCAGCAAACCAACAAACCAACAAACCAACAAACCAACAAACGAACAAACCAACAAACCAACAAACCAACAAACCAATAAACCAACAAACCAACAAACTAACAAACCAACAAACCAACAAACCAACAAACCAACAAACCAACAAACCAACAAACCAACAAACGAACAAAGAAACAAACGAACAGACCAACGAACAAACAAACCAACAAGCCAACAAGCCAACAAACAAACAAGCCAACAAACGAACAAACCAACAAACAAAAAAAGCAACAAACCAATAAACCAACAAACCAACAAACCAACAAACCAACTAACCAACAAACCAACAAACCAACAAATCAACAAGCCAACAAACCAACAAACCAACAAACCAACAAACCAACAAACCAACAAACCAACAAACCAACAAAACAACAAACCAACAAACCAACAAGCCAACAAGCTAACAAGCCAACAAACCAACAAGCCAACAAACGAACAAACCAACCAACCAACAAAACAACAAACCAACAAACCAACAAGCCAACAAACCAACAAACCAACAAGCCAACAAACCAAAAAACCAACAAACCAACAAAACAACAAACCAAGAAACCAACAAACCAACAAACCAACAAACGAACAAACCAACAAACCAACACACCAAGAAACCGACAAACCAACAAACCAACAAACCAACAAGCAAACAAGCCAAGAAACCAACAAGCCAACAAACGAACAAACCAACAAACCAACAAACCAACAAACCAACAAACCAACAAACGAACAAACCAACAAACCAACAAACCAATAAACAAATAAACCAACAAACCAACAAACCAACAAACCAACAAACCAACAAACCAACAAGCCAACAAACCAACAAACCAACAAACCAAGAAACCATGAAACCAACAAACCAACAAGCCAAAAAACCAACAAACCAACAAACCAACAAACCAACAAGGAAACAAACAAACAAGCCAACAAAACAACAAAACAACAAACCAACAAACCAACAAACCAACAAACCAACAAACCAACAAACCAACAAACAAACAAACCAACAAAACAACAAACCAACAAACCAACAAACGAACAAACCAACAAACCAACAAACCAACAAACCAACAAACCAACAAACCAACAAACCAACAAACCAACCAACCAACAAACCAACAAACCAACAAACCAACAAACCAAGAAGCCAATAAACCAACAAACCAACAAACCAACAAGCCAACAAGCCAACAAACCAACAAACCAACAAACCAACAAACCAATAAACCAACAAGCCAACAAACCAAAAAACCAACAAACCAACAAACCAACAAACCAACAAACGAACAAACCAACTAACGAACAAACCAACAAACCAACAAACCAACAAAGCAACAAGCCAACAAACCAACAAACCAACAAACCAACAAACCAACAAACCAACAAACGAACAAACCAACAAACCAACAAACCAACAAACCAACAAACCAACAAACCAACAAACCAACAAACCAATAAGCCAACAAACCAAAAAACCAACAAACCAACAAACCAACAAACCAACAAACCAACAAAACAACAAACCAACAAGCCAACAAACCAAAAAACCAACAAGCCAACAAACCAACAAACCAACAAACCAACAAACCAACAAACCAACAAACCAACAAACCAACAAACCAACAAACCAACAAACGAACAAACGAACAAACCAACAAACCAACAAACCAACAAACCAATAAACCAACAAACCAACAAACCAACAAGCCAACAAACCAAAAAACCAACAAACCAACAAACCAACAAACCAAAAAACTAACAAACACACAAGCCAACAAACCAACAAACCAACAAACCAAAAAACCAAAAACCAACAAACCAACAAACCAACAAATCGACAAACTAACTAACCAACAAACCAACAAACCAACAAACCAACAAACGAACAAAGAAACAAACGAACAGACCAACAAACAAACAAACCAACAAACCAACAAACCAAGAAACCAACAAACCAACAAACAAACAAACGAACAAACCAACAAACCAACAAACCAAGAAACCGACAAACCAACAAACCAACAAACCAACAAGCAAACAAGCCAACAAACCAACAAGCCAACAAACGAACTAACCAACAAACCAACAAACCAACAAACCAACAAGCCAACAAACCAACAAACCAACAAACCAACAAGCCAACAAACCAACAAACCAACAAACCAACAAACCAATAAACCAACAAACCAATAAACCAACAAGCCAACAAACCAAAAAACCAACAAACCAACAAACCAACAAACCAACAAACGAACAAACGAACAAACCAACTAACGAACAAACCAACAAACCAACAAACCAACAAAGCAACAAGCCAACAAACCAACAAACCAACAAACCAACAAACCAACAAACGAACAAAGCAACAAACCAACAAACCAACAAACCAACAAACCAACAAACCAACAAGCCAACAAACCAAAAAACCAACAAACCAACAAACCAACAAACCAACAAAACAACAAACCAACAAGCCAACAAACCAAAAAACCAACAAGGCAA
Organism: Atherix ibis; assembly: GCA_958298945.1. Taxonomy (NCBI): domain Eukaryota; kingdom Metazoa; phylum Arthropoda; class Insecta; order Diptera; family Athericidae; genus Atherix; species Atherix ibis. Next base: position 87,002,037 of record OY282608.1, on the reverse strand, counting down.
CAAGCCAACAAACCAACAAAGCAACAAACCAACAAACCACCAAACCAAAAAACCAACAAACGAACAAACCAACAAAGCAACAAACCAACAAACCAACAAGCCAACAAACCAAAAAACCAACAAACCAACAAACCAACAAACCAACAAACCAAAAACAAACAAACGAACAAACCAACAAACAAACAAACCAAGAAGCCAACAAGCCAACAAACCAAAAAACCAACAAACGAATAAACCAACCAACAAGCAAACGAACAAGCCAATAAACCAACAAACCAACAAACCAACAAACAAACAAACCAACAAACCCACAAACCAACAAACCAACAAGCCAACAAACCAAAAAACCAACAAACCAACAAACCTACAAGCCAACAAACCAACAAACCAACAAACGAACAAACCAACAAACCAACAAACCAACAAACCAACAAACCAACAAGCCAACAAACCAACAAACCAACAAGCCAGCAAACCAAAAAAACCAGCAAACCAACAAACCAACAAACCAACAAACCAACAAACCAACAAGCCAAAAAACCAACAAACCAACAAACCAACAAACCAACAAACCAACAAACCAACAAACCAACAAGGAAACAAACAAACAAGCCAACAAAACAACAAAACAACAAAACAACAAACCAACAAACCAACAAACCAACAAACCAACAAACCAACAAACAAACAAACCAACAAAACAACAAACCAACAAACCAACAAACGAACAAACCAACAAACCAACAAACCGACAAACCAACAAACCAACAAACCAACAAACCAACAAACCAACAAACCAACAAACCAACAAACCAACAAGCCAACAAACCAACAAACCAACAAACCAACAAGCCAACAAACCAACAAACCAACAAACCAACAAACCAATAAACCAACAAGCCAACAAACCAAAAAACCAACAAACCAACAAACCAACAAACGAACAAACGAACACACTAACTAACGAACAAACCAACAAACCAACAAACCAACAAAGCAACAAGCCAACAAACCAACAAACCAACAAACCAACAAACCAACAAACCAACAAACCAACAAACCAACAAACCAACAAACCAACAAACCAACAAGCCAACAAACCAAAAAACCAACAAACCAACAAACCGACAAACCAACAAACCAACAAACCAACAAAACAACAAACCAACAAGCCAACAAACCAAAAAACCAACAAGCCAACAAGCCAACAAGCCAACAACCCAACAAACGAACAAACCAACAAACAAACAAACCAACAAACCAACAAACCAACAAACCAACAAACCAACAAACCCACAAACCAACAAACCAACAAGCCAACAAACCAAAAAACCAACAAACCAACAAACCGACAAACCAACAAACCAACAAACCAACAAAACAACAAACCAACAAGCCAACAAACCAAAAAACCAACAAGCCAACAAGCCAACAAGCCAACAACCCAACAAACGAACAAACCAACAAACAAACAAACCAACAAACCAACAAACCAACAAACCAACAAACCAACAAACCAATAAACCAACAAACCAACAAACGAACAAACGAACAAACCAACAAACCAACAAACCAACAAACCAACAAACCAACAAACCAACAAACCAACAAGCCAACAAACCAAAAAACCAACAAACCAACAAACCAACAAACCAAAAACTAACAAACACACAAGCCAACAAACCAACAAACCAACAAACCAAAAAACCAAAAACCAACAAACCAACAAACCAACAAACCAACAAACTAACAAACCAACAAACCAACAAACCAACAAACCAACAAACCAACAAACCAACAAACGAACAAAGAAACAAACGAACAGACCAACAAACAAACAAACCAACAAGCCAACAAGCCAACAAACCAACAAGCCAACAAACGAACAAACCAACAAACAAAAAAAGCAACAAACCAATAAACCAACAAACCAACAAACCAACAAACCAACAAACCAACAAACCAACAAATCGACAAGCCAACAAACCAACAAACCAACAAACCAACAAACCAACAAACCAACAAACCAACAAGACAACAAACCAACAAACCAACAAGCCAACAAGCTAACAAGCCAACAAACCAACAAGCCAACAAACGAACAAACCAACCAACCAACAAAACAACAAACCAACAAACCAACAAGCCAACAAACCAACAAACCAACAAGCCAACAAACCAAAAAACCAACAAACCAACAAACCAACAAACCAAGAAACCAACAAACCAACAAACCAACAAACGAACAAACCAACAAACCAACACACCAAGAAACCGACAAACCAACAAACCAACAAACCCACAAGCAAACAAGCCAAGAAACCAACAAGCCAACAAACGAACAAACCAACAAACCAACAAACCAACAAACCAACAAACCAACAAACGAACAAACCAACAAACCAGCAAACCAACAAGCCAACAAACCAACAAAGCAACAAACCAACAAACCACCAAACCAAAAAACCAACAAACGATCAAACCAACAAACCAACAAACCAACAAACCAACAAGCCAACAAACATACAAACCAACAAACCAACAAACCAAAAACAAACAAACGAACAAACCAACAAACAAACAAACCAAGAAGCCAACAAGCCAACAAGCCAACAAACCAAAAAACCAACAAACGAACAAACAACCAACAAGCAAACGAACAAACCAATAAACCAACAAACCAACAAACCAACAAACAAACAAACCAACAAACTAACAAACCAACAAACCAACAAGCTAACAAACCAACAAACCAACAAACCAACAAACCAACAAACCAACAAGACAACAAACCAACAAACCAACAAGCCAACAAGTTAACAAGCCAACAAACCAACAAGCCAACAAACGAACAAACCAACAAACCAACAAACCAACAAACCAACAAACCAACAAGCCAACAAACCAACAACCAACAAGCCAGCAAACCAAAAAAACCAACAAACCAACAAATCAAGAAACCAACAAACCAACAAATCAACCAACGAACAAACCAACAAACCAACAAACCAACAAACCAACAAACCAACAAACCAACAAGGCAACAAGGCAACAAGGCAACAAGGCAACAAACCAACAAACCAACAAACCAACAAACCAACAAACCAACAAACCAACAAACCAACAAACCAATAAACCAACAAACCAACAAACCAACAAACCAACAAGCCAACAAGCCAACAAACCAACAAGCCAACAAACGAACAAACCAACAAACAAACAAACCAACAAACCAACATACCAACAAACCAACAAACCAACAAGCCAACAAACCAACAAACCAACAAGCCAACAAACCAAAAAACCAACAAACCAACAAACCAACAAACCAACAAACCAACAAACCAACAAACGAAAAAACCAACAAACGAAAAAAAAAACAAGCCAACAAACCAGCAAGCCGACAAACGAACAAACCAACAAACTAACAAACCAAGAAACCGACAAACCAACAAACCAACAAACCAACAAGCAAACAAGACAACAAACCAACAAGCCAACAAACGAACAAACCAACAAGCCAACAACCCAACAAACCAACAATCCAACAAACGAACAAACCAACAAACAAACAAACCAACAAACCAACATACCAACAAACCAACAAACCAACAAGCCAACAAACCAACAAACCAACAAGCCAACAAACCAAAAAACCAACAAACCAACAAACCAACAAACCAACAAACCAACAAACCAACAAACGAACAAACCAACAAACCAACAAACCAACAAACCAACAAGCCAACAAACCAAAAAACCAACAAACCAACAAACCAACAAACCAACAAACCAAAAACAAACAAACGAACAAACCAACAAACAAACAAACCAAGAAGCCAACAAGCCAACAAACCAAAAAACCAACAAACGAATAAACCAACCAACAAGCAAACGAACAAGCCAATAAACCAACAAACCAACAAACCAACAAACAAACAAACCAACAAACTAACAAACCAACAAACCTACAAGCCAACAAACCAACAAACCAACAAACGAACAAACCAACAAACCAACAAACCAACAAACCAACAAACCAACAAGCCAACAAACCAACAAACCAACAAGCCAGCAAACCAAAAAAACCAGCAAACCAACAAACCAACAAACCAACAAACCAACAAATCAACAAGCCAAAAAACCAACAAACCAACAAACCAACAAACCAACAAACCAACAAACCAACAAGGAAACAAACAAACAAGCCAACAAAACAACAAAACAACAAAACAACAAACCAACAAACCAACAAACCAACAAACCAACAAACCAACAAACCAACAAACAAACAAACCAACAAAACAACAAACCAACAAACCAACAAACGAACAAACCAACAAACCAACAAACCGACAAACCAACAAACCAACAAACCAACAAACCAACAAACCAACAAACCAACAAACCAACAAACCAACAAGCCAACAAACCAACAAACCAACAAACCAACAAGCCAACAAACCAACAAACCAACAAACCGACAAACCAACAAACCAACAAACCAACAAAACAACAAACCAACAAGCCAACAAACCAAAAAACCAACAAGCCAACAAGCCAACAAGCCAACAACCCAACAAACGAACAAACCAACAAACAAACAAACCAACAAACCAACAAACCAACAAACCAACAAACCAACAAACCCACAAACCAACAAACCAACAAGCCAACAAACCAAAAAACCAACAAACCAACAAACCGACAAACCAACAAACCAACAAACCAACAAAACAACAAACCAACAAGCCAACAAACCAAAAAACCAACAAGCCAACAAGCCAACAAGCCAACAACCCAACAAACGAACAAACCAACAAACAAACAAACCAACAAACCAACAAACCAACTAACCAACAAACCAACAAACCAATAAACCAACAAACCAACAAACGAACAAACGAACAAACCAACAAACCAACAAACCAACAAACCAACAAACCAACAAACCAACAAACCAACAAACCAACAAGCCAACAAACCAAAAAACCAACAAACCAACAAACCAACAAACCAAAAACTAACAAACACACAAGCCAACAAACCAACAAACCAACAAACCAAAAAACCAAAAACCAACAAACCAACAAACCAACAAACCAACAAACTAACAAACCAACAAACCAACAAACCAACAAACCAACAAACCAACAAACCAACAAACGAACAAAGAAACAAACGAACAGACCAACAAACAAACAAACCAACAAGCCAACAAGCCAACAAACCAACAAGCCAACAAACGAACAAACCAACAAACAAAAAAAGCAACAAACCAATAAACCAACAAACCAACAAACCAACAAACCAACAAACCAACAAACCAACAAACCAACAAATCGACAAGCCAACAAACCAACAAACCAACAAACCAACAAACCAACAAACCAACAAACCAACAAACCAACAAGACAACAAACCAACAAACCAACAAGCCAACAAGCTAACAAGCCAACAAACCAACAAGCCAACAAACGAACAAACCAACCAACCAACAAAACAACAAACCAACAAACCAACAAGCCAACAAACCAACAAACCAACAAGCCAACAAACCAAAAAACCAACAAACCAACAAACCAACAAACCAAGAAACCAACAAACCAACAAACCAACAAACGAACAAACCAACAAACCAACACACCAAGAAACCGACAAACCAACAAACCAACAAACCAACAAGCAAACAAGCCAAGAAACCAACAAGCCAACAAACGAACAAACCAACAAACCAACAAACCAACAAACCAACAAACCAACAAACCAACAAACCAACAAACCAACAAACCAACAAACGAACAAACCAACAAACCAGCAAACCAACAAGCCAACAAACCAACAAACCAACAAACCACCAAACCAAAAAACCAACAAACGATCAAACCAACAAACCAACAAACCAACAAACCAACAAGCCAACAAACATACAAACCAACAAACCAACAAACCAAAAACAAACAAACGAACAAACCAACAAACAAACAAACCAAGAAGCCAACAAGCCAACAAACCAAAAAACCAACAAACGAACAAACAACCAACAAGCAAACGAACAAACCAATAAACCAACAAACCAACAAACCAACAAACAAACAAACCAACAAACTAACAAACCAACAAACCAACAAGCTAACAAACCAACAAACCAACAAACCAACAAACCAACAAACCAACAAGACAACAAACCAACAAACCAACAAGCCAACAAGTTAACAAGCCAACAAACCAACAAGCCAACAAACGAACAAACCAACAAACCAACAAACCAACAAACCAACAAACCAACAAGCCAACAAACCAACAACCAACAAGCCAGCAAACCAAAAAAACCAACAAACCAACAAATCAAGAAACCAACAAACCAACAAATCAACCAACGAACAAACCAACAAACCAACAAACCAACAAACCAACAAACCAACAAACCAACAAGGCAACAAGGCAACAAGGCAACAAGGCAACAAACCAACAAACCAACAAACCAACAAACCAACAAACCAACAAACCAACAAACCAACAAACCAACAAACCAACAAACCAATAAACCAACAAACCAACAAACAAACAAATAAACAAGCCAACAAACAAACAAACCAACAAGCCAACAAGCCAACAAACCAAGAAGCCAACAAACGAGCAAACCAACAAACAAACAAACCAACAAACCAACAAACCAACAAACCAACAAACCAACAAACCAACAAACCAACAAACCAACAAACAAACAAACCAACAAACCAACAAACCAACAAGCCAACAAACCAACAAACCAACAAACCAACAAACCAGCAAGCCAACAAACCAACAAACCAACAAGCCAACAAGCCAACAAACCAACAAGCCAACAAACGAACAAACCAACAAACACACAAACCAACAAACCAACATACCAACAAACCAACAAACCAACAAGCCAACAAACCAACAAACCAACAAGCCAACAAACCAAAAAACCAACAAACCAACAAACCAACAAACCAACAAACCAACAAACCAACAAACGAAAAAACCAACAAACGAAAAAACCAACAAGCCAACAAACCAGCAAGCCGACAAACGAACAAACCAACAAACTAACAAACCAAGAAACCGACAAACCAACAAACCAACAAACCAACAAGCAAACAAGCCAACAAACCAACAAGCCAAGAAACGAACAAACCAACAAGCCAACAACCCAACAAACCAACAATCCAACAAACGAACAAACCAACAAACAAACAAACCAACAAGCCAACATACCAACAAACCAACAAACCAACAAGCCAACAAACCAACAAACCAACAAGCCAACAAACCAAAAAACCAACAAACCAACAAACCAACAAACCAACAAACCAACAAACCAACAAACCAACAAACGAAAAAACCAACAAACCAACAAGCCAACAAGCCAACAAACCAACAAGCCGACAAACGAACAAACCAACAAACTAACAAACCAAGAAACCGACAAACCAACAAACCAACAAACCAACAAACCAACAAGCCAACAAGCCAACTAACCAACAAGCCGACAAACGAACAAACCAACAAACTAACAAACCAAGAAACCGACAAACCAACAAACCAACAAACCAACAAGCAAACAAGACAACAAACCAACAAGCCAACAAACCAACAAACCAACAAACCAAGAAACCAACAAACCAACAAACCAACAAACGAAAAAACCAACAAACCAACAAGCCAACAAGCCAACAAACCAACAAGCTGACAAACGAACAAACCAACAAACTAACAAACCAAGAAACCGACAAACCAACAAACAAACAAACCAACAAGCCAACAAGCCAATGAACCAACAAACCTACAAACGAACAACCCAACAAACAAACAAAGCAACAAACCAATAAACCAACAAACCAACAAACCAACAAACAAACAAACCAACAAACCAACAAACCAACAAGCACACAAGCCAACAAGCCAACAAACGAACAAACCAACCAACCAACAAAACAACAAACCAACAAACCAACAAGCCAACAAACCAACAAACCAACAAGCCAACAAACCAAAAAACCAACAAACCAACAAACCAACAAACCAAGAAACCAACAAACCAAGAAACCAACAAACCAACAAACAAACAAACGAACAAACCAACAAACCAACAAACCAAGAAACCGACAAACCAACAAACCAACAAACCAACAAGCAAACAAGCCAACAAACCAACAAGCCAACAAACGAACAAACCAACAAACCAACAAACCAACAAAACCAACAAACGAACAAACCAACAAACCAACAAACCAACAAAGAAATAAACCAACAAACCAACAAACCAACAAACCAACAAACCAACAAACCAACAAACCAACAAACCAACAAACCAACAAGCCAACAAACCAACAAACGAACAAACCAACAAACCAACAAACCAACAAACCAACAAACCAACAAACCAACAAACCAACAAACCAACAAACCAACAAGCCAACAAACCATCAAAGCAACAAACCAACAAACCACCAAACCAAAAAACCAACAAGCCAACAAACGAACAAACCAACAAACCAACAAACCAACAAACCAACAAACAAATAAACCAACAAACCAACAAACCAACAAACAAACAAACCAACAAACCAACAAACCAACAAGCCAACAAACCAACAAACGAACAAACTAACAAACCAACAAACCAACAAACCAGCAAACCAACAAGCCAACAAACCAACAAAGCAACAAACCAACAAACATCCAAACCAAAAAACCAACAAACGATCAAACCAACAAACCAACAAACCAACAAACCAACAAACCAAAAACAAACAAACGAACAAACCAACAAACAAACAAACCAAGAAGCCAACAAGCCAACAAACCAAAAAACCAACAAACGAACAAACAACCAACAAGCAAACGAACAAACCAATAAACCAACAAACCAACAAACCCACAAACAAACAAACCAACAAACTAACAAACCAACAAACGAACAAGCCAACAAACCAACAAACCAACAAACCAACAAACCAACAAGACAACAAACCAACAAACCAACAAGCCAACAAGCTAACAAGCCGACAAACCAACAAGCCAACAAACGAACAAACCAACAAACCAACAAACCAACAAAACAACAAACCAACAAGCCAACAAACCAACAAACCAACAAGCCAGCAAACCAAAAAAACCAACAAACCAACAAACCAAGAAACCAACAAACCAACAAATCAACCAACGAACAAACCAACAAACCAACAAACCAACAAACCAACAAACCAACAAACCAACAAACCAACAAGGCAACAAGGCAACAAACCAACAAACCAACAAACCAACAAACCAACAAACCAACAAACCAACAAACCAACAAACCAACAAACAAACAAATAAACAAGCCAACAAACAAACAAACCAACAAGCCAACAAGCCAACAAACCAAGAAGCCAACAAACGAGCAAACCAACAAACAAACAAACCAACAAACCAACAAACCAACAAACCAACAAACCAACAAACCAACAAACCAACAAACCAACAAACAAACAAACCAACAAACCAACAAACCAACAAAACAGCAAGCCAAGAAACCAACAAACCAACAAGCCAACAAGCCAACAAACCAACAAGCCAACAAACGAACAAACCAACAAACAAACAAACCAACAAACCAACATACCAACAAACCAACAAACCAACAAGCCAACAAACCAACAAACCAACAAGCCAACAAACCAAAAAACCAACAAACTAACAAACCAACAAACCAACAAAACAACAAACGAAAAAACCAACAAGCCAACAAACCAACAAGCCGGCAAACGAACAAACCAACAAACTAACAAACCAAGAAACCGACAAACCAACAAACCAACAAACCAACAAGCAAACAAGCCAACAAACCAACAAGCCAACAAACGAACAAACCAACAAGCCAACAACCCAACAAACCAACAATCCAACAAACGAACAAACCAACAAACAAACAAACCAACAAACCAACATACCAACAAACCAACAAACCAACAAGCCAACAAACCAACAAACCAACAAGCCAACAAACCAAAAAACCAACAAACCAACAAACCAACAAACCAACAAACCAACAAACCAACAAACCAACAAACCAACAAACGAAAAAACCAACAAACCAACAAGCCAACAAGCCAACAAACCAACAAGCCGACAAACGAACAAACCAACAAACTAACAAACCAATAAACCGACAAACCAACAAACCAACAAACCAACAAACCAACAAACCAACAAGCCAACAAGCCAACAAACCAACAAGCCGACAAACGAACAAACCAACAAACTAACAAACCAAGAAACCGACAAACCAACAAACCAACAAACCAACAAGCAAACAAGCCAACAAACCAACAAGCCAACAAACCAACAAACCAACAAACCAAGAAACCAACAAACCAACAACCCAACAAACGAAAAAACCAACAAACCAACAAGCTAACAAGCCAACAAACCAACAAGCTGACAAACGAACAAACCAACAAACTAACAAACCAAGAAACCGACAAACCAACAAACAAACAAACCAACAAGTCAACAAGACAATGAACCAACAAACCAACAAACGAACAACCCAACAAACAAACAAAGCAACAAACCAATAAACCAACAAACCAACAAACCAACAAACAAACAAACCAACAAACCAACAAACCAACAAGCACACAAGCCAACAAGCCAACAAACCAACAAGCCAACAAACGAACAAACCAACCAACCAACAAAACAACAAACCAACAAACCAACAAGCCAACAAACCAACAAACCAACAAGCCAACAAACCAAAAAACCAACAAACCAACAAACCAACAAACCAAGAAACCAACAAACCAACAAACAAACAAACGAACAAACCAACAAACCAACAAACCAAGAAACCGACAAACCAACAAACCAACAAATCAACAAGCAAACAAGCCAACAAACCAACAAGCCAATAAACGAACAAACCAACAAACCAACAAACCAACAAACCAACAAACGAACAAACCAACAAACCAACAAAGAAATAAACCAACAAACCAAAAAACCAACAAACCAACAAACCAACAAACCAACAAACCAACAAGCCAACAAACCAACAAACGAACAAACCAACAAACCAACAAACCAACAAACCAACAAACCAACAGACCAACAAACCAACAAGCCAACAAACCAACAAAGCAACAAACCAACAAACCACCAAAGTACCAAACCAAAAAACCAACAAACCAACAAACCAACAAGCCGACAAACCATAAAACCAACAAACCAACAAACCAACAAACCAACAAACCAACAAACCAACCAACGAACAAACCAACAAACCAACAAACCAACAAACCAACAAACCAACAAACCAACAAACCAACAAACCAACAAGCCAACAAACCAACAAACCAACAAACCAACAAACCAACAAACCAACAAACCAACAAACCAACAAACCAACAAACCAATAAACCAACAAACAAACAAACCAACAAACAAACAAACCAACAAACAAACAAACCAACTAGCCAACAAGCTAACAAACCAACAAGCCAACAAACGAACAAACCAACAAACAAACAAACCAACAAACCAACAAACAAACAAGCCAACAAACCAACAAACCAACAAACAAACAAAGCAACAAACCAATAAACCAACAAACCAACAAACCAACAAACAAACAAACCAACGAACCAACAAACCAACAAACCAACAAGCCAACAAACCAACAAACCACCAAACAAACAAACCAACAAACCAACAAGACAACAAACCAACAAACCAACAAGCACACAAGCCAAAAAGACAACAAAACAACAAGCCAACAAACGAACAAACCAACCAACCAACAAAACAACAAACCGACAAACCAACAAGCCAACAAACCAACAAACCAACAAGCCAAAAAACCAAAAAACCAACAAACCAACAAACCAACAAACCAAGAAACCAACAAACCAACAAACCAACAAACGAACAAACCAACAAACCAACAAACCAAGAAACCGACAAACCAACTAACCAACAAACCAACAAGCAAACAAGCCAACAAACCAACAAGCCAACAAACGAATAAACCAACAAACCAACAAACCAACAAACCAACAAACCAAAAAACCAATAAACCAACAAAGAAATAAACCAACAAACCAACAAACCAACAAACCAACAAGCCAACAAACCAACAAACGAACAAACCAACAAACCAACAAACCAACAAACCAACAAACCAACAAACCAACAAACCAACAAACCAACAAGCCAACAAACCAACAAAGCAAGAAACCAACAAACCACCAAACCAAAAAACCAACAAACCAACAAACCAACAAGCCAACAAACTATAAAACCAACAAACCAACAAACCAACAAACCAACAAACCAACCAACGAACAAACCAACAAACCAACAAACCAACAAACCAACAAACCAATAAACCAACAAACCAACAAACCAACAAACCAACAAACCAACAAGCCAACAAATCAACAAACCAACAAACCAACAAACCAACAAACCAACAAACCAACAAACCAACAAACCAACAAACCAACAAACCAACAAGCCAACAAACCAACAAAAATAACAAACCAACAAACCAACAAACCAACAAGCCAATAAATCAACAAACTAACAAACCAACAAACCAACAAACCAACAAACCAACAAACCAACAAACCAACAAATTAACAAACCAATAAACCAACAAACAAACAAACCAACAAACAAACAAACCAACAAGCCAACAAGCCAACAAACCAACAAGCCAACAAACCAACAAAGCAAGAAACCAACAAACCACCAAACCAAAAAACCAACAAACCAACAAACCAACAAGCCAACAAACCATGAAACCAACAAACCAACAAACCAACCAACGAACAAACCAACAAACCAACAAACCAACAAACCAACAAACCAACAAACCAACAAACCAACAAGCCAACAAATCAACAAACCAACAAACCAACAAACCAACAAACAAACAAACCAACAAGCCAACAAGCCAACAAACCAACAAGCCAACAAACGAACAAACCAACAAACAAGCAAACCAACAAACCAACAAGCAAACAAGCCAACAAACCAAAAAGCCAACAAACGAACAAACCAACAAACCAACAAACCAACAAACCAACAAACCAACAAACCAGCAAACCAAAAAACCAACAAACCAACAAAGAAACAAACCAAAAACCAACAAACCAACAAACCAACAAACCAACAAACCAACAAACCAACAAACCAACAAACCAACAAACCAACAAGCCAACAATCCAACAAACGAACAAACCAACAAACCAACAAACCAACAAGCCAAAAAACCAATAAAGCAACAAACCAACAAACCACCAAACCAAAAAACCAACAAACGAACAAACCAACAAAAATAACAAACCAACAAACCAACAAACCAACAAGCCAATAAATCAACAAACTAACAAACCAACAAACCAACAAACCAACAAACCAACAAACCAACAAACCAACAAACCAACAAACCAATAAACCAACAAACAAACAGACCAACAAACAAACAAACCAACAAACAAACAAACCAACAAGCCAACAAGCCAACAAACCAACAAGCCAACAAACCAACAAACCAACAAACCAACAAACCAACAAACCAACAAGACAATAAACCAACAAACCAACAAGCCAACAAGCTAACAAGCCAACAAACCAACAAGCCAACAAACGAACAAACCAACAAACCAACAAACCAACAAACCAACAAACCAACAAGCCAACAAACCAACAAGCTAGCAAACCAAAAAACCAACAAACAAATAAAACAAAAAACCAAAAACCAACAAACCAACAAACCAACAAGCCAACAAACCAACAGACGAACAAACCAACAAACCAACAAACCAACAAGCCAACAAACGAACAAACCAACAAACCAACAAACCAACGAACCAACAAACCAACAAGCCAACAAACCAACAAGCCAGCAAACCAAAAAACCAACAAACCAACAAACCAAGAAACCAACAAACGAACAAACCAACCAACCAACAAAACAACAAACCAACAAACCAAAAAGCCAACAAACCAACAAACCAACAAACAAACAAACCAACAAGCCAACAAGCCAACAAACCAACAAGCCAACAAACGAACAAATCAACAAACAAACAAACCAACAAACCAACAAGCAAACAAGCCAACAAACCAACAACCCAACAAACGAACAAACCAACAAACCAACTAACCAACAAACCAACAAACCAACAAACCAAAAAACCAACAAACCAACAAAGAAACAAACCAAAAACCAACAAACCAACAAACCAACAAACCAACAAACCAACAAACCAACAAACCAACAAGCCAACAATCCAACAAACGAACAAACCAACAAACCAACAAACCAACAAACCAACAAACCAACAAACCAACAAGCCAAAAAACCAACAAAGCAACAAACCAACAAACCACCAAACCAAAAAACCAACAAACGAACAAACCAACAAACCAACAAACCAACAAACCAACAAGCCAACAAACCAAAAAACCAACAAACCAACAAACCAACAAACCAACAAACCAAAAACAAACAAACGAACAAACCAACAAACAAACAAACCAAGAAGCCAACAAACCAACAAACCAACAAACCAACAAGCCAACAATCCAACAAACGAACAAACCAACAAACCAACAAACCAACAAAGCAACAAACCAACAAACCACCAAACCAAAAAACCAACAAACGAACAAACCAACAAACCAACAAACCAACAAACCAACAAGCCAACAAACCAAAAAACCAACAAACCAACAAACCAACAAACCAACAAACCAAAAACAAACAAACGAACAAACCAACAAACAAACAAACCAAGAAGCCAACAAACCAACAAACCAACAAACCAACAAACCAACAAACCAACAAACCAACAAGACAATAAACCAACAAACCAACAAACCAACAAACGAACAAACGAACAAACCAACAAACGAACAAACCAACAAACCAACAAACCAACAAGCCAACAAACCAACAAACCAACAAGACAGCAAACCAAAAAACCAACAAACCAACAAACCAAGAAACCAACAAACCAACAAACCAACAACCCAAAAAACCAACAAACCAAGAAACCAACAAATCAACAAACCAACAAACCAACAAGCCAACAAGCCAACAAACCAACAAGCCAACAAACGAACAAACCAACAAACCAACAAACCAACAAACAAACAAACGAACAAACCAACAAACCAACAAACCAACAAACCAACAAGCCAACAAACCAACAAACCAACAAACCACCCAACCAACAAACCAACAAACGAACAAACCCACAAACCAACAAACCAACAAACCAACAAACCAACAAGCCAACAAACCAAAAAATCAACAAACCACCAAACCAAAAAACCAACAAACCAACAACCCAACAAGCCAACAAACCAAAAAACCAACAAGCCAACAAGCCAACAAACCAACAAACCAAGAAACGAACGAACCAACAAACAAACAAACCAACAAACCAACAAACTAACAAACCAACAAACCAACAATCTAACAAACCAACAAACCAACAAACCAACAAACCAACAACCCAACAAGCCAACAAACCATAAAACCAACAAACCAACAAACCAACAAACCAACAAACCAACCAACGAACGAACCACAAAACAAGAAACCAACAAACCAACAAACCAAAAAACCAACAAACCAACAAGCCAACAAACCAACAAACCAACAAACCAACAAACCAACAAACCAACAAATCAACAAACCAACAAACCAACAAACCAACAAACCAACAAACCAATAAACCAACAAACCAACAAACCAACAAACCAACAAACCAACAAACCAACAAACCAACAAACCAACAAACCAGCCAGCCAAAAAACCAACAAACCAACAAGCCAACAAGCCAACAAGCCAACAAACCAACAAGCCAACAAACGAACAAACTAACCAACAAACAAACCAACAAACCAACAAACCAACAAACCAACAAACCAACAAACCAACAAACCAACAAACAAACAAACCAACAAACCAACAAACCAACAAACCAACAAACCAACAAGCCAACAAACCAACAAACCAGCCAGCCAAAAAACCAACAAACCAACAAGCCAACAAGCCAACAAGCCAACAAACCAACAAGCCAACAAACGAACAAACTAACCAACAAACAAACCAACAAACCAACATACCAACAAACCAACAAACCAACAAGCCAACAAACCAACAAACCAACAAGCCAACAAACCAAAAAACCAACAAACTAACAAACCAACAAACCAAGTAACCAACAAACCAACAAACCAACAAACGAAAAAACCAACAAACCAACAAGCCAACAAGCCAACAAACCAACAAGCCAACAAACAAACAAACCAACAAACTAACAAACCAACAAACGAACAAACGAACAAACCAACAAACCAACAAACCAACAAACAAATAAACCAACAAACCAACAAACCAACAAACCAACAAACCAACAAACCAACAAACCAACAAACCAACAAACCAACAAACCAACAAGCCAACAAACCAACAAACGAACAAACCAACAAACCAACAAACCAACAAACCAACAAACCAACAAACCAACAAACCAACAAACCAACAAACGGACAAGCGAACAAACCAACAAACGAACAAACCAACAAACCAACAAACCAACAAACCAACAAGCCAACAAACCAACAAACCAACAAACCAACAAACCAACAAACGAACAAACCAACAAACCAACAAACCAACAAACCAACAAACCAACAAACCAACAAGACAACAAACGAACAAACCAACAAGCCAACAAGCCAACCAACCAACAAGCCAACAAACGCAGAAACCAACAAACCAACAAACCAACAAGCCAACAAACCAACAAACCAACAAACCAACAAATGAACAAACCAACAAACGAACAAACCAACAAACCAACAAACCAACAAACCAACAAGCCATCAAACCAACAAACCAACAAACCAACAAAAGAACAAACCAACAAACCAACAAACCAACAAACCAACAAACCAACAAACCAACAAGCCAACAAACCAACAAACCAACAAGCCAACAAGCCAAAAGACGAACAAACCAACAAACCAACAAACCAACAAACCAACAAATGAACAAACCAATAAACCAACAAACCAACAAACAAATAAACAAACAAACCAACAAAACAACAATCCAACAAACCAACAAACCAACAAGCCAACAAATCAAGAAACGAACAAACCAACAAACCAACAAACCAACAAACCAACAAACCAACAAGCCAACAAACCAACAAACCAACAAACGAACAAACCAACAAACCAACAAACTAACAAACCAAGAAACCAACAAACCAACAAACCAACAAACCAACAAACCAACAAACCAAAAAAACAAAAAACCAATAAACCAACAAACCAACAAACCAACAAGCCAACAAACCAACAAACCAACAAACCAACAAGCCAACAAACCAACAAGCCAACAAACCAACAAGCCAACAAACCAACAAACCAACAAACCAACCAACCTACAAGCCAACAAACCAACAAACCAACAAACCAACAAACGAACAAACGAACAAACCAACAAACCAACAAACCAACAAGCCAACAAACCAACAAACCAACAAACCAACAAACGAATAAACCAACAAACCCACAAACGAACAAACCAACAAACCAACAAACCAACAAAACAACAAACCAACAAACCAACAAACCAACAAACCAACAAACCAACAAACCAACATACCAACAAACGAACAAACCAACAAACCAACAAACCAACAAACCAACAAACCAACAAACCAACAAACCAACAAACCAACAAGCCAACAAACCAACAAACCAACAAGCCAACAAGCCAACAAACCAATAAGCCAACAAACGAGCAAACCAACAAACAAACAAACAAACAAACCAACAAACCAACAAACTAACAAACCAACAAACAAACAAACAAACAAACCAACAAACCAACAAACCAACAAGCCAACAAACCAACAAACCAACAAGCCAACAAACCAATAAGCCAACAAACGAGCAAACCAACAAACAAACAAACAAACAAACCAACAAACCAACAAACCAACAAACCAACAAACCAACAAACCAACAAACCAACAAACCAACAAACCAACAAACCAACAAACCAACAAACCAACAAACCAACAAACCAACAAACCAACAAACCAACAAACCAACAAACCAACAAACCAACAAGCCAACAAACGAACAAACCAACAAACCAACAAACCAACAAACCAACAAACCAACAAGCCAACAAACGAACAAACCAACAAGCCAACAAGCCAACCAACCAACAAGCCAACAAACGAAGAAACCAACAAACCAACAAACCAACAAGCCAACAAACCAACAAACCAACAAACCAACAAACGAACAAACCAACAAACGAACAAACCAACAAACCAACAAACCAACAAAACAACAAGCCATCAAACCCACAAACCAACAAACCAACAAACCAACAAAAGAACAAACCAACAAACCAACAAACCAACAAACCAACAACCCAACAAGCCAACAAACCAACAAACCAACAAGCCAACAAACCAACAAACCAACAAACCAACAAACCAACAAACCAACAAACCAACATACCAACAAACGAACAAACCAACAAACCAACAAACCAACAAACCAACAAACCAACAAACCAACAAACCAACAAACCAACAAGCCAACAAACCAACAAACCAACAAGCCAACAAGCCAACAAACCAATAAGCCAACAAACGAGCAAACCAACAAACAAACAAACAAACAAACCAACAAACCAACAAACCAACAAACCAACAAACAAACAAACAAACAAACCAACAAACCAACAAACCAACAAGCCAACAAACCAACAAACCAACAAGCCAACAGGCCAACAAACCAATAAGCCAACAAACGAGCAAATCAACAAACAAACAAACAAACAAACCAACAAACCAACAAACCAACAAACCAACAAACCAACAAACCAACAAACCAACAAACCAACAAACCAACAAACCAACAATCTAACAAACCAACAAGCCAACAAGCCAACCAACCAACAAGCCAACAAACGAAGAAACCAACAAACCAACAAACCAACAAGCCAACAAACCAACAAACCAACAAACCAACAAACGAACAAACCAACAAACGGACAAGCGAACAAACCAACAAACGAACAAACCAACAAACCAACAAACCAACAAACCAACAAGCCAACAAACCAACAAACCAACAAACCAACAAACCAACAAACGAACAAACCAACAAACCAACAAACCAACAAACCAACAAACCAACAAACCAACAAGACAACAAACGAACAAACCAACAAGCCAACAAGCCAACCAACCAACAAGCCAACAAACGCAGAAACCAACAAACCAACAAACCAACAAGCCAACAAACCAACAAACCAACAAACCAACAAATGAACAAACCAACAAACGAACAAACCAACAAACCAACAAACCAACAAACCAACAAGCCATCAAACCAACAAACCAACAAACCAACAAAGAACAAACCAACAAACCAACAAACCAACAAACCAACAAACCAACAAACCAACAAGCCAACAAACCAACAAACCAACAAGCCAACAAGCCAAAAGACGAACAAACCAACAAACCAACAAACCAACAAACCAACAAATGAACAAACCAATAAACCAACAAACCAACAAACAAATAAACAAACAAACCAACAAAACAACAATCCAACAAACCAACAAACCAACAAGCCAACAAACCAAGAAACGAACAAACCAACAAACCAACAAACCAACAAACCAACAAACCAACAAGCCAACAAACCAACAAACCAACAAACGAACAAACCAACAAACCAACAAACTAACAAACCAAGAAACCAACAAACCAACAAACCAACAAACCAACAAACCAACAAACCAAAAAACAAAAAACCAATAAACCAACAAACCAACAAACCAACAAGCCAACAAACCAACAAACCAACAAACCAACAAGCCAACAAACCAACAAGCCAACAAACCAACAAGCCAACAAACCAACAAACTAACAAACCAACCAACCTACAAGCCAACAAACCAACAAACCAACAAACCAACAAACGAACAAACGAACAAACCAACAAACCAACAAACCAACAAGCCAACAAACCAACAAACCAACAAACCAACAAACGAATAAACCAACAAACCCACAAACGAACAAGCCAACAAACCAACAAACCAACAAAACAACAAACCAACAAACCAACAAACCAACAAACCAACAAACCAACAAACCAACATACCAACAAACGAACAAACCAACAAACCAACAAACCAACAAACCAACAAACCAACAAACCAACAAACCAACAAACCAACAAACCAACAAACCAACAAGCCAACAAACCAACAAACCAACAAGCCAACAAGCCAACAAACCAATAAGCCAACAAACGAGCAAACCAACAAACAAACAAACAAACAAACCAACAAACCAACAAACTAACAAACCAACAAACAAGCAAACAAACAAACCAACAAACCAACAAACCAACAAGCCAACAAACCAACAAACCAACAAGCCAACAAGCCAACAAACCAATAAGCCAACAAACGAGCAAACCAACAAACAAACAAACAAACAAACCAACAAACCAACAAACCAACAAACCAACAAACCAACAAACCAACAAACCAACAAACCAACAAACCAACAAACCAACAAACCAACAAACCAACAAACCAACAAACCAACAAACCAACAAACCAACAAACCAACAAACCAACAAGCCAACAAACGAACAAACCAACAAACCAACAAACCAACAAACCAACAAACCAACAAGCCAACAAACGAACAAACCAACAAGCCAACAAGCCAACCAACCAACAAGCCAACAAACGAAGAAACCAACAAACCAACAAACCAACAAGCCAACAAACCAACAAACCAACAAACCAACAAACGAACAAACCAACAAACGAACAAACCAACAAACCAACAAACCAACAACCCAACAAAACAACAAGCCATCAAACCCACAAACCAACAAACCAACAAACCAACAAAAGAACAAACCAACAAACCAACAAACCAACAAACCAACAATCCAACAAGCCAACAAACCAACAAACCAACAAGCCAACAAACCAACAAACCAACAAACCAACAAACCAACAAACCAACAAACCAACAAACCAACATACCAACAAACGAACAAACCAACAAACCAACAAACCAACAAACCAACAAACCAACAAACCAACAAACTAACAAGCCAACAAACCAACAAACCAACAAGCCAACAAGCCAACAAACCAATAAGCCAACAAACGAGCAAACCAACAAACAAACAAACAAACAAACCAACAAACCAACAAACCAACAAACCAACAAACAAACAAACAAACAAACCAACAAACCAACAAACCAACAAGCCAACAAACCAACAAACCAACAAGCCAACAAGCCAACAAACCAATAAGCCAACAAACGAGCAAACCAACAAACAAACAAACAAACAAACCAACAAACCAACAAACCAACAAACCAACAAACCAACAAACCAACAAACCAACAAACCAACAAACCAACAAACCAACAAACCAACAAACCAACAAACCAACAAACTAACAAACCAACAAACCAACAAACCAACAAACCAACAAACCAACAAGCCAACAAACGAACAAACCAACAAACCAACAAACCAACAAACCAACAAACCAACAAGCCAACAGACGAACAAACCAACAAGCCAACAAGCCAACCAACCAACAAGCCAACAAACGAAGAAACCAACAAACCAACAAACCAAAAAGCCAACAAACCAACAAACCAACAAACCAACAAAGGAACAAACCAACAAACGAACAAACCAACAAACCAACAAACCAACAAACCAACAAACCAACAAGCCATCAAACCCACAAACCAACAAACCAACAAACCAACAAAAGAACAAACCAACAAACCAACAAACCAACAAACCAACAATCCAACAAGCCAACAAACCAACAAACGAACAAACCAACAAACCAACAAACCAACAAACCAACAAACCAACAAGCCAACAAACGAACAAACCAACAAGCCAACAAGCCAACCAACCAACAAGCCAACAAACGAAGAAACCAACAAACCAACAAACCAACAAGCCAACAAACCAACAAACCAACAAACCAACAAACGAACAAACCAACAAACGAACAAACCAACAAACCAACAAACCAACAAACCAACAAGCCATCAAACCCACAAACCAACAAACCATAAAAACCAACAAAAGAACAAACCAACAAACCAACAAACCAACAAACCCACAAACGAACAAACCAACAAACCAACAAACCAACAAACCAACAAAACAACAAACCAACAAACCAACAAACCAACAAACCAACAAACCAACAAACCAACATACCAACAAACGAACAAACCAACAAACCAACAAACCAACAAACCAACAAACCAACAAACCAACAAACCAACAAACCAACAAACCAACAAGCCAACAAACCAACAAACCAACAAGCCAACAAGCCAACAAACCAATAAGCCAACAAACGAGCAAACCAACAAACAAACAAACAAACCAACAAACCAACAAACCATCAAACCAACAAACCAACAAACAAACAAACAAACAAACCAACAAACCAACAAACCAACAAGCCAACAAACCAACAAACCAACAAGCCAACAAGCCAACAAACCAATAAGCCAACAAACGAGCAAACCAACAAACAAACAAACAAACAAACCAACAAACCAACAAACCAACAAACCAACAAACCAACAAACCAACAAACCAACAAACCAACAAACCAACAAACCAACAAACCAACAAACCAACAAACCAACAAACCAACAAACCAACAAACCAACAAACCAACAAACCAACAAACCAACAAACCAACAAGCCAACAAACGAACAAACCAACAAACAAACAAACCAACAAACCAACAAACCAACAAGCCAACAAACGAACAAACCAACAAGCCAACAAGCCAACCAACCAACAAGCCAACAAACGAAGAAACCAACAAACCAACAAACCAACAAGCCATCAAACCAACAAACCAACAAACCAACAAACGAACAAACCAACAAACGAACAAAACAACAAACCAACAAACCAACAAACCAACAAGCCATCAAACCCACAAACCAACAAACCAACAAACCAACAAAAGAACAAACCAACAAACCAACAAACCAACAAACCAACAATCCAACAAGCCAACAAACCAACAAACCAACAAACCAACAAGCCAACAAACGAACAAACCAACAAACCAACAAACCAACAAACCAACAAACCAACAAGCCAACATACCAACAAACGAACAAACCAACAAACCAACAAACCAACAAACCAACAAACCAACAAACCAACAAACTAACAAGCCAACAAACCAACAAACCAACAAGCCAACAAGCCAACAAACCAATAAGCCAACAAACGAGCAAACCAACAAACAAACAAACAAACAAACCAACAAACCAACAAACCAACAAACCAACAAACCAACAAACCAACAAACCAACAAACCAACAAACCAACAAACCAACAAACCAACAAACCAACAAACCAACAAACCAACAAACCAACAAACCAACAAACCAACAAACCAACAAGCCAACAAACGAACAAACCAACAAACCAACAAACCAACAAACCAACAAACCAACAAGCCAACAAACGAACAAACCAACAAGCCAACAAGCCAACCAACCAACAAGCCAACAAACGAAGAAACCAACAAACCAACAAACCAACAAGCCAACAAACCAACAAACCAACAAACCAACAAACGAACAAACCAACAAACGAACAAACCAACAAACCAACAAACCAACAACCCAACAAAACAACAAGCCATCAAACCCACAAACCAACAAACCAACAAACCAACAAAAGAACAAACCAACAAACCAACAAACCAACAAACCAACAATCCAACAAGCCAACAAACCAACAAACCAACAAGCCAACAAACCAACAAACCAACAAACCAACAAACCAACAAACCAACAAACCAACAAACCAACATACCAACAAACGAACAAACCAACAAACCAACAAACCAACAAACCAACAAACCAACAAACCAACAAACTAACAAGCCAACAAACCAACAAACCAACAAGCCAACAAGCCAACAAACCAATAAGCCAACAAACGAGCAAACCAACAAACAAACAAACAAACAAACCAACAAACCAACAAACCAACAAACCAACAAACAAACAAACAAACAAACCAACAAACCAACAAACCAACAAGCCAACAAACCAACAAACCAACAAGCCAACAAGCCAACAAACCAATAAGCCAACAAACGAGCAAACCAACAAACAAACAAACAAACAAACCAACAAACCAACAAACCAACAAACCAACAAACCAACAAACCAACAAACCAACAAACCAACAAACCAACAAACCAACAAACCAACAAACCAACAAACCAACAAACTAACAAACCAACAAACCAACAAACCAACAAACCAACAAACCAACAAGCCAACAAACGAACAAACCAACAAACCAACAAACCAACAAACCAACAAACCAACAAGCCAACAGACGAACAAACCAACAAGCCAACAAGCCAACCAACCAACAAGCCAACAAACGAAGAAACCAACAAACCAACAAACCAAAAAGCCAACAAACCAACAAACCAACAAACCAACAAAGGAACAAACCAACAAACGAACAAACCAACAAACCAACAAACCAACAAACCAACAAACCAACAAGCCATCAAACCCACAAACCAACAAACCAACAAACCAACAAAAGAACAAACCAACAAACCAACAAACCAACAAACCAACAATCCAACAAGCCAACAAACCAACAAACGAACAAACCAACAAACCAACAAACCAACAAACCAACAAACCAACAAGCCAACAAACGAACAAACCAACAAGCCAACAAGCCAACCAACCAACAAGCCAACAAACGAAGAAACCAACAAACCAACAAACCAACAAGCCAACAAACCAACAAACCAACAAACCAACAAACGAACAAACCAACAAACGAACAAACCAACAAACCAACAAACCAACAAACCAACAAGCCATCAAACCCACAAACCAACAAACCATAAAAACCAACAAAAGAACAAACCAACAAACCAACAAACCAACAAACCCACAAACGAACAAACCAACAAACCAACAAACCAACAAAACAACAAACCAACAAACCAACAAACCAACAAACCAACAAACCAACAAACCAACATACCAACAAACGAACAAACCAACAAACCAACAAACCAACAAACCAACAAACCAACAAACCAACAAACCAACAAACCAACAAACCAACAAGCCAACAAACCAACAAACCAACAAGCCAACAAGCCAACAAACCAATAAGCCAACAAACGAGCAAACCAACAAACAAACAAACAAACCAACAAACCAACAAACCATCAAACCAACAAACCAACAAACAAACAAACAAACAAACCAACAAACCAACAAACCAACAAGCCAACAAACCAACAAACCAACAAGCCAACAAGCCAACAAACCAATAAGCCAACAAACGAGCAAACCAACAAACAAACAAACAAACAAACCAACAAACCAACAAACCAACAAACCAACAAACCAACAAACCAACAAACCAACAAACCAACAAACCAACAAACCAACAAACCAACAAACCAACAAACCAACAAACCAACAAACCAACAAACCAACAAACCAACAAACCAACAAACCAACAAACCAACAAGCCAACAAACGAACAAACCAACAAACAAACAAACCAACAAACCAACAAACCAACAAGCCAACAAACGAACAAACCAACAAGCCAACAAGCCAACCAACCAACAAGCCAACAAACGAAGAAACCAACAAACCAACAAACCAACAAGCCATCAAACCAACAAACCAACAAACCAACAAACGAACAAACCAACAAACGAACAAAACAACAAACCAACAAACCAACAAACCAACAAGCCATCAAACCCACAAACCAACAAACCAACAAACCAACAAAAGAACAAACCAACAAACCAACAAACCAACAAACCAACAATCCAACAAGCCAACAAACCAACAAACCAACAAGCCAACAAACCAACAAACCAACAAACCAACATAATAACAAACCAACAAACCAACAAACCAGCAAACCAAAAAAGGAACAAGCCAACAAACCAACAAACCAATAAACCAACAAACCAACAAACCAACAAACCAACAAACCAACAAACCAACAAACCAACAAACCAACAAACGGACAAGCGAACAAACCAACAAACGAACAAACCAACAAACCAACGAACCAACAAACCAACAAATCAACAAGCCAACAAACCAACAAACCAACAAACCAACAAACCAACAAACCAACAAACGAACAAACCAACAAACCAACAAACCAACAAACCAACAAACCAACAAACCAACAAGACAACAAACCAACAAGCCAACAAACCAACAAACCAACAAGCCAACAAACCAAAAAACCAACAAACCAACAAACCAACAAACCAAGAAACCAACAAACCAACAAACCAACAAACGAAAAAACCAACAAACCAACAAGCCAACAAGCCTACAAACCAACAAGCCGACAAACGAACAAACCAACAAACTAACAAACCAACAAACGAACAAACGAACAAACCAACAAACCAACAAACCAACAAACAAATAAACCAACAAACCAACAAACCAACAAACCAACAAACCAACAAACCAACATACCAACAAACCAACAAGCCAACAAACCAACAAACGAACAAACCAACAAACCAACAAACCAACAAACCAACAAACCAACAAACCAACAAACCAACAAACCAACAAACCAACAAACCAACAAACGGACAAGCGAACAAACCAACAAACGAACAAACCAACAAACCAACAAACCAACAAACCAACAAGCCAACAAACCAACAAGCCAACAAACCAACAAACCAACAAACCAACAAACCAACAAACGAACAAACCAACAAACCAACAAACCAACAAACCAACAAACCAACAAACCAACAAACCAACAAACCAACAAGACAACAAACGAACAAACCAACAAGCCAACAAGCCAACCAACCAACAAGCCAACAAACGCAGAAACCAACTAACCAACAAACCAACAAGCCAACAAACCAACAAACCAACAAACCAACAAAAAAACAAACCAACAAATGAACAAACCAACAAACGAACAAACCAACAAACCAATAAACCAACAAACCAACAAGCCATCAAACCAACAAACCAAAAAACCAACAAACCAACAAAAGAACAAACCAACAAACCAACAAACCAACAAACCAACAAACCAACAAACCACCAAGCCAACAAACCAACAAACCAACAAGCCAACAAGCCAAAAGACGAACAAACCAACAAACCAACAAACCAACAAACCAACAAACCAACAAATGAACAAACCAATAAACCAACAAACCAACAAACAAATAAACAAACAAACCAACAAACCAACAAACCAACAAACCAACAATCCAACCAGCCAACAAACCAACAAACCAACAAGCCAACAAACCAACAAACCAACAAACCAACATAATAACAAACCAACAAACCAACAAACCAGCAAACCAACAAACAAACAAGCCAACAAACTAACAAACCAACAAACCAACAAACCAACAAACCAACAAACCAACAAACCAACAAACCAACAAACCAACAAACCAACAAACCAACAAACGGACAAGCGAACAAACCAACAAACGAACAAACCAACATACCAACAAACCAACAAACCAACAAGCCAACAAACCAACAAACCAACAAACCAACAAACCAACAAACCAACAAACGAACAAACCAACAAACCAACAAACCAACAAACCAACAAACCAACAAACCAACAAGACAACAAACCAACAAGCCAACAAACCAACAAACCAACAAGCCAACAAACCAAAAAACCAACAAACCAACAAACCAACAAACCAAGAAACCAACAAACCAACAAACCAACAAACAAAAAAACCAACAAACCAACAAGCCAACAAGCCAACAAACCAACAAGCCGACAAACGAACAAACCAACAAACTAACAAACCAACAAACGAACAAACGAACAAACCAACAAACCAACAAACCAACAAACAAATAAACCAACAAACCAACAAACCAACAAACCAACAAACCAACAAACCAACAAACCAACAAGCCAACAAACCAACAAACGAACAAACCAACAAACCAACAAACCAACAAACCAACAAACCAACAAACCAACAAACCAACAAACCAACAAACGGACAAGCGAACAAACCAACAAACGAACAAACCAACAAACCAACAAACCAACAAGCCAACAAACCAACAAACCAACAAACCAACAAACCAACAAACCAACAAACGAACAAACCAACAAACCAACAAACCAACAAACCAACAAACCAACAAACCAACAAACCAACAAGACAACAAACGAACAAACCAACAAGCCAACAAGCCAACCAACCAACAAGCCAACAAACGCAGAAACCAACTGACCAACAAACCAACAAGCCAACAAACCAACAAACCAACAAACCAACAAACCAACAAACCAACAAACCAACAAACCAACAAATGAACAAACCAACAAACGAACAAACCAACAAACCAACAAACCAACAAACCAACAAGCCATCAAACCAACAAACCAACAAACCAACAAACCAACAAAAGAACAAACCAACAAACCAACAAACCAACAAACCAACAAACCAACAAACCAACAAACCAACAAACCAACAAGCCAACAAACCAACAAACCAACAAGCCAACAAGCCAAAAGACGAACAAACCAACAAACCAACAAACCAACAAACCAACAAACAAACAAATGAACAAACCAATAAACCAACAAACCAACAAACAAATAAACAAACAAACCAACAAAACAACAATCCAACAAACCAACAAACCAACAAGCCAACAAACCAAGAAACGAACAAACCAACAAACCAACAAACCAACAAACCAACAAGCCAACAAACCAGCAAACCAACAAACGAACAAACCAACAAACCAACAAGCCAACAAACCAAAAAACTAACAAACCAAGAAACCAACAAACCAATAAACCAACAAACCAGCAAACCTAAAAAACAAAAAACCAATAAACCAACAAACCAACAAACCAACAAGCCAACAAACCAACAAACCAACAAACCAACAAGCCAACAAACCAACAAGCAAACAAACCAAAAAACGAACAAACCAACAAACCAACATACCAACAAACGAACAAACCAACAAACCAACAAACCAACAAACCAACAAACCAACAAACCAACAAACCAACAAACAAACAAACCAACAAGCCAACAAGCCAACAAACCAATAAGCCAACAAACGAGCAAACCAACAAACAAACAAACAAACAAACCAACAAACCAACAAACCAACAAACCAACAAACAAACAAACAAACAAACCAACAAACCAACAAACCAACAAACCAACAAGCCAACAAACAAACAAACCAACAAGCCAACAAACCAATAAGCCAACAAACGAGCAAACCAACAAACAAACAAACAAACCAACAAACCAACAAACCAACAAACCAACAAACCAACA
The DNA here is from genome assembly GCA_958298945.1 of Atherix ibis. NCBI lineage: Eukaryota > Metazoa > Arthropoda > Insecta > Diptera > Athericidae > Atherix > Atherix ibis. The sequence goes on along the minus strand of OY282608.1, from coordinate 86,972,491 downwards.
AACCAACAAACCAACAAACCAACAAACCAACAAACCAACAAACCAACAAACCAACAAACCAACAAACCAACAAACCAACAAACCAACAAACGGACAAGTGAACAAACCAACAAACGAACAAACCAACAAACTAACAAACCAACAAACCAACAAGCCAACAAACCAACAAGCCAACAAACCAACAAACCAACAAACCAACAAACCAACAAACGAACAAACCAACAAACCAACAAACCAACAAACCAACAAACCAACAAACCAACAAACCAACAAACCAACAAGACAACAAACGAACAAACCAACAAGCCAACAAGCCAACCAACCAACAAGCCAACAAACGCAGAAACCAACTAACCAACAAACCAACAAGCCAACAAACCAACAAACCAACAAACCAACAAAAAAACAAACCAACAAATGAACAAACCAACAAACGAACAAACCAACAAACCAACAAACCAACAAACCAACAAGCCATCAAACCAACAAACCAACAAACCAACAAACCAACAAAAGAACAAACCAACAAACCAACAAACCAACAAACCAACAAACCAACAAACCAACAAGCCAACAAACCAACAAACCAACAAGCCAACAAGCCAAAAGACGAACAAACCAACAAACCAACAAACCAACAAACCAACAAACCAACAAATGAACAAACCAATAAACCAACAAACCAACAAACAAATAAACAAACAAACCAACAAACCAACAAACCAACAAACCAACAATCCAACCAGCCAAAAAACCAACAAACCAACAAGCCAACAAACCAACAAACCAACAAACCAACATAATAACAAACCAACAAACCAACAAACCAGCAAACCAACAAACGAACAAGCCAACAAACCAACAAACCAACAAACCAACAAACCAACAAACCAACAAACCAACAAACCAACAAACCAACAAACCAACAAACCAACAAACCAACAAACCAACAAACGGACAAGCGAACAAACCAACAAACGAACAAACCAACATACCAACAAACCAACAAACCAACAAGCCAACAAACCAACAAACCAACAAACCAACAAACCAACAAACCAACAAACGAACAAACCAACAAACCAACAAACCAACAAACCAACAAACCAACAAACCAACAAGACAACAAACCAACAAGCCAACAAACCAACAAACCAACAAGCCAACAAACCAAAAAACCAACAAACCAACAAACCAACAAACCAAGAAACCAACAAACCAACAAACCAACAAACAAAAAAACCAACAAACCAACAAGCCAACAAGCCAACAAACCAACAAGCCGACAAACGAACAAACCAACAAACTAACAAACCAACAAACGAACAAACGAACAAACCAACAAACCAACAAACCAACAAACAAATAAACCAACAAACCAACAAACCAACAAACCAACAAACCAACAAACCAACAAACCAACAAGCCAACAAACCAACAAACGAACAAACCAACAAACCAACAAACCAACAAACCAACAAACCAACAAACCAACAAACCAACAAACCAACAAACCAACAAACGGACAAGCGAACAAACCAACAAACGAACAAACCAACAAACCAACAAACCAACAAGCCAACAAACCAACAAACCAACAAACCAACAAACCAACAAACCAACAAACGAACAAACCAACAAACCAACAAACCAACAAACCAACAAACCAACAAACCAACAAACCAACAAACCAACAAGACAACAAACGAACAAACCAACAAGCCAACAAGCCAACCAACCAACAAGCCAACAAACGCAGAAACCAACTAACCAACAAACCAACAAGCCAACAAACCAACAAACCAACAAACCAACAAACCAACAAACCAACAAACCAACAAATGAACAAACCAACAAACGAACAAACCAACAAACCAACAAACCAACAAACCAACAAGCCATCAAACCAACAAACCAACAAACCAACAAACCAACAAAAGAACAAACCAACAAACCAACAAACCAACAAACCAACAAACCAACAAACCAACAAACCAACAAACCAACAAGCCAACAAACCAACAAACCAACAAGCCAACAAGCCAAAAGACGAACAAACCAACAAACCAACAAACCAACAAACCAACAAACAAACAAATGAACAAACCAATAAACCAACAAACCAACAAACAAATAAACAAACAAACCAACAAAACAACAATCCAACAAACCAACAAACCAACAAGCCAACAAACCAAGAAACGAACAAACCAACAAACCAACAAACCAACAAACCAACAAGCCAACAAACCAGCAAACCAACAAACGAACAAACCAACAAACCAACAAGCCAACAAACCAAAAAACTAACAAACCAAGAAACCAACAAACCAATAAACCAACAAACCAGCAAACCTAAAAAACAAAAAACCAATAAACCAACAAACCAACAAACCAACAAGCCAACAAACCAACAAACCAACAAACCAACAAGCCAACAAACCAACAAGCAAACAAACCAAAAAACGAACAAACCAACAAACCAACATACCAACAAACGAACAAACCAACAAACCAACAAACCAACAAACCAACAAACCAACAAACCAACAAACCAACAAACAAACAAACCAACAAGCCAACAAACCAATAAGCCAACAAACGAGCAAACCAACAAACAAACAAACAAACAAACCAACAAACCAACAAACCAACAAACCAACAAACAAACAAACAAACAAACCAACAAACCAACAAACCAACAAGCCAACAAACCAACAAACCAACAAGCCAACAAGCCAACAAACCAATAAGCCAACAAACGAGCAAACCAACAAACAAACAAACAAACCAACAAACCAACAAACCAACAAACCAACAAACCAACAAACCAACAAACTAACAAACCAACAAACCAACAAACCAACAAACCAACAAACCAACAAACCAACAAACCAACAAACCAACAAACCAACAAACCAACAAGCCAACAAACGAACAAACCAACAAACCAACAAACCAACAAACCAACAAACCAACAAACCAACAAACCAACAAGCCAACAAACGAACAAACCAACAAGCCAACAAGCCAACCAACCAACAAGCCAACAAACGAAGAAACCAACAAACCAACAAACCAACAAGCCAACAAACCAACAAACCAACAAACCAACAAACGAACAAACCAACAAACGAACAAACCAACAAACCAACAAACCAACAAACCAACAAGCCATCAAACCCACAAACCAACAAAACAACAAACCAACAAACCAACAAACCAACAAACCAACAAGACAACAAACCAACAAGCCAACAAACCAACAAACCAACAAGCCAACAAACCAAAAAACCAACAAACCAACAAACCAACAAACCAAGAAACCAACAAACCAACAAACCAACAAACGAAAAAACCAATAAACCAACAAGCCAACAAGCCAACAAACCAACAAGCCGGCAAACGAACAAACCAACAAACTAACAAACCAACAAACGAACAAACGAACAAACCAACAAACCAACAAACCAACAAACAAATAAACCAACAAACCAACAAACCAACAAACGAACAAACCAACAAACCAACAAACCAACAAGCCAACAAACCAACAAACGAACAAACCAACAAACCAACAAACCAACAAACCAACAAACCAACAAACCAACAAACCAACAAACCAACAAACCAACAAACGGACAAGCGAACAAACCAACAAACGAACAAACCAACAAACCAACAAACCAACAAACCAACAAGCCAACAAACCAACAAACCAACAAACCAACAAACCAACAAACGAACAAACGAACAAACCAACAAACCAACAAACCAACAAACCAACAAACCAACAAACCAACAAACCCACAAACCAACAAGACAACAAACGAACAAACCAACAAGCCAACAAGCCAACCAACCAACAAGCCAACAAACGCAGAAACCAACTAACCAACAAACCAACAAGCCAACAAACCAACAAACCAACAAACCAACAAACGAACAAACCAACAAACGAACAAACCAACAAACCAACAAAGCAACAAACCAACAGCCATCAAACCAACAAACCAACAAACCAACAAAAGAACAAACCAACAAACCAACAAACCAACAAACCAACAAACCAACAAAACAACAAGCCAACAAGCCAAAAGACGAACAAACCAACAAACCAACAAATCAACAAACCAACAAATGAACAAACCAATAAACCAACAAACCAACAAACAAATAAACAAACAAACCAACAAAACAACAATCCAACAAACCAACAAACCAACAAACCAACAAGCCAACAAACCAACAAACCAACAAACCAACAAACCAACAAACGAACAAACCAACAAACCAACAAGCCAACAAACCAACAAACTAACAAACCAAGAAACCAACAAACCAATAAACCAACAAACCAACAAACCAAAAAAACAAAAAACCAATAAACCAACAAACCAACAAACCAACAAGCCAACAAACCAACAAACCAACAAACCAACAAGCCAACAAACCAACAAACCAACAAGCCAACAAACCAACAAACCAACAAGCCAACAAGCCAACAAACCAATAAGCCAACAAACGAGCAAACCAACAAACAAACAAACAAACCAACAAACCAACAAACCAACAAACCAACAAAACAACAAACCAACAAACCAACAAACCAACAAACCAACAAACCAACAAACCAACAAACCAACAAACGAACAAACCAACAAACGAACAAACCAACAAACCAACAAAGCAACAAACCAACAGCCATCAAACCAACAAACCAACAAACCAACAAAAGAACAAACCAACAAACCAACAAACCAACAAACCAACAAACCAACAAAACAACAAGCCAACAAGCCAAAAGACGGACAAACCAACAAACCAACAAATCAACAAACCAACAAATGAACAAACAAATAAACCAACAAACCAACAAACAAATAAACAAACAAACCAACAAAACAACAATCCAACAAACCAACAAACCAACAAACCAACAAGCCAACAAACCAACAAACCAACAAACCAACAAACCAACAAACGAACAAACCAACAAACCAACAAGCCAACAAACCAACAAACTAACAAACCAAGAAACCAACAAACCAATAAACCAACAAACCAACAAACCAAAAAAACAAAAAACCAATAAACCAACAAACCAACAAACCAACAAGCCAACAAACCAACAAACCAACAAACCAACAAGCCAACAAACCAACAAACCAACAAGCCAACAAACCAACAAACCAACAAGCCAACAAGCCAACAAACCAATAAGCCAACAAACGAGCAAACCAACAAACAAACAAACAAACCAACAAACCAACAAACCAACAAACCAACAAACCAACAAACCAACAAACCAACAAACCAACAAACCAACAAACCAACAAACCAACAAACCAACAAACCAACAAACCAACAAACCAACAAACCAACAAACCAACAAACCAACAAGCCAACAAACGAACAAACCAACAAACCAACAAACCAACAAACCAACAAACCAACAAACCAACAAACCAACAAGCCAACAAACGAACAAACCAACAAGCCAACAAGCCAACCAACCAACAAGCCAACAAACGAAGAAACCAACAAACCAACAAACCAACAAGCCAACAAACCAACAAACCAACAAACCAACAAACGAACAAACCAACAAACGAACAAACCAACAAACCAACAAACCAACAAACCAACAAGCCATCAAACCCACAAACCAACAAACCAACAAACCAACAAACCAACAAACCAACAAACCAACAAGACAACAAACCAACAAGCCAACAAACCAACAAACCAACAAGCCAACAAACCAAAAAACCAACAAACCAACAAACCAACAAACCAAGAAACCAACAAACCAACAAACCAACAAGCCGACAAACGAACAAACCAACAAACTAACAAACTAACAAACGAACAAATGAACAAACCAACAAACCAACAAACCAACAAACAAATAAACCAACAAACCAACAAACCAACAAACGAACAAACCAACAAACCAACAAACCAACAAGCCAACAAACCAACAAACGAACAAACCAACAAACCAACAAACCAACAAACCAACAAACCAACAAACCAACAAACCAACAAACCAACAAACCAACAAACGGACAAGCGAACAAACCAACAAACGAACAAACCAACAAACCAACAAACCAACAAACCAACAAGCCAACAAACCAACAAACCAACAAACCAACAAACCAACAAACGAACAAACCAACAAACCAACAAACCAACAAACCAACAAACCAACAAACCAACAAACCCACAAACCAACAAGACAACAAACGAACAAACCAACAAGCCAACAAGCCAACCAACCAACAAGCCAACAAACGCAGAAACCAACTAACCAACAAACCAACAAGCCAACAAACCAACAAACCAACAAACCAACAAACGAACAAACCAACAAACGAACAAACCAACAAACCAACAAAGCAACAAACCAACAGCCATCAAACCAACAAACCAACAAACCAACAAAAGAACAAACCAACAAACCAACAAACCAACAAACCAACAAACCAACAAAACAACAAGCCAACAAGCCAAAAGACGAACAAACCAACAAACCAACAAATCAACAAACCAACAAATGAACAAACCAATAAACCAACAAACCAACAAACAAATAAACAAACAAACCAACAAAACAACAATCCAACAAACCAACAAACCAACAAACCAACAAGCCAACAAACCAACAAACCAACAAACCAACAAACCAACAAACGAACAAACCAACAAACCAACAAGCCAACAAACCAACAAACTAACAAACCAAGAAACCAACAAACCAATAAACCAACAAACCAACAAACCAAAAAAACAAAAAACCAATAAACCAACAAACCAACAAACCAACAAGCCAACAAACCAACAAACCAACAAACCAACAAGCCAACAAACCAACAAGCAAACAAACCAACAAACCAACAAACCAACCAACCTACAAGCCAACAAACCAACAAACCAACAAACCAAAAAACGAACAAACCAACAAACCAACAAACCAACAAACCAACAAGCCAACAAACCAACAAACCAACAAATGAATAAACCAACAAACCCACAAACCAACATACCAACAAACGAACAAACCAACAAACCAACAAACCAACAAACCAACAAACCAACAAACCAACAAACCAACAAACAAACAAACCAGCAAGCCAACAAAATAACAAACCAACAAGCCAACAAGCCAACAAACCAATAAGCCAACATACGAGCAAACCAACAAACAAACAAACAAACAAACCAACAAACCAACAAACAAACAAACAAACAAACCAACAAACCAACAAACCAACAAGCCAACAAGCCAACAAACCAACAAACCAACAAGCCAACAAGCCAACAAACCAATAAGCCAACAAACGAGCAAACCAACAAACAAACAAACAAACCAACAAACCAACAAACCAACAAACCAACAAACCAACAAACCAACAAACCAACAAACCAACAAACCAACAAACCAACAAACCAACAAACCAACAAACTAACAAACCAACAAACCAACAAACCAACAAACCAACAAGCCAACAAACGAACAAACCAACAAACCAACAAACCAACAAACCAACAAACCAACAAGCCAACAAACGAACAAACCAACAAGCCAACAAGCCAACCAACCAACAAGCCAACAAACGAAGAAACCAACAAACCAACAAACCAACAAACCAACAAGCCAACAAACCAACAAACCAACAAACCAACAAACCAACAAACGAACAAACCAACAAACGAACAAACCAACAAACCAACAAACCAACAAACCAACAAGCCATCAAACCCACAAACCAACAAACCAACAAACCAACAAAAGAACAAACCAACAAACCAACAAACCAACAAACCAACAATCCAACAAGCCAACAAACCAACAAACCAACAAGCCAACAAACCAACAAACCAACAAACCAACATACCAACAAACCAACAAACCAACAAACCAGCAAACCAACAAACCAACAAACGAACAAACCAACAAACCAACAAACCAACAAACCAACAAACCAACAAACCAACAAACGAACAAACCAACAAACCAACATACCAACAAACCAATAAACCAACAAACCAGCAAACCAACAAACCAACAAACCAACAATCCAACAAGCCAACAAACCAAAAACCAACAAGCCAACAAACCAACAAACCAACAAACCAACATACCAACAAACCAACAAACCAACAAACCAGCAAACCAACAAACCAACAAACGAACAAACCAACAAACCAACAAGCCAACAAACCAACAAACCAACAAGCCAACAAGCCAACAAACCAATAAGCCAACAAACGAGCAAACCAACAAACAAACAAACAAACCAACAAACCAACAAACCAACAAACCAACAAACCAACAAACCAACAAACCAACAAACCAACAAACCAACAAACCAACAAACTAACAAACCAACAAACCAACAAACCAACAAACCAACAAGCCAACAAACGAACAAACCAACAAACCAACAAACCAACAAACCAACAAACCAACAAGCCAACAAACGAACAAATCAACAAGCCAACAAGCCAACCAACCAACAAGCCAACAAACGAAGAAACCAACAAACCAACAAACCAACAAGCCAACAAACCAACAAACCAACAAACCAACAAACCAACAAACGAACAAACCAACAAACGAACAAACCAACAAACCAACAAACCAACAAACCAACAAGCCATCAAACCCACAAACCAACAAACCAACAAACCAACAAAAGAACAAACCAACAAACCAACAAACCAACAAACCAACAATCCAACAAGCCAACAAACCAACAAACAAACAAGCCAACAAACCAACAAACCAACAAACCAACATACCAACAAACCAACAAACCAACAAACCAGCAAACCAACAAACCAACAAACGAACAAACCAACAAACCAACAAACCAACAAACCAACAAACCAACAAACCAACAAACGAACAAACCAACAAACCAACATACCAACAAACCAATAAGCCAACAAACCAGCAAACCAACAAACCAACAAACCAACAATCCAACAAGCCAACAAACCAAAAACCAACAAGCCAACAAACCAACAAACCAACAAACCAACATACCAACAAACCAACAAACCAACAAACCAGCAAACCAACAAACCAACAAAAGAACAAACCAACAAACCAACAAACTAACAAACCAACAAACCAACAAACCAACAAGCCATCAAACCAACAAACCAACAAACCAACAAAAGAACAAACCAACAAACCAACAAACCAACAAACCAACAAGCCAACAAACCAACAAACCAACAAGCCAACAAGCTAACAAACCAACAAGCCAAAAGACGAACAAACCAACAAACCAACAAACCAATAAACCAACAAATGAACAAACCAATAAACCAACAGACCAACAAACAAATAAACAAACAAACCAACAAAACAACAAACCAAGAAACCAACAAACCAACAAGCCAACAAACCAAGGAACGAACAAACCAACAAACCAACAAACCAACAAGTCAACAAACCAACAAACCAACAAACGAACAAACCAACAAACCAACAAACCAACAAACGAACAAACCAACAAGCCATCAAACCCACAAACCAACAAACCAACAAACCAACAAAAGAACAAACCAACAAACCAACAAACCAACAAACCAACAATCCAACAAGCCAACAAACCAACAAACCAACAAGCCAACAAACCAACAAACCAACATAATAACAAACCAACAAACCAACAAACCAGCAAACCAACAAACGAACAAGCCAACAAACCAACAAACCAACAAACCAACAAACCAACAAACCAACAAACCAACAAACCAACAAACCAACAAACGGACAAGCGAACAAACCAACAAACGAACAAACCAACAAACCAACAAACAAACAAACCAACAAGCCAACAAACCAACAAACCAACAAACCAACAAACCAACAAACCAACAAACGAACAAACCAACAAACCAACAAACGAACAAACCAACAAACCAACAAACCAACAAACCAACAAGACAACAAACCAACAAGCCAACAAACCAACAAACCAACAAGCCAACAAACCAAAAAACCAACAAACCAACAAACCAACAAACCAAGAAACCAACAAACCAACAAACCAACAAACGAAAAAACCAACAAACCAACAAGCCAACAAGCCAACAAACCAACAAACCAACAAACCAACAAACGAACAAACCAACAAACCAACAAACCAACAAACCAACAAACCAAAAAACCAACAAACCAACAAACCAACAAACCAACAAACCAAGAAACCAACAAACCAACAAACCAACAAACGAAAAAACCAACAAACCAACAAGCCAACAAGCCAACAAACCAACAAGCCGACACACGAACAAACCTACAAACTAACAAACCAACAAACGAACAAACGAACAAACCAACAAACCAACAAACAAATAAACCAACAAACCAACAAACCAACAAACCAATAAACCAACAAACCAACAAACCAACAAGCCAACAAACCAACAAACGAACAAACCAAAAAACCAACAAACCAACAAACCAACAAACCAACAAACCAACAAACCAACAAACCAACAAACGGACAAGCGAACAAACCAACAAACGAACAAACCAACAAACCAACAAACCAACAAACCAACAAGCCAACAAACCAACAAACCAACAAACTAACAAACCAACAAACCAACAAACGAACAAACCAACAAACCAACAAACCAACAAACCAACAAACCAACAAACCAACAAACCAACAAGACAACAAACGAACAAACCAACAAGCCAACAAGCCAACCAACCAACAAGCCAACAAACGCAGAAACCAACTAACCAACAAACCAACAAGCCAACAAACCAACAAACCAACAAACCAACAAACCAACAAACCAACAAACCAACAAGTGAACAAACCAACAAACGAACAAACCAACAAACCAACAAACCAACAAACCAACAAGCCATCAAACCAACAAACCAACAAACCAACAAACCAACAAAAGAACAAACCAACAAACCAACAAACCAACAAACCAACAAACCAACAAACCAACAAGCCAACAAACCAACAAACCAACAAGCCAACAAGCCAAAAGACGAACAAACGAACAAACCAACAAACCAACAAACCAACAAATGAACAAACCAATAAACCAACAAACCAACAAACAAATAAATAAACAAACCAACAAAACAACAATCCAACAAACCAACAAACCAACAAGCCAACCAACCAAGAAACGAACAAACCAACAAACCAAAAAACCAACAAACCAACAAGCCAACAAACCAACAAACCAACAAACGAACAAACCAACAAACCAACAAGCCAACAAACCAAAAAACTAACAAACCAAGAAACCAACAAACCAATAAACCAACAAACCAACAAACCTAAAAAACAAAAAACCAATACACCAACAAACCAACAAACCAACAAGCCAACAAACCAACAAACCAACAAACCAACAAACCAACAAGCCAACAAACCAACAAGCAAACAAACCAAAAAACGAACAAACCAACAAACCAACATACCAACAAACGAACAAACCAACAAACCAACAAACCAACAAACCAACAAACCAACAAACCAACAAACCAACAAACCAACAAACCAACAAACCAACAAACCAACAAACCAACAAGCCAACAAACCAACAAACCAACAAGCCAACAAGCCAACAAACCAATAAGCCAACAAACGAGTAAACCAACAAACAAACAAACAAACAAACCAACAAACCAACAAACCAACAAACCAACAAACCAACAAACAAACAAACAAACAAACCAACAAACCAACAAACCAACAAGCCAACAAACCAACAACCCAACAAGCCAACAAGCCAACAAACCAATAAGCCAACAAACGAGCAAACCAACAAACAAACAAACAAACAAACCAACAAACCAACAAACCAACAAACCAACAAACCAACAAACCAACAAACCAACAAACCAACAAACCAACAAACCAACAAACCAACAAACCAACAAACCAACAAACCAACAAACCAACAAACCAACAAACCAACAAACCAACAAGCCAACAAACGAACAAACCAACAAACCAACAAACCAACAAACCAACAAACCAACAAACCAACAAGCCAACAAACGAACAAACCAACAAGCCAACCAACCAACAAGCCAACAAACGAAGAAACCAACAAACCAACAAACCAACAAGCCAACAAACCAACAAACCAACAAACCAACAAACCAACAAACCAACAAACCAACAAGCAAACAAACCAAAAAACGAACAAACCAACAAACCAACATACCAACAAACGAACAAACCAACAAACCAACAAACCAACAAACCAACAAACCAACAAACCAACAAACCAACAAACCAACAAACCAACAAGCCAACAAACCAACAAAACAACAAGCCAACAAGCCAACAAACCAATAAGCCAACAAACGAGCAAACCAACAAACAAACAAACAAACAAACCAACAAACCAACAAACCAACAAACCAACAAACCAACAAACAAACAAACAAACAAACCAACAAACCAACAAACCAACAAGCCAACAAACCAACAAACCAACAAGCCAACAAGCGAACAAACCAATAAGCCAACAAACGAGCAAACCAACAAACAAACAAACAAACAAACCAACAAACCAACAAACCAACAAACCAACAAACCAACAAACCAACAAACCAACAAACCAACAAACCAACAAACCAACAAACCAACAAACCAACAAACCAACAAACCAACAAACCAACAAACCAACAAACCAACAAGCCAACAAACGAACAAACCAACAAACCAACAAACCAACAAACCAACAAACCAACAAACCAACAAGCCAACAAACGAACAAACCAACAAACCAACAAGCCAACCAACCAACAAGCCAACAAACGAAGAAACCAACAAACCAACAAACCAACAAGCCAACAAACCAACAAACCAACAAACCAACAAACGAACAAATCAACAAACGAACAAACCAACAAACCAACAAACCAACAAACCAACAAGCCATCAAACCCACAAACCAACAAACCAACAAACTAACAAACCAACAAACCAACAAACCAACAAGACAACAAACCAACAAGCCAACAAACCAACAAACCAACAAGCCAACAAACCAAAAAACCAACAAACCAACAAACCAACAAACCAAGAAACCAACAAACCAACAAACCAACAAACGAAAAAACCAACAAACCAACAAGCCAACAAGCCAACAAACCAACAAGCCGACAAACGAACAAACCAACAAACTAACAAACCAACAAACGAACAAACGAACAAACCAACAAACCAACAAACCAACAAACAAATAAACCAACAAACCAACAAACCAACAAACGAACAAACCAACAAACCAACAAACCAACAAGCCAACAAACCAACAAACGAACAAACCAACAAACCAACAAACCGACAAACCAACAAACCAACAAACCAACAAACCAACAAAACAACAAACGAACAAACCAACAAACCAACAAACCAACAAACCAACAAACCAACAAACCAACAAACCAACAAACCAACAAGACAACAAACGAACAAACCAACAAGCCAACAAGCCAACCAACCAACAAGCCAACAAACGCAGAAACCAACTAACCAACAAACCAACAAGCCAACAAACCAACAAACCAACAAACCAACAAACGAACAAACCAACAAACGAACAAACCAACAAACCAACAAAGCAACAAACCAACAAGCCATCAAACCAACAAACCAACAAACCAACAAAAGAACAAACCAACAAACCAACAAACCAACAAACCAACAAACCAACAAACCAACAAAACAACAAGCCAACAAGCCATAAGACGAACAAACCAACAAACCAACAAACCAACAAACCAACAAACCAACAAATGAACAAACCAATAAACCAACAAACCAACAAACAAATAAACAAACAAACCAACAAAACAACAATCCAACAAACCAACAAACCAACAAGCCAACAAACCAAGAAACGAACAAACCAACAAACCAACAAACCAACAAACCAACAAGCCAACAAACCAACAAACCAACAAACGAACAAACCAACAAACCAACAAGCCAACAAACCAACAAACTAACAAACCAAGAAACCAACAAACCAATAAACCAACAAACCAACAAACCAAAAAAACAAAAAACCAATAAACCAACAAACCAACAAACCAACAATCCAACAAACCAACAAACCAACAAACCAACAAGCGAACAAACCAACAAGCAAACAAACCAACAAACCAACAAACCAACCAACCTACAAGCCAACAAACCAACAAACCAACAAACCAAAAAACGAACAAACCAACAAACCAACAAACTAACAAACCAACAAGCCAACAAACCAACAAACCAACAAACGAATAAACCAACAAACCCACAAACGAACAAACCAACAAACCAACAAACCAACAAAACAACAAACCAACAAACCAACAAACCAACAAACAAACAAACCAACATATCAACAAACGAACAAACCAACAAACCAACAAACCAACAAACCAACAAACCAACAAACCAACAAACCAACAAACCAGAAAGCCAACAAACCAACAAACCAACAAGCCAACAAGCCAACAAACCAATAAGCCAACATACGAGCAAACCAACAAACAAACAAACAAACAAACCAACAAACCATCAAACAAACAAACAAACAAACCAACAAACCAACAAACCAACAAGCCAACAAACCAACAAACCAACAAGCCAACAAGCCAACAAACCAATAAGCCAACAAACGAGCAAACCAACAAACAAACAAACAAACCAACAAACCAACAAACCAACAAACCAACAAACCAACAAACCAACAAACCAACAAACCAACAAACCAACAAACCAACAAACCAACAATCCAACAAACCAACAAACCAACAAACCAACAAACCAACAAACCAACAAGCCAACAAATGAACAAAATAACAAACCAACAAACCAACAAACCAACAAACCAACAAGCCAACAAACGAACAAACCAACAAGGCAACAAGCCAACCAACCAACAAGCCAACAAACGAAGAAACCAACAAACCAACAAACCAACAAGCCAACAAACCAACAAACCAACAAACCAACAAACGAACAAACCAACAAACGAACAAACCAACAAACCAACAAACCAACAAGCCATCAAACCCACAAACCAACAAACCAACAAACCAACAAAAGAACAAACCAACAAACCAACAAACCAACAAACCAACAAACCAACAATCCAACAAGCCAACAAACCAACAAACCAACAAGCCAACAAACCAACAAACCAACAAACCAACATACCAACAAACCAACAAACCAACAAACCAGCAAACCAACAAACCAACAAACGAACAAACCAACAAACCAACAAACCAACAAACCAACAAACCAACAAACCAACAAGCCAACAAACGAACAAACCAACAAACCAACATACCAACAAACCAACAAACCAACAAACCAGCAAACCAACAAACCAACAAACCAACAATCCAACAAGCCAACAAACCAAAAACCAACAAGCCAACAAACCAACAAACCAACAAACCAACATACCAACAAACCAACAAACCAACAAACCAGCAAACCAACAGACCAACAAACGAACAAACCAACAAACCAACAAACCAACAAACCAACAAACCAACAAACCAACAAGCCATCAAACCAACAAACCAACAAACCAACAAACCAACAAAAGAACAAACCAACAAACCAACAAACCAACAAACCAACAAACCAACATGCCAACAAACCAACAAACCAACAAACCAACAAGCCAACAAGCTAACAAACCAACAAGCCAAAAGACGAACAAACCAACAAACCAACAAACCAATAAACCAACAAATGAACAAACCAATAAACCAACAAACCAACAAACAAATAAACAAACAAACCAATAAAACAACAAACCAACAAACCAACAAACCAACAAGCCAACAAACCAAGAAACGAACAAACCAACAAACCAACAAACCAACAAGTCAACAAACCAACAAACCAACAAACGAACAAACCAACAAACCAACAAACCAACAAGCCAACAAACCAACAAACCAACAAACCAACAAACCAACAAACCAACAAACCAACAAACCAACAAACCAACAAACCAACAAACCAACAAACCAACAAAGCAACAAACCAACAAACCAAAAAACCAACAAGCCAATAAACCAACAAACCAACAAACCATCATGCCAACCAACCAACAAGCCAACAAACGCAGAAACCAACAAAGCAACAAACCAACAAGCCAACAAACCAACAAACCAACAAATGAACAAACCATCAAACGAACAAACCAACAAACCAACAAACCAACAAACCAACAAGCCATCAAACCAACAAACCAACAAACCAACAAAAGAACAAACCAACAAACCAACAAACCAACAAACCAACAAACCAACAAACCAACAAACCAACAAACCAACAAGCCAACAAACCAACAAACCAACAAGCCAACAAGCCAAAAGACGAACAAACCAACAAACCAACAAACCAACAAACCAACAAACCAACAAACCAACAAACCAACAAACCAACAAACCAACAAAGCAACAAACCAACAAACCAACAAACCAACAAGCCAATAAACCAACAAACCAACAAACCATCATGCCAACCAACCAACAAGCCAACAAACGCAGAAACCAACAAACCAACAAACCAACAAGCCAACAAAACAACAATCCAACAAACCAACAAACCAACAAGCCAACAAACCAAGAAACGAACAAACCAACAAACCAACAAACCAACAAACCAACAAGCCAACAAACCAACAAACCAACAAACGAACAAACCAACAAACCAACAATCCAACAAACCAACAAACTAACAAACCAAGAAACCAACAAACCAACAAACCAACAAACCAAAAAAACAAAAAACCAATAAACCAACAAACCAACAAACCAACAAGCCAACAAACCAACAAACCAACAAACCAACAAGCCAACAAACCAACAAGCCAACAAACCAACAAACCAACAAACCAACCAACCGACAAGCCAACAAACCAACAAACCAACAAACCAACAAACGAACAAACCAACAAACCAACAAACCAACAAACCAACAAGCCAACAAACCAACAAACCAACAAACGAATAAACCAACAAACCCACAAACGAACAAACCAACAAACCAACAAACCAACAAAACAACAAACCAACAAACCAACAAACCAACAAACCAACAAACCAACATACCAACAAACGGACAAACCAGCAAACCAACAAACCAACAAACCAACAAACCAACAAACCAACAAGTAAACAAACCAACAAACCAACAAGCCGACAAGCCAACAAACCAATAAGCCAACAAACGAGCAAATTAACAAACAAACAAACAAACAAACCAACAAACCAACAAACCAACAAACCAACAAACCAACAAACAAACAAACAAACAAACCAACAAACCAACAAACCAACAAACCAACAAGCCAAAAAACCAACAAACCAACAAGCCAACAAGCCAACAAACCAATAAGCCAACAAACGAGCAAACCAACAAACAAACAAACAAACAAACCAACAAACCAACAAACCAACAAACCAACAAACCAACAAACCAACAAACCAACAAACCAACAAACCAACAAACCAACAAACCAACAAGACAACCAACCAACAAGCCAACAAACGAAGAAACCAACAAACCAACAAACCAACAAGCCAACAAACCAACAAACCAACAAACCAACAAACGAACAAACCAACAAACCAACAAACCAACAAACCAACAAACCAACAAACCAACAAACCAACAAAAGAACAAACCAACAAACCAACAAACCAACAAACCAACAAACCAACAAGCCAACAAACCAACAAACCAACAAGCCAACAAACCAACAAACCAACAAACCAACATACCAACAAACCAACAAACCAACAAACCAACAAACCAACAAACCAACAAACCAACAAGCCAACAAACGAAAAACCAACAAGCCAACAAGCCAACCAACCAACAAGCCAACAAACGAAGAAACCAACAAACCAACAAACCAACAAGCCAACAAACCCACAAACCAACAAACCAACAAACCAACAAACGAACAAACCAACAAATGAACAAACCAACAAACCAACAAACCAACAAACCAACAAGCCATTAAACCAACAAACCAACAAACCAACAAAAGAACAAACCAACAAACCAACAAACCAACAAACCAACAAACCAACAAACCAACAAACCAACAGGCCAACAAACCAACAAACCAACAAGCCAACAAGCCAAAAGACGAACAAACCAACAAACCAACAAACCAACAAACCAACAAATGAACAAACCAATAAACCAAGAAACATACAAACAAATAAACAAACAAACCAACAAAACAACAATCCAACAAACCAACAAACCAACAAGCCAACAAACCAAGAAACGAACAAACCAACAAACCAACAAACCAACAAACCAACAAGCCAACAAACCAACAAACCAACAAACGAACAAACCCACAAACCAACAAGCCAACAAACCAACAAACTAACAAACCAAGAAACCAACAAACCAACAAACCAACAAACCAACAAACCAAAAAAACAAAAAAACAATAAACCAACAAACCAACAAACCAACAAGCCAACAAACCAATAAACCAACAAACCAACAAGCCAACAAACCAACAAGCCAACAAACCAACAAACCAACAAACCAACCAACCTACAAGCCAACAAACCAACAAACCAACAAACCAACAAACGAACAAACCAACAAACCAACAAACCAACAAACCAACAAGCCAACAAACCAACAAACCAACAAACGAATAAACCAACAAACCCACAAACGAACAAACCAACAAACCAACAAACCAACAAAACAACAAACCAACAAACCAACAAACCAACAAACCAACAAACCAACAAACCAACATACCAACAAACGGACAAACCAGCAAACCAACAAACCAACAAACCAACAAACCAACAAACCAACAAACCAACAAACCAACAAGCCAACAAACCAACAAACCAACAAGCCAACAAGCCAACAAACCAATAAGCCAACAAACGAGCAAACCAACAAACAAACAAACAAACAAACCAACAAACCAACAAACCAACAAACCAACAAACAAACAAACAAACAAACAAACAAACCAACAAACCAACAAACCAACAAGCCAACAAACCAACAAACCAACAAGCCAACAAGCCAACAAACCAATAAGCCAACAAACGAGCAAACCAACAAACAAACAAACAAACAAACCAACAAACCAACAAACCAACAAACCAACAAACCAACAAACCAACAAACCAACAAACCAACAAACCAACAAACCAACAAACCAACAAACCAACAAACCAACAAACCAACAAACCAACAAACCAACAAGACAACCAACCAACAAGCCAACAAACGAAGAAACCAACAAACCAACAAACCAACAAGCCAACAAACCAACAAACCAACAAACCAACAAACGAACAAACCAACAAACCAACAAACCAACAAACCAACAAACCAACAAACCAACAAGCCATCAAACCAACAAACCAACAAACCAACAAGCCAACAAACGAAGAAACCAACAAACCAACAAACCAACAAACAAAAAAAAAAACAAACCATCAAAACAACAAACCAACAAACCAATAAACCAACAAGCCAACAAACCAAGAAACGAACAAACCAACAAACCAACAAACCAACAAACCAACAAGCCAACAAACCAACAAACCAACAAACGAACAAACCAACAAACCAACAAACCAATAAGCCAACAAACCAATAAACCAACAAACCAATAAACCAACAAACCAACAAACCAACAAACCAACAAACCAACAAACCAACAAACCAACAAACCAACAAACCTACAAGCCAACAAACCAACAAACCAACAAACCAACAAACCAACAAACCAACAAACCAACAAACCAACAAGCCAACAAACCAACAAACCAACAAACGAATAAACCAACAAACCCACAAACCAACAAACCAACAAGCCAACAAACCAACAAACCAACAAACCAACAAGCCAACAAGGCAACAAACCAACAAACCAACAAACCAACAAACCAACAAACCTACAAGCCAACAAACCAACAAACCAACAAACCAACAAACCAACAAACCAACAAGCCAACAAACCAACAAACCAACAAACGAATAAACCAACAAACCCACAAACGAACAAACCAACAAACCAACAAACCAACAAAACAACAAGCCAACAAACCAACAAACCAACAAACCAACATACCAACAAACGAACAAACCAACAAACCAACAAACCAACAAACCAACAAGCCAACAAACTAACAAGCCAACAAACCAACAAACCAACAAACGAACAAACCAACAAGCGAACAAACCAACAAACCAACAAACCAACAAACCAACAAACCAACAAACCAACAAACCAACAAACGAACAAACCAAGAAACGAACAAACCAACAAACCAACAAATCAACAAACGAACAAACCAACAAACAAACAAACCAACAAGCCAACCAACCAACAAACCAATAAACGAACAAACCAACAAACCAACAAACCAACAAACCAACAAACCAACAAACCAACAAACCAACAAACCAACAAACCAACAAACCAACAAACCAACAAACCAACAAACTAACAAACAAACAAACCAACAAACCAACATACCAACAAACCAACAAACCAACAAGCCAACAAACCAACAAACCAACATACCAACAAACCAACAAACCAACAAGCCAACAAACCAACAAACCAACAAGCCAACAAATAAAAAAACCAACAAACCAACAAACCAACAAACCAAGAAACCAACAAACCAACAAACCAACAAACGAAAAAACCAACAAACCAACAAGCCAACAAACCAACAAGCCGACAGACAAACAAACCAACAAACTAACAAACCAACAAACGAACAAACGAACAAACCAACAAACCAACAAACCAACAAACAAATAAACCAACAAACCAACAAACCAACAAACCAACAAACCAACACACCAACAAACCAACAAGCCAACAAACCAACAAACGAACAAACCAACAAACCAACAAACCAACAAACCAACAAGCCAACAGACCAACAAACCAACAAACCAACAAACCAACAAACGAACAAACCAACAAACCAACAAACCAACAAACCAACAAACCAACAAACCAACAAACCAACAAGCCAACAAACGAACAAACCAACAAGCCAACAAACCAACCAACCAACAAGCCAACAAACGAAGAAACCAACAAACCAACAAACCAACAAGCCAACAAACCAACAAACCAACAAACCAACAAACCAACAAACGAACAAACGAACAAACCAACAAACCAACAAACCAACAAACCAACAAACCAACAAGTCATCAAACCAACAAACCAACAAACCAACAAACCAACAAACCAACAAAAGAACAAACCAACAAACCAACAAACCAACAAACCAACAAACCAACAAACCAACAAACCAACAAGCCAACAAACCAACAAACCAACAAGCCAACAAACCAACAAGCCAAAAGACGAACAAACCAACAAACCAACAAACCAACAAACCAACAAACCAACAAATGAACAAACCAATAAACCAACAAACCAATAAACCAACAAACCAACAAACAAATAAACAAACAAACCAACAAAACAACAAACCAACAAACCAACAAACCAACAAGCCAACAAACCAAGAAACGAACAAACCAACAAACCAACAAACCAACAAACCAACAAGCCAACAAACCAACAAATCAACAAACGAACAAACCAACAAACCAACAAACCAACAAGCCAACAAACCAACAAACCAACAAACCAACAAACCAACAAACCAACAAACCAACAAACCAACAAACCAACAAACCAACAAACCAACAAACCAACAAACCAACAAGCCAACAAACCAACATACCAACAAACCAACAAGCCAACAAACCAATAAGCCAACAAAACAACAAACCAACAAACCAGCAAACCTACAAGCCCACAAACCAACAAACCAACAATCCAACAAACGAACAAACCAACAAACCAACAAACCAACAAACCAACAAGCCAACAAACCAACAAACAAACAAACGAATAAACCAACAAACCCACAAACGAATAAACCAACAAACCAGCAAACCAACAAAACAACAAGCCAACAAACCAACAAACCAACAAACCAACATACCAACAAACAAACAAACCAACAAACCAACAAACCAACAAACCAACAAACCAACAAACCAACAAACCAAAAAACCAACAAACCAACAAACCAACAAGCCAACAAGCCAACAAACCAATAAGCCAACAAACGGACAAACCAACAAACAAACAAACAAACAAACCAACAAACCAACAAACCAACACACTAGCAAACCAACAAACCAAGTAACCAAAAAACCAACAAACCAACAAACCTACAAATCAACAAACGAACAAACCAACAAACAAACAAACCAACAAAACAACAAACCATCAACCCAACAAACCAACAAGCCAACAAACCAAGAAACGAAAAAACCAACAAACCAACAAACCAACAAACCAACAAGCCAACAAACCAACAAACCAACAAACCAACAAACCAACAAACCAACAAACGAACAAACCAACAAACCAACAAATCAACAAACCAACAAAGCAACAAACCAACAAACCAACAAACCAACAAGCCAACAAACGAACAAACCAACAAACCGACAAACCAACAAAACAACAAGCCAACAAACCAACAAACCAACAAACCAAAAACCAACAAACGAACAAACATACAAACCAACAAGCCAACAAACCAACAAGCCAACCAAGCAACAAACCAACAAACCAACAAACCTACAAGCCAACAAACCAACAAACCAACAAACCAACAAACGAACAAACCAACAAACCAACAAACCAACAAACCAATAAGCCAACAAACCAACAAACCAACAAACCAACAAACCAACAAACCAACAAACCAACAAACGAACAAACCAACAAACCGACAAACCAACAAAACAACAAGCCAACAAACCAACAAACCAACAAACCAACATACCAACAAACGAACAAACCAAACCAACAAACCAACAAACCAACAAACCAACAAGCCAACAAACCAACAAACCAACAAACCCACAAGCCAACAAACCAATAAGCCAACAAACGAACAAACCAACAAACAAACAAACAAACAAACCAACAAACCACCAAACGAGCAAACCAACAAACCAAGAAACCAACAAACCAACAAACTAACAAACCAACAAACCAACAAGTCAACAAACGAACAAACCAACAAACAAACAAACCAACATGCCAACCAACCAACAAACCAACAAACGAAGAAACCAACAAACCAACAAACCAACAAACCAACAAACCAACAAACCAACAAACCAACAAACCAACAAACCAACAAACCAACAAACCAACAAACCAACAAACCAACAAACCAACAAACCAACAAACCAACAAACCAACAAACCAACAAACCAACAAACCAACAAACCAACAAACCAACAAGCCAACCAACCAATAAGCCAACAAACGAACAAACCAACAAGCCAACAAACCAATAAACCAACAAACCAAGAAACCAACAAATCAACAAGCCAACAAACCAATAAACCAACAAACCAACAAACCAACAAACCAACAAGCCAACAAGCCAACAAACCAACAAGCCAACAAACGACCAAATCAACAAACCAAGTAACCAACAAACAAACAAACGAACAAACCAACCAACAAACAAACCAACAAACCAACAAACCAACAAAACAACAAACGAACAAACCAACAAACCAACAAGCCAACAAAACTAAAAAACCAACAAACCAACAAACCAACAAGCCAACAAACCAACAAACCAACAAACCAAGTAACCAACAAACCAACAAACCAACAAACGAACAAACCAACAAACCAACAAGCCAACAAACCAAAAAACCAACAAACCAACAAACCAACAAGCCAACAAACCAACAAACCAACAAAACAAGTAACCAACAAACAAACAAACGAACAAACCAACCAACAAACAAACCAACAAACCAACAAACCAACAAAACAACAAACGAAAAAACCAACAAACCAACAAACCAACAAACCAACAAGCCAAGAAACCAACGAACCAACAAGCCAACAAACGATCAAACCAACAAGCCAACAAACCAACAAACCAAAAAACCAACAAACCAACAAACCAACAAACCAACAAACCAACAAACTAACAAACCAACAAACCAACAAACCAACAAACCAACAAACCAACAAACCAACAAACTAACAAACGAACCAAACAACAAACCAACAAACCAAAAAACCAAGAAACCAACAAACCAACAAACAAACAAACCAACAAACCAACAAACGAACAAACCAACAAACCAACAAACCAACAAACGAATAAACCAGCAAACCAACAAACCAACAAACCAAGAAACCAACAAACCAGCAAACCAACAAGCCAACAAACCAACAAACCAACAAACCAAAAAACGAACAAACCACAAACCAACAAACCAACAAACCAACAAACCAACAAACCAACAAACCAACAAACCAACAAGCCAACAAACCAACAAACCAACAAACGAACAAACCAACAAACCAACAAACCAACAAACCAACAAACCAACAAACCAACAAGCCAACAAACCGACAAACTAACAAGCCAACAAGCCAACAAAGCAACAAGCCAACAAACGAACAAACCAACAAACAAACAAACCAAAAAACCAACAAACCAACAAACCAACAAACCAACAAACAAACAAACCAACAAACCAACAAACCAAGTAACCAACAAACCAACAAACCAACAAGCCAACAAACGAACAAACCAACAAACAAACAAACCAACAAGCCAACAAACTAACAAACCAACAAACGAACAAACCAACCAACCAACAAACCAACAAACGAACAAACCAACAAACCAACAAACCAACAAACCAACAAACCAACAAACCAAGAAACAAACAAACCAAAAAACCTACAAACCAACAAGCCAACAAACCAACAAACCAACAAACCAACAAACCAACAAACCAACAAGCCAACAGACGAACAAACCAACAAACCAACAAACCAACAAACGAACAACCTAACAAACCAACAAACCAACAAACAAATAACCAAACAAACCAACAAACCAACAAACCAACAAAACAACGAAACAACAAGCCAACAAACCAAGAAACGAACAAACCAACAAACCAACAAACCGACAAACCAACAAGCCAACAAACCAACAAACCAACAAACCAACAAACCAACAAACCAACAAACCAACAAACCAACAAGCCAACAAACTAACAAACCAACAAACCAACAAACCAACAAACCAACAAACCAACAAACCAACAAACCAACAAACCAACAAACCAACAAACCAACAAACCAACAAACCAACAAACCAACAAGCCAACAAACCAACAAACCAACAAGCCAACAAGCCAACAAGCCAACAAACCAACAAGTCAACAAAACAACAAACCAACAAGCCAACAAGCCAACAAACCAATAAACCAACAAGCCAACAAGCCAACAAGCCAACAAACCAACAAACCAACAAACCAACAAGCCAACAAACCAACAAACCAACAAACCAACAAGCCAACAAGCCAACAAACCAACAAACCAACAAGCCAACAAGCCAACAAACCAATAAACCAACAAACGAACAAACCAACAAACCAACAAACCAACAAACCAACAGACCAACAACCCAACAAACCAACAAACCAACAAACCAACAAACCAACAAACTAACAAGCCAACAAACCAACAAACCAACAAAACAAGCTAACAAACCAACAAACCAACAAACCAACAAACCAACAAACCAAAAACTAACAAACCAACAAGCCAACAAACCAACAAACCAACAAACCAAAAAACCAAAAACCAACAAACCAACAAACCAACAAACTAACAAACCAACAAACCAACAAACCAACAAACAAACAAACCAACAAACCAACAAACCAACAAGCCAACAAGCCAACAAACCAACAATCCAACAAACCAACAAACCAACAAGACAACAATCCAACAAACCAAAAAGCCAACAAGCCAACAAGCCAACAAACCAACAAGCCAACAAACGAACAAACCAACCAACCAACGAAGCAACAAACCAACAGACCAACAAGCCAACAAACCAACAAACCAACAAGCCAACAAACCAAAAAACCAACAAACCAACAAACCAAGAAACCAACAAACCAACAAACCAACAAACGAAGAAACCAACAAACCAACAAACCAACAAACAAATAAACCAACAAACCAACAAACCAACAAACCAACAAACCAACAAACCAACAAACCAACAAACCAACAAGCCAACAAACCAACAACCGAACAAACCAACAAACGAACAAACCAACAAACCAACAAACCAACAAACCAACAAGCCAACAAACCAAAAAACCAACAAACCAACAAACCAACAAGCCAACAAACCAAAAACAAACAAACGAACAAACCAACAAACAAAAAAACCAAGCAGCCAACAAGCCAACAAACCAACAATTAACAAGCCAACAAACCATAAAACCAACAAACCAACAAACCAACAAACCAAGAAACCAACAAACAAACAAACGAACAAACGAACAAACCAACAAACCAACAAACCAACACACCAACAAACCAACAAACCAACAAACCAACAAACCAACAAACCAACAAACCAACAAACCAAGAAAACAACAAACAAACAAACGAACAAACGAACAAACCAACAAACCAACAAACCAACAAACCAACAAACAAACAAACGAACAAACCAACAAACCAACAAACAAATAAAACAAAAAACCAAAAACCCAAAAACCAACAAACCAAAAAACCAACAAGCTAACAAACCAACAGACGAACAAACCAACAAACCAACAAACCAACAAACCAACAAGCCAACAAACCAACAAACCAACAAACCAACAAACCAACAAACCACCAAACCAACAAACCAACAAACGAACAAACCAACAAACCAACAAACCAACAAACCAACAAACCAACAAGCCAACAAACCAACAAACCAAAAAACCAACAAACCAACAAACCAATAAACCAACAACCCAACAAGCCAACAAACCAAAAAACCAACAAGCCAACAAGCCAACAAACCAACAAGCCAACAAACGAACGAACCAACAAACAAACAAACCAACAAACGAACAAACCAACAAACCAACAAACCAACAAACCAACAAACCAACAAACCAACAAACCAACAAACCAACAAACCAACAAACCAACAAACCAACAAACCAACAAACCAACAAACCAACAAACCAACAAGCCAACAAACCATAAAACCAACAAACCAACAAACCAACAAACCAACGAACCAAAAAACCAACAAACAAACAAACGAACAAACGAACAAACCAACAAACCAACAAACCAACACACCAACAAGCCAACAAACCAAAAAACCAACAAACCAACAAACCAACAAACCAACAAACCAACAAACCAACAAGCCAACAAACCAACAAACCAACAAACCAACAAACCAACAAACCAACAAACCAACAAACCAACAAACCAACAAACCAACCAACGAACCAACCAACAAACCATCAAACCAACAAAACAACAAACCAACAAACCAATAAACCAACAAACCAACAAACCAACAAGCCAACAAACCAACAAACCAACAAACCAACAAACCAACAAACCAACAAACCAACAAACCGACAAACCAACAAACCAACAAACCAACAAACCAACAAACCAACAAACCAACAAACCAACAAACCAACAAACAAACAAACCAACAAACAAACAAACCAACAAGCCAACAAGCCAACAAACCAACAAGCAAACAAACGAACAAACCAACAAACAAACAAACCAACAAACCAACAAACCAACAAACCAACAAACCAACAAACCAACAAACCAACAAACCAACAAACCAACCAACAAACAAACCAACAAACCAACAAAACAACAAACCAATAAACCAACAAACCAACAAACCAAGAAGCCAACAAGCCAACAAACCAACAAGCCAACAAACGAACAAACCAACAAACGAACAAACCAACAAACCAACTTACCAACAAACCAACAAACCAACAAACCAACAAAACAACAAACCAACAAGCCAACAAACCAAAAAACCAACAAACCAACAAACCAACAAACCAAGAAACCAACAAACCAACAAACGAACAAACCAACAAACCAACAAACCAACAAGCCAACAAACCAACAAGCCGACAAACGAGCAAACCAACAAATCAACAAACCAACAAACGAACAAACGAACAAACCAACAAACCAACAAACCAACAAACAAATAAACCAACAAACCAACAAACCAACAAACCAACAAACCAACAAACCAACAAACCAACAAACCAACAAACCAACAAGCCAACAAACCAACAAACGAACAAACCAACAAACAAACAAACCAACAAACCAACAAACCAACAAACCAACAAACCAACAAACCAACAAACCAACAAACGAACACGCGAACAAACCAACAAACGAACAAACCAACAGACCAACAAACCAACAAACCAACAAGCCAACAAACCAACAAACCAACAAACCAACAAACCAACAAACCAACAAACGAACAAACCAACAAACCAACAAACCAACAAACCAACAAACCAACAAACCAACAAGCCTACAAACGAACAAACCAACAAGCCAAGAAGCCAACCAACCAACAAACCAACAAACGAACAAACCAACAAACCAACAAACCAACAAGCCAACAAACCAACAAACCAAGAAACCAACAATCGAACAAACCAACAATTCAACAAACCAACAAACCAACAAGCGAACAAAACAACAAACCAACAAACCAACAAACGAACAAACCAACAAACGAACAAACCAACAAACCAACAAACCAACAAAGCAACAAGCCATCAAACCAACAAACCAACAAACCAACAAACCCACAAAAGAACAAACCAACAAACCAACAAACCAACAAACCAACAAACCAACAAACCAACAAAACAACAAGCCAACAAACCAACAAACCAACAAGCCAACAAGCCAACAAACCAACAAGCCAACAGACGAACAAGCCAACAAACCAACAAACCAACAAATGAACAAACCAATAAACCAACAAACCAACAAACAAATGAACAAACAAACCAACAAAACAACAAACCAACAAACCAACAAACCAAGAAACGAACAAACCAACAAACCAACAAACCAACAAACCAACAAGCCAACAAACCAACAAACCAACAAACCAACAAACCAACATACCAACAAACGAACAAACCAACAAACCAACAAACCAACAAGCCAACAAGCCAACAAACCAACAAGCCAACAAACGAACAAACCAACAAACCAACAAACAGACAAACCAACAAACCAACAAACCAACAAACCAACAAACCAACAAACCAACAAACCAACAAACCAACAAACCAACAAAGCAACAAACCAACCTACAAACAAACCAACAAACCAACAAACCAACAAACCAACAAACCAACAAACCAACAAACCAACAAACCAACAAACCAACAAACAAACAAACCAACAAACAAACAAACAAAAAAGCCAACAAGCCAACAAACCAACAAGCCAACAAACGAACAAACCAACAAACAAACAAACCAACAAACAAACAAACCAACAAGCCAACAAGCCAACAAACCAACAAGCCAACAAACGAACAAACCAACAAACAAACAAACCAACAAACCAACAAACCAACAAACCAACAAACCAACAAACCAACAAACCAACAAACCAACAAACCAACCAACAAACAAACCAACAAACCAACAAACCAATAAACCAACAAACCAACAAACCAACAAACCAACAAACCAACAAACCAACAAACCAACAAACAAACAAACCAACAAACAAACAAACCAACAAGCCAACAAGCCAACAAACCAACAAGCCAACAAACGAACAAACCAACAAACAAACAAACCAACAAACATACAAACCAACAAACCAACAAACCAACAAACCAACAAACCAACAAACCAACAAACCAACAAACCAACAAACCAACAAACCAACCAACAAACAAACCAACAAACCAACAAACCAATAAACCAACAAAC
Organism: Atherix ibis; assembly: GCA_958298945.1. Taxonomy (NCBI): domain Eukaryota; kingdom Metazoa; phylum Arthropoda; class Insecta; order Diptera; family Athericidae; genus Atherix; species Atherix ibis. Next base: position 86,942,507 of record OY282608.1, on the reverse strand, counting down.
CAACAAACCAACAAGCCAACAAGCCAACAAACCAACAAGCCAACAAACCAACAAACGAACAAACCAACAAACCAACAATCCAACAAACCAACAAACCAACAAGCCTACAAACGAACAAACCAACAAGCCAAGAAGCCAACCAACCAACAAACCAACAAACGAACAAACCAACAAACCAACAAACCAACAAGCCAACAAACCAACAAACCAAGAAACCAACAATCGAACAAACCAACAATTCAACAAACCAACAAACCAACAAGCCAACAAAACAACAAACCAACAAACCAACAAACGAACAAACCAACAAACGAACAAACCAACAAACCAACAAACCAACAAAGCAACAAGCCATCAAACCAACAAACCAACAAACCAACAAACCCACAAAAGAACAAACCAACAAACCAACAAACCAACAAACCAACAAACCAACAAACCAACAAACCAACAAACCAACAAGCCAACAAACCAACAAACCAACAAGCCAACAAGCCAACAAACCAACAAGCCAACAGACGAACAAGCCAACAAACCAACAAACCAACAAATGAACAAACCAATAAACCAACAAACCAACAAACAAATGAACAAACAAACCAACAAAACAACAAACCAACAAACCAACAAACCAACAAACCAACAAACCAAGAAACGAACAAACCAACAAACCAACAAACCAACAAACCAACAAGCCAACAAACCAACAAACCAACAAACCAACATACCAACAAACGAACAAACCAACAAACCAACAAACCAACAAGCCAACAAGCCAACAAACCAACAAGCCAACAAACGAACAAACCAACAAACAAACAAACCAACAAACCAACAAACCAACAAACCAACAAACCAACAAACCAACAAACCAACAAACCAACAAACCAACAAAGAAACAAACCAACCTACAAACAAACCAACAAACCAACAAACCAACAAACCAACAAACCAACAAACCAACAAACCAACAAACCAACAAACCAACAAACCAACAAACCAACAAACCAACAAACCAACAAACCAACAAACAAACAAACCAACAAACAAACAAACCAACAAGCCAACAAGCCAACAAACCAACAAGCCAACAAACGAACAAACCAACAAACAAACAAACCAACAAACCAACAAACCAACAAACCAACAAACCAACAAACCAACAAACCAACAAACCAACAAATCAACCAACAAACAAACCAACAAACCAACAAACCAATAAACCAACAAACCAACAAACCAACAAACCAACAAACCAACAAACCAACAAACCAACAAACAAACAAACCAACAAACAAACAAACCAACAAGCCAACAAGCCAACAAACCAACAAGCCAACAAACGAACAAACCAACAAACAAACAAACCAACAAACCAACAAACCAACAAACCAACAAACCAACAAACCAACAAACCAACAAACCAACAAACCAACAAACCAACAAACCAACCAACAAACAAACCAACAAACCAACAAACCAATAAACCAACAAACCAACAAACCAACAAGCCAACAAGCCAACAAACCAACAAGCCAACAAACGAACAAACCAACAAACGAACAAACCAACAAGCCAACAAAACAACAAACCAACAAACCAACAAACGAACAAACCAACAAACCAACAAACGAACAAACGAACAAACCAACAAACCAACAAAGCAACAAGCCATCAAACCAACAAACCAACAAACCAACAAACCAACAAAAGAACAAACCAACAAACCAACAAACCAACAAACCAACAAACCAACAAACCAACAAGCCAACAAACCAACAAACCAACAAGCCAACAAGCCAACAAACCAACAAGCCAACAGACGAATAAACCAACAAACCAACAAACCAACAAATGAACAAACCAATAAACCAACAAACCAACAAACAAATAAACAAACAAACCAACAAAACAACAAACCAACAAACCAACAAACCAACAAGCCAACAAACCAAGAAACGAACAAACCAACAACCCAACAAACCAACAAACCAACAAGCCAACAAACCAACAAACCAACAAACCAACAAACCAACATACCAACAAACGAACAAGCCAACAAGCCAACAAACGAACAAACCAACAAACGAACAAACCAACAAACCAACTTACCAACAAACCAACAAACCAACAAGCCAACAAAACAACAAACCAACAAGCCAACAAACCAAAAAACCAACAAACCAACAAACCAACAAACCAAGAAACCAACAAACCAACAAACGAACAAACCAACAAACCAACAAACCAACAAGCCAACAAACCAACAAGCCGACAAACGAACAAACCAACAAATCAACAAACCAACAAACGAACAAACGAACAAACCAACAAACCAACAAACCAACAAACAAATAAACCAACAAACCAACAAACCAACAAACCAAAAAACCAACAAACCAACAAACCAACAAACCAACAAACCAACAAGCCAACAAACCAACAAACGAACAAACCAACAAACAAACAAACCCACAAACCAACAAACCAACAAACCAACAAACCAACAAACCAACAAACGAACAAGAGAAAAAACCAACAAACGAACAAACCAACAGACCAACAAACCAACAAACCAACAAGCCAACAAACCAACAAACCAACAAACCAACAAACCAACAAACCAACAAACCAACAAACCAACAAACGAACAAACCAACAAACCAACAAACCAACAAACCAACAAACCAACAAGCCTACAAACGAACAAACCAACAAGCCAAGAACCCAACCAACCAACAAACCAAGAAACGAACAAACCAACAAACCAACAAACCAACAAGCCAACAAACCAACAAACCAAGAAACCAACAATCGAACAAACCAACAATTCAACAAACCAACAAACCAACAAGCCAACAAAACAGCAAACCAACAAACCAACAAACGAACAAACCAACAAACGAACAAACCAACAAACCAACAAACCAACAAAGCAACAAGCCATCAAACCAACAAACCAACAAACCAACAAACCCACAAAAGAACAAACCAACAAACCAACAAACCAACAAACCAACAAACCAACAAACCAACAAACCAACAAACCAACAAGCCAACAAACCAACAAACCAACAAGCCAACAAGCCAACAAACGAACAAGCCAACAGACGAACAAACCAACAAATCAACAAACCAACAAATGAACAAACCAATAAACCAACAAACCAACAAACAAATGAACAAACAAACCAACAAAACAACAAACCAACAAACCAACAAACCAACAAACCAAGAAACGAACAAACCAACAAACCAACAAACCAACAAACCAACAAGCCAACAAACCAACAAACCAACAAACCAACAAACCAACATACCAACAAACGAACAAACCAACAAACCAACAAACCAACAAGCCAACAAGCCAACAAACCAACAAGCCCACAAACGAACAAACCAACAAACAAACAAACCAACAAACCAACAAATTAACAAACCAACAAACCAACAAACCAACAAACCAACAAACCAACAAACCAACAAAGCAACAAACCAACCAACAAACAAACCAACAAACCAACAAACCAACAAACCAACAAACCAAAAAACCAACAAACCAACAAGCCAACAAGCCAACAAACCAACAAGCCAACAAACGAACAAACCAACAAACGAACAAACCAACAAACTAACTTACCAACAAACCAACAAACCAACAAGCCAACAAACCAAAAAACCAACAAACCAACAAACCAACAAACCAAGAAACCAACAAACCAACAAACGAACAAACCAACAAACCAACAAACCAACAAGCCAACAAACCAACAAACCAACAAACCAACAAACCAACAAGCCAACAAACCAACAAACCAACAAACCAACAAACCAACATACCAACAAACGAACAAACCAACAAACCAACAAACCAACAAGCCAACAAGCCAACAAACCAACAAGCCAACAAACGAACAAACCAACAAACAAACAAACCAACAAACCAACAAACCAACAAACCAACAAACCAACAAACCAACAAACCAACAAACCAACAAAGCAACAAACCAACCAACAAACAAACCAACAAACCAACAAACGAACAAACCAACAAACCAACTTACCAACAAACCAAAAAACCAACAAGCCAACAAACCAACAAACCAAAAAACCAACAAACCAACAAACCAACAAACCAAGAAACCAACAAACCAACAAACGAACAAACCAACAAACCAACAAACCAACAAGCCAACAAACCAACAAGCCGACAAACGAACAAACCAACAAATCAACAAACCAACAAACCAACAAACGAACAAACAAACAAACCAACACAACAACAAACAAATAAACCAACAAACCAACAAACCAACAAACCAACAAACCAACAAACCAACAAAACCAACAAACCAACAAACCAACAAACCAACAAGCCAACAAACCAACAAACAAACAAACCAACAAACAAACAAACCAACAAACCAAAAAACGAACAAACCAACAAACCAACAAACGAACAAGCGAACAAACCAACAAACGAACAAACCAACAGACCAACAAACCAACAAACCAACAAGCCAACAAACCAACAAACCAACAAACCAACAAGCCAACAAACCAATAAACCAACAAACCAACAAACCAACAAACGAACAAGAGAACAAACCAACAAACGAACAAACCAACAGACCAACAAACCAACAAACCAACAAGCCAACAAACCAACAAACCAACAAACCAACAAACCAACAAACCAACAAACGAACAAACCAACAAACCAACAAACCAACAAACCAACAAACCAACAAGCCTACAAACGAACAAACCAACAAGCCAAGAAGCCAACCAACCAACAAACCAACAAACGAACAAACCAACAAACCAACAAACCAACAAGCCAACAAACCAACAAACCAAGAAACCAACAATCGAACAAACCAACAATTCAACAAACCAACAAACCAACAAGCCAACAAAACAACAAACCAACAAACCAACAAACGAACAAACCAACAAACGAACAAACCAACAAACCAACAAACCAACAAAGCAACAAGCCATCAAACCAACAAACCAACAAACCAACAAACCCACAAAAGAACAAACCAACAAACCAACAAACCAACAAACCAACAAACCAACAAACCAACAAACCAACAAACCAACAAGCCAACAAACCAACAAACCAACAAGCCAACAAGCCAACAAACCAACAAGCCAACAGACGAACAAACCAACAAACCAACAAACCAACAAATGAACAAACCAATAAACCAACAAACCAACAAACAAATGAACAAACAAACCAACAAAACAACAAACCAACAAACCAACAAACCAACAAACCAAGAAGCGAACAAACCAACAAACCAACAAACCAACAAACCAACAAGCCAACAAACCAACAAACCAACAAACCAACAAACCAACATACCAACAAACGAACAAACCAACAAACCAACAAACCAACAAGCCAACAAGCCAACAAACCAACAAGCCAACAAACGAACAAACCAACAAACAAACAAACCAACAAACCAACAAACCAACAAACCAACAAACCAACAAACCAACAAACCAACAAACCAACAAAGCAACAAACCAACCAACAAACAAACCAACAAACCAACAAACCAACAAACCAACAAACCAACAAACCAACAAACCAACAAGCCAACAAGCCAACAAACCAACAAGCCAACAAACGACCAAACCAACAAACGAACAAACCAACAAACTAACTTACCAACAAACCAATAAACCAACAAGCCAACAAACCAAAAAACCAACAAACCAACAAACCAACAAACCAAGAAACCAACAAACCAACAAACGAACAAACCAACAAACCAACAAACCAACAAGCCAACAAACCAACAAACCAACAAACCAACAAACCAACAAGCCAACAAACCAACAAACCAACAAACCAACAAACCAACATACCAACAAACGAACAAACCAACAAACCAACAAACAAACAAGCCAACAAGCCAACAAACCAACAAGCCAACAAATGAACAAACCAACAAACAAACAAACCAACAAACCAACAAACCAACAAACCAACAAACCAACAAACCAACAAACCAACAAAGCAACAAACCAACCAACAAACAAACCAACAAACCAACAAACGAACAAACCAACAAACCAACTTACCAACAAACCAAAAAACCAACAAGCCAACAAACCAAAAAACCAACAAACCAACAAACCAACAAACCAAGAAACCAACAAACCAACAAACGAACAAACCAACAAACCAACAAACCAACAAGCCAACAAACCAACAAGCCGACAAACGAACAAACCAACAAATCAACAAACCAACAAACCAACAAACGAACAAACCAACAAACCAACAAAACAACAAACAAATAAACCAACAAACCAACAAACCAACAAACCAACAAACCAACAAACCAACAAAACCAACAAACCAACAAACCAACAAACCAACAAGCCAACAAACCAACAAACAAACAAACCAACAAACAAACAAACCAACAAACCAAAAAACGAACAAAACAACAAACCAACAAACGAACAAGCGAACAAACCAACAAACGAACAAACCAACAGACCAACAAACCAACAAACCAACAAGCCAACAAACCAACAAACCAACAAACCAACAAACCAACAAACAAACAAGCCAACAAGCCAACAAACCAACAAGCCAACAGACGAACAAACCGACAAACCAACAAACCAACAAACCAACATACGAACAAACTAACAAACCCACAAACCAACAAACAAATAAACAAACAAACCAACAAACCAACACACCAACAAAACAACAAGCCAACAAACCAAGAAACGAACAAACCAACAAACCAACAAACCGACAAACCAACAAGCCAATGAACCAACAAACCAACAAACGAACAAACCAACAAACCAACAAGCCAACAAACCAACAAACCAACAAACCAACAAACCAACAAACCAACAAGCCAACAAGCCAACAAACCAACAAACCAACAAGCCAACAAGCCAATAAACCAACAAGCCAACAAACCATCAAACCAACAAACCAACAAACCAACAAAAGAACAAACCAACAAACCAACAAAACAACAAACCAACAAACCAACAAACCAACAAAAGAACAAACCAACAAACCAACAAACCAACAAACCAACAAACCAACAAACCAACAAGCCAACAAACCAACAAACCAACAAGCCAACAAGCCAACAAACCAACAAGCCAACAGACGAACAAACCAACAAACCAACAAACCAACAAATGAACAAACCAATAAACCAACAAACCAACAAACAAATGAACAAACAAACCAACAAAACAACAAACCAACAAACCAACAAACCAACAAGCCAACAAACCAAGAAACGAACAAACCAACAAACCAACAAACCAACAAACCAACAAGCCAACAAACCAACAAACCAACAAACCAACAAACCAACAAACCAACAAACCAACAAACCAACAAAAGAACAAACCAACAAACCAACAAACCAACAAAACCAACAAACCAACAAACCAACAAGCCAACAAACCAACAAACCAACAAGCCAACAAGCCAACAAACCAACAAGCCAACAGACGAACAAACCAACAAACCAACAAACCAACAAATGAACAAACCAATAAACCAACAAACCAACAAACAAATGAACAATTAAACCAACAAAACAACAAACCAACAAACCAACAAACCAACAAACCAACAAACCAAAAAACGAACAAAACAACAAACCAACAAATGAACAAGCGAACAAACAAACAAACGAACAAACCAACAGACCAACAAACCAACAAACCAACAAGCCAACAAACCAACAAACCAACAAACCAACAAACCAACAAACCAACAAACCAACAAACGAACAAACCAACAAACCAACAAACCAACAAACCAACAAACCAACAACCCAACAAGCCAACAAACGAACAAGCCAAGAAGCCAACTAACCAACAAACCAACAAACGAAGAAAACAACAAACCAACAAACCAACAAGCCAACAAACCAACAAACTAAGAAACCAACAATCGAACAAACCAACAATTCAACAAACCAACAAACCAACAAGCCAACAAAACAACAAACCAACAAACCAACAAACGAACAAACCAACAAACCAACAAACGAACAAACGAACAAACGAACAAACCAACAAACCAACAAAGCAACAAGCCATCAAACCAACAAACCAACAAACCAACAAACCAACAAAAGAACAAACCAACAAACCAACAAACCAACAAACCAACAAACCAACAAACCAACAAGCCAACAAACCAACAAACCAACAAGCCAACAAGCCAACAAACCAACAAGCCAACAGCCGAACAAACCAACAAACCAACAAACCAACAAATGAACAAACCAATAAACCAACAAACCAACAAACAAATGAACAAACAAACCAACAAAACAACAAACCAACAAACCAACAAACCAACAAGCCAACAAACCAAGAAACGAACAAACCAACAAACCAACAAACCAACAAACCAACAAGCCAACAAACCAACAAACCAACAAACCAACAAACCAACATACCAACAAACGAACAAGCCAACAAACCAACAAACCAACAAACCAACAAACCAACAAACCAACAAACCAACAAACCAACAAGCCAACAAGCCAACAAACCAATAAGCCAACAAACGAACAAACCGACAAACAAACAAACCAACAAACCAACAAACGAGCAAACCAACAAACCAAGTAACCAACAAACCCACAAACCAACAAACAAACAAACCAACAAGCCAACCAACCAACAAACCAACAAACGAACAAACCAACAAACCAACAAACCAACAAACCAACAAACCAACAAACCAACAAACCCACAAGCCAATCAACCAATAAGCCAACAAACGAACAAACCAACAAGCCAACAAACCAATAAACCAACAAACCAAGAAACCAGCAAATCAACAAGCCAACAAACCAACAAACCAACAAACCAACAAACCAACAAACCAACAAGCAAACAAGCCAACAAACCAACAAGACAACAAACGATCAAATCAACAAACCAACAAAGGGACAAACCAATAAACCAACAAGCCAACAAACCAAAAAACCAACAAACCAACAAACCAACAAGCCAACAAACCAACAAACCAACAAACCAAGTAACCAACAAACCAACAAACGAACAAACCAACAAACCAACAAGCTAACAAACCAACAAACCAAGTAACCAACAAACCAACAAACGAACAAACAAACCAACAAACAAACCAACAAACCAACAAAACAATAAACGAACACACCAACAAACCCACAAACCAACAAACGAACAAACCAGCAAACCAACAAACCAACAAACCAAGAAACCAACAAACCAACAAACCAACAAGCCAACAAACCAACAAACCAACAAACGAACAAACCAACAAACCAACAAACCAACAAACCAACAAACCAACAAACCAACAAACCAACAAACCAACAAACCAACAAACCAACAAATCAACAAACCAACAAGCCAACAAACCAACAAACCAACAAACCAACAAACCAACAAACCAACAAACCAACAAACCAACAAACCAACAAACCAACAAGCCAACAAACCGATAAACCAACAAGCCAAAAAGCCAACAAACCAACAAGCCAACAAACGAACAAACCAACAAACAAACAAACCAAAAAACCAACAAACCAACAAACCAACAAATCAACAAACCAACAAACCAACAAACCAAGAAACCAACAAACCAACAAACAAACAAGCCAACAAGCCAACAAACCAACAAGCCAACAGACGAACAAACCGACAAACCAACAAACCAACAAACCAACATACGAACAAACTAACAAACCCACAAACCAACAAACAAATAAACAAACAAACCAACAAACCGACAAACCAACAAGCCAATGAACCAACAAACCAACAAACGAACAAACCAACAAACCAACAAGCCAACAAACCAACAAACCAACAAACCAACAAGCCAACAAGCCAATAAACCAACAAGCCAACAAACCATCAAACCAACAAACCAACAAGCCAACAAACCAACAAACCAACAAACCAAGAAACAAACAATCCAACAAACCAACACCCCAACAAGCCAACAAACCAACAAACCAACAAACGAACAAACGAACAAACCAACAAACGAACAAACCAACAAACCAACAGACCAACAAACCAACAAGCCAACAAACCAACAAATCAACAAACCAACATACCAACAAACGAACAAACCAACAAACCAACAAACCAACAAATAACCAAACCAAAAAACCAACAAATATACAAACCAACAAACATACAAACCAACAAACGAACAAACCAACAAACCAACAAACCAACAAACCAACAAACCAACAAACCAAGTAACCAACAAACCAACAAACCAACAAACCAACAAGCCAACAAACGAACAAACCAACAATCAAACAAATCAACAAGCCAACAAACTAACAAACCAACAAACGAACAATCCAACCAACCAACAAACCAACAAACGAACAAACCAAAAAACCAACACACCAACAAACCAAGAAACAAACAAACCAACAAACCAACAAGCCAACAAACCAACAAACCAACAAACCAACAAACCAACAAACCAAGAAGCCAACAAGCCAACAAACCAACAAACCAACAAGCCAACAAACCAAAAAAGTAACAAACCAACAAGTCAACAAATCAACAAACCAACAAACCAACAAACCAAGAAACCAACAAACCAATAAACGACCAAACCAACAAACCAACAAACCAAGAAACCAACAAACCAACAAACAAACAAGCCAACAAGCCAACAAATCAACAAGCCAACAGACGAACAAACCAACAAACCAACAAACCAACAAACCAACAAACAAACAAACCAAGTAACCAGCAAACCAACAAACCAACAAACCAACAAACCAACAAACCAACAAGCCAACAAACGAACAAAAAAACAAACAACCAAACCAACAAGCCAACAAACTAACAAACCAACAAACGAACAATCCAACCAACCAACAAACCAACAAACGAACAAACAAACAAACCAACAAGCCAACAAACCAACAAACCAACAAACCAACAAACCAACAAACCAACAAATCAACAAACCAACAAACCAACAAACCAAGAAACCAACAAACCAACAAACAAACAAGCCAACAAGCCAACAAACCAACAAGCCAACAGACGAACAAACCGACAAACCAACAAACCAACAAACCAACATACGAACAAACTAACAAACCCACAAACCAACAAACAAATAAACAAACAAACCAACAAACCAACAAACCAACAAACCAACAAAACAACAAGCCAACAAACCAAGAAACGAACAAACTAACAAACCAACAAACCGACAAACCAACAAGCCAATGAACCAACAAACCAACAAACGAACAAACCAACAAACCAACAAGCCAACAAACCAACAAACCAACAAACCAACAAACCAACAAACCAACAAACCATCAAGCCAACAAATGAACAAACCAACAAACAAACAAACCAACAAACCAACAAACCAACAAACCAACAAACCAACAAACCAACAAACCAACAAACCAACAAAGCAACAAACCAACCAACAAACAAACCAACAAACCAACAAACGAACAAACCAACAAACCAACTTACCAACAAACCAAAAAACCAACAAGCCAACAAACCAAAAAACCAACAAACCAACAAACCAACAAACCAAGAAACCAACAAACCAACAAACGAACAAACCAACAAACCAACAAACCAACAAGCCAACAAACCAACAAGCCGACAAACGAACAAACCAACAAATCAACAAACCAACAAACCAACAAACGAACAAACCAACAAACCAACAAAACAACAAACAAATAAACCAACAAACCAACAAACCAACAAACCAACAAACCAACAAACCAACAAAACCAACAAACCAACAAACCAACAAACCAACAAGCCAACAAACCAACAAACAAACAAACCAACAAACAAACAAACCAACAAACCAAAAAACGAACAAAACAACAAACCAACAAACGAACAAGCGAACAAACCAACAAACGAACAAACCAACAGACCAACAAACCAACAAACCAACAAGCCAACAAACCAACAAACCAACAAACCAACAAACCAACAAACCAACAAACCAACAAACGAACAAACCAACAAACCAACAAACCAACAAACCAACAAACCAACAAACCAACAACCCAAAAAGCCAACAAACGAACAAGCCAAGAAGCCAACCAACCAACAAACCAACAAACGAAGAAAACAACAAACCAACAAACCAACAAGCCAACAAACCAACAAACCAAGAAACCAACAATCGAACAAACCAACAATTCAACAAACCAACAAACCAACAAGCCAACAAAACAACAAACCAACAAACCAACAAACGAACAAACCAACAAACCAACAAACGAACAAACGAACAAACGAACAAACCAACAAACCAACAAAGCAACAAGCCATCAAACCAACAAACCAACAAACCAACAAACCAACAAAAGAACAAACCAACAAACCAACAAACCAACAAACCAACAAACCAACAAACCAACAAACCAACAAGCCAACAAACCAACAAACCAACAAGCCAACAAGCCAACAAACCAACAAGCCAACAGACGAACAAACCAACAAACCAACAAACCAACAAATGAACAAGCCAACAAGCCAACAAACCAACAAGCCAACAGCCGAACAAACCAACAAACCAACAAACCAACAAATGAACAAACCAATAAACCAACAAACCAACAAACAAATGAACAAACAAACCAACAAAACAACAAACCAACAAACCAACAAACCAACAAGCCAACAAACCAAGAAACGAACAAACCAACAAACCAACAAACCAACAAACCAACAAGCCAACAAACCAACAAACCAACAAACCAACAAACCAACATACCAACAAACGAACAAGCCAACAAACCAACAAACCAACAAACCAACAAACCAACAAACCAACAAACCAACAAGCCAACAAACCAATAAGCCAACAAACGAACAAACCGACAAACAAACAAACCAACAAACCAACAAACGAGCAAACCAACAAACCAAGTAACCAACAAACCCACAAACCAACAAACAAACAAACCAACAAGCCAACCAACCAACAAACCAACAAACGAACAAACCAACAAACCAACAAACCAACAAACCAACAAACCAACAAACCAACAAACCCACAAGCCAATCAACCAATAAGCCAACAAACGAACAAACCAACAAGCCAACAAACCAATAAACCAACAAACCAAGAAACCAACAAATCAACAAGCCAACAAACCAACAAACCAACAAACCAACAAACCAACAAACCAACAAGCAAACAAGCCAACAAACCAACAAGACAACAAACGATCAAATCAACAAACCAACAAAGGGACAAACCAATAAACCAACAAGCCAACAAACCAAAAAACCAACAAACCAACAAACCAACAAGCCAACAAACCAACAAACCAACAAACCAAGTAACCAACAAACCAACAAATGAACAAACCAACAAACCAACAAGCTAACAAACCAACAAACCAAGTAACCAACAAACCAACAAACGAACAAACAAACCAACAAACAAACCAACAAACCAACAAAACAATAAACGAACACACCAACAAACCCACAAACCAACAAACGAACAAACCAGCAAACCAACAAACCAACAAACCAAGAAACCAACAAACCAACAAACCAACAAGCCAACAAACCAACAAACCAACAAACGAACAAACCAACAAACCAACAAACCAACAAACCAACAAACCAACAAACCAACAAACCAACAAACCAACAAACCAACAAACCAACAAATCAACAAACCAACAAGCCAACAAACCAACAAACCAACAAACCAACAAACCAACAAACCAACAAACCAACAAACCAACAAACCAACAAACCAACAAGCCAACAAACCGATAAACCAACAAGCCAAAAAGCCAACAAACCAACAAGCCAACAAACGAACAAACCAACAAACAAACAAACCAAAAAACCAACAAACCAACAAACCAACAAACCAACAAACCAACAAACCATCAAACCAACAAACCAACAAACCAACAAACCAACAAACCAAGTAACCAGCAAACCAACAAACCAACAAACCAACAAACCAACAAACCAACAAACCAACAAGCCAACAAACGAACAAAAAAACAAACAACCAAACCAACAAGCCAACAAACTAACAAACCAACAAACGAACAATCCAACCAACCAACAAACCAACAAACGAACAAACAAACAAACCAACAAACCAACAAACCAACAAACCAACAAACCAACAAACCAACAAACCAACAAACCAACAAATCAACAAACCAACAAACCAACAAACCAAGAAACCAACAAACCAACAAACAAACAAGCCAACAAGCCAACAAACCAACAAGCCAACAGACGAACAAACCGACAAACCAACAAACCAACAAACCAACATACGAACAAACTAACAAACCCACAAACCAACAAACAAATAAACAAACAAACCAACAAACCAACACACCAACAAAACAACAAGCCAACAAACCAAGAAACGAACAAACCAACAAACCAACAAACCGACAAACCAACAAGCCAATGAACCAACAAACCAACAAACGAACAAACCAACAAACCAACAAGCCAACAAACCAACAAAACAACAAACCAACAAACCAACAAACCAACAAACCAACAAACCAACAAACCAACAAACCAACAAACCAACAAACCAACAAACCAACAAACCAACAAGCCAACAAGCCAACAAACCAACAAACCAACAAACCAACAAGCCAACAAGCCAATAAACCAACAAGCCAACAAACCATCAAACCAACAAACCAACAAGCCAACAAACCAACAAACCAACAAACCAAGAAACAAACAATCCAACAAACCAACACCCCAACAAGCCAACAAACCAACAAACCAACAAACGAACAAACGAACAAACCAACAAACGAACAAACCAACAAACCAACAGACCAACAAACCAACAAGCCAACAAACCAACAAATCAACAAACCAACATACCAACAAACGAACAAACCAACAAACGAACAAACCACAAACCAACAAACCAACAAACCAACAAACCAACAAACCAACAAACCAACAAACCAACAAACCAACAAACCAACAAACCAACAAACCAACAAACCAACAAACCAACAAACCAACAAGCCAACAAACCATAAAACCAACAAACCAACAAACCAACAAACCAAAAAACCAACAAACAAACAAACGAACAAACGAACAAACCAACAAACCAACAAACCAACACACCAACAAGCCAACAAACCAAAAAACCAACAAACCAACAAACCAACAAACCAACAAACCAACAAACCAACAAGCCAACAAACCAACAAACCAACAAACCAACAAACCAACAAACCAACAAACCAACAAACCAACAAACCAACCAACGAACCAACCAACAAACCATCAAACCAACAAAACAACAAACCAACAAACCAATTAACCAACAAACCAACAAACCAACAAGCCAACAAACCAACAAACCAACAAACCAACAAACCAACAAACCAACAAACCAACAAACCAACAAACCAACAAACCAACAAACCAACAAACCAACAAACCAACAAACCAACAAACCAACAAACCAACAAACAAACAAACCAACAAACAAACAAACCAACAAGCCAACAAGCCAACAAACCAACAAGCAAACAAACGAACAAACCAACAAACAAACAAACCAACAAACCAACAAACCAACAAACCAACAAACCAACAAACCAACAAACCAACAAACCAACAAACCAACAAACCAACCAACAAACAAACCAACAAACCAACAAAACAACAAACCAATAAACCAACAAACCAACAAACCAACAAACCAACAAGCCAACAAGCCAACAAACCAACAAGCCAACAAACGAACAAACCAACAAACGAACAAACCAACAAACCAACTTACCAACAAACCAACAAACCAACAAACCAACAAAACAACAAACCAACAAGCCAACAAACCAAAAAACCAACAAACCAACAAACCAACAAACCAAGAAACCAACAAACCAACAAACGAACAAACCAACAAACCAACAAACCAACAAGCCAACAAACCAACAAGCCGACAAACGAGCAAACCAACAAATCAACAAACCAACAAACGAACAAACGAACAAACCAACAAACCAACAAACCAACAAACAAATAAACCAACAAACCAACAAACCAACAAACCAACAAACCAACAAACCAACAAACCAACAAACCAACAAACCAATAAACCAACAAGCCAACAAACCAACAAACGAACAAACCAACAAACAAACAAACCAACAAACCAACAAACCAACAAACCAACAAACCAACAAACCAACAAACCAACAAACGAACAAGCGAACAAACCAACAAACGAACAAACCAACAGACCAACAAACCAACAAACCAACAAGCCAACAAACCAACAAACCAACAAACCAACAAACCAACAAACCAACAAACCAACAAACCAACAAACCAACAAACCAACAAACCAACAAACCAACAAGCCTACAAACGAACAAACCAACAAGCCAAGAAGCCAACCAACCAACAAACCAACAAACGAACAAACCAACAAACCAACAAACCAACAAGCCAACAAACCAACAAACCAAGAAACCAACAATCGAACAAACCAACAATTCAACAAACCAACAAACCAACAAGCCAACAAAACAACAAACCAACAAACCAACAAACGAACAAACCAACAAACGAACAAACCAACAAACCAACAAACCAACAAAGCAACAAGCCATCAAACCAACAAACCAACAAACCAACAAACCCACAAAAGAACAAACCAACAAACCAACAAACCAACAAACCAACAAACCAACAAACCAACAAAACAACAAGCCAACAAACCAACAAACCAACAAGCCAACAAGCCAACAAACCAACAAGCCAACAGACGAACAAGCCAACAAACCAACAAACCAACAAATGAACAAACCAATAAACCAACAAACCAACAAACAAATGAACAAACAAACCAACAAAACAACAAACCAACAAACCAACAAACCAAGAAACGAACAAACCAACAAACCAACAAACCAACAAACCAACAAGCCAACAAACCAACAAACCAACAAACCAACAAACCAACATACCAACAAACGAACAAACCAACAAACCAACAAACCAACAAGCCAACAAGCCAACAAACCAACAAGCCAACAAACGAACAAACCAGCAAACCAACAAACAAACAAACCAACAAACCAACAAACCAACAAACCAACAAACCAACAAACCAACAAACCAACAAACCAACAAACCAACAAAGCAACAAACCAACCTACAAACAAACCAACAAACCAACAAACCAACAAACCAACAAACCAACAAACCAACAAACCAACAAACAAACAAACCAACAAACAAACAAACCAACAAGCCAACAAGCCAACAAACCAACAAGCCAACAAACGAACAAACCAACAAACAAACAAACCAACAAACAAACAAACCAACAAGCCAACAAGCCAACAAACCAACAAGCCAACAAACGAACAAACCAACAAACAAACAAACCAACAAACCAACAAACCAACAAACCAACAAACCAACAAACCAACAAACCAACAAACCAACAAACCAACCAACAAACAAACCAACAAACCAACAAACCAATAAACCAACAAACCAACAAACCAACAAACCAACAAACCAACAAACCAACAAACCAACAAACAAACAAACCAACAAACAAACAAACCAACAAGCCAACAAGCCAACAAACCAACAAGCCAACAAACGAACAAACCAACAAACAAACAAACCAACAAACATACAAACCAACAAACCAACAAACCAACAAACCAACAAACCAACAAACCAACAAACCAACAAACCAACAAACCAACCAACAAACAAACCAACAAACCAACAAACCAATAAACCAACAAACCAACAAACCAACAAGCCAACAAGCCAACAAACCAACAAGCCAACAAACCAACAAACGAACAAACCAACAAACCAACAATCCAACAAACCAACAAACCAACAAGCCTACAAACGAACAAACCAACAAGCCAAGAAGCCAACCAACCAACAAACCAACAAACGAACAAACCAACAAACCAACAAACCAACAAGCCAACAAACCAACAAACCAAGAAACCAACAATCGAACAAACCAACAATTCAACAAACCAACAAACCAACAAGCCAACAAAACAACAAACCAACAAACCAACAAACGAACAAACCAACAAACGAACAAACCAACAAACCAACAAACCAACAAAGCAACAAGCCATCAAACCAACAAACCAACAAACCAACAAACCCACAAAAGAACAAACCAACAAACCAACAAACCAACAAACCAACAAACCAACAAACCAACAAACCAACAAGCCAACAAACCAACAAACCAACAAGCCAACAAGCCAACAAACCAACAAGCCAACAGACGAACAAGCCAACAAACCAACAAACCAACAAATGAACAAACCAATTAACCAACAAACCAACAAACAAATGAACAAATAAACCAACAAAACAACAAACCAACAAACCAACAAACCAACAAACCAAGAAACGAACAAACCAACAAACCAACAAACCAACAAACCAACAAGCCAACAAACCAACAAACCAACAAACCAACAAACCAACATACCAACAAACGAACAAACCAACAAACCAACAAACCAACAAGCCAACAAGCCAACAAACCAACAAGCCAACAAACGAACAAACCAACAAACCAACAAACCAACAAACCAACAAACCAACAAACCAACAAACCAACAAACCAACAAAGAAACAAACCAACCTACAAACAAACCAACAAACCAACAAACCAACAAACCAACAAACCAACAAACCAACAAACCAACAAACCAACAAACCAACAAACCAACAAACAAACAAACCAACAAACAAACAAACCAACAAGCCAACAAGCCAACAAACCAACAAGCCAACAAACGAACAAACCAACAAACAAACAAACCAACAAACCAACAAACCAACAAACCAACAAACCAACAAACCAACAAACCAACAAACCAACAAACCAATAAATCAACCAACAAACAAACCAACAAACCAACAAACCAATAAACCAACAAACCAACAAACCAACAAACCAACAAACCAACAAACCAACAAACCAACAAACCAACAAACCAACAAACAAACAAACCAACAAACAAACAAACCAACAAGCCAACAAGCCAACAAACCAACAAGCCAACAAACGAACAAACCAACAAACAAACAAACCAACAAACCAACAAACCAACAAACCAACAAACCAACAAACCAACAAACCAACAAACCAACAAACCAACAAACCAACCAACAAACAAACCAACAAACCAACAAACCAATAAACCAACAAACCAACAAACCAACAAGCCAACAAGCCAACAAACCAACAAGCCAACAAACGAACAAACCAACAAACGAACAAACCAACAAGCCAACAAAACAACAAACCAACAAACCAACAAACGAACAAACCAACAAACCAACAAACGAACAAACGAACAAACCAACAAACCAACAAAGCAACAAGCCATCAAACCAACAAACCAACAAACCAACAAACCAACAAAAGAACAAACCAACAAACCAACAAACCAACAAACCAACAAACCAACAAACCAACAAGCCAACAAACCAACAAACCAACAATCCAACAAGCCAACAAACCAACAAGCCAACTGACGAACAAACCAACAAACCAACAAACCAACAAATGAACAAACCAATAAACCAACAAACCAACAAACAAATAAACAAACAAACCAACAAAACAACAAACCAACAAACCAACAAACCAAAAAGCCAACAAACCAAGAAACGAACAAACCAACAAACCAACAAACCAACAAACCAACAAGCCAACAAACCAACAAACCAACAAACCAACAAACCAACATACCAACAAACGAACAAGCCAACAAGCCAACAAACGAACAAACCAACAAACGAACAAACCAACAAACCAACTTACCAACAAACCAACAAACCAACAAGCCAACAAAACAACAAACCAACAAGCCAACAAACCAAAAAACCAACAAACCAACAAACCAACAAACCAAGAAACCAACAAACCAACAAACGAACAAACCAACAAACCAACAAACCAACAAGCCAACAAACCAACAAGCCGACAAACGAACAAACCAACAAATCAACAAACCAACAAACGAACAAACGAACAAACCAACAAACCAACAAACCAACAAACAAATAAACCAACAAACCAACAAACCAACAAACCAAAAAACCAACAAACCAACAAACCAACAAACCAACAAACCAACAAGCCAACAAACCAACAAACGAACAAACCAACAAACAAACAAACCCACAAACCAACAAACCAACAAACCAACAAACCAACAAACGAACAAGAGAAAAAACCAACAAACGAACAAACCAACAGACCAACAAACCAACAAACCAACAAACCAACAAGCCAACAAACCAACAAACCAACAAACCAACAAACCAACAAACCAACAAACCAACAAACCAACAAACCAACAAACCAACAAACCAACAAACCAACAAACCAACAAACCAACAAGCCTACAAACGAACAAACCAACAAGCCAAGAACCCAACCAACCAACAAACCAAGAAACGAACAAACCAACAAACCAACAAACCAACAAGCCAACAAACCAACAAACCAAGAAACCAACAATCGAACAAACCAACAATTCAACAAACCAACAAACCAACAAGCCAACAAAACAGCAAACCAACAAACCAACAAACGAACAAACCAACAAACGAACAAACCAACAAACCAACAAACCAACAAAGCAACAAGCCATCAAACCAACAAACCAACAAACCAACAAACCCACAAAAGAACAAACCAACAAACCAACAAACCAACAAACCAACAAACCAACAAACCAACAAACCAACAAACCAACAAGCCAACAAACCAACAAACCAACAAGCCAACAAGCCAACAAACGAACAAGCCAACAGACGAACAAACCAACAAATCAACAAACCAACAAATGAACAAACTAATAAACCAACAAACCAACAAACAAATGAACAAACAAACCAACAAAACAACAAACCAACAAACCAACAAACCAACAAACCAAGAAACGAACAAACCAACAAACCAACAAACCAACAAACCAACAAGCCAACAAACCAACAAACCAACAAACCAACAAACCAACATACCAACAAACGAACAAACCAACAAACCAACAAACCAACAAGCCAACAAGCCAACAAACCAACAAGCCAACAAACGAACAAACCAACAAACAAACAAACCAACAAACCAACAAACCAACAAACCAACAAACCAACAAACCAACAAACCAACAAACCAACAAACCAACAAAGCAACAAACCAACCAACAAACAAACCAACAAACCAACAAACCAACAAACCAACAAACCAACAAACCAACAAACCAACAAGCCAACAAGCCAACAAACCAACAAGCCAACAAACGAACAAACCAACAAACGAACAAACCAACAAACTACCTTACCAACAAACCAACAAACCAACAAGCCAACAAACCAAAAAACCAACAAACCAACAAACCAACAAACCAAGAAACCAACAAACCAACAAACGAACAAACCAACAAACCAACAAACCAACAAGCCAACAAACCAACAAACCAACAAACCAACAAACCAACAAGCCAACAAACCAACAAACCAACAAACCAACAAACCAACATACCAACAAACGAACAAACCAACAAACCAACAAACCAACAAGCCAACAAGCCAACAAACCAACAAGCCAACAAACGAACAAACCAACAAACAAACAAACCAACAAACCAACAAACCAACAAACCAACAAACCAACAAACCAACAAACCAACAAACCAACAAAGCAACAAACCAACCAACAAACAAACCAACAAACCAACAAACGAACAAACCAACAAACCAACTTACCAACAAACCAAAAAACCAACAAGCCAACAAACCAAAAAACCAACAAACCAACAAACCAACAAACCAAGAAACCAACAAACCAACAAACGAACAAACCAACAAACCAACAAACCAACAAGCCAACAAACCAACAAGCCGACAAACGAACAAACCAACAAATCAACAAACCAACAAACCAACAAACGAACAAACCAACAAACCAACAAAACAACAAACAAATAAACCAACAAACCAACAAACCAACAAACCAACAAACCAACAAACCAACAAAACCAACAAACCAACAAACCAACAAACCAACAAGCCAACAAACCAACAAACAAACAAACCAACAAACAAACAAACCAACAAACCAAAAAACGAACAAACCAACAAACCAACAAACGAACAAGCGAACAAACCAACAAACGAACAAACCAACAGACCAACAAACCAACAAACCAACAAGCCAACAAACCAACAAACCAACAAACCAACAAGCCAACAAACCAACAAACCAACAAACCAACAAACCAACAAACGAACAAGAGAACAAACCAACAAACGAACAAACCAACAGACCAACAAACCAACAAACCAACAAGCCAACAAACCAACAAACCAACAAACCAACAAACCAACAAACCAACAAACGAACAAACCAACAAACCAACAAACCAACAAACCAACAAACCAACAAGCCTACAAACGAACAAACCAACAAGCCAAGAAGCCAACCAACCAACAAACCAACAAACGAACAAACCAACAAACCAACAAACCAACAAGCCAACAAACCAACAAACCAAGAAACCAACAATCGAACAAACCAACAATTCAACAAACCAACAAACCAACAAGCCAACAAAACAACAAACCAACAAACCAACAAACGAACAAACCAACAAACGAACAAACCAACAAACCAACAAACCAACAAAGCAACAAGCCATCAAACCAACAAACCAACAAACCAACAAACCCACAAAAGAACAAACCAACAAACCAACAAACCAACAAACCAACAAACCAACATACCAACAAACGAACAAACCAACAAACCAACAAACCAACAAGCCAACAAGCCAACAAACCAACAAGCCAACAAACGAACAAACCAACAAACAAACAAACCAACAAACCAACAAACCAACAAACCAACAAACCAACAAACCAACAAACCAACAAACCAACAAACCAACAAAGCAACAAACCAACCAACAAACAAACCATCAAACCAACAAACCAACAAACCAACAAACCAACAAACCAACAAACCAACAAGCCAACAAGCCAACAAACCAACAAGCCAACAAACGAACAAACCAACAAACGAACAAACCAACAAACTAACTTACCAACAAACCAACAAACCAACAAGCCAACAAACCAAAAAACCAACAAACCAACAAACCAAGAAACCAAGAAACCAACAAACCAACAAACGAACAAACCAACAAACCAACAAACCAACAAGCCAACAAACCAACAAACCAACAAACCAACAAACCAACAAGCCAACAAACCAACAAACCAACAAACCAACAAACCAACATACCAACAAACGAACAAACCAACAAACCAACAAACCAACAAGCCAACAAGCCAACAAACCAACAAGCCAACAAATGAACAAACCAACAAACAAACAAACCAACAAACCAACAAACCAACAAACCAACAAACCAACAAACCAACAAACCAACAAAGCAACAAACCAACCAACAAACAAACCAACAAACCAACAAACGAACAAACCAACAAACCAACTTACCAACAAACCAAAAAACCAACAAGCCAACAAACCAAAAAACCAACAAACCAACAAACCAACAAACCAAGAAACCAACAAACCAACAAACGAACAAACCAACAAACCAACAAACCAACAAGCCAACAAACCAACAAGCCGACAAACGAACAAACCAACAAATCAACAAACCAACAAACCAACAAACGAACAAACCAACAAACCAACAAAACAACAAACAAATAAACCAACAAACCAACAAACCAACAAACCAACAAACCAACAAACCAACAAAACCAACAAACCAACAAACCAACAAACCAACAAGCCAACAAACCAACAAACAAACAAACCAACAAACAAACAAACCAACAAACCAAAAAACGAACAAAACAACAAACCAACAAACGAACAAGCGAACAAACCAACAAACGAACAAACCAACAGACCAACAAACCAACAAACCAACAAGCCAACAAACCAACAAACCAACAAACCAACAAACCAACAAACAAACAAGCCAACAAGCCAACAAACCAACAAGCCAACAGACGAACAAACCGACAAACCAACAAACCAACAAACCAACATACGAACAAACTAACAAACCCACAAACCAACAAACAAATAAACAAACAAACCAACAAACCAACACACCAACAAAACAACAAGCCAACAAACCAAGAAACGAATAAACCAACAAACCAACAAACCGACAAACCAACAAGCCAATGAACCAACAAACCAACAAACGAACAAACCAACAAACCAACAAGCCAACAAACCAACAAACCAACAAACCAACAAACCAACAAACCAACAAGCCAACAAGCCAACAAACCAACAAACCAACAAGCCAACAAGCCAATAAACCAACAAGCCAACAAACCATCAAACCAACAAACCAACAAACCAACAAAAGAACAAACCAACAAACCAACAAACCAACAAACCAACAAACCAACAAACCAACAAACCAACAAAAGAACAAACCAACAAACCAACAAACCAACAAACCAACAAACCAACAAACCAACAAGCCAACAAACCAACAAACCAACAAGCCAACAAGCCAACAAGCCAACAAACCAACAAGCCAACAGACGAACAAACCAACAAACCAACAAACCAACAAATGAACAAACCAATAAACCAACAAACCAACAAACAAATGAACAAACAAACCAACAAAACAACAAACCAACAAACCAACAAACCAACAAGCCAACAAACCAAGAAACGAACAAACCAACAAACCAACAAACCAACAAACCAACAAGCCAACAAACCAACAAACCAACAAACCAACAAACCAACAAACCAACAAACAAACAAACCAACAAAAGAACAAACCAACAAACCAACAAACCAACAAACCAACAAACCAACAAACCAACAAGCCAACAAACCAACAAACCAACAAGCCAACAAGCCAACAAACCAACAAGCCAACAGACGAACAAACCAACAAACCAACAAACCAACAAATGAACAAACCAATAAACCAACAAACCAACAAACAAATGAACAAACAAACCAACAAAACAACAAACCAACAAACCAACAAACCAACAAACCAACAAACCAAAAAACGAACAAAACAACAAACCAACAAACGAACAAGCGAACAAACCAACAAACGAACAAACCAACAGACCAACAAACCAACAAACCAACAAGCCAACAAACCAACAAACCAACAAACCAACAAACCAACAAACCAACAAACCAACAAACGAACAAACCAACAAACCAACAAACAAACAAACCAACAAACCAACAACCCAACAAGCCAACAAACGAACAAGCCAAGAAGCCAACCAACCAACAAACCAACAAACGAAGAAAACAACAAACCAACAAACCAACAAGCCAACAAACCAACAAACTAAGAAACCAACAATCGAACAAACCAACAATTCAACAAACCAACAAACCAACAAGCCAACAAAACAACAACCCAACAAGCCAACAAACGAACAAACCAACAAACCAACAAACGAACAAACGAACAAACGAACAAACCAACAAACCAACAAACCAACAAACCAACAAACCAACAAACCAACAAACCAACAAACCAACAAGCCAACAAACCAACAAGCCAACAAGCCAACAAACCAACAAGCCAACAGCCGAACAAACCAACAAACCAACAAACCAACAAATGAACAAACCAATAAACCAACAAACCAACAAACAAATGAACAAACAAACCAACAAAACAACAAACCAACAAACCAACAAACCAACAAGCCAACAAACCAAGAAACGAACAAACCAACAAACCAACAAACCAACAAACCAACAAACCAACAAGCCAACAAACCAACAAACCAACAAACCAACAAACCAACATACCAACAAACGAACAAGCCAACAAACCAACAAACCAACAAACCAACAAACCAACAAACCAACAAACCAACAAGCCAACAAGCCAACAAACCAATAAGCCAACAAACGAACAAACCGACAAACAAACAAACCAACAAACCAACAAACGAGCAAACCAACAAACCAAGTAACCAACAAACCCACAAACCAACAAACAAACAAACCAACAAGCCAACCAACCAACAAACCAACAAACGAACAAACCAACAAGCCAACAAACCAATAAACCAACAAACCAAGAAACCAACAAATCAACAAGCCAACAAACCAACAAACCAACAAACCAACAAACCAACAAACCAACAAACCAACAAGCAAACAAGCCAACAAACCAAGAAACGAACAAACCAACAAACCAACAAACCAACAAACCAACAAGCCAACAAACCAACAAACCAACAAACCAACAAACCAACAAACCAACAAACAAACAAACCAACAAAAGAACAAACCAACAAACCAACAAACCAACAAACCAACAAACCAACAAACCAACAAACCAACAAGCCAACAAACCAACAAACCAACAAGCCAACAAGCCAACAAACCAACAAGCCAACAGACGAACAAACCAACAAACCAACAAACCAACAAATGAACAAACCAATAAACCAACAAACCAACAAACAAATGAACAAACAAACCAACAAAACAACAAACCAACAAACCAACAAACCAACAAACCAACAAACCAAAAAACGAACAAAACAACAAACCAACAAACGAACAAGCGAACAAACCAACAAACGAACAAACCAACAGACCAACAAACCAACAAACCAACAAGCCAACAAACCAACAAACCAACAAACCAACAAACCAACAAACCAACAAACCAACAAACGAACAAACCAACAAACCAACAAACCAACAAACCAACAAACCAACAACCCAACAAGCCAACAAACGAACAAGCCAAGAAGCCAACCAACCAACAAACCAACAAACGAAGAAAACAACAAACCAACAAACCAACAAGCCAACAAACCAACAAACTAAGAAACCAACAATCGAACAAACCAACCATTCAACAAACCAACAAACCAACAAGCCAACAAAACAACAACCCAACAAGCCAACAAACGAACAAACCAACAAACCAACAAACGAACAAACGAACAAACGAACAAACCAACAAACCAACAAAGCAACAAGCCATCAAACCAACAAACCAACAAACCAACAAACCAACAAAAGAACAAACCAACAAACCAACAAACCAACAAACCAACAAACCAACAAACCAACAAACCAACAAACCAACAAGCCAACAAACCAACAAACCAACAAGCCAACAAGCCAACAAACCAACAAGCCAACAGCCGAACAAACCAACAAACCAACAAACCAACAAATGAACAAACCAATAAACCAACAAACCAACAAACAAATGAACAAACAAACCAACAAAACAACAAACCAACAAACCAACAAACCAACAAGCCAACAAACCAAGAAACGAACAAACCAACAAACCAACAAACCAACAAACCAACAAACCAACAAGCCAACAAACCAACAAACCAACAAACCAACAAACCAACATACCAACAAACGAACAAGCCAACAAACCAACAAACCAACAAACCAACAAACCAACAAACCAACAAACCAACAAGCCAACAAGCCAACAAACCAATAAGCCAACAAACGAACAAACCGACAAACAAACAAACCAACAAACCAACAAACGAGCAAACCAACAAACCAAGTAACCAACAAACCCACAAACCAAAAAACAAACAAACCAACAAGCCAACCAACCAACAAACCAACAAACGAACAAACCAACAAGCCAACAAACCAATAAACCAACAAACCAAGAAACCAACAAATCAACAAGCCAACAAACCAACAAACCAACAAACCAACAAACCAACAAACCAACAAGCAAACAAGCCAACAAACCAACAAGACAACAAACGATCAAATCAACAAACCAACAAAGGGACAAACCAATAAACCAACAAGCCAACAAACCAAAAAACCAACAAACCAACAAACCAACAAGCCAACAAACCAACAAACCAACAAACCAAGTAACCAACAAACCAACAAACGAACAAACCAACAAACCAACAAGCTAACAAACCAACAAACCAAGTAACCAACAAACCAACAAACGAACAAACAAACCAACAAACAAACCAACAAACCAACAAAACAATAAACGAACACACCAACAAACCCACAAACCAACAAACGAACAAACCAGCAAACCAACATACCAACAAACCAAGAAACCAACAAACCAACAAACCAACAAGCCAACAAACCAACAAACCAACAAACGAACAAACCAACAAACCAACAAACCAACAAACCAACAAACCAACAAACCAACAAACCAACAAACCAACAAACCAACAAACCAACAAACCAACAAATCAACAAACCAACAAGCCAACAAACCAACAAACCAACAAACCAACAAACCAACAAACCAACAAACCAACAAACCAACAAACCAACAAACCAACAAACCAACAAACCAACAAGCCAACAAACCGATAAACCAACAAGCCAAAAAGCCAACAAACCAACAAGCCAACAAACGAACAAACCAACAAACAAACAAACCAAAAAACCAACAAACCAACAAACCAACAAACGAACAAACCATCAAACCAACAAACCAACAAACCAACAAACCAACAAACCAAGTAACCAGCAAACCAACAAACCAACAAACCAACAAACCAACAAACCAACAAACCAACAAGCCAACAAACGAACAAAAAAACAAACAACCAAACCAACAAGCCAACAAACTAACAAACCAACAAACGAACAATCCAACCAACCAACAAACCAACAAACGAACAAACAAACAAACCAACAAGCCAACAAACCAACAAACCAACAAACCAACAAACCAACAAACCAACAAATCAACAAACCAACAAACCAACAAACCAAGAAACCAACAAACCAACAAACAAACAAGCCAACAAGCCAACAAACCAACAAGCCAACAGACGAACAAACCGACAAACCAACAAACCAACAAACCAACATACGAACAAACTAACAAACCCACAAACCAACAAACAAATAAACAAACAAACCAACAAACCAACACACCAACAAAACAAAAAGCCAACAAACCAAGAAACGAACAAACCAACAAACCAACAAACCGACAAACCAACAAGCCAATGAACCAACAAACCAACAAACGAACAAACCAACAAACCAACAACCCAACAAACCAACAAACCAACAAACCAACAAACCAACAAACCAACAAACCAACAAACCAACAAACCAACAAACCAACAAACCAACAAACCAACAAACCAACAAACCAACAAACCAACAAGCCAACAAGCCAACAAACCAACAAACCAACAAGCCAACAAGCCAATAAACCAACAAGCCAACAAACCATCAAACCAACAAACCAACAAGCCAACAAACCAACAAACCAACAAACCAAGAAACAAACAATCCAACAAACCAACACCCCAACAAGCCAACAAACCAACAAACCAACAAACGAACAAACGAACAAACCAACAAACGAACAAACCAACAAACCAACAGACCAACAAACCAACAAGCCAACAAACCAACAAATCAACAAACCAACATACCAACAAACGAACACACCAACAAACCAACAAACCAACAAACCAACAAATAACCAAACCAAAAAACCAACAAATATACAAACCAACAAACATACAAACCAACAAACGAACAAACCAACAAACCAACAAACCAACAAACCAACAAACCAAGTAACCAACAAACCAACAAACCAACAAACCAACAAGCCAACAAACGAACAAACCAACAATCAAACAAATCAACAAGCCAACAAATTAACAAACCAACAAACGAACAATCCAACCAACCAACAAACCAACAAACGAACAAACCAACAAACCAACACACCAACAAAACAACAAACCAAGAAACAAACAAACCAACAAACCAACAAGCCAACAAACCAACAAACCAACAAACCAACAAACCAACAAACCAAGAAGCCAACAAGCCAAACCAACAAACCAACAGACCAACAAACCAACAAACCAACAAGCCAACAAACCAACAAACCAACAAACCAACAAACCAACAAACCAACAAACCAACAAACGAACAAACCAACAAACCAACAAACCAACAAACCAACAAACCAACAAACCAACAACCCAACAAGCCAACAAACGAACAAGCCAAGAAGCCAACCAACCAACAAACCAACAAACGAAGAAACCAACAAACCAACAATCAAACAAATCAACAAGCCAACAAATTAACAAACCAACAAACGAACAATCCAACCAACCAACAAACCAACAAACGAACAAACCAACAAACCAACACACCAACAAAACAACAAACCAAGAAACAAACAAACCAACAAACCAACAAGCCA
The DNA here is from genome assembly GCA_958298945.1 of Atherix ibis. NCBI lineage: Eukaryota > Metazoa > Arthropoda > Insecta > Diptera > Athericidae > Atherix > Atherix ibis. Next base: position 86,912,127 of record OY282608.1, on the reverse strand, counting down.
ACAAACCAACAAACCAACAAACCAACAAACCAACAAACCAAGAAGCCAACAAGCCAACAAACCAACAAACCAACAAGCCAACAAACCAAAAAAGTAACAAACCAACAAGTCAACAAATCAACAAACCAACAAACCAACAAACCAAGAAACCAACAAACCAATAAACGACCAAACCAACAAACCAACAAACCAAGAAACCAACAAACCAACAAACAAACAAGCCAACAAGCCAACAAATCAACAAGCCAACAGACGAACAAACCAACAAACCAACAAACCAACAAACAAACAAACCAAGTAACCAGCAAACCAACAAACCAACAAACCAACAAACCAACAAACCAACAAGCCAACAAACGAACAAAAAAACAAACAACCAAACCAACAAGCCAACAAACTAACAAACCAACAAACGAACAATCCAACCAACCAACAAACCAACAAACGAACAAACAAACAAACCAACAAGCCAACAAACCAACAAACCAACAAACCAACAAACCAACAAACCAACAAATCAACAAACCAACAAACCAACAAACCAAGAAACCAACAAACCAACAAAAAAACAGGCCAACAAGCCAACAAACCAACAAGCCAACAGACGAACAAACCGACAAACCAACAAACCAACAAACCAACATACGAACAAACTAACAAACCCACAAACCAACAAACAAATAAACAAACAAACCAACAAACCAACAAACCAACAAACCAACAAAACAACAAGCCAACAAACCAAGAAACGAACAAACCAACAAACCAACAAACCGACAAACCAACAAGCCAATGAACCAACAAACCAACAAACGAACAAACCAACAAACCAACAAGCCAACAAACCAACAAACCAACAAACCAACAAACCAACAAACCAACAAACCAACAAACCATCAAGCCAACAAATGAACAAACCAACAAACAAACAAACCAACAAACCAACAAACCAACAAACCAACAAACCAACAAACCAACAAACCAACAAAGCAACAAACCAACCAACAAACAAACCAACAAACCAACAAACGAACAAACCAACAAACCAACTTACCAACAAACCAAAAAACCAACAAGCCAACAAACCAAAAAACCAACAAACCAACAAACCAACAAACCAAGAAACCAACAAACCAACAAACGAACAAACCAACAAACCAACAAACCAACAAGCCAACAAACCAACAAGCCGACAAACGAACAAACCAACAAATCAACAAACCAACAAACCAACAAACGAACAAACCAACAAACCAACAAAACAACAAACAAATAAACCAACAAACCAACAAACCAACAAACCAACAAACCAACAAACCAACAAACCAACAAAACCAACAAACCAACAAACCAACAAACCAACAAGCCAACAAATTAACAAACAAACAAACCAACAAACAAACAAACCAACAAACCAAAAAACGAACAAAACAACAAACCAACAAACGAACAAGCGAACAAACCAACAAACGAACAAACCAACATCCCAACAAACCAACAAGCCAACAAACCAACAAACCAACAAACCAACAAACCAACAAACCAACAAACCAACAAACGAACAAACCAACAAACCAACAAACCAACAAACCAACAAACCAACAAACCAACAACCCAACAAGCCAACAAACGAACAAGCCAAGAAGCCAACCAACCAACAAACCAACAAACGAAGAAACCAACAAACCAACAAACGAACAAGCGAACAAACCAACAAACGAACAAACCAACAAACCAACAAACCAACAAACCAACAAACCAACAAACCAACAACCCAACAAGCCAAGAAACGAACAAGCCAAGAAGCCAACCAACCAACAAACCAACAAACGAACAAACCAACAAACCAACAAACGAACAAACGAACAAACGAACAAACCAACAAACCAACAAAGCAACAAGCCATCAAACCAACAAACCAACAAACCAACAAACCAACAAAAGAACAAACCAACAAACCAACAAACCAACAAACCAACAAACCAACAAACCAACAAGCCAACAAACCAACAAACCAACAAGCCAACAAGCCAACAAACCAACAAGCCAACAGACGAACAAACCAACAAACCAACAAACCAACAAATGAACAAGCCAACAAGCCAACAAACCAACAAGCCAACAGCCGAACAAACCAACAAACCAACAAACCAACAAATGAACAAACCAATAAACCAACAAACCAACAAACAAATGAACAAACAAACCAACAAAACAACAAACCAACAAACCAACAAACCAACAAGCCAACAAACCAAGAAACGAACAAACCAACAAACCAACAAACCAACAAACCAACAAGCCAACAAACCAACAAACCAACAAACCAACAAACCAACATACCAACAAACGAACAAGCCAACAAACCAACAAACCAACAAACCAACAAACCAACAAACCAACAAACCAACAAACCAACAAGCCAACAAGCCAACAAACCAATAAGCCAACAAACGAACAAACCGACAAACAAACAAACCAACAAACCAACAAACGAGCAAACCAACAAACCAAGTAACCAACAAACCCACAAACCAACAAACAAACAAACCAACAAGCCAACCAACCAACAAACCAACAAACGAACAAACCAACAAACCAACAAACCAACAAACCAACAAACCAACAAACCAACAAACCCACAAGCCAATCAACCAATAAGCCAACAAACGAACAAACCAACAAGCCAACAAACCAATAAACCAACGAACCAAGAAACCAACAAATCAACAAGCCAACAAACCAACAAACCAACAAACCAACAAACCAACAAACCAACAAGCAAACAAGCCAACAAACCAACAAGACAACAAACGATCAAATCAACAAACCAACAAAGGGACAAACCAATAAACCAACAAGCCAACAAACCAAAAAACCAACAAACCAACAAACCAACAAGCCAACAAACCAACAAACCAACAAACCAAGTAACCAACAAACCAACAAATGAACAAACCAACAAACCAACAAGCTAACAAACCAACAAACCAAGTAACCAACAAACCAACAAACGAACAAACAAACCAACAAACAAACCAACAATCCAACAAAACAATAAACGAACACACCAACAAACCCACAAACCAACAAACGAACAAACCAGCAAACCAACAAACCAACAAACCAAGAAACCAACAAACCAACAAACCAACAAGCCAACAAACCAACAAACCAACAAACGAACAAACCAACAAACCAACAAACCAACAAACCAACAAACCAACAAACCAACCAACCAACAAACCAACAAACGAACAAACAAACAAACCAACAAGCCAACAAACCAACAAACCAACAAACCAACAAACCAACAAACCAACAAATCAACAAACCAACAAACCAACAAACCAAGAAACCAACAAACCAACAAACAAACAAGCCAACAAGCCAACAAACCAACAAGCCAACAGACGAACAAACCGACAAACCAACAAACCAACAAACCAACAAACCAACATACGAACAAACTAACAAACCCACAAACCAACAAACAAATAAACAAACAAACCAACAAACCAACAAACCAACAAACTAACAAAACAACAAGCCAACAAACCAAGAAACGAACAAACCAACAAACCAACAAACCGACAAACCAACAAGCCAATGAACCAACAAACCAACAAACGAACAAACCAACAAACCAACAAGCCAACAAACCAACAAACCAACAAACCAACAAACCAACAAACCAACAAACCATCAAGCCAACAAATGAACAAACCAACAAACAAACAAACCAACAAACCAACAAACCAACAAACCAACAAACCAACAAACCAACAAACCAACAAAGCAACAAACCAACCAACAAACAAACCAACAAACCAACAAACGAACAAACCAACAAACCAACTTACCAACAAACCAAAAAACCAACAAGCCAACTAACCAAAAAACCAACAAACCAACAAACCAACAAACCAAGAAACCAACAAACCAACAAACGAACAAACCAACAAACCAACAAATCAACAAGCCAACAACCCAACAAGCCGACAAACGAACAAACCAACAAATCAACAAACCAACAAACCAACAAACGAACAAACCAACAAACCAACAAAACAACAAACAAATAAACCAACAAACCAACAAACCAACAAACCAACAAAACCAACAAACCAACAAACCAACAAACCAACAAGCCAACAAACCAACAAACAAACAAACCAACAAACAAACAAACCAACAAACCAAAAAACGAACAAAACAACAAACCAACAAACGAACAAGCGAACAAACCAACAAACGAACAAACCAACAGACCAACAAACCAACAAACCAACAAGCCAACAAACCAACAAACCAACAAACCAACAAACCAACAAACCAACAAACCAACAAACGAACAAACCAACAAACCAACAAACCAACAAACCAACAAACCAACAAACCAACAACCCAACAAGCCAACAAACGAACAAGCCAAGAAGCCAACCAACCAACAAACCAACAAACGAAGAAAACAACAAACCAACAAACCAACAAGCCAACAAACCAACAAACCAAGAAACCAACAATCGAACAAACCAACAATTCAACAAACCAACAAACCAACAAGCCAACAAAACAACAAACCAACAAACCAACAAACGAACAAACCAACAAACCAACAAACGAACAAACGAACAAACGAACAAACCAACAAACCAACAAAGCAACAAGCCATCAAACCAACAAACCAACAAACCAACAAACCAACAAAAGAACAAACCAACAAACCAACAAACCAACAAACCAACAAACCAACAAACCAACAAGCCAACAAACCAACAAACCAACAAGCCAACAAGCCAACAAACCAACAAGCCAACAGACGAACAAACCAACAAACCAACAAACCAACAAATGAACAAGCCAACAAGCCAACAAACCAACAAGCCAACAGCCGAACAAACCAACAAACCAACAAACCAACAAATGAACAAACCAATAAACCAACAAACCAACAAACAAATGAACAAACAAACCAACAAAACAACAAACCAACAAACCAACAAACCAACAAGCCAACAAACCAAGAAACGAACAAACCAACAAGCCAACAAACCAACAAACCAACAAACCAACAAACCAACATACCAACAAACGAACAAGCCAACAAACCAACAAACCAACAAACCAACAAACCAACAAACCAACAAACCAACAAGCCAACAAGCCAACAAACCAATAAGCCAACAAACGAACAAACCGACAAACAAACAAACCAACAAACCAACAAACGAGCAAACCAACAAACCAAGTAACCAACAAACCCACAAACCAACAAACAAACAAACCAACAAGCCAACCAACCAACAAACCAACAAACGAACAAACCAACAAACCAACAAACCAACAAACCAACAAACCAACAAACCAACAAACCCACAAGCCAATCAACCAATAAGCCAACAAACGAACAAACCAACAAGCCAACAAACCAATAAACCAACAAACCAAGAAACCAACAAATCAACAAGCCAACAAACCAACAAACCAACAAACCAACAAACCAACAAACCAACAAGCAAACAAGCCAACAAACCAACAAGACAACAAACGATCAAATCAACAAACCAACAAAGGGACAAACCAATAAACCAACAAGCCAACAAACCAAAAAACCAACGCACCAACAAACCAACAAGCCAACAAACCAACAAACCAACAAACCAAGTAACCAACAAACCAACAAATGAACAAACCAACAAACCAACAAGCTAACAAACCAACAAACCAAGTAACCAACAAACCAACAAACGAACAAACAAACCAACAAACAAACCAACAAACCAACAAAACAATAAACGAACACACCAACAAACCCACAAACCAACAAACGAACAAACCAGCAAACCAACAAACCAACAAACCAAGAAACCAACAAACCAACAACCCAACAAGCCAACAAACCAACAAACCAACAAACGAACAAACCAACAAACCAACAAACCAACAAACCAACAAACCAACAAACCAACAAACCAACAAACCAACAAACCAACAAACCAACAAATCAACAAACCAACAAGCCAACAAACCAACAAACCAACAAACCAACAAACCAACAAACCAACAAACCAACAAACCAACAAACCAACAAGCCAACAAACCGATAAACCAACAAGCCAAAAAGCCAACAAACCAACAAGCCAACAAACGAACAAACCAACAAACAAACAAACCAAAAAACCAACAAACCAACAAACCAATAAACCAACAAACCATCAAACCAACAAACCAACAAACCAACAAACCAACAAACCAAGTAACCAGCAAACCAACAAACCAACAAACCAACAAACCAACAAACCAACAAACCAACAAGCCAACAAACAAACAAAAAAACAAACAACCAAACCAACAAGCCAACAAACTAACAAACCAACAAACGAACAATCCAACCAACCAACAAACCAACAAACGAACAAACAAACAAACCAACAAGCCAACAAACCAACAAACCAACAAACCAACAAACCAACAAACCAACAAATCAACAAACCAACAAACCAACAAACCAAGAAACCAACAAACCAACAAACAAACAAGCCAACAAGCCAACAAACCAACAAGCCAACAGACGAACAAACCGACAAACCAACAAACCAACAAACCAACATACGAACAAACTAACAAACCCACAAACCAACAAACAAATAAACAAACAAACCAACAAACCAACACACCAACAAAACAACAAGCCAACAAACCAAGAAACGAACAAACCAACAAACCAACAAACCGACAAACCAACAAGCCAATGAACCAACAAACCAACAAACGAACAAACCAACAAACCAACAAGCCAACAAACCAACAAACCAACAAACCAACAAACCAACAAACCAACAAACCAACAAACCAACAAACCAACAAACCAACAAACCAACAAACCAACAAACCAACAAACCAACAAGCCAACAAGCCAACAAACCAACAAACAAACAAGCCAACAAGCCAATAAACCAACAAGCCAACAAACCATCAAACCAACAAACCAACAAGCCAACAAACCAACAAACCAACAAACCAAGAAACAAACAATCCAACAAACCAACACCCCAACAAGCCAACAAACCAACAAACCAACAAACGAACAAACGAACAAACCAACAAACGAACAAACCAACAAACCAACAGACCAACAAACCAACAAGCCAACAAACCAACAAATCAACAAACCAACATACCAACAAACGAACAAATAACCAAACCAAAAAACCAACAAATATACAAACCAACAAACATACAAACCAACAAACGAACAAACCAACAAACCAACAAACCAACAAACCAACAAACCAACAAACCAAGTAACCAACAAACCAACAAACCAACAAACCAACAAGCCAACAAACGAACAAACCAACAATCAAACAAATCAACAAGCCAACAAACTAACAAACCAACAAACGAACAATCCAACCAACCAACAAACCAACAAACCAACAAACCAACAAGCCAACAAACCAACAAACCAACAAACCAACAAACCAACAAACCAAGAAGCCAACAAGCCAACAAACCAACAAACCAACAAGCCAACAAACCAAAAATGTAACAAACCAACAAACCAACAAATCAACAAACCAACAAACCAACAAACCAAGAAACCAACAAACCAATAAACGACCAAACCAACAAACCAACAAACCAAGAAACCAACAAACCAACAAACAAACAAGCCAACAAGCCAACAAATCAACAAGCCAACAGACGAACAAACCAACAAACCAACAAACAAACAAACCAAGTAACCAACAAACCAACAAACCAACAAGCCAACAAACGAACAAAAAAACAAACAACCAAACCAACAAGCCAACAAACTAACAAACCAACAAACGAACAATCCAACCAACCAACAAACCAACAAACGAACAAACAAACAAACCAACAAGTCAACAAACCAACAAACCAACAAACCAACAAACCAACAAACCAACAAATCAACAAACCAACAAACCAACAAACCAAGAAACCAACAAACCAACAAACAAACAAGCCAACAAGCCAACAAACCAACAAGCCAACAGACGAACAAACCGACAAACCAACAAACCTACAAACCAACATACGAACAAACTAACAAACCCACAAACCAACAAACAAATAAACAAACAAACCAACAAACCAACAAACCAACAAAACAACAAGCCAACAAACCAAGAAACGAACAAACCAACAAACCAACAAACCGACAAACCAACAAGCCAATGAACCAACAAATCAACAAACGAACAAACCAACAAACCAACAAGCCAACAAACCAACAAACCAACAAACCAACAAACCAACAAACCAACAAACCATCAAGCCAACAAATGAACAAACCAACAAACAAACAAACCAACAAACCAAAAAACCAACAAACCAACAAACCAACAAACCAACAAACCAACAAAGCAACAAACCAACCAACAAACAAACCAACAAACCAACAAACGAACAAACCAACAAACCAACTTACCAACAAACCAAAAAACCAACAAGCCAACAAACCAAAAAACCAACAAACCAACAAACCAATAAACCAAGAAACCAACAAACCAACAAACGAACAAACCAACAAACCAACAAACCAACAAGCCAACAAACCAACAAGCCGACAAACGAACAAACCAACAAATCAACAAACCAACAAACCAACAAACGAACAAACCAACAAACCAACAAAACAACAAACAAATAAACCAACAAACCAACAAACCAACAAACCAACAAACCAACAAACCAACAAAACCAACAAACCAACAAACCAACAAACCAACAAACCAACAAGCCAACAAACCAACAAACAAACAAACCAACAAACAAACAAACCAACAAACCAAAAAACGAACAAAACAACAAACCAACAAACGAACAAGCGAACAAACCAACAAACGAACAAACCAACAGACCAACAAACCAACAAACCAACAAGCCAACAAACCAACAAACCAACAAACCAACAAACCAACAAACCAACAAACCAACAAACGAACAAACCAACAAACCAACAAACCAACAAACCAACAAACCAACAAACCAACAACCCAACAAGCCAACAAACGAACAAGCCAAGAAGCCAACCAACCAACAAACCAACAAACGAAGAAAACAACAAACCAACAAACCAACAAGCCAACAAACCAACAAACCAAGAAACCAACAATCGAACAAACCAACAATTCAACAAACCAACAAACCAACAAGCCAACAAAACAACAAACCAACAAACCAACAAACGAACAAACCAACAAACCAACAAACGAACAAACGAACAAACGAACAAACCAACAAACCAACAAAGCAACAAGCCATCAAACCAACAAACCAACAAACCAACAAACCAACAAACCAACAAACCAACAAACCAACAAACCAACAAACCAACAAACCAACAAACCAACAAGCCAACAAACCAACAAACCAACAAGCCAACAAGCCAACAAACCAACAAGCCAACAGACGAACAAACCAACAAACCAACAAACCAACAAATGAACAAACCAATAAACCAACAAACCAACAAACAAATGAACAAACAAACCAACAAAACAACAAACCAACAAACCAACAAACCAACAAGCCAACAAACCAAGAAACGAACAAACCAACAAACCAACAAACCAACAAACCAACAAGCCAACAAACCTACAAACCAACAAACCAACAAACCAACATACCAACAAACGAACAAGCCAACAAACCAACAAACCAACAAACCAACAAACCAACAAACCAACAAACCAACAAGCCAACAAGCCAACAAACCAATAAGCCAACAAACGAACAAACCGACAAACAAACAAACCAACAAACGAGCAAACCAACAAACCAAGTAACCAACAAACCCACAAACCAACAAACAAACAAACCAACAAGCCAACCAACCAACAAACCAACAAACGAACAAACCAACAAACCAACAAACCAACAAAACAACAAACCAACAAACCAACAAACCAACAAACCAACAAACCAACAAACCAACAAACCAACAAACCAAAAAACCAACAAACCAACAAACCAATAAACCCACAAGCCAATCAACCAATAAGCCAACAAACGAACAAACCAACAAGCCAACAAACCAATAAACCAACAAACCAAGAAACCAACAAATCAACAAGCCAACAAACCAACAAACCAACAAACCAACAAACCAACAAACCAACAAGCAAACAAGCCAACAAACCAACAAGACAACAAACGATCAAATCAACAAACCAACAAAGGGACAAACCAATAAACCAACAAGCCAACAAACCAAAAAACCAACAAACCAACAAACCAACAAGCCAACAAACCAACAAACCAACAAACCAAGTAACCAACAAACCAACAAACGAACAAACCAACAAACCAACAAACCAAGTAACCAACAAACCAACAAACGAACAAACAAACCAACAAACAAACCAACAAACCAACAAATCAATAAACGAACACACCAACAAACCCACAAACCAACAAACGAACAAACCAGCAAACCAACAAACCAACAAACCAAGAAACCAACAAACCAACAAACCAACAAGCCAACAAACCAACAAACCAACAAACGAACAAACCAACAAACCAACAAACCAACAAACCAACAAACCAACAAACCAACAAACCAACAAACCAACAAACCAACAAACCAACAAATCAACAAACCAACAAGCCAACAAACCAACAAACCAACAAACCAACAAACCAACAAACCAACAAACCAACAAACCAACAAACCAACAAACCAACAAACCAACAAACCAACAAACCAACAAGCCAACAAACCGATAAACCAACAAGCCAAAAAGCCAACAAACCAACAAGCCAACAAACGAACAAACCAACAAACAAACAAACCAAAAAACCAACAAACCAACAAACCAACAAACGAACAAACCATCAAACCAACAAACCAACAAACCAACAAACCAACAAACCAACAAACCAGGTAACCAGCAAACCAACAAACCAACAAACCAACAACCAAACCAACAAGCCAACAAACTAACAAACCAACAACGAACAATCCAACCAACCAACAAACCAACAAACGAACAAACAAACAAACCAACAAGCCAACAAACCAACAAACCAACAAACCAACAAACTAACAAACCAACAAATCAACAAACCAACAAACCAACAAACCAACAAACAAACAAGCCAACAAACCAACAAGCCAACAGACGAACAAACCGACAAACCAACAAACCAACAAACCAACATACGAACAAACTAACAAACCCACAAACCAACAAACAAATAAACAAACAAACCAACAAACCAACACACCAACAAAACAACAAGCCAACAAACCAAGAAACGAACAAACCAACAAACCAACAAACCGACAAACCAACAAGCCAATGAACCAACAAACCAACAAACGAACAAACCAACAAACCAACAAGCCAACAAACCAACAAACCAACAAACCAACAAACCAACAAACCAACAAACCAACAAACCAACAAACCAACAAACCAACAAACCAACAAACCAACAAGCCAACAAGCCAACAAACCAACAAACCAACAAGCCAACAAGCCAATAAACCAACAAGCCAACAAACCATCAAACCAACAAACCAACAAGCCAACAAACCAACAAACCAACAAACCAAGAAACAAACAATCCAACAAACCAACACCCCAACAAGCCAACAAACCAACAAACCAACAAACGAACAAACGAACAAACCAACAAACGAACAAACCAACAAACCAACAGACCAACAAACCAACAAGCCAACAAACCAACAAATCAACAAACCAACATACCAACAAACGAACAAACCAACAAACCAACAAACCAACAAACCAACAAACCAACAAATAACCAAACCAAAAAACCAACAAATATACAAACCAACAAACATACAAACCAACAAACGAACAAACCAACAAACCAACAAACCAACAAACCAACAAACCAAGTAACCAACAAACCAACAAACCAACAAACCAACAAGCCAACAAACGAACAAACCAACAATCAAACAAATCAACAAGCCAACAAACTAACAAACCAACAAACGAACAATCCAACCAACCAACAAACCAACAAACGAACAAACCAACAAACCAACACACCAACAAACCAACAAACCAAGAAACAAACAAACCAACAAACCAACAAGCCAACAAACCAACAAACCAACAAACCAACAAACCAACAAACCAAGAAGCCAACAAGCCAACAAACCAACAAACCAACAAGCCAACAAACCAAAAAAGTAACAAACCAACAAACCAACAAATCAACAAACCAACAAACTAACAAACCAAGAAACCAACAAACCAATAAACGACCAAACCAACAAACCAACAAACCAAGAAACCAACAAACCAACAAACAAACAAGCCAACAAGCCAACAAATCAACAAGCCAACAGACGAACAAACCAACAAACCAACAAACCAACAAACAAACAAACCAAGTAACCAGCAAACCAACAAACCAACAAACCAACAAACCAACAAACCAACAAGCCAACAAACGAACAAAAAAACAAACAACCAAACCAACAAGCCAACAAACTAACAAACCAACAAACGAACAATCCAACCAACCAACAAACCAACAAACGAACAAACAAACAAACCAACAAGCCAACAAACCAACAAACCAACAAACCAACAAACCAACAAACCAACAAATCAACAAACCAACAAACCAACAAACCAAGAAACCAACAAACCAACAAACAAACAAGCCAACAAGCCAACAAACCAACAAGCCAACAGACGAACAAACCGACAAACCAACAAACCAACAAACCAACATACGAACAAACTAACAAACCCACAAACCAACAAACAAATAAACAAACAAACCAACAAACCAACAAACCAACAAAACAACAAGCCAACAAACCAAGAAACGAACAAACCAACAAACCAACAAACCGACAAACCAACAAGCCAATGAACCAACAAACCAACAAACGAACAAACCAACAAACCAACAAGCCAACAAACCAACAAACCAACAAACCAACAAACCAACAAACCAACAAACCAACAAACCAACAAACCAACAAACCAACAAACCAACAAACCGACAAACCAACAAACCAACAAGCCAACAAGCCAACAAACCAACAAACCAACAAGCCAACAAGCCAATAAACCAACAAGCCAACAAACCATCAAACCAACAAACCAACAAGCCAACAAACCAACAAACCAACAAACCAAGAAACAAACAATCCAACAAACCAACACCCCAACAAGCCAACAAACCAACAAACCAACAAACGAACAAACGAACAAACCAACAAACGAACAAACCAACAAACCAACAGACCAACAAACCAACAAGCCAACAAACCAACAAATCAACAAACCAACATACCAACAAACGAACAAACCAACAAACCAACAAACCAACAAACCAACAAACCAACAAATAACCAAACCAAAAAACCAACAAACATACAAACCAACAAACATACAAACCAACAAACGAACAAACCAACAAACCAACAAACCAACAAACCAACAAACCAAGTAACCAACAAACCAACAAACCAACAAACCAACAAGCCAACAAACGAACAAACCAACAATCAAACAAATCAACAAGCCAACAAACTAACAAACCAACAAACGAACAATCCAACCAACCAACAAACCAACAAACGAACAAACCAACAAACCAACACACCAACAAACCAACAAACCAAGAAACAAACAAACCCACAAACCAACAAACAAACAAACCAACAAGCCAACCAACCAACAAACCAACAAACGAAAAAACCAACAAACCAACAAACCAACAAACCAACAAACCAACAAACCAACAAACCAACAAACCAAAAAACCAACAAACCAACAAACCAACAAACCAAAAAACCAACAAACCAACAAACCAACAAACCCACAAGCCAATCAACCAATAAGCCAACAAACGAACAAACCAACAAGCCAACAAACCAATAAACCAACAAACCAAGAAACCAACAAATCAACAAGCCAACAAACCAACAAACCAACAAACCAACAAACCAACAAACCAACAAGCAAACAAGCCAACAAACCAACAAGACAACAAACGATCAAATCAACAAACCAACAAAGGAACAAACCAATAAACCAACAAGCCAACAAACCAAAAAACCAACAAACCAACAAACCAACAAGCCAACAAACCAACAAACCAACAAACCAAGTAACCAACAAACCAACAAACGAACAAACCAATAAACCAACAAGCCAACAAACCAACAAACCAAGTAACCAACAAACCAACAAACGAACAAACAAACCAACAAACAAACCAACAAACCAACAAAACAATAAACGAACACACCAACAAACCCACAAACCAACAAACGAACAAACCAGCAAACCAACAAACCAACAAACCAAGAAACCAACAAACCAACAAACCAACAAGCCAACAAACCAACAAACCAACAAACGAACAAACCAACAAACCAACAAACCAACAAACCAACAAACCAACAAACCAACAAACCAACAAACCAACAAATCAACAAACCAACAAGCCAACAAACCAACAAACCAACAAACCAACAAACCAACAAACCAACAAACCAACAAACCAACAAACCAACAAACCAACAAGCCAACAAACCGATAAACCAACAAGCCAAAAAGCCAACAAACCAACAAGCCAACAAACGAACAAACCAACAAACAAACAAACCAAAAAACCAACAAACCAACAAACCAACAAACGAACAAACCATCAAACCAACAAACCAACAAACCAACAAACCAACAAACCAAGTAACCAGCAAACCAACAAACCAACAAACCAACAAACCAACAAACCAACAAGCCAACAAACGAACAAAAAAACAAACAACCAAACCAACAAGCCAACAAACTAACAAACCAACAAACGAACAATCCAACCAACCAACAAACCAACAAACGAACAAACAAACAAACCAACAAGCCAACAAACCAAGAAACGAACAAACCAACAAACCAACAAACCAACAAACCAACAAGCCAACAAACCAACAAACCAACAAACCAACAAACCAACATACCAACAAACGAACAAGCCAACAAACCAACAAACCAACAAACCAACAAACCAACAAACCAACAAACCAACAAGCCAACAAGCCAACAAACCAATAAGCCAACAAACGAACAAACCGACAAACAAACAAACCAACAAACCAACAAACGAGCAAACCAACAAACCAAGTAACCAACAAACCCACAAACCAACAAACAAACAAACCAACAAGCCAACCAACCAACAAACCAACAAACGAACAAACCAACAAACCAACAAACCAACAAAACAACAAACCAACAAACCAACAAACCAACAAACCAACAAACCAACAAACCAACAAACCAACAAACCAACAAACCAAAAAACCAACAAACCAACAAACCAACAAACCCACAAGCCAATCAACCAATAAGCCAACAAACGAACAAACCAACAAGCCAACAAACCAATAAACCAACAAACCAAGAAACCAACAAATTAACAAGCCAACAAACCAACAAACCAACAAACCAACAAACCAACAAACCAACAAGCAAACAAGCCAACAAACCAACAAGACAACAAACGATCAAATCAACAAACCAACAAAGGGACAAACCAATAAACCAACAAGCCAACAAACCAAAAAACCAACAAACCAACAAACCAACAAGCCAACAAACCAACAAACCAACAAACCAAGTAACCAACAAACCAACAAACGAACAAACCAACAAACCAACAAGCTAACAAACCAACAAACCAAGTAACCAACAAACCAACAAACGAACAAACAAACCAACAAACAAACCAACAAACCAACAAAACAATAAACGAACACACCAACAAACCCACAAACCAACAAACGAACAAACCAGCAAACCAACAAACCAACAAACCAAGAAACCAACAAACCAACAAACCAACAAGTCAACAAACCAACAAACCAACAAACGAACAAACCAACAAACCAACAAACCGATAAACCAACAAGCCAAAAAGCCAACAAACCAACAAGCCAACAAACGAACAAACCAACAAACAAACAAACCAAAAAACCAACAAACCAACAAACCAACAAACGAACAAACCATCAAACCAACAAACCAACAGACCAACAAACCAACAAACCAGGTAACCAGCAAACCAACAAACCAACAAACCAACAAACCAACAAACCAACAAGCCAACAAACGAACAAAAAAACAAACAACCAAACCAACAAGCCAACAAACTAACAAACCAACAAACGAACAATCCAACCAACCAACAAACCAACAAACCAACAAACGAACAAACAAACAAACCAACAAGCCAACAAACCAACAAACCAACAAACCAACAAACTAACAAACCAACAAATCAACAAACCAACAAACCAACAAACAAACAAGCCAACAAGCCAACAAACCAACAAGCCAACAGACGAACAAACCGACAAACCAACAAACCAACAAACCAACATACGAACAAACTAACAAACCCACAAACCAACAAACAAATAAACAAACAAACCAACAAACCAACACACCAACAAAACAACAAGCCAACAAACCAAGAAACGAACAAACCAACAAACCAACAAACCGACAAACCAACAAGCCAATGAACCAACAAACCAACAAACGAACAAACCAACAAACCAACAAGCCAACAAACCAACAAACCAACAAACCAACAAACCAACAAACCAACAAACCAACAAACCAACAAACCAACAAACCAACAAACCAACAAACCAACAAACCAACAAACCAACAAGCCAACAAGCCAACAAACCAACAAACCAACAAGCCAACAAGCCAATAAACCAACAAGCCAACAAACCATCAAACCAACAAACCAACAAGCCAACAAACCAACAAACCAACAAACCAAGAAACAAACAATCCAACAAACCAACACCCCAACAAGCCAACAAACCAACAAACCAACAAACGAACAAACGAACAAACCAACAAACGAACAAACCAACAAACCAACAGACCAACAAACCAACAAGCCAACAAACCAACAAATCAACAAACCAACATACCAACAAACGAACAAACCAACAAACCAACAAACCAACAAACCAACAAACCAACAAATAACCAAACCAAAAAACCAACAAATATACAAACCAACAAACATACAAACCAACAAACGAACAAACCAACAAACCAACAAACCAACAAACCAACAAACCAAGTAACCAACAAACCAACAAACCAACAAACCAACAAGCCAACAAACGAACAAACCAACAATCAAACAAATAGACAAGCCAACAAACTAACAAACCAACAAACGAACAATCCAACCAACCAACAAACCAACAAACGAACAAACCAACAAACCAACACACCAACAAACCAACAAACCAAGAAACAAACAAACCAACAAACCAACAAGCCAACAAACCAACAAACCAACAAACCAACAAACCAACAAACCAAGAAGCCAACAAGCCAACAAACCAACAAACCAACAAGCCAACAAACCAAAAAAGTAACAAACCAACAAACCAACAAATCAACAAACCAACAAACCAACAAACCAAGAAACCAACAAACCAATAAACGACCAAACCAACAAACCAACAAACCAAGAAACCAACAAACCAACAAACAAACAAGCCAACAAGCCAACAAATCAACAAGCCAACAGACGAACAAACCAACAAACCAACAAACCAACAAACAAACAAACCAAGTAACCAGCAAACCAACAAACCAACAAACCAACAAACCAACAAACCAACAAGCCAACAAACGAACAAAAAAACAAACAACCAAACCAACAAGCCAACAAACTAACAAACCAACAAACGAACAATCCAACCAACCAACAAACCAACAAACGAACAAACAAACAAACCAACAAGCCAACAAACCAACAAACCAACAAACCAACAAACCAACAAATCAACAAACCAACAAACCAACAAACCAAGAAACCAACAAACCAACAAACAAACAAGCCAACAAGCCAACAAACCAACAAGCCAACAGACGAACAAACCGACAAACCAACAAACCAACAAACCAACATACGAACAAACTAACAAACCCACAAACCAACAAACAAATAAACAAACAAACCAACAAACCAACAAACCAACAAAACAACAAGCCAACAAACCAAGAAACGAACAAACCAACAAACCAACAAACCGACAAACCAACAAGCCAATGAACCAACAAACCAACAAACGAACAAACCAACAAACCAACAAGCCAACAAACCAACAAACCAACAAACCAACAAACCAACAAACCAACAAACCAACAAACCAACAAACCAACAAACCAACAAACCAACAAACCAACAAACCGACAAACCAACAAACCAACAAGCCAACAAGCCAACAAACCAACAAACCAACAAGCCAACAAGCCAATAAACCAACAAGCCAACAAACCATCAAACCAACAAACCAACAAGCCAACAAACCAACAAACCAACAAACCAAGAAACAAACAATCCAACAAACCAACACCCCAACAAGCCAACAAACCAACAAACCAACAAACGAACAAACGAACAAACCAACAAACGAACAAACCAACAAACCAACAGACCAACAAACCAACAAGCCAACAAACCAACAAATCAACAAACCAACATACCAACAAACGAACAAACCAACAAACCAACAAACCAACAAACCAACAAACCAACATATAACCAAACCAAAAAACCAACAAACATACAAACCAACAAACATACAAACCAACAAACGAACAAACCAACAAACCAACAAACCAACAAACCAACAAACCAAGTAACCAACAAACCAACAAACCAACAAACCAACAAGCCAACAAACGAACAAACCAACAATCAAACAAATCAACAAGCCAACAAACTAACAAACCAACAAACGAACAATCCAACCAACCAACAAACCAACAAACGAACAAACCAACAAACCAACACACCAACAAACCAACAAACCAAGAAACAAACAAACCCACAAACCAACAAACAAACAAACCAACAAGCCAACCAACCAACAAACCAACAAACGAAAAAACCAACAAACCAACAAACCAACAAACCAACAAACCAACAAACCAACAAACCAACAAACCAACAAACCAAAAAACCAACAAACCAACAAACCAACAAACCCAAAAACCAACAAACCAACAAACCAACAAACCCACAAGCCAATCAACCAATAAGCCAACAAACGAACAAACCAACAAGCCAACAAACCAATAAACCAACAAACCAAGAAACCAACAAATCAACAAGCCAACAAACCAACAAACCAACAAACCAACAAACCAACAAACCAACAAGCAAACAAGCCAACAAACCAACAAGACAACAAACGATCAAATCAACAAACCAACAAAGGAACAAACCAATAAACCAACAAGCCAACAAACCAAAAAACCAACAAACCAACAAACCAACAAGCCAACAAACCAACAAACCAACAAACCAAGTAACCAACAAACCAACAAACGAACAAACCAATAAACCAACAAGCCAACAAACCAACAAACCAAGTAACCAACAAACCAACAAACGAACAAACAAACCAACAAACAAACCAACAAACCAACAAAACAATAAACGAACACACCAACAAACCCACAAACCAACAAACGAACAAACCAGCAAACCAACAAACCAACAAACCAAGAAACCAACAAACCAACAAACCAACAAGCCAACAAACCAACAAACCAACAAACGAACAAACCAACAAACCAACAAACCAACAAACCAACAAACCAACAAACCAACAAACCAACAAACCAACAAACCAACAAATCAACAAACCAACAAGCCAACAAACCAACAAACCAACAAACCAACAAACCAACAAACCAACAAACCAACAAACCAACAAACCAACAAACCAACAAGCCAACAAACCGATAAACCAACAAGCCAAAAAGCCAACAAACCAACAAGCCAACAAACGAACAAACCAACAAACAAACAAACCAAAAAACCAACAAACCAACAAACCAACAAACGAACAAACCATCAAACCAACAAACCAACAAACCAACAAACCAACAAACCAAGTAACCAGCAAACCAACAAACCAACAAACCAACAAACCAACAAACCAACAAGCCAACAAACGAACAAAAAAACAAACAACCAAACCAACAAGCCAACAAACTAACAAACCAACAAACGAACAATCCAACCAACCAACAAACCAACAAACGAACAAACAAACAAACCAACAAGCCAACAAACCAACAAACCAACAAACCAACAAACCAACAAATCAACAAATCAACAAACCAACAAACCAACAAACCAAGAAACCAACAAACCAACAAACAAACAAGCCAACAAGCCAACAAACCAACAAGCCAACAGACGAACAAACCGACAAACCAACAAACTAACAAACCAACATACGAACAAACTAACAAACCCACAAAGCAACAAACAAATAAACAAACAAACCAACAAACCAACAAACCAACAAAACAACAAGCCAACAAACCAAGAAACGAACAAACCAACAAACCAACAAACCGACAAACCAACAAGCCAATGAACCAACAAACCAACAAACGAACAAACCAACAAACCAACAAGCCAACAAACCAACAAACCAACAAACCAACAAACCAACAAACCAACAAACCAACAAACCAACAAACCAACAAACCAACAAACCAACAAACCAACAAACCAACAAGCCAACAAGCCAACAAACCAACAAACCAACAAGCCAACAAGCCAACAAACCAACAAACCAACAAACGAACAAACGAACAAACGAACAAACCAACAAACGAACAAACCAACAAACCAACAGACCAACAAACCAACAAGCCAACAAACCAACAAATCAACAAACCAACATACCAACAAACGAACAAACCAACAAACCAACAAACCCACAAACCAACAACCCAACAAATAACCAAACCAAAAAACCAACAAACATACAAACCAACAAACATACAAACCAACAAACGAACAAACCAACAAACCAACAAACCAACAAACCAACAAACCAAGTAACCAACAAACCAACAAACCAACAAACCAACAAGCCAACAAACGAACAAACCAACAATCAAACAAATCAACAAGCCAACAAACTAACAAACCAACAAACGAACAATCCAACCAACCAACAAACCAACAAACGAACAAACCAACAAACCAACACACCAACAAACCAACAAACCAAGAAACAAACAAACCAACAAACCAACAAGCCAACAAACCAACAAACCAACAAACCAACAAACCAACAAACCAAGAAGCCAACAAGCCAACAAACCAACAAACCAACAAGCCAACAAACCAAAAAAGTAACAAACCAACAAACCAACAAACCAACAAACCAACAAACCAAGAAACCAACAAACCAATAAACGACCAAACCAACAAACCAACAAACCAAGAAACCAACAAACCAACAAACAAACAAGCCAACAAGCCAACAAATCAACAAGCCAACAGACGAACAAACCAACAAACCAACAAACCAACAAACAAACAAACCAAAAAACCAACAAACCAACAAACGAACAAACCATCAAACCAACAAACCAACAAACCAACAAACCAACAAACCAAGTAACCAGCAAACCAACAAACCAACAAACCAACAAACCAACAAACCAACAAGCCAACAAACGAACAAAAAAACAAACAACCAAACCAACAAGCCAACAAACTAACAAACCAACAAACGAACAATCCAACCAACCAACAAACCAACAAACGAACAAACAAACAAACCAACAAGCCAACAAACCAACAAACCAACAAACCAACAAACCAACAAACCAACAAATCAACAAACCAACAAACCAACAAACCAAGAAACCAACAAACCAACAAACAAACAAGCCAACAAGCCAACAAACCAACAAGCCAACAGACGAACAAACCGACAAACCAACAAACCAACAAACCAACATACGAACAAACTAACAAACCCACAAACCAACAAACAAATAAACAAACAAACCAACAAACCAACAAACCAACAAAACAACAAGCCAACAAACCAAGAAACGAACAAACCAACAAACCAACAAACTGACAAACCAACAAGCCAATGAACCAACAAACCAACAAACGAACAAACCAACAAACCAACAAGCCAACAAACCAACAAACCAACAAACCAACAAACCAACAAACCAACAAACCAACAAACCAACAAACCAACAAACCAACAAACCAACAAACCAACAAACCAACAAACCAACAAACCAACAAGCCAACAAGGCAACAAACCAACAAACCAACAAGCCAACAAGCCAATAAACCAACAAGCCAACAAACCATCAAACCAACAAACCAACAAGCCAACAAACCAACAAACCAACAAACCAAGAAACAAACAATCCAACAAACCAACACCCCAACAAGCCAACAAACCAACAAACCAACAAACGAACAAACGAACAAACCAACAAACGAACAAACCAACAAACCAACAGACCAACAAACCAACAAGCCAACAAACCAACAAATCAACAAACCAACATACCAACAAACGAACAAACCAACAAACCAACAAACCAACAAACCAACAAACCAACAAATAACCAAACCAAAAAACCAACAAACATACAAACCAACAAACATACAAACCAACAAACGAACAAACCAACAAACCAACAAACCAACAAACCAACAAACCAAGTAACCAACAAACCAACAAACCAACAAACCAACAAGCCAACAAACGAACAAACCAACAATCAAACAAATCAACAAGCCAACAAACTAACAAACCAACAAACGAACAATCCAACCAACCAACAAACCAACAAACGAACAATCCAACAAACCAACACACCAACAAACCAACAAACCAAGAAACAAACAAACCAACAAACCAACAAGTCAACAAACCAACAAACCAACAAACCAACAAACCAAGAAGCCAACAAGCCAACAAACCAACAAACCAACAAGCCAACAAACCAAAAAAGTAACAAACCAACAAACCAACAAACCAACAAACCAACAAACCAAGAAACCAACAAACCAATAAACGACCAAACCAACAAACCAACAAACCAAGAAACCAACAAACCAACAAACAAACAAGCCAACAAGCCAACAAATCAACAAACCAACAAACCAACAAGCCAACAAGCCAACAAACCAACAAACCAACAAGCCAACAAGCCAATAAACCAACAAGCCAACAAACCATCAAACCAACAAACCAACAAGCCAACAAACCAACAAACCAACAAACCAAGAAACAAACAATCCAACAAACCAACACCCCAACAAGCCAACAAACCAACAAACCAACAAACGAACAAACGAACAAACGAACAAACCAACAAACGAACAAACCAACAAACCAACAGACCAACAAACCAACAAGCCAACAAACCAACAAATCAACAAACCAACATACCAACAAACGAACAAACCAACAAACCAACAAACCCACAAACCAACAAACCAACAAATAACCAAACCAAAAAACCAACAAACATACAAACCAACAAACATACAAACCAACAAACGAACAAACCAACAAACCAACAAACCAACAAACCAACAAACAAAGTAACCAACAAACCAACAAACCAACAAACCAACAAGCCAACAAACGAACAAACCAACAATCAAACAAATCAACAAGCCAACAAACTAACAAACCAACAAACGAACAATCCAACCAACCAACAAACCAACAAACGAACAAACCAACAAACCAACACACCAACAAACCAACAAACCAAGAAACAAACAAACCAACAAACCAACAAGCCAACAAACCAACAAACCAACAAACCAACAAACCAACAAACCAAGAAGCCAACAAGCCAACAAACCAACAAACCAACAAGCCAACAAACCAAAAAAGTAACAAACCAACAAACCAACAAACCAACAAACCAACAAACCAAGAAACCAATAAACGACCAAACCAACAAACCAACAAACCAAGAAACCAACAAACAAACAAGCCAACAAGCCAACAAATCAACAAGCCAACAGACGAACAAACCAACAAACCAACAAACCAACAAACAAACAAACCAAAAAACCAACAAACCAACAAACGAACAAACCATCAAACCAACAAACCAACAAACCAACAAACCAACAAACCAAGTAACCAGCAAACCAACAAACCAACAAACCAACAAACCAACAAACCAACAAGCCAACAAACGAACAAAAAAACAAACAACCAAACCAACAAGCCAACAAACTAACAA
The DNA here is from genome assembly GCA_958298945.1 of Atherix ibis. Taxonomy (NCBI): domain Eukaryota; kingdom Metazoa; phylum Arthropoda; class Insecta; order Diptera; family Athericidae; genus Atherix; species Atherix ibis. Next base: position 86,887,981 of record OY282608.1, on the reverse strand, counting down.
ACCAACAAACGAACAATCCAACCAACCAACAAACCAACAAACGAACAAACAAACAAACCAACAAGCCAAGAAACCAACAAACCAACAAACCAACAAACCAACAAACCAACAAATCAACAAACCAACAAACCAACAAACCAAGAAACCAACAAACCAACAAACAAACAAGCCAACAAGCCAACAAACCAACAAGCCAACAGACGAACAAACCGACAAACCAACAAACCAACAAAACAACATACGAACAAACTAACAAACCCACAAACCAACAAACAAATAAACAAACAAACCAACAAACCAACAAACCAACAAAACAACAAGCCAACAAACCAAGAAACGAACAAACCAACAAACCAACAAACTGACAAACCAACAAGCCAATGAACCAACAAACCAACAAACGAACAAACCAACAAACCAACAAGCCAACAAACCAACAAACCAACAAACCAACAAACCAACAAACCAACAAACCAACAAACCAACAAACCAACAAACCAACAAACCAACAAACCAACAAACCAACAAACCAACAAGCCAACAAGGCAACAAACCAACAAACCAACAAGCCAACAAGCCAATAAACCAACAAGCCAACAAACCATCAAACCAACAAACCAACAAGCCAACAAACCAACAAACCAACAAACCAAGAAACAAACAATCCAACAAACCAACACCCCAACAAGCCAACAAACCAACAAACCAACAAACGAACAAACGAACAAACCAACAAACGAACAAACCAACAAACCAACAAACCAACAAACCAACAAACCAACAAACGAACAAACCAACAAACCAACAAACCAACAAACCAACAAACCAACAAATAATCAAACCAAAAAACCAACAAACATACAAACCAACAAACATACAAACCAACAAACGAACAAACCAACAAACCAACAAACCAACAAACCAACAAACCAAGTAACCAACAAACCAACAAACCAACAAACTAACAAGCCAACAAACGAACAAACCAACAATCAAACAAATCAACAAGCCAACAAACTAACAAACCAACAAACGAACAATCCAACCAACCAACAAACCAACAAACGAACAATCCAACAAACCAACACACCAACAAACCAACAAACCAAGAAACAAACAAACCAACAAACCAACAAGCCAACAAACCAACAAACCAACAAACCAACAAACCAACAAACCAAGAAGCCAACAAGCCAACAAACCAACAAACCAACAAGCCAACAAACCAAAAAAGTAACAAACCAACAAACCAACAAACCAACAAACCAACAAACCAAGAAACCAACAAACCAATAAACGACCAAACCAACAAACCAACAAACCAAGAAACCAACAAACCAACAAACAAACAAGCCAACAAGCCAACAAATCAACAAGCCAACAGACGAACAAACTAACAAACCAACAAACCAACAAACCAACAAACCAACAAACAAGTAAACAAACAAACCAACAAACCAACAGACCAACAAACCAACAAAACAACAAGCCAACAAACCAAAAAACGAACAAACCAACAAACCAACAAACCGACAAACCAACAAGCCAACAAACCAATAAACCAACAAACGAACAAACCAACAAACCAACAAGCCAACAAACCAACAAACCAAAAAACCAACAAACCAACAAACCAACTAACCAACAAACGAACAAACCAACAAGCCAACAAACCAACAAACCAACAAGCCAACAAGCCAACAAACCAACAAGCCAACAAACCAACAAACCAACAAACCAACAAACCAACAAACCAACAAACCAACAAGCCAACAAACCAACAAACTAACAAAGCAACAAACGAACAAACCAAGAAACCAACAAACCAACAAGCCAACAAACCAACAAACGAACAAACGAACAAACCAACAAACGAACATACCAACAAACCAACACACCAACAAACCAACAAACGAACAAACCAACAAACCAACAAACCAACAAACCAACAAACCAACAAACCAACAAGCCAACAAGCCAACCAACCAAAAAGCCAACAAACGAACAAACCAACTAACAAACAAACAAACAAACCAACAAACCAACAAACCAACGAACGAACAAACCAACAAACCAAGTTACCAACAAACCAACAAACCAACAAACCAACAAGCCAGCAAACGAACAAACCAACAAACAAACAAACCAACAAACCAACAAACCAACAAACCAACAAACCAACAAACCAACAAGCCAACAAGCCAACAAACCAACAAACCAACAAGCCAACAAGCCAATAAACCAACAAGCCAACAAACCAACAAACCAACAAACCAACAAGCCAACAAACCAACAAACCAACAAACCAACAAACAAACAATCCAACAAACCAACACCCCAACAAGCCAACAAACCAACAAACCAACAAGCCAACAGACGAACAAACCAACAAACCAACAAACCAACAAACCAACATACGAACAAACTAACAAACCCACAAACCAACAAACAAATAAACAAACAAACCAACAAACCAACAAACCAACAAAACAACAAGCCAACAAACCAAGAAACGAACAAACCAACAAACCAACAAACCGACAAACCAACAAGCCAATGAACCAACAAACCAACAAACGAACAAACCAACAAACCAACAAGCCAACAAACCAACAAACCAACAAACCAACAAACCAACAAACCAACAAACCAACAAACCAACAAACCAACAAACCAACAAACTAACAAACCAACAAACCAACAAGCCAACAAGCCAATAAACCAACAAGCCAACAAGCCAACAAACCAACAAACCAACAAACCAACAAGCCAACAAACCAACAAACCAACAAACAAACAATCCAACAAACCAACACCCCAACAAGCCAACAAACCAACAAACCAACAAACGAACAAACGAACAAACCAACAAACGAACAAACCAACAAACCAACAGACCAACAAACCAACAAGCCAACAAACCAACAAATCAACAAACCAACATACGAACAGACCAACAAACCAACAAACCAACAAACAACCAAACCAAAAAACCAACAAACATACAAACCAACAAACATACAAACCAACAAACGAACAAACCAGCAAACCAACAAACCAACAAACCAACAAACCAACAAACCAAGTAACCATCAAACCAACAAACCAACAAACCAACAAGCCAACAAACGAACAAACCAACAAACAAACAAATCAACAAGCCAACAAACTAACAAACCAACAAACGAACAATCCAACCAACCAACAAACCAACAAACGAACAAACCAACAAACCAACACACCAACAAACCAACAAACCAAGAAACAAACAAACCAACAAACCAACAAGCCAACAAATCAACAAACCTACAAACCAACAAACCAACAAACCAAGAAGCCAACAAGCCAACAAACCAACAAACCAACAAGCCAACAAACCAAAAAAGTAACAAACCAACAAACCAACAAACCAACAAACCAACAAACCAACAAACCAACAAACCAACAAACCAACAAACCAAGAAACCAACAAACCAACAAACCAATAAACGACCAAACCAACAAACCAACAAACCAAGAAACCAACAAACCAACAAACAAACAAGCCAACAAGCCAACAAATCAACAAGCCAACAGACGAACAAACCAACAAACCAACAAACCAACAAACCAACAAACCAACAAACCAACAAACAAGTAAACAAACAAACCAACAAACCAACAGACCAACAAACCAACAAAACAACAAGCCAACAAACCAAGAAACGAACAAACCAACAAACCAACAAACCGACAAACCAACAAGCCAACAAACTAATAAACCAACAAACAAACAAACCAACAAACCAACAAGCCAACAAACCAACAAACCAAAAAACCAACAAACCAACAAACCAACAAACCAACAAACGATCAAACCAACAAGCCAACAAACCAACAAACCAACAAGCCAACAAGCCAACAAACCAACAAGCCAACAAACCAACAAACCAACAAACCAACAAACCAACAAGCCAACAAACCAACAAACTAACAAACCAACAAGCGAACAAACCAAGAAACCAACAAACCAACAAGCCAACAAACCAACAAACCAACAAACGAACAAACGAACAAACCAACAAACGAACATACCAACAAACCAACACACCAACAAACCAACAGACAAACAAACCAACAAACCAACAAACCAACAAACCAACAAACCAACAAACCAACAAGCCAACAAGCCAACCAACCAAAAAGCCAACAAACGAACAAACCAACTAACAAACAAACAAACAAACCAACAAACCAACAAACCAACAAACCAAGTAACCAACAAACCAACAAACCAACAAACCAACAAGCCAGCAAACGAACAAACCAACAAACAAACAAACCAAGAAGCCAACCAACCAACAAACCAACAAACCAACAAACCAACAAACGAACAAACCAACAAACCAACAAACCAACAAACCAACAAACCAACAAACCAACAAACCAACAAACCAACAAACCAATAAACCAACAAACCAACAAACCAACAAACCAACAAACCAACAAACCAACAAACCAACAAACCAACAAACCAACAAACCATCAAACCAACAAGCCAACCAACCGACAAGCAAACAAACCTACAAACCAACAAGCCAATAAACCAACAAACCAACAAGCCAGGAAACCAACAAACCAACAAACCAACAAACCAACAAACTAACAAACCAACAAACCAACAAACCAACAAACCAACAAACCAACAAGCCAACAAGCCAACAAACCAACTAACCAACAAACCAACAATTCAACAAACCAACAAACTAACAAACCAACAAACCAATAAGCCAACAAACCTAAAAACCAACAAACCAACAAACCAACAAGCCAACAAGCCAACAAACCAACAAACGAACAAACCAACAAACCAACAAACCAACAAACCAACAAACCAACAAACCAACAAGCCAACAAGCCAACCAACCAAAAAGCCAACAAACGAACAAACCAACTAACAAACAAACAAACAAACCAACAAACCAACAAACCAACAAACCAAGTAACCAACAAACCAACAAACCAACAAACCAACAAGCCAGCAAACGAACAAACCAACAAACAAACAAACCAACAAGCCAACCAACCAACAAACCAACAAACCAACAAACCAACAAACGAACAAACCAACAAACCAACAAACCAACAAACCAACAAACCAACAAACCAACAAACCAACAAACCAACAAACCAACAAACCAACAAACCAACAAACCAACAAACCAACAAACCAACAAACCAACAAACCAACAAACCAACAAACCAACAAACAAACAAACAAACCAAGTAACCAACAAACCAACAAACAAACAAACAAACCAACAAATAAACCAACAAACCAACAAACCAACAACCCAACAAACGAACAACCCAACAAACCAACAAACCAACAAACCAACAAGCCAACAAACCAGCAAACCAACAAACCAACAAACGAACAAACGAACAAACCAACAAACGAACAACCCAAGACACCAACAAACCAACAAACCAAGAATCCAACAAACCAACAAACCAACAAGCCAACAAACCAACAAACCAACAAACCAACAAACCAACAAACCAACAAGCCAACAAACGAACAAACCAACAAACAAACAAACCAACAAACCAAGAAACCAAGAAACCAAAAACCAACAAACCAACAAACTAACAAATTAACAAACCAACAAACCAACAAACCAACAAACCAACAAACCAACAAACCAACAAACCAGAAAACCAACGACCAACAAACCAACAAACCAACAAACCAACAAGCCAACAAACCAAAAAACCAACAAACCAACAAACCAACAAACCAACAAGCCAACAAACCAACAAGCCAACAAACGAACAAACCAACAAACCAACAAACGAACAACCCAACAAACCAACAAGCCAACAAACAAAAAAACCAAGAAACCAAAAACCAACAAACCAACAAACTAACAAATTAACAAACCAACAAACCAACAAACCAACATACAAACAAGCCAACAAACCAACAAACCATAAACCAAGTAACCAACAAACCAACAAACGAATAAACCAATAAACAAACAAACCAACAAACCAACAAACCAACAAACCAACAAACGAACAAAGCAACAAACCAACACACCAACAAACCAAAAAACCAACAAACCAACAAACCAACAAGCCAATAAGCCAACAAACCAACAAACCAACAAACCAAAAAAACCAACAAACCAACAAACCAACAAACCAGCAAACCAACAAGCCAACAAACCAAAAAACCAACAAACCAACAAACCAACAAACCAACAAGCCAACAAACCAACAAACCCTAAACCAAGTAACCAACAAACCAACAAACGAATAAACCAATAATAAAACAGACCAAAAAACCAACAAACCAACAAACCAACAAACGAACAAAGCAACAAACCAACAAACCAACAAACCAACAAACCAACAAGCCAACAAGCCAACAAACCAACAAACCAACAAGCCAACAAACCAACAAACCAACAAACCAACAAATCAACAAACCAACAAGCCAACAAACCAACAAGCCAACAGACGAACAAACCAACAAACCAACAAACCAACAAACCAACAAACCAACAAACTTACAAACAAATAAAAAAACAAACGTGCAAACCAACAAACCAACAAACCAACAAGCCAGCAAACCAAGAAGAGAACAAACCAACAAACCAACAAACCAACAAACTAACAAACCAACAAGCCAACAAACCAACAAACCAACAAACGAACAAACCAACAAACCAACAAGCCAACAAACCAACAAACCAACAAATTAAAAAACCAACAAACCAACAAACTAACAAATCGACAAACCAACAAACCAACAAGCCAACAAACCAATAAACCAACAAGCCAATAAGCCAACAAACCAACAAGCCAACAAACCAATAAACCAACAAACCAACAAACCAACAAACCAACAAACCAACAAACCAACAAACCAACAAACCAACAAACCAACAAGCCAACAAACCAACAAACCAACAAACGAACAAACCAACAAACCAACAAACCAACAAACCAACAAGCCAACAAACCAACAAACCAACAAACCAATAAGCCAACTTGCCAACAAACTAAAAAGCCAACAAACGAACAAACCAACTAACAAACAAACAAACAAACCAACAAACCAACAAACTAACAAACGAACAAACCTACAAACCAAGTAACCAACAAACCAACAAACCAACAAACCAACAAGCCAACAAACGAACAAACCAACAAACAAACAAACCAACAAACCAACAAACCAACAAACCAACAAACAAACAAACCAACAAACCAACAAACCAACAAACCAACAAACCAACAAACGATCAAACCAACAAGCCAACAAACCAACAAACCAACAAGCCAACAAGCCAACAAACCAACAAGCCAACAAACCAACAAACCAACAAACCAACAAACCAACAAGCCAACAAACCAACAAACTAACAAACCAACAAGCGAACAAACCAAGAAACCAACAAACCAACAAGCCAACAAACCAACAAACCAACAAACGAACAAACGAACAAACCAACAAACGAACATACCAACAAACCAACACACCAACAAACCAACAGACAAACAAACCAACAAACCAACAAACCAACAAACCAACAAACCAACAAACCAACAAGCCAACAAGCCAACCAACCAAAAAGCCAACAAACGAACAAACCAACTAACAAACAAACAAACAAACCAACAAACCAACAAACCAACAAACCAAGTAACCAACAAACCAACAAACCAACAAACCAACAAGCCAGCAAACGAACAAACCAACAAACAAACAAACCAAGAAGCCAACCAACCAACAAACCAACAAACCAACAAACCAACAAACGAACAAACCAACAAACCAACAAACCAACAAACCAACAAACCAACAAACCAACAAACCAACAAACCAACAAACCAATAAACCAACAAACCAACAAACCAACAAACCAACAAACCAACAAACCAACAAACCAACAAACCAACAAACCAACAAACCATCAAACCAACAAGCCAACCAACCGACAAGCAAACAAACCTACAAACCAACAAGCCAATAAACCAACAAACCAACAAGCCAGGAAACCAACAAACCAACAAACCAACAAACCAACAAACTAACAAACCAACAAACCAACAAACCAACAAACCAACAAACCAACAAGCCAACAAGCCAACAAACCAACTAACCAACAAACCAACAATTCAACAAACCAACAAACTAACAAACCAACAAACCAATAAGCCAACAAACCTAAAAACCAACAAACCAACAAACCAACAAGCCAACAAGCCAACAAACCAACAAACGAACAAACCAACAAACCAACAAACCAACAAACCAACAAACCAACAAACCAACAAGCCAACAAGCCAACCAACCAAAAAGCCAACAAACGAACAAACCAACTAACAAACAAACAAACAAACCAACAAACCAACAAACCAACAAACCAAGTAACCAACAAACCAACAAACCAACAAACCAACAAGCCAGCAAACGAACAAACCAACAAACAAACAAACCAACAAGCCAACCAACCAACAAACCAACAAACCAACAAACCAACAAACGAACAAACCAACAAACCAACAAACCAACAAACCAACAAACCAACAAACCAACAAACCAACAAACCAACAAACCAACAAACCAACAAACCAACAAACCAACAAACCAACAAACCAACAAACCAACAAACCAACAAACCAACAAACCAACAAACAAACAAACAAACCAAGTAACCAACAAACCAACAAACAAACAAACAAACCAACAAATAAACCAACAAACCAACAAACCAACAACCCAACAAACGAACAACCCAACAAACCAACAAACCAACAAACCAACAAGCCAACAAACCAGCAAACCAACAAACCAACAAACGAACAAACGAACAAACCAACAAACGAACAACCCAAGACACCAACAAACCAACAAACCAAGAATCCAACAAACCAACAAACCAACAAGCCAACAAACCAACAAACCAACAAACCAACAAACCAACAAACCAACAAGCCAACAAACGAACAAACCAACAAACAAACAAACCAACAAACCAAGAAACCAAGAAACCAAAAACCAACAAACCAACAAACTAACAAATTAACAAACCAACAAACCAACAAACCAACAAACCAACAAACCAACAAACCAACAAACCAGAAAACCAACGACCAACAAACCAACAAACCAACAAACCAACAAGCCAACAAACCAAAAAACCAACAAACCAACAAACCAACAAACCAACAAGCCAACAAACCAACAAGCCAACAAACGAACAAACCAACAAACCAACAAACGAACAACCCAACAAACCAACAAGCCAACAAACAAAAAAACCAAGAAACCAAAAACCAACAAACCAACAAACTAACAAATTAACAAACCAACAAACCAACAAACCAACATACAAACAAGCCAACAAACCAACAAACCATAAACCAAGTAACCAACAAACCAACAAACGAATAAACCAATAAACAAACAAACCAACAAACCAACAAACCAACAAACCAACAAACGAACAAAGCAACAAACCAACACACCAACAAACCAAAAAACCAACAAACCAACAAACCAACAAGCCAATAAGCCAACAAACCAACAAACCAACAAACCAAAAAAACCAACAAACCAACAAACCAACAAACCAGCAAACCAACAAGCCAACAAACCAAAAAACCAACAAACCAACAAACCAACAAACCAACAAGCCAACAAACCAACAAACCCTAAACCAAGTAACCAACAAACCAACAAACGAATAAACCAATAATAAAACAGACCAAAAAACCAACAAACCAACAAACCAACAAACGAACAAAGCAACAAACCAACAAACCAACAAACCAACAAACCAACAAGCCAACAAGCCAACAAACCAACAAACCAACAAGCCAACAAACCAACAAACCAACAAACCAACAAATCAACAAACCAACAAGCCAACAAACCAACAAGCCAACAGACGAACAAACCAACAAACCAACAAACCAACAAACCAACAAACCAACAAACTTACAAACAAATAAAAAAACAAACGTGCAAACCAACAAACCAACAAACCAACAAGCCAGCAAACCAAGAAGAGAACAAACCAACAAACCAACAAACCAACAAACTAACAAACCAACAAGCCAACAAACCAACAAACCAACAAACGAACAAACCAACAAACCAACAAGCCAACAAACCAACAAACCAACAAATTAAAAAACCAACAAACCAACAAACTAACAAATCGACAAACCAACAAACCAACAAGCCAACAAACCAATAAACCAACAAGCCAATAAGCCAACAAACCAACAAGCCAACAAACCAATAAACCAACAAACCAACAAACCAACAAACCAACAAACCAACAAACCAACAAACCAACAAACCAACAAACCAACAAGCCAACAAACCAACAAACCAACAAACGAACAAACCAACAAACCAACAAACCAACAAACCAACAAGCCAACAAACCAACAAACCAACAAACCAATAAGCCAACTTGCCAACAAACTAAAAAGCCAACAAACGAACAAACCAACTAACAAACAAACAAACAAACCAACAAACCAACAAACTAACAAACGAACAAACCTACAAACCAAGTAACCAACAAACCAACAAACCAACAAACCAACAAGCCAACAAACGAACAAACCAACAAACAAACAAACCAACAAACCAACAAACCAACAAACCAACAAACAAACAAACCAACAAACCAACAAACCAACAAACCAACAAACCAACAAACCAACAAACCAACAAACCAACAAACCAACAAACCAACAAGACAACCAACCAACAAACGAACAAACCAACAAGCCAACAAACCAACAAACCAACAAGCCAACAAACCAACAAACCAACAAACCAACATACCAACAAACGATCAAACCAACAAACCAACAAACAAACAAACCAACAAACCAACAAACCAACAAACCAACAAGCCAACAAGCCAAAAAGCCAACAAACGAACAAACCAACTAACAAACAAACAAATAAACCAACAAACCAACAAACCAACAAACGAAAAAACCAACAAACCAAGTAACCAACAAACCAACAAACCAATAAACCAACAAGCCAACAAACGAACAAACCAACAAACAAACAAACCAACAAGCCAACCAACCAACAAACCAACAAACGAACAAACAAACAAACCAACAAACCAACAAACCAACAAACCAACAAACCAATAAACCAACAAACCAACAAACCAACAAACCAACAAACCAACAAACCAACAAACCAACAAACCAACAAACCAACAAACCAACAAACCAACAAACCAACAAGCCAACCAACCAACAAGCCAATAAACGAACAAATAAACAAGCCAACAAACCAACAAACCAACAAACCAAGAAACCAAGAAACCAACAAGCCAACAAACCAACAAACCAACAAACCAACAAACCAACAAACCAACAAACCAACAAGCCAACAAGCCAACAAACCAACAAGCCAACAAACGAACAAATCAACAAACCAACAAACGAACAAACCAACAAACCAACAAGCCACCAAACCAACAAACCAACAAGCCAACAAGCCAACAAGCCAACAAACCAACAAACCAACAAACGAACAAACCAACAAACAAACAAACCAACAAGCCAACCAACCAACAAACCAACAAACGAACAAACCAACAAACCAACAAACCAACAAACCAACAAACCAACAAACCAACAAACCAACAAACCAACAAACCAACAAACCAACAAACCAACAAACCAACAAGCCAACAAACCAACAAACCACCAAACTAACAAACGAACCAAACAACAAACCAACAAACCAACAAACCAAGAAACCAACAAACCAACAAACAAGCAAACCAAGAAACCAACAAACGAACAACCGAACAAATCAACAAGCCAACAAACCAAAAAACCAACAAACCAACAAACCAACAAGCCAACAAACCAACAAACCATAAACCAAGTAACCAACAAACCAACAAACGAATAAACCAATAAACAAACAAACCAAAAAAAACCAACAAACCTACAAACCAACAAACGAACAAAGCAACAAACCAACAAACCAACAAACCAAAAAACAAATAAACCAACAAACCAACAAGCCAATAAGCAAACCAACAAACCAACAAACTGAAAAACCAACAAACCAACAAACCAGCAAACCAACAAGCCAACAAACCAAAAAACCAACAAACCAACAAACCAACAAGCGAACAAACCAACAAACCATAAACCAAGTAACCAACAAACCAACAAACGAATAAACCAATAAACAAACAAACCAAAAAAAACCAACAAACCAACAAACCAACAAACCAACAAACCAACAAGCCAACAAGCCAACAAACCAACGAGCCAACAAACGAACAAACCAACAAGCCAACAAACCAAAAAACCAACAAACCAACAAACCAACAAATTAACAAACCAACAAACCAACAAACAAATAAACAAACAAACCAACAAACCAACAAACCAACAAACCAACAAACCAACAAACCAACAAGCCAACAAACCAAGAAAGGAACAAACCAACAAACCAACAAATAAACAAACCAACAAACCAACAAACCAACAAGCCAACAAGCCAACAAGCCAACAAACCAACAAACCAACAAACCAACAAACCAACAAACCAACAAACCAACAAACCAACAAACCAACAAACCAACAAGCCAACAAACCAATAAACCAAAAAGCCAACAAGCCAACAAACCAACAAGCCAACAAACGATCAAACCAACAAACCAACAAACCAACAAACCAACAAGCCAACAAACCAACAAACCAACAACCCAACAAACGAACAAACCAACAAACCAACAAACTAACAAACCAACAAGCCAACAAACCAACAAACCAACAAACGAACAAACCAACAAACGGACAAACCAACAAACCAACAAACCAACAAACCAACAACCCAACAAACCAACAAACCAACAAACCAACATACCAACAAACGAACAAACCAACAAACCAACAACAAACCAACAAAACAAGTAACCAACAAACCAACGAACCAACAAACCAACAAGCCAACAAACGAACAAACCAACAAACCAACAAGCCAACAAACCAACGAGCCAACAAACAAACAAACCAACAAGCCAACAAACCAAAAAACCAACATACCAACAAACCAACAAACCAACAAATTAACAAACCAACAAACCAACAAGCAAATAAACCAACAAACCAACAAGCCAACAAGCCAACAAACCAACGAGCCAACAAACGAACAAACCAACAAGCCAACAAACCAAAAAACCAACAAACCAACAAACCAACAAACCAACAAATTAACAAACCAACAAACCAACAAATCAACAAACCAACAAACCAACAAGCCAACAAGCCAACAAACCAACGAGCCAACAAACGAACAAACCAACAAGCCAACAAACCAAAAAACCAACAAACCAACAAACCAACAAATTAACAAACCAACAAACCAACAAACAAATAAACAAATAAACCAACAAGCCAACAAACCAAGAAAGGAACACACCAACAAACCAACAAACCAACAAACCAACAAGCCAACAAACCAACAAACCAAGAATCCAACAAACCAACAAACCAACAAGCCAACAAACCAACAAACCAACAAACCAACAAACCAACAAACCAACAAACCAACAAGCCAACAAACGAACAAACAAACAAACAAACAAACCAACAAACCAAGAAACCAAGAGACCAAAAACCAACAAACCAACAAACCAACAAATTAACAAACCAACAAACCAACAAACCAACAAACCAACAAACCAACAAACCAACAAACCAGAAAACCAACGACCAACAAGCCAACAAACCAACAAACCAACAAGCCAACAAACCAAAAAACCAACAAACCAACAAACCAACAAGCCAACAAGCCAACAAACCAACAAGCCAACAAACGAACAAACCAACAAACCAACAAACGAACAACCCAACAAACCAACAAGCCAACAAACAAAAAAACCAACAAACCAACAAACCAACAAGCCAACAAACCAACAAACCATAAACCAAGTAACCAACAAACCAACAAACGAATAAACCAATAAACAAACAAACCAACAAACCAACAAACCAACAAACCAACAAACGAACAAAGCAACAAACCAACAAACCAACAAACCAAAAAACCAACAAACCAACAAACCAACAAGCCAATAAGCCAACAAACCAACAAACCAACAAACCAAAAAAAACCAACAAACCAACAAACCAACAAACCAACAAGCCAACAAACCAACAAACCCTAAACCAAGTAACCAACAAACCAACAAACGAATAAACCAATAATAAAACAGACCAAAAAACCAACAAACCAACAAACCAACAAACGAACAAAGCAACAAACCAACAAACCAACAAACCAACAAACCAACAAGCCAACAAGCCAACAAACCAACAAGCCAACAAACCAAAAAACCAACAAACCAACAAACCAACAAGCCAACAGACGAACAAACCAACAAACCAACAAACCAACAAACCAACAAACCAACAAACGAACAAACCAACAAACCAACAAACTTACAAACAAATAAAAAAACAAACGTGCAAACCAACAAACCAACAAACCAACAAGCCAGCAAACCAAGAAGAGAACAAACCAACAAACCAACAAACCAACAAACCAACAAACCAACAAGCCAACAAACCAACAAACCAACAAACGAACAAACCAACAAACCAACAAGCCAACAAACCAACAAACCACCAAATTAAAAAACCAACAAACCAACAAACTAACAAATCGACAAACCAACAAGCCAACAAGCCAACAAACCAACAAGCCAACAAACCAACAAACCAACAAACCAACAAACCAACAAACCAACAAACCAACAAACCAACAAACCAACAAACCAACAAACCAACAAGCCAACAAACCAACAAACCAACAAACGAACAAACCAACAAACCAACAAACCAACAAACCAACAAGCCAACAAACCAACAAACCAACAAACCAATAAGCCAACTAGCCAACAAACTAAAAAGCCAACAAACGAACAAACCAACTAACAAACAAACAAACAAACCAACAAACCAACAAACTAACAAAGGAACAAACCAACAAACCAAGTAACCAACAAACTAACAAACCAACAAACCAACAAGCCAACAAACGAACAAACCAACAAACAAACAAACCAACAAACCAACAAACCAACAAACCAACAAACCAACAAACCAACAAACCAACAAACCAACAAACCAACAAACCAACAAACCAACAAACCAACAAACCAACAAACCAACAAACCAACAAGACAACCAACCAACAAACGAACAAACCAACAAGCCAACAAGCCAACAAACCAACAAACCAACAAGCCAACAAACCAACAAACCAACAAACCAACATACCAACAAACGATCAAACCAACAAACCAACAAACAAACAAACCAACAAACCAACAAACCAACAAACCAACAAACCAACAAGCCAACAAACCAAAAAGCCAACAAACGAACAAACCAACTAACAAACAAACAAATAAACCAACAAACCAACAAACCAACAAACGAAAAAACCAACAAACCAAGTAACCAACAAACCAACAAACCAACAAACCAACAAGCCAACAAACGAACAAACCAACAAACAAACAAACCAACAAGCCAACCAACCAACCAACCAACAAACCAACAAACGAACAAACGAACAAACCAACAAACCAACAAACCAACAAACCAATAAACCAACAAACCAACAAACCAACAAACCAACAAACCAACAAACCAACAAACCAACAAACCAACAAACCAACAAACCAACAGACCAACAAACCAACAAACCAACAAGCCAACCAACCAACAAGCCAATAAACGAACAAATAAACAAGCCAACAAACCAACAAACCAACAAACCAAGAAACCAAGAAACCAACAAGCCAACAAACCAAAAAACCAACAAACTAACAAACCAACAAACCAACAAACCAACAAACCAACAAGCCAACAAGCCAACAAACCAACAAGCCAACAAACGAACAAATCAACAAACCAACAAACGAACAAACCAACAAACCAACAAGCCACCAAACCAAAAAACCAACAAACCAACAAACCAACAAGCCAACAAGCCAACAAGCCAACAAACCAACAAACCAACAAACGAACAAACCAACAAACAAACAAACCAACAAGCCAACCAACCAACAAACCAACAAACGAACAAACCAACAAACCAACAAACCAACAAGCCAACAAACCAACAAACCAACAAACCAACAAACCAACAAACCAACAAACCAACAAGCCAACAAACCAACAAACCACCAAACTAACAAACGAACCAAACAACAAACCAACAAACCAACAAACCAAGAAACCAACAAACCAACAAACAAGCAAACCAAGAAACCAACAAACGAACAACCCAACAAATCAACAAGCCAACAAACCAAAAAACCAACAAACCAACAAACCAACAAGCCAACAAACCAACAAACCATAAACCAAGTAACCAACAAACCAACAAACGAATAAACCAATAAACAAACAAACCAAAAAAAACCAACAAACCTACAAACCAACAAACGAACAAAGCAACAAAACAACAAACCAACAAACCAACAAACCAACATACCAACAAGCCAACAAGCCAACAAACCAACGAGCCAACAAACGAACAAACCAACAAGCCAACAAACCAACAAACGAACAAAGCAACAAACCAACAAACCAACAAACCAAAAAACAAATAAACCAACAAACCAACAAGCCAATAAGGCAACAAACCAACAAACCAACAAACTAAAAAACCAACAAACCAACAAACCAACAAACCAGCAAACCAACAAGCCAACAAACCAAAAAACCAACAAACCAACAAACCAACAAGCGAACAAACCAACAAACCATAAACCAAGAAACCAACAAACCAACAAACGAATAAACCAATAAACAAACAAACCAAAAAAAACCAACAAACCTACAAACCAACAAACGAACAAAGCAACAAACCAACAAACCAACAAACCAACAAACCAACAAACCAAAAAGCCAACAAGCCAACAAACTAACGAGCCAACAAACGAACAAACCAACAAGCCAACAAACCAAAAAACCAACAAACCAACAAACCAACAAATTAACAAACCAACAAACCAACAAACAAATAAACAAACAAACCAACAAACCAACAAACCAACAAACCAACAAACCAACAAGCCAACAAACCAAGAAAGGAACAAACCAACAAACCAACAAACCAACAAACCAACAAACCAACAAGCCAACAAGCCAACAAACCAACAAACCAACAAACCAACAAACCAACAAACCAACAAACCAACAAACCAACAAGCCAACAAACCAATAAACCAAAAAGCCAACAAGCCAACAAACCAACAAGCCAACAAACGATCAAACCAACAAACCAACAAACCAACAAACCAACAAGCCAACAAACCAACAAACCAACAACCCAACAAACGAACAAACCAACAAACCAACAAACCAACAAACCAACAAGCCAACAAACCAACAAACCAACAAACGAACAAACCAACAAACCAACAAACCAACAAACCAACAAACCAACAAACCAACAAACCAACAAACCAACATACCAACAAACGAACAAACCAACAAACCAACAAACAAACAAACCAACAAACCAACAAACCAACAAGCCAACAAACCAACAAACCAACAAACCAACAAGCCAACAAGCCAACAAACCAAAAAGCCAAAAAACGAACAAACCAACTAACAAACAAACAAACAAACCAACAAACCAACAAACGAACAAACGAACAAACCAACAAAACAAGTAGCCAACAAACCAACGAACCAACAAACCAACAAGCCAACAAACGAACAAACCAACAAACCAACAAGCCAACAAACCAACGAGCCAACAAACAAACAAACCAACAAGCCAACAAACCAAAAAACCAACATACCAACAAACCAACAAACCAACAAATTAACAAACCAACAAACCAACAAGCAAATAAACCAACAAACCAACAAGCCAACAAGCCAACAAACCAACGAGCCAACAAACGAACAAACCAACAAGCCAACAAACCAAAAAACCAACAAACCAACAAACCAACAAACCAACAAATTAACAAACCAACAAACCAACAAACCAACAAACCAACAAACCAACAAGCCAACAAGCCAACAAACCAACAAGCCAACAAACGAACTAACCAACAAGCCAACAAACCAAAAAACCAACAAACCAACAAACCAACAAATTAACAAACCAACAAACCAACAAACAAATAAACAAACAAACCAACAAGCCAACAAACCAAGAAAGGAACACACCAACAAACCAACAAACCAACAAACCAACAAGCCAACAAACCAACAAACCAACAAGCCAACAAACCAACAAACAAATAAACCAACAAACCAGCAAACCAACAAACAAACAAACAAATAAACCAACAAACCAACAAACCAACAAACCAACAAACCAACAAACCAACAAACCAACAAGCCAACAAACCAACAAGCCAATAGGCCAACAAACCAACAAACCAACAAACGAACAAACCAACAAACCAACAAACCCACAAACCAAAAAACCAACAAACCAACAAACCAACAAACCAACAAGCCAACAAACCAACAAGCCAACAAACGAACAAACCAACAAGCCAACAAACAAACAAACCAACAAACCAAGAAACCAACAAACCAACAAACTAACAAGCCAACCAACCAACAAACCAACAAACCAACAAACCAACAAACCAACAAATCAACAAACCAACAAGCCAACAAGCCAACAAACCAACAAGCCAACAAACGAACAAACCAACATACAGACAAACCAACAAAACAACAAACCAACAAACCAACAAACCGACAAACGAACAAACGAACAAACCAACAAACCAACAAACCAACAAACCAACAAGCCAACAAACCAACAAACCAACAAACGAACAAACCAACAAACGGACAAACCAACAAACCAAAAAACCAACAAACCAACAAGCCAACAAACCAACAAACCAACAAACCAACATACCAACAAACGAACAAACCAACAAACCAACAAACAAACAAACCAACAAACCAATAAACCAACAAGCCAACAAACCAACAAACCAACAAGCCAACAAGCCAACAAACCAAAAAGCCAAAAAACGAACAAACGGGCAAACCAACAAACCAACAAACAAACAAACCAACAAGCCAACAAACCAACAAACCAACAAACCAACATACCAACAAACGACCAAACCAACAAACCAACAAACAAACAAACCAACAAACCAACAAACCAACAAGCCAACAAACCAACAAACCAACAAGCCAACAAACCAAAAAGCCAAAAAACGAACAAGCCAACCAACAAACAAACAAACAAACCAACAAACCAACAAACCAACAAACGAACAAACCAACAAACCAAGTAACCAACAAACCAACAAACCAACAAACCAACAAGCCAACAAACGAACAAACCAACAAACAAACAAACCAATAAGCCAACCAACCAACAAACCAACAAACGAACAAAGCAACAAACCAACAAACCAACATCCCAGCAAACCAACAAACCAACAAACCAACAAACCAACAAACCAACAAACCAACAAACCAACAAACCAACAAACCAACAAACTAACAAGCCAACCAACCAACAAGCCAACAAACGAACAAACCAACAAGCCAACAAACCAACAAACCAACAAACCAAGAAACCAACAAACCAACAAGCCAAGAAACCAACAAACCAACAAACCAACAAACCAACAAACCAACAAGCCAACAAGAAGAAACCAACAAGCCAACAAACGAACAAATCAACAAACCTACAAACCAACAAACCAACAAACCAACAAGTCAACAAGCAAACAAACCAACAAGCCAACAAACGAACAAACCAACAAGCCAGCAAACCAAAAAAACAACAAATAAACAAACCAACAAACCAACAAACCAACAAACCAACAACCCATCAAACAAACAAACTAACAAACGAACCAAACAACATACCAACAAACCAACAAACCAAGAAACCAACAAACCAGCAAACCAACAAACCAACAAACCAAGAAACCAACAAACCAACAAACCAACAAGCCAACAAACCAACAAACCAACAAACGAACAAACCAACAAGCCAACAAACCAACAAACCAACAAACGAACAAACCAACAAATCAACAAACCAACAAACCAACAAACCAACAAACCAACAAGCCAACAAGCAAACAAACCAACAAGCCAACAAACGAACAAACCAACAAGCCAACAAACCAAAAAAACAACAAATAAACAAACCAACAAACCAACAAACCAACAAACCAACAAACCAACAAACCAACAACCCAACAAACAAACAAACTAACAAACGAACCAAACAACATACCAACAAACCAACAAACCAAGAAACCAACAAACCAGCAAACCAAGAAACCAACAAACCAAGAAACCAACAAACCAACAAACCAACAAGCCAACAAACCAACAAACCAACAAACGAACAAACGAACTAACCAACAAACCAACAAACCAACAAAGCAAGAAACCAACAAACCCACAAACCAACAAACGAACAAACGAACTAACCAACAAGCCAACAAGCCAACAAACCAACGAGCCAACAAACGAACTAACCAACAAGCCAACAAACCAAAAAACCAACAAACCAACAAACCAACAAATTAACAAACCAACAAACCAACAAACAAATAAACAAACAAACCAACAAGCCAACAAACCAAGAAAGGAACACACCAACAAACCAACAAACCAACAAACCAACAAGCCAACAAACCAACAAACCAACAAGCCAACAAACCAACAAACAAATAAACCAACAAACCAGCAAACCAACAAACAAACAAACAAATAAACCAACAAACCAACAAACCAACAAACCAACAAACCAACAAACCAACAAACCAACAAGCCAACAAACCAACAAGCCAATAGGCCAACAAACCAACAAACCAACAAACGAACAAACCAACAAACCAACAAACCCACAAACCAAAAAACCAACAAACCAACAAACCAACAAACCAACAAGCCAACAAACCAACAAGCCAACAAACGAACAAACCAACAAGCCAACAAACAAACAAACCAACAAACCAAGAAACCAACAAACCAACAAACTAACAAGCCAACAAACCAACAAACCAACAAACCAACAAACCAACAAACCAACAAATCAACAAACCAACAAGCCAACAAGCCAACAAACCAACAACCAACAAACGAACAAACCAACATACAGACAAACCAACAAAACAACAAACCAACAAACCAACAAACCGACAAACGAACAAACGAACAAACCAACAAACCAACAAACCAACAAACCAACAAGCCAACAAACCAACAAACCAACAAACGAACAAACCAACAAACGGACAAACCAACAAACCAAAAAACCAACAAACCAACAAGCCAACAAACCAACAAACCAACAAACCAACATACCAACAAACGAACAAACCAACAAACCAACAAACAAACAAACCAACAAACCAATAAACCAACAAGCCAACAAACCAACAAACCAACAAGCCAACAAGCCAACAAACCAAAAAGCCAAAAAACGAACAAACGGACAAACCAACAAACCAACAAACAAACAAACCAACAAGCCAACAAACCAACAAACCAACAAACCAACATACCAACAAACGACCAAACCAACAAACCAACAAACAAACAAACCAACAAACCAACAAACCAACAAGCCAACAAACCAACAAACCAACAAGCCAACAAACCAAAAAGCCAAAAAACGAACAAGCCAACCAACAAACAAACAAACAAACCAACAAACCAACAAACCAACAAACGAACAAACCAACAAACCAAGTAACCAACAAACCAACAAACCAACAAACCAACAAGCCAACAAACGAACAAACCAACAAACAAACAAACCAATAAGCCAACCAACCAACAAACCAACAAACGAACAAAGCAACAAACCAACAAACCAACAAACCAGCAAACCAACAAACCAACAAACCAACAAACCAACAAACCAACAAACCAACAAACCAACAAACCAACAAACCAACAAACTAACAAGCCAACCAACCAACAAGCCAACAAACGAACAAACCAACAAGCCAACAAACCAACAAACCAACAAACCAAGAAACCAACAAACCAACAAGCCAAGAAACCAACAAACCAACAAACCAACAAACCAACAAACCAACAAGCCAACAAGAAGAAACCAACAAGCCAACAAACGAACAAATCAACAAACCAACAAACCAACAAACCAACAAACCAACAAGCCAACAAGCAAACAAACCAACAAGCCAACAAACGAACAAACCAACAAGCCAGCAAACAAAAAAAACAACAAATAAACAAACCAACAAACCAACAAACCAACAAACCAACAACCCATCAAACAAACAAACTAACAAACGAACCAAACAACATACCAACAAACCAACAAACCAAGAAACCAACAAACCAGCAAACCAACAAACCAACAAACCAAGAAACCAACAAACCAACAAACCAACAAGCCAACAAACCAACAAACCAACAAACGAACAAACCAACAAGCCAACAAACCAACAAACCAACAAACGAACAAACCAACAAATCAACAAACCAACAAACCAACAAACCAACAAACCAACAAGCCAACAAGCAAACAAACCAACAAGCCAACAAACGAACAAACCAACAAGCCAACAAACCAAAAAAACAACAAATAAACAAACCAACAAACCAACAAACCAACAAACCAACAAACCAACAAACCAACAACCCAACAAACAAACAAACTAACAAACGAACCAAACAACATACCAACAAACCAACAAACCAAGAAACCAACAAACCAGCAAACCAACAAACCAACAAACCAAGAAACCAACAAACCAACAAACCAACAAGCCAACAAACCAACAAACCAACAAACGAACAAACGAACTAACCAACAAACCAACAAACCAACAAAGCAAGAAACCAACAAACCCACAAACCAACAAGCCAACAAACCAACAAACCAACAAACCAACAAACCAACAAACCAGCAAACCAACAAGTTAACAAAACAAAAAACCAACAAACCAACAAACCAACAAGCCAACAAACCAACAAACCAACAAACAAACAAACCAACAAACCAACAAACCAACAAACCAACAAACCAACAAACCAACAAGCCAACAAACCAACAAACAAATAAACCAACAAACCAGCAAACCAGCAAACCAACAAGTTAACAAACCAAAAAACCAACAAACCAACAAACCAACAAGCCAACAAACCAACAAACCAACAAACAAACAAACCAACAAACCAACAAACCAACAAACCAACAAACCAACAAACCAACAAACCAACAAGCCAACAAACCAACAAGCCAATAGGCCAACAAACCAACAAACCAACAAACGAACAAACCAACAAACCAACAAACCCACAAACCAAAAAACCAACAAACCAACAAACCAACAAACCAACAAACCAACAAACCAACAAGCCAACAAACGAACAAACCAAAAAGCCAACAAACCAACAAACCAACAAACCAACAAACCAACAAACCAAGAAACCAACAAACCAACAAACTAACAAGCCAACAAACCAACAAACCAACAAACCAACAAACCAACAAATCAACAAACCAACAAGCCAACAAGCCAAAAAAACCAACAAGCCAACAAACGAACAAACCAACATACAGACAAACCAACAAAACAACAAACCAACAAACCAACAAACCAACAAACGAACAAACGAACAAACGAACAAACGAACAAACCAACAAACCAACAAACCAACAAACCAACAAGCCAACAAACCGAAAAACCAACAAACCAAAAAACCAACAAGCCAACAAATCAACAAGGCAACAAACGAACAAACCAACAAGCTAACAAACCAAAAAACCAACAAACCAACAAACCAACAAATTAACATACCAACAAACCAACAAACCAACAAACCAACAAACCAACAAACCAACAAACCGACAAACCAAAAAACCAACAAACCAACAAACCAACAAACCAACAAACCAACAAGCCAACAAACCAAAAAACCAACAAACCAACAAACTAACAAGCCAACAAGCCAACAAACCAACAAGCCAACAAACGAAAAAACCAACAAACCAACAAACGAACAAGCCAATAAGCCAACAAACCAACAAACCAACAAACCAAAAAAACCAACAAACCAACAAACGAACAAACCAGCAAACCAACAAGCCAACAAACCAAAAAACCAACAAACCAACAAACCAACAAGCCAACAAACCATAAACCAAGTAACCAACAAACCAACAAACGAATAAACCAATAAACAAACAAACCAAAAAACCAACAAACCAACAAACCAACAAACGAACAAAGCAACAAACAAACAAACCAACAAACCAACAAGCCAACAAGCCAACAAACCAACGAGCCAACAAACGAATAAACCAACAAACCCACAAACCCAAAAACCAACAAACCAACAAACCAACAAACCGACAAGCCAACAAACCAACAAACGAACAAACAAACAAGCCAACAAACCAACAAACCAACAAACCAAGAAACCAGCAAACTAACAAGCCAACAAACCAACAAACCAAAAAACCAACAAGCCAACAAATCAACAAGCCAACAAACGAACAAACCAACAAGCTAACAAACCAAAAAACCAACAAACCAACAAACCAACAAATTAACAAACCAACAAACCAACAAACCAACAAACCAACAAACCAACAAACCAACAAACCAAAAAACCAACAAACCAACAAACCAACAAACCAACAAGCCAACAAACCAAAAAACCAACAAACCAACAAACTAACAAGCCAACAAGCCAACAAACCAACAAGCCAACAAACGAAAAAACCAACAAACCAACAAACGAACAAGCCAATAAGCCAACAAACCAACAAACCAACAAACCAAAAAAACCAACAAACCAACAAACCAACAAACCAGCAAACCAACAAGCCAACAAATCAAAAAACCAACAATCCAACAAACCAACAAGCCAACAAACCATAAACCAAGTAACCAACAAATCAACAAACCAATAAACCAATAAACAAACAAACCAAAAAACCAACAAAAGAACAAACCAACAAACGAACAAAGCAACAAACCAACAAACCAACAAACCAACAAGCCAACAAGCCAACAAACCAACGAGCCAACAAACGAATAAACCAACAAGCCAACAAACCAAAAAACCAACAAACCAACAAACCAACAAACCAACAAACCAACAAACCAACAAACCAACAAGCCAACAAACCAAAAAACCAACAAACCAACAAACCAACAAACCAAAAAACCAACAAACCAACAAACCAACAAACCAACAAACCAATAAGCCAACAAATAAAAAAACCAACAAACCAACAAACCAACAAACCAACAAGCCAACAAGTGAACAAAGCAACAAGCCAACAAACGAACAAACCAACAAACAAACAAACCAACAAACTAACAAACCAACAAACCAACAAACCAACAAACCAACAAACCAACAAACCAACAAACCAACAAGCCAACAAACCAACAAACCAACAAACCAACAAACTAACAAGCCAACAAACCAACAAACCAACAAACCAACAAACCAACAAATCAACAAACCAACAAGCCAACAAGCCAAAAAACCAACAAGCCAACAAACGAACAAACCAACATACAGACAAACCAACAAAACAACAAACCAACAAACCAACAAACCAACAAACGAACAAACGAACAAACGAACAAACGAACAAACCAACAAACCAACAAACCAACAAACCAACAAGCCAACAAACCGAAAAACCAACAAACCAAAAATCCAACAAGTCAACAAATCAACAAGGCAACAAACGAACAAACCAACAAGCTAACAAACCAAAAAACCAACAAACCAACAAACCAACAAATTAACAAACCAACAAACCAACAAACCAACAAACCAACAAACCAACAAACCAACAAACCGACAAACCAAAAAACCAACAAACCAACAAACCAACAAACCAACAAACCAACAAGCCAACAAACCAAAAAACCAACAAACCAACAAACTAACAAGCCAACAAGCCAACAAACCAACAAGCCAACAAACGAAAAAACCAACAAACCAACAAACGAACAAGCCAATAAGCCAACAAACCAATAAACCAACAAACCAAAAAAACCAACAAACCAACAAACGAACAAACCAGCAAACCAACAAGCCAACAAACCAAAAAACCAACAAACCAACAAACCAACAAGCCAACAAACCATAAACCAAGTAACCAACAAACCAACAAACGAATAAACCAATAAACAAACAAACCAAAAAACCAACAAACCAACAAGCCAACAAACGAACAAAGCAACAAACAAACAAACCAACAAACCAACAAGCCAACAAGCCAACAAACCAACGAGCCAACAAACGAATAAACCAACAAGCCAACAAACCAAAAAACCAACAAACCAACAAACCAACAAACCAACAAACCAACAAACCAACAAACCAACAAACCAACAAACCAACAAGCCAACAAACCAACAAACCAAGAAACCAACAAACCAACAAACCAACAAACCAACAAACCAAAAAACGAACAAACCAACAAACCAACAAACCCACAAACCAAAAAACCAACAAACCAACAAACCAACAAACCGACAAGCCAACAAACCAACAAACGAACAAACCAACAAGCCAACAAACCAACAAACCAACAAACCAAGAAACCAACAAACTAACTAGCCAACAAACCAACAAACCAAAAAACCAACAAGCCAACAAATCAACAAGCCAACAAACGAACAAACCAACAAGCTAACAAACCAAAAAACCAACAAACCAACAAACCAACAAATTAACAAACCAACAAACCAACAAACCAACAAACCAACATACCAACAAACCAACAAACCAAAAAACCAACAAACCAACAAACCAACAAACCAACAAGCCAACAAACCAAAAAACCAACAAACCAACAAACTAACAAGCCAACAAGCCAACAAACGAAAAAACCAACAAACCAACAAACGAACAAGCCAATAAGCCAACAAACCAACAAACCAACAAACCAAAAAAACCAACAAACCAACAAACCAACAAACCAGCAAACCAACAAGCCAACAAACCAAAAAACCAACAATCCAACAAACCAACAAGCCAACAAACCATAAACCAAGTAACCAACAAACCAACAAACGAATAAACCAATAAACAAACAAACCAAAAAACCAACAAAAGTACAAACCAACAAACGAACAAAGCAACAAACCAACAAACCAACAAACCAACAAGCCAACAAGCCAACAAACCAACGAGCCAACAAACGAATAAACCAACAAGCCAACAAACCAAAAAACCAACAAACCAACAAACCAACAAACCAACAAACCAACAAACCAACAAACCAACAAGCCAACAAACCAACAAACCAACAAACCAACAAACCAACAAACCAATAAGCCAACAAATAAAAAAACCAACAAACCAACAAACCAACAAGCCAACAAGTGAACAAAGCAAAAGCCAACAAACGAACAAACCAACAAACAAACAAACCAACAAACCAACAAACCAACAAACCAACAAGCCAACAAACCAACAAACCAACAAACAAATAAACCAACAAACCAACAAACCAACAAACCAACAAACAAATAAAACAACAAACTAACAAACCAACAAACCAACAAACCAACAAACGAACAAACGAACAAACCAACAAACCAACAAACCAACAAACAAACAAACCAACAAACCAATAAACCAACAAACATACAAACCAACAAAACAACAAACGAACAAACCAACAAACGAACAAACGAACAAACCAACAAACGAACAAACGAACAAACCAATAAACCAACAAACCAACAAACCAACAAACCAACAAACGAACAAACCAACAAACCAACAAACCGACAAACCAACAAACCAACAAGCCAACAAGCCAACAAACCAACAAGCCAACAAACGAACAAACCAACAAGCCAACAAAGCAACAAACCAAGAAACCAACAAACCAACACACCAACAAGCCACAAACCAACAAACCAACAAACCAACAAACCAACAAACCAAAAAACCAACAAACTAACCAGCCATCAAACCAACAAGCCAACAAACCAAAAAAGCAACAATCCAACAAACCAACAAGCCAACAAACCATAAACCAACAAACCAACAAACCAATAAGCCAACAAATAAAAAAACCAACAAACCAACAAACCAACAAACCAACAAGCCAACAAGTGAACAAAGCAACAAGCCAACAAACGAACAAACATACAAACAAACAAACCAACAAACCAACAAACCAACAAACCAACAAGCCAACAAACCAACAAACCAACAAACAAATAAACCAACAAACCAACAAACCAACAAACCAACAAACAAATAAACCAACAAACTAACAAACCAACAAACCAAATTAACAAACCAACAAACCAACAAACCAACAAACCAACAAACCAACAAACCAACAAACCAAAAAACCAACAAACCAACAAACCAACAAACCAACAAGCCAACAAACCAAAAAACCAACAAACCAACAAACTAACAAGCCAACAAGCCAACAAACCAACAAGCCAACAAACGAAAAAACCAACAAACCAACAAACGAACAAGCCAATAAGCCAATAAACCAACAAACCAACAAACCAAAAAAACCAACAAACCAACAAACCAACAAACCAGCAAACCAACAAGCCAACAAACCAAAAAACCAACAATCCAACAAACCAACAAGCCAACAAACCATAAACCAAGTAACCAACAAACCAACAAACGAATAAACCAATAAACAAACAAACCAAAAAACCAACAAAAGTACAAACCAACAAACGAACAAAGCAACAAACCAACAAATCAACAAACCAACAAGCCAACAAGCCAACAAACCAACGAGCCAACAAACGAATAAACCAACAAGCCAACAAACCAAAAAACCAACAAACCAACAAACCAACAAACCAACAAACCAACAAACCAACAAACCAACAAGCCAACAAACCAACAAACCAACAAACCAACAAACCAACAAACCAAAAAACCAACAAACCAACAAACCAACAAACCAACAAACCAATAAGCCAACAAATAAAAAAACCAACAAACCAACAAACCAACAAACCAACAAGCCAACAAGTGAACAAAGCAACAAGCCAACAAACGAACAAACCAACAAACAAACAAACCAACAAACTAACAAACCAACAAACCAACAAACCAACAAACCAACAAACCAACAAACCAACAAGCCAACAAACCAACAAACCAACAAACCAACAAACCAACAAACCGACAAACCAAAAAACCAACAAACCAACAAACCAACAAACCAACAAACCAACAAGCCAACAAACCAAAAAACCAACAAACCAACAAACTAACAAGCCAACAAGCCAACAAACCAACAAGCCAACAAACGAAAAAACCAACAAACCAACAAACGAACAAGCCAATAAGCCAACAAACCAATAAACCAACAAACCAAAAAAACCAACAAACCAACAAACGAACAAACCAGCAAACCAACAAGCCAACAAACCAAAAAACCAACAAACCAACAAACCAACAAGCCAACAAACCATAAACCAAGTAACCGACAAACCAACAAACGAATAAACCAATAAACAAACAAACCAAAAAACCAACAAACCAACAAACCAACAAACGAACAAAGCAACAAACAAACAAACCAACAAACCAACAAGCCAACAAGCCAACAAACCAACGAGCCAACAAACGAATAAACCAACAAGCCAACAAACCAAAAAACCAACAAACCAACAAACCAACAAACCAACAAACCAACAAACCAACAAACCAACAAACCAACAAACCAACAAGCCAACAAACCAACAAACCAAGAAACCAACAAACCAACAAACCAACACACCAACAAACCAAAAAACGAACAAACCAACAAACCAACAAACCCACAAACCAAAAAACCAACAAACCAACAAACCAACAAACCGACAAGCCAACAAACCAACAAACGAACAAACCAACAAGCCAACAAACCAACAAACCAACAAACCAAGAAACCAACAAACTAACTAGCCAACAAACCAACAAACCAAAAAACCAACAAGCCAACAAATCAACAAGCCAACAAACGAACAAACCAACAAGCTAACAAACCAAAAAACCAACAAACCAACAAACCAACAAATTAACAAACCAACAAACCAACAAACCAACAAACCAACATACCAACAAACCAACAAACCAAAAAACCAACAAACCAACAAACCAACAAACCAACAAGCCAACAAACCAAAAAACCAACAAACCAACAAACTAACAAGCCAACAAGCCAACAAACGAAAAAACCAACAAACCAACAAACGAACAAGCCAATAAGCCAACAAACCAACAAACCAACAAACCAAAAAAACCAACAAACCAACAAACCAACAAACCAGCAAACCAACAAGCCAACAAACCAAAAAACCAACAATCCAACAAACCAACAAGCCAACAAACCATAAACCAAGTAACCAACAAACCAACAAACGAATAAACCAATAAACAAACAAACCAAAAAACCAACAAAAGTACAAACCAACAAACGAACAAAGCAACAAACCAACAAACCAACAAACCAACAAGCCAACAAGCCAACAAACCAACGAGCCAACAAACGAATAAACCAACAAGCCAACAAACCAAAAAACCAACAAACCAACAAACCAACAAACCAACAAACCAACAAACCAACAACCCAACAAACCAACAAGCCAACAAACCAACAAACCAACAAACCAACAAACCAATAAGCCAACAAATAAAAAAACCAACAAACCAACAAACCAACAAGCCAACAAGTGAACAAAGCAAAAGCCAACAAACGAACAAACCAACAAACAAACAAACCAACAAACCAACAAACCAACAAACCAACAAGCCAACAAACCAACAAACCAACAAACAAATAAACCAACAAACCAACAAACCAACAAACCAACAAACAAATAAAACAACAAACTAACAAACCAACAAACCAACAAACCAACAAACGAACAAACGAACAAACCAACAAACCAACAAACCAACAAACAAACAAACCAACAAACCAATAAACCAACAAACATACAAACCAACAAAACAACAAACGAACAAACCAACAAACGAACAAACGAACAAACCAACAAACGAACAAACGAACAAACCAATAAACCAACAAACCAACAAACCAACAAACCAACAAACGAACAAACCAACAAACCAACAAACCGACAAACCAACAAACCAACAAGCCAACAAGCCAACAAACCAACAAGCCAACAAACGAACAAACCAACAAGCCAACAAAGCAACAAACCAAGAAACCAACAAACCAACACACCAACAAGCCACAAACCAACAAACCAACAAACCAACAAACCAACAAACCAAAAACCAACAAACTAACCAGCCATCAAACCAACAAGCCAACAAACCAAAAAAGCAACAATCCAACAAACCAACAAGCCAACAAACCATAAACCAACAAACCAACAAACCAATAAGCCAACAAATAAAAAAACCAACAAACCAACAAACCAACAAACCAACAAGCCAACAAGTGAACAAAGCAACAAGCCAACAAACGAACAAATATACAAACAAACAAACCAACAAACCAACAAACCAACAAACCAACAAGCCAACAAACCAACAAACCAACAAACAAATAAACCAACAAACCAACAAACCAACAAACCAACAAACAAATAAACCAACAAACTAACAAACCAACAAACCAACAAACCAAATTAACAAACCAACAAACCAACAAACCAACAAACCAACAAACCAACAAACCAACAAACCAAAAAACGAACAAACCAACAAACCGACAAACCAACAAGCCAACAAACCAAAAAACCAACAAACGAATAAACCAACAAGCCAACAAACCAAAAAACCAACAAACCAACAAACCAACAAACCAACAAACCAACAAACCAACAAACCAACAAGCCAACAAACCAACAAACCAACAAAGCAACAAACCAACAAACCAAAAAACCAACAAACCAACAAACCAACAAACCAACAAACCAATAAGCCAACAAATAAAAAAACCAACAAACCAACAAACCAACAAACCAACAAGCCAACAAGTGAACAAAGCAACAAGCCAACAAACGAACAAACCAACAAACAAACAAACCAACAAACTAACAAACCAACAAACCAACAAACCAACAAACCAACAAACCAACAAACCAACAAGCCAACAAACCAACAAACCAACAAACCAACAAACTAACAAGCCAACAAACCAACAAACCAACAAACCAACAAACCAACAAATCAACAAACCAACAAGCCAACAAGCCAAAAAACCAACAAGCCAACAAACGAACAAACCAACATACAGACAACCCAACAAAACAACAAACCAACAAACCAACAAACCAACAAACCAACAAACGAACAAACGAACAAACGAACAAACGAACAAACGAACAAACCAACAAACCAACAAACCAACAAACCAACAAGCCAACAAACCGAAAAACCAACAAACCAAAAAACTAACAAGCCAACAAATCAACAAGGCAACAAACGAACAAACCAACAAGCTAACAAACCAAAAAACCAACAAACCAACAAACCAACAAATTAACAAACCAACAAACCAACAAACCAACAAACCAACAAACCAACAAACCAACAAACCGACAAACCAAAAAACCAACAAACCAACAAACCAACAAACCAACAAACCAACAAGCCAACAAACCAAAAAACCAACAAACCAGCAAACTAACAAGCCAACAAGCCAACAAACCAACAAGCCAACAAACGAAAAAACCAACAAACCAACAAACAAACAAGCCAATAAGCCAACAAACCAATAAACCAACAAACCAAAAAAACCAACAAACCAACAAACGAACAAACCAGCAAACCAACAAGCCAACAAACCAAAAAACCAACAAACCAACAAACCAACAAGCCAACAAACCATAAACCAAGTAACCAACAAACCAACAAACGAATAAACCAATAAACAAACAAACCAAAAAACCAACAAACCAACAAACCAACAAACCAACAAACGAACAAAGCAACAAACAAACAAACCAACAAACCAACAAGCCAACAAGCCAACAAACCAACGAGCCAACAAACCAACAAACCAAGAAACCAACAAACCAACAAACCAACAAACCAACAAACCAAAAAACGAACAAACCAACAAACCAACAAACCAACAAACCAACAAACCAACAAACCAACAAGCCAACAAACCAACAAACCAAGAAACCAACAAACCAACAAACCAACAAACCAACAAACCAAAAAACGAACAAACCAACAAACCAACAAACCCACAAACCAAAAAACCAACAAACCAACAAACCAACAAACCGACAAGCCAACAAACCAACAAACGAACAAACCAACAAGCCAACAAACCAACGAACCAACAAACCAAGAAACCAACAAACTAACAAGCCAACAAACCAACAAACCAAAAAACCAACAAGCCAACAAATCAACAAGCCAACAAACGAACAAACCAACAAGCTAACAAACCAAAAAACCAACAAACCAACAAACCAAAAAATTAACAAACCAACAAACCAACAAACCAACAAACCAACATACCAACAAACCAACAAACCAAAAAACCAACAAACCAACAAACCAACAAACAAACAAGCCAACAAACCAAAAAACCAACAAACCAGCAAACTAACAAGCCAACAAGCCAACAAACGAAAAAACCAACAAACCAACAAACGAACAAGCCAATAAGCCAACAAACCAACAAACCAACAAACCAAAAAAACCAACAAACCAACAAACCAACAAACCAGCAAACCAACAAGCCAACAAACCAAAAAACCAACAATCCAACAAACCATCAAGCCAACAAACCATAAACCAAGTAACCAACAAACCAACAAACGAATAAACCAATAAACAAACAAACCAAAAAACCAACAAAAGTACAAACCAACAAACGAACAAAGCAACAAACCAACAAACCAACAAACCAACAAGCCAACAAGCCAACAAACCAACGAGCCAACAAACGAATAAACCAACAAGCCAACAAACCAAAAAACCAACAAACCAACAAACCAACAAACCAACAAACCAACAAACCAACAAACCAACAAGCCAACAAACCAACAAACCAACAAACAAACAAACCAACAAACCAACAAACCAAAAAACCAACCAACCAACAAACCAACAAACCAATAAGCCAACAAATAAAAAAACCAACAAACCAACAAACCAACAAACCAACAAGCCAACAAGTGAACAAAGCAACAAGCCAACAAACGAACAAACCAACAAACAAACAAACCAACAAACCAACAAACCAACAAACCAACAAGCCCACAAACCAACAAACAAATAAACCAACAAACCAACAAACCAACAAACCAACAAACAAATAAACCAACAAACTAACAAACCAACAAACCAACAAACCAACAAACGAACAAACGAACAAACCAACAAACCAACAAACCAACAAACAAACAAACCAACAAACCAATAAACCAACAAACATACAAACCAACAAAACAACAAACGAACAAACCAACAAACGAACAAACGAACAAACCAACAAACGAACAAACGAACAAACGAACAAACCAATAAACCAACAAACCAACAAACCAACAAACCAACAAACGAACAAACCAACAAACCAACAAACCGACAAACCAACAAACGAACAAACCAACAAACCAACAAATCAACAAACCAACAAACCAACAAACCAACAAACCAACAAGCCAACAAGCAAACAAACCAACAAGCCAACAAACGAACAAATTAACAATCCAACAAACCAAAAAAACAACAAATAAACAAACCAACAAACCAACAAACCAACAAATCAACAATCCAACAAACAAACAAACTAACAAACGAACCAAACAACATACCAACAAACCAACAAACCAAGAAACCAACAAACCAGCAAACCAACAAACCAACAAACCAAGAAACCAACAAACCAACAAACCAACAAGCCAACAAACCAACAAACCAACAAACGAACAAACGAACTAACCAACAAACCAACAAACCAACAAAGCAAGAAACCAACAAACCAACAAACCAACAAGCCAACAAACCAACAAACCAACAAACCAACAAACCAACAAACCAGCAAACCAACAAGTTAACAAACCAAAAAACCAAAAAACCAACAAACCAACAAACCAACAAGCCAACAAACCAACAAACCAACAAACAAACAAACCAACAAACCAACAAACCAACAAACCAACAAACCAACAAGCCAACAAACCAACAAACAAATAAACCAACAAACCAGCAAACCAGCAAACCAACAAGTTAACAAACCAAAAAACCAACAAACCAACAAACCAACAAGCCAACAAACCAACAAACCAACAAACAAACAAACCAACAAACCAACAAACCAACAAACCAACAAACCAACAAACCAACAAACCAACAAACCAGCAAACCAACAAGCCAACAAACCAAAAAACCAACAATCCAACAAACCATCAAGCCAACAAACCATAAACCAAGTAACCAACAAACCAACAAACGAATAAACCAATAAACAAACAAACCAAAAAACCAACAAAAGTACAAACCAACAAACGAACAAAGCAACAAACCAACAAACCAACAAACCAACAAGCCAACAAGCCAACAAACCAACGAGCCAACAAACGAATAAACCAACAAGCCAACAAACCAAAAAACCAACAAACCAACAAACCAACAAACCAACAAACCAACAAACCAACAAACCAACAAACCAAAAAACGAACAAACCAACAAACCAACAAACCAACAAACCAACAAACCAACAAACCAACAAACCAACAAGCCAACAAACCAACAAACCAAGAAACCAACAAACCAACAAACCAACAAACCAACAAACCAAAAAACGAACAAACCAACAAACCAACAAACCCACAAACCAAAAAACCAACAAACCAACAAACCAACAAACCGACAAGCCAACAAACCAACAAACGAACAAACCAACAAGCCAACAAACCAACGAACCAACAAACCAAGAAACCAACAAACTAACAAGCCAACAAACCAACAAACCAAAAAACCAACAAGCCAACAAATCAACAAGCCAACAAACGAACAAACCAACAAGCTAACAAACCAAAAAACCAACAAACCAACAAACCAAAAAATTAACAAACCAACAAACCAACAAACCAACAAACCAACATACCAACAAACCAACAAACCAAAAAACCAACAAACCAACAAACCAACAAACAAACAAGCCAACAAACCAAAAAACCAACAAACCAGCAAACTAACAAGCCAACAAGCCAACAAACGAAAAAACCAACAAACCAACAAACGAACAAGCCAATAAGCCAACAAACCAACAAACCAACAAACCAAAAAAACCAACAAACCAACAAACCAACAAACCAGCAAACCAACAAGCCAACAAACCAAAAAACCAACAATCCAACAAACCATCAAGCCAACAAACCATAAACCAAGTAACCAACAAACCAACAAACGAATAAACCAATAAACAAACAAACCAAAAAACCAACAAAAGTACAAACCAACAAACGAACAAAGCAACAAACCAACAAACCAACAAACCAACAAGCCAACAAGCCAACAAACCAACGAGCCAACAAACGAATAAACCAACAAGCCAACAAACCAAAAAACCAACAAACCAACAAACCAACAAACCAACAAACCAACAAACCAACAAACCAACAAGCCAACAAACCAACAAACCAACAAACAAACAAACCAACAAACCAACAAACCAAAAAACCAACCAACCAACAAACCAACAAACCAATAAGCCAACAAATAAAAAAACCAACAAACCAACAAACCAACAAACCAACAAGCCAACAAGTGAACAAAGCAACAAGCCAACAAACGAACAAACCAACAAACAAACAAACCAACAAACCAACAAACCAACAAACCAACAAGCCCACAAACCAACAAACAAATAAACCAACAAACCAACAAACCAACAAACCAACAAACAAATAAACCAACAAACTAACAAACCAACAAACCAACAAACCAACAAACGAACAAACGAACAAACCAACAAACCAACAAACCAACAAACAAACAAACCAACAAACCAATAAACCAACAAACATACAAACCAACAAAACAACAAACGAACAAACCAACAAACGAACAAACGAACAAACCAACAAACGAACAAACGAACAAACGAACAAACCAATAAACCAACAAACCAACAAACCAACAAACCAACAAACGAACAAACCAACAAACCAACAAACCGACAAACCAACAAACGAACAAACCAACAAACCAACAAATCAACAAACCAACAAACCAACAAACCAACAAACCAACAAGCCAACAAGCAAACAAACCAACAAGCCAACAAACGAACAAATTAACAATCCAACAAACCAAAAAAACAACAAATAAACAAACCAACAAACCAACAAACCAACAAATCAACAATCCAACAAACAAACAAACTAACAAACGAACCAAACAACATACCAACAAACCAACAAACCAAGAAACCAACAAACCAGCAAACCAACAAACCAACAAACCAAGAAACCAACAAACCAACAAACCAACAAGCCAACAAACCAACAAACCAACAAACGAACAAACGAACTAACCAACAAACCAACAAACCAACAAAGCAAGAAACCAACAAACCAACAAACCAACAAGCCAACAAACCAACAAACCAACAAACCAACAAACCAACAAACCAGCAAACCAACAAGTTAACAAACCAAAAAACCAAAAAACCAACAAACCAACAAACCAACAAGCCAACAAACCAACAAACCAACAAACAAACAAACCAACAAACCAACAAACCAACAAACCAACAAACCAACAAACCAACAAACCAACAAACCAACAAACCAACAAACCAACAAGCCAACAAACCAACAAGCCAATAGGCCAACAAACCAACAAACCAACAAACGAACAAACCAACAAACCAACAAACCCACAAACCAAAAAACCAACAAACCAACAAACCAACAAACCAACAAACCAATAAACCAACAAGCCAACAAACGAACACACCAACAAGCCAACAAGCCAACAAACCAACAAACCAACAAACCAAGAAACCAACAAACCAACAAACTAACAAGCCAACAAACCAACAAACCAACAAACCAACAAACCAACAAATTAACAAACCAACAAGCCAACAAACCAACAAACCAACAAACCAACAAACCAACAAACCAGCAAACCAACAAGTTAACAAACCAAAAAACCAACAAGCTAACAAACCAAAAAACCAACAAACCAACAAACCATCAAATTAACAAACCAACAAACCAACAAACCAACAAACCAACAAACCAACAAACCAACAAACCAACAAACCAACAAACCAAAAAACCAACAAACCAACAAACCAACAAACCAACAAGCCAACAAACCAAAAAACCAAAAAACCAACAAACCAACAAACCAACAAACCAACAAACCAACAAGCCAACAAACCAAAAAACCAACAAACCAACAAACTAACAAGCCAACAAGCCAACAAACCAACAAGCCAACAAACGAAAAAACCAACAAACCAACAAACGAACAAGCCAATAAGCCAACAAACCAACAAACCAACAAACCAAAAAAACCAGCAAACCAACAAACCAACAAACCAGCAAACCAACAAGCCAACAAACCAAAAAACCAACAAACCAACAAACCAACAAGCCAACAAACCATAAACCAAGTAACCAACAAACCAACAAACGAATAAACCAATAAACAAACAAACCAAAAAACCAACAAACCAACAAACCAACAAACGAACAAAGCAACAAACAAACAAACCAACAAACCAACAAGCCAACAAGCCAACAAACCAACGAGCCAACAAACGAATAAACCAACAAGCCAACAAACCAAAAAACCAACAAACCAACAAACCAACAAACCAACAAACCAACAAACCAACAAACCAACAAACCAACAAACCAACAAACCAACAAGCCAACAAACCAACAAACCAACAAACCAACAAACCAACAAACCAACAAACCAACAAACCAACAAACCAACAAACCAAAAAACGAACAAACCAAAAAACCAACAAACCCACAAACCAAAAAACCAACAAACCAACAAACCAACAAACCGACAAGCCAACAAACCAACAAACGAACAAACCAACAAGCCAACAAACCAACAAACCAACAAACCAACAAACCAAAAAACCAACAAACCAACAAACTAACAAGCCAACAAACCAACAAACCAACAAACCAACAAACCAACAAATCAACAAACCAACAAGCCAACAAGCCAACAAAACAACAAACGAACAAACCAACAAACGAACAAACGAACAAACCAACAAACGAACAAACGAACAAACCAATAAACCAACAAATCAACA
The DNA here is from genome assembly GCA_958298945.1 of Atherix ibis. Lineage (NCBI taxonomy): Eukaryota > Metazoa > Arthropoda > Insecta > Diptera > Athericidae > Atherix > Atherix ibis. Next base: position 86,848,647 of record OY282608.1, on the reverse strand, counting down.
AACCAACAAACCAACAAACGAACAAACGAACAAACCAACAAACCAACAAACCAACAAACAAACAAACCAACAAATCAATAAACCAACAAACCAACAAACCAACAAAACAACAAACGAACAAACCAACAAACGAACAAACGAACAAACCAACAAACGAACAAACGAACAAACCAATAAACCAACAAACCCACAAACCAAAAAACCAACAAACCAACAAACCAACAAACCAACAAACCAACAAACCAACAAACCCACAAACCAAAAAACCAACAAACCAACAAACCAACAAACCAACAAACCAACAAACCAACAAGCCAACAAACGAACACACCAACAAGCCAACAAACCAACAAACCAACAAACCAAGAAACCAATAAACCAACAAACTAACAAGCCAACAAACCAACAAACCAACAAACCAACAAACCAACAAATCAACAAACCAACAAGCCAACAAGCCAACAAACCAACAAGCCAACAAACGAACAAACCAACATACAGACAAACCAACAAAACAATAAACCAACAAACCAACAAACCAACAAGCCAACAAACCAAAAAACCAACAAACCAACAAACTAACAAGCCAACAAGCCAACAAACCAACAAGCCAACAAACGAAAAAACCAACAAACCAACAAACGAACAAGCCAATAAGCCAACAAACCAACAAACCAACAAACCAAAAAAACCAACAAACCAACAAACCAACAAACCAGCAAACCAACAAGCCAACAAACCAAAAAACCAACAATCCAACAAACCAACAAGCCAACAAACCATAAACCAAGTAACCAACAAACCAACAAACGAATAAACCAATAAACAAACAAACCAAAAAACTAACAAAAGTACAAACCAACAAACGAACAAAGCAACAAACCAACAAACCAACAAACCAACAAACCAACAAGCCAACAAGCCAACAAACCAACGAGCCAACAAACGAATAAACCAACAAGCCAACAAACCAAAAAACCAACAAACCAACAAACCAACAAACCAACAAACCAACAAACCAACAAACCAACAAGCCAACAAACCAACAAACCAACAAACCAACAAACCAACAAACCAACAAACCAAAAAACCAACAAACCAACAAACCAATAAGCCAACAAATAAAAAAACCAACAAACCAACAAACCAACAAACCAACAAGCCAACAAGTGAACAAAGCAACAAGCCAACAAACGGACAAACCAACAAACAAACAAACCAACAAACCAACAAACCAACAAACCAACAAGCCAACAAGCCAACAAACCAACAAACCAACAAACAAATAAATCAACAAACCAACAAACCAACAAACCAACAAACAAATAAACCAACAAACTAACAAACCAACAAACCAACAAACCAACAAACCAACAAACGAACAAACGAACAAACCAACAAACCAACAAACCAACAAACAAACAAACCAACAAACCAATAAACCAACAAACCAACAAACCAACAAAACAACAAACGAACAAACCAACAAACGAACAAACGAACAAACCAACAAACGAACAAACGAACAAACCAATAAACCAACAAACCAACAAACCAACAAACCAACAAACGAACAAACCAACAAACCAACAAACCGACAAACCAACAAACCAACAAGCCAGCAAGCCAACAAACCAACAAGCCAACAAACGAACAAACCAACAAGCCAACAAACCAACAAACCAAGAAACCAACAAACCAACACACCAACAAGCCACAAACTAACAAACCAACAAACCAATAAACCAACAAACCAAAAAACCAACAAACCAACCAGCCATCAAACCAACAAGCCAACAAACGAACAAACCAACAAACCAAGAAACCAACAAACCAACAAACCAACAAGCCAACAAACCAACAAACCAACAAACGAACAAACCAACAAGCCAACAAACCAACAAACCAACAAACGAACAAACCAACAAACAAACAAATCAACAAACCAACAAACCAACAAACCAACAAACCAACAAGCCAACAAGCAAACAAACCAACAAGCCAACAAACGAACAAACCAACAAGCCAACAAACCAAAAAAACAACAAATAAACAAACCAACAAACCAACAAACCAACAAATCAACAACCCAACAAACAAACAAACTAACAAACGAACCAAACAACATACCAACAAACCAACAAACCAAGAAACCAACAAACCAGCAAACCAACAAACCAACAAACCAAGAAACCAACAAACCAACAAACCAACAAGCCAACAAACCAACAAACCAACAAACGAACAAACGAACTAACCAACAAACCAACAAAACAACAAAGCAAGAAACCAACAAACCAACAAACCAACAAGCCAACAAACCAACAAACCAACAAACCAACAAACCAACAAACCAACAAACCAGCAAACCAACAAGTTAACAAACCAAAAAACCAAAAAACCAACAAACCAACAAGCCAACAAACCAACAAACCAACAAACAAACAAACCAAGAAACCAACAAAACAACAAACCAACAAACCAACAAGCCAACAAACCAACAAACAAATAAACCAACAAACCAGCAAACCAGCAAACCAACAAGTTAACAAACCAAAAAACCAACAAACCAACAAACCAACAAGCCAACAAACCAACAAACCAGCAAACAAACAAACCAACAAACCAACAAACCAACAAACCAACAAACCAACAAACCAACAAACCAACAAGCCAACAAACCAACAAGCCAATAGGCCAACAAACCAACAAACCAACAAACGAACAAACCAACAAACCAACAAACCCACAAACCAAAAAACCAACAAACCAACAAACCAACAAACCAACAAACCAACAAACCAACAAGCCAACAAACGAACACACCAACAAGCTAACAAACCAACAAACCAACAAACCAAGAAACCAATAAACCAACAAACTAACAAGCCAACAAACCAACAAACCAACAAACCAACAAACCAACAAATCAACAAACCAACAAGCCAACAAGCCAACAAACCAACAAGCCAACAAACGAACAAACCAACATACAGACAAACCAACAAAACAATAAACCAACAAACCAACAAACCAACAAACGAACAAACGAACAAACGAACAAACGAACAAACCAACAAACCAACAAACCAACAAACCAACAAGCCAACAAACCGAAAAACCAACAAACCCAAAAACCAACAAGCCAACAAATCAACAAGGCAACAAACATACAAACCAACAAGCTAACAAACCAAAAAACCAACAAACCAACAAACCAACAAATTAACAAACCAACAAACCAACAAACCAACAACCCAAAAAACCAACAAACCAACAAACCAACAAACCAACAAACCAAAAAACCAACAAACCAACAAACCAACAAACCAACAAACCAACAAGCCAACAAACCAAAAAACCAACAAACCAACAAACTAACAAGCCAACAAGCCAACAAACCAACAAGCCAACAAACGAAAAAACCAACAAACCAACAAACGAACAAGCCAATAAGCCAACAAACCAACAAACCAACAAACCAAAAAAACCAGCAAACCAACAAACCAACAAACCAGCAAACCAACAAGCCAACAAACCAAAAAACCAACAAACCAACAAACCAACAAGCCAACAAACCATAAACCAAGTAACCAACATACCAACAAACGAATAAACCAATAAACAAACAAACCAAAAAACCAACAAACCAACAAACCAACAAACGAACAAAGCAACAAACAAACAAACCAACAAACCAACAAGCCAACAAGCCAACAAACCAACGAGCCAACAAACGAATAAACCAACAAGCCAACAAACCAAAAAACCAACAAACCAACAAACCAACAAACCAACAAACCAACAAACCAACAAACCAACAAACCAACAAACCAACAAACCAACAAGCCAACAAACCAACAAACCAACAAACCAACAAACCAACAAACCAACAAACCAACAAACCAACAAACCAACAAACCAACAAACCAAAAAACGAACAAACCAACAAACCAACAAACCCACAAACCAAAAAACCAACAAACCAACAAACCAACAAACCGACAAGCCAACAAACCAACAAACGAACAAACCAACAAGCCAACAAACCAACAAACCAACAAACCAAAAAACCAACAAACCAACAAACTAACAAGCCAACAAACCAACAAACCAACAAACCAACAAATCAACAAACCAACAAGCCAACAAGCCAACAAAACAACAAACGAACAAACCAACAAACGAACAAACGAACAAACCAACAAACGAACAAACGAACAAACCAATAAACCAACAAATCAACAAACCAACAAACAAACAAACGAACAAACCAACAAACCAACAAACCGACAAACCAACAAACCAACAAGCCAACAAACCAACAAACCAAAAAACGAACAAACCAACAAACCAACAAACCAACAAACCAACAAACCAACAAACCAACAAACCAACAAACCAACAAGCCAACAAACCAACAAACCAACAAACCAACAAACCAACAAACCAACAAACCAACAAACCAACAAACCAAAAAACGAACAAACCAACAAACCAACAAACCCACAAACCAAAAAACCAACAAACCAACAAACCAACAAACCGACAAGCCAACAAACCAACAAACGAACAAACCAACAAGCCAACAAACCAACAAACCAACAAACCAAAAAACCAACAAACCAACAAACTAACAAGCCAACAAACCAACAAACCAACAAACCAACAAACCAACAAACCAACAAATCAACAAACCAACAAGCCAACAAGCCAACAAACCAACAAGCCAACAAACGAACAAACCAACATACAAACAAACCAACAAAACAACAAACCAACAAACCAACAAACCAGCAAACGAACAAACGAACAAACCAACAAACCAACAAACCAACAAACCAACAAGCCAACAAACCGAAAAACCAACAAACCAAAAAACCAACAAGCCAACAAATCAACAAGCCAACAAACGAACAAACCAACAAGCTAACAAACCAAAAAACCAACAAACCAACAAACCAACAAATTAACAAACCAACAAACCAACAAACCAACAAACCAACAAACCAACAAACCAACAAACCAACAAACCAAAAAACCAACAAACCAACAAACCAACAAACCAACAAACCAACAAGCCAACAAACCAAAAAACCAACAAACCAATAAACTAACAAGCCAACAAGCCAACAAACCAACAAGCCAACAAACGAAAAAACCAACAAACCAACAAACGAACAAGCCAATAAGCCAACAAATCAACAAACCAACAAACCAAAAAAACCAACAAACCAACAAACCAACAAACCAGCAAACCAACAAGCCAACAAACCAAAAAACCAACAAACCAACAAACCAACAAGCCAGCAAACCATAAACCAAGTAACCAACAAACCAACAAACGAATAAACCAATAAACAAACAAACCAAAAAACCAACAAAAGTACAAACCAACAAACCAACAAGCCAACAAACCAACAAACCAACAAACAAATAAACCAACAAACCAACAAACCAACAAACCAACCAACAAATAAACCAACAAACTAACAAACCAACAAACCAACAAACGAACCAACGAACAAACCAACAGACCAACAAACAAACAAACCAACAAACCAATAAACCAACAAACCAACGAACCAACAAAACAACAAACGAACAAACCAACAAACGAACAAACGAACAAACCAACAAACGAACAAACGAACAAACCAATAAACCAACAAATCAACAAACCAACAAACAAACAAACGAACAAACCAACAAACCAACAAACCGACAAACCAACAAACCAACAAGCCAACAAGCCAACAAACCAACAAACGAACAAACCAACAAGCCAACAAACCAACAAACCAAGAAACCAACAAACCAACACACCAACAAGCCACAAACCAACAAACCAACAAACCAACAAACCAACAAACCAATAAACCAACCAGCCATCAAACCAACAAGCCAACAAACGAACAAACGAACAACCAACAAACCAAAAAACCAACAAACCAACAAGTAAACAAACCAACAAACCACCAACGAACAAACGAACAAACGAACAAACCAACAAATGAACAAACCAACAAACCAACAAACCAACAAGCCAACAAGCCAACAAACCAACAAACCAACAAACCAACAAACCAACAAACCAACAAACCAACAAACCAACAAACCAACAAACCAACAAACCAACAAACCAACAAACCAACAAACCAACAAACGAACAAACGAACAAACCAACAAACCAACAAACCAACAAACCAACAAACCAATAAACCAACAAACCAACAAAACAACAAACGAACAAACCAACAAACGAACAAATGAACAAACCAACAAACGAACAAACCAACAAACCAATAAACCAACAAACCAACAAACCAACAAACCAACAAACCAACAAACCAACAAACGAACAAACCAACAAACCAACAAACCGACAAACCAACAAGCCAACAAGCCAACAAACCAACAAGCCAACAAACGAACAAACCAACAAGCCAACAAACCAACAAACCAACAAACCAACAAACCAACACACAAGCAAGCCACAAACCAACAAACCAACGAACCAACAAACCAACAAACCAACAAGCCAACAAGCCAACAAACCAACAAGCCAACAAACCAACAAACCAACAAACAAACAAACCAACAAACCAACAAACCAACAAACCAACAAACCAACAAACCCACCAGCCATCAAACCAACAAGCCAACAAATGAACAAACGAACAAACTAACAAACCAACAAACCAACAAACAAAAAAGCCAACAAACCAAAAAACCAACAAACCAACAAACCAACAAACCAACAAACCAACAAACCAACAAACCAACAAACCAACAAACCAACGAACCAACAAGGCAACAAACCAACAAACCAACACGTTAACAAGCCAACAAACCAACAAGGCAACAAACGAACAAACCAACAAACAAACAAACCAAAAAACCAACAAACCAACAAACCAACAAGCCAACAAACCAACAAACCAACAAACAAATAAACCAACAAACCAACAAACCAACAAACCAACAAACAATTAAACCAACAAACCAACAAACCATCAAACCAACAAACCAACAAACCAACTAACCAACTAACCAACAAACCAACAAACCAACAAACCAACAAACCAACAAACCAACAAACCAACAAACCAACAAGCCAACAAGCCAACAAACCAACAAGCAAACAAACCAACAAACCAACAAACCAACAAACCAAAAAACCAACAAACCAACAAACCAACAAACCAACAAACCAACAAACCAACAAACCAACAAACCAACAAACCAACAAACCAACAAACCAACAAACCAACAAACAAACAAACGAAGAAACCAACAAACCAAAAAACCAACAAACGAACAAACCAACAAACCAACAAACCAACAAACCAACAAACCAACAAATCAACAAACGAACAAACGAAAAAAACTAACGAACCAACAAACCAACAAACCAACAAACCAACAAACCAACAAACCAACAAACCAACAAACCAACAAGCCAACAAACCAAACAACGAACAAACCAACAAATCAATAAACCAACAAACCAACAAACTAACAAACCAACAAACCAACAAACGAACAAACCAACAAACCAAAAAACCAACAAATCAACAAGCCAATAAACCAACAAACGAACAAACGAACAAACCAACAAACCAACAAGCCGACAAACCAAAAAAACAACAAACCAACAAACCAACAAACCAACAAACGAACAAACCAACAAACCAACAAACCACCAAACCAAGAAACCAACAAAACAACAAACGAGCAAACCAACAAATGAACAAACGAACTAACCAACAAATGAACAAACGAACAAACCAATAAACCAACAAACCAACAACCCAACAAACCAACAAACGAACAAACCAACAAACCAACAAACCGACAAACCAACAAACTAACAAGCCAACAAGCCAACAAACCAACAAGCCAACAAACGAACAAACCAACAAGCCAACAAACCAACAAACCAAGAAACCAACAAACCAACACACCAACAAGCAACAAACCAACAAACCAACAAACGAACAAACCAACAAACCAAAAAACCAACAAACCAACCAGCCATCAAACCAACAAGCCAACAAACGAACAAACGAACAACCAACAAACCAAAAAACCAACAAACCAACAAACCAACAAACGAACAAACCAACAAATGAACAAACCAACAAACCAACAAACCAACAAGCCAACAAACCAACAAACCAACAAACCAACAAACCAACACACCAACAAACCAACAAACCAACAAACCAACAAACCAACAAACCAACAAACCAACAAACCAACAAACCAACAAACCAACAAACGAACAAACGAACAAACCAACAAACCAACAAACCAACAAACCAACAAACCGATAAACCAACAAACCAACAAACCAACAAAACAACAAACGAACAAACCAACAAACGAACAAACCAACAAACGAACAAACCAACAAACCAATAATCCAACAAACCAACAAACCAACAAACCAACAAACGAACAAACCAACAAACTAACAAACCGATAAACCAACAAGCCAACAGACCAACAAACCAACAAGCCAACAAACCAACAAGCCAACAAACCAACAAACCAACAAACCAACAAACCAACAAACCAACACACAAGCAAGCCACAAACCAACAAACCAACAAACCAACAAACCAACAAGCCAACAAGCCAACAAACCAACAAGCCAACAAACCAACAAACCAACAAACAAACAAACCAACAAACCAACAAACCAACAAACCAACAAACCAACCAGCCATCAAACCAACAAGCCAACAAATGAACAAACGAACAAACCAACAAACCAACAAACCAACAAACAAACAAGCCAACAAACCAAAAAACCAACAAACCAACAAACCAACAAACCAACAAACCAACAAACCAACAAACCAACGAACCAACAAGGCAACAAACCAACAAACCAACACGTTAACAAGCCAACAAACCAACAAGGCAACAAACGAACAAACCAACAAACAAACAAACCAAAAAACCAACAAACCAACAAACCAACAAACAACTAAACCAACAAACCAACAAATCATCAAACCAACAAACCAACAAACCAACAAACCAACAAACCAACAAACCAACAAACCAACAAACCAACAAACCAACAAACCAACAAGCCAACAAGCCAACAAACCAACAAGCAAACAAGCAAACAAACCAACAAACCAACGAACCAACAAACCAACAAACCAATAAACCAACAAACCAACAAACCAACAAACAAACAAACGAAGAAACCAACAAACCAAAAAACCAACAAACGAACAAACCAACAAACCAACAAACCAACAAACCAACAAATCAAAAAACGAACAAACGAAAAAAACTAACGAACCAACAAACCAACAAACCAACAAACCAACTAACCAACAAACCAACAAGCCAACAAACCAAACAACCAACAAACCAACAAATCAATAAACCAACAAACCAACAAACTAACAAACCAACAAACCAACAAACGAACAAACCAACAAACCAAAAAACCAACAAATCAACAAGCCAATAAACCAACAAACGAACAAACGAACAAACCAACAAATCAACAAGCCGACAAACCAAAAAACCAACAAACCAACAAACCAACAAACCAACAAACGAACAAACCAACAAACCAACAAACCACCAAACCAAGAAACCAACAAACCAACAAACCAACAAGCCAACAAACCAACAAACCAACAAACCAACAAACCAACAAACCAACAAGCCAACAAACTAACAAAACAACAAACCAGCAAACCAACAAACGAACAAACCAACAAACCAATAAACCAACAAACCAACAAGTCAACAAACGAACAAACCAAGGAGCCAACAAACCAACAAACCAACAAACCAACAAGCCAACAAACCAACAAACCAACAAGCCAACAAACGAACAAACCAACAAACAAACAAACCAACAAACCAAGAAGCCAACAAACCAACAAAAAATGAAACCAACAAACCAACAAACCAACAAGCCAACAAACCAACAAACCAACAAACCAACAAACCAACAAACCAACAAACCAACAAACCAACAAGCCAATAAGCCAACAAACCAACAAGCCAACAAACGAATAAACCAACAAACCAAAAAACCAACAAACGAACAAACCAACAAACCAACAAACCAACAAAGCACAAACCAACAAACCAACAAACCAACAAACCAACAAACCAACAAACCAACAAACGAACAAACCAACAAACCATCAAACTAACAAACCAACAAACGAACAAACGAGCAAACCAAAAAACCAACAAGCCAACAAACCAAAAACCCAACAAACCAACAAACCAACAAACCAACAAACCAACAAACCAACAAACCAACAAAACAGCATACTAAAAAACCAACAAACCAACAAGCCAACAAGCCAACCAACCAACAAACCAACAAACCAACAAACCAACAAGCCAACAAGCCAGCAAACCAACAAGCCAACAAACGAACAAACCAACAAACAAACAAACCAACAAACAAATAAACCAACGAACCAACAAACAAATAAACCAACAAATCAACAAACCAACAAACCAACAAACCAGCAAACCAACAAGCCAACAAGCCAACAAGCCAACAAACCAACAAACCAACAAACGAACAAACGAACAAACGAACAAACCAACAAACCAACAAACCAACAAACCAACAAGCCAACAAACCAACAAACCAACAAACCAACAAGCCAGCAAGCCAACAAACCAACAAGCCAACAAACACACAAGCCAACAAACCAACAAACCAACAAACTAACAAACCAACAAACCAACAAACCAACAAACCAACAAACCAACAAACCAACAAACCAACAAATCAACAAACCAACAAACCATCAAACCAACAAACCAAAAAACCAATAAACCAACAAATCAACAAACCAACAAACCAACAAACCAACAAACCAACAAACCAAAAAACCAACAAAAGAACAAACCAACAAACCAACAAACCAACAAACCAACAAACCAACAAACCAACAAACCAACAAACCAACAAACCAACAAGCCAACAAACCAAAAAAAAACAAAAAACCAACAAACCAACAAACCAACAAACCAACAAACCAACAAACCAACAAACCAACAAACCAACAAGCCAACAAATTAAAAAACCAACAAGCCAACAAACCAACAAACCAACAAACCAACAAACCAACAAATCAACAAACCAACAAACCAACAAACCAAAAAACCAACAAACCAAAAAACCAAAAAACCAACAAACCAACAAACCAACAAACCAACAAACAAAAAAACCAACAAAAGAACAAACCAACAAACCAACAAACCAACAAACCAACAAACTAACAAACCAACAAACCAACAAACCAACAAACCAACAAGCCAACAAACCAAAAAACCAAAAACCAAAAAACCAAAAAACCAACAAACCAACAAACCAACAAGCCAACAAACCAACCAACCAACAAACCAACAAACTAACAAGCCAACAAATTAAAAAACCAACAAGCCAACAAACCAACAAACCAACAAACCAACAAACCAACAAACGAAGAAACCAACAAACCAAAAAACCAACAAACGAACAAACCAACAAACAAACAAACCAACAAACCAACAAACAAACCAACCAACAAACCAACAAACCAACAAACCAAGTAACCAATAACCCAACAAACCAACAAACCAACAAGCCAACAAGCCAACAAACCAACAAGCTAACAAACGAACAAACGAACAAACCAACAAATCAACAAACCAACAAACGAACAAACCAACAAACCAACAAACCAATAAACTAACAAACCAACAAACCAGTAAACGAACAAACCAACAAACCAACAAACCAACAAACCAACAAACCAACAAACCAACAAACCAACAAACCAACAAACCAACCAACCAACAAACCAACAAACCAACAAACCAACAAACCAACAAACCAGCAAACGAATAAACCAACAAACCAACAAACCAACAAACCAACAAACCAACAAACCAACAAACAAACATACCAACAAACCAACAAGCCAACAAGCCAACAAGCCAAAAAACCAATAAGCCAGCAACCGAACAAACCAACAAACAAACAAACCAACAAACCAACAAACCAACAAACCAACAAACCGACAAGCCAAAAAACCAAGACGCCAACAAACCAACAAACAAACAAACCAACAAAACAACTAACCAACAAACCAACAAACCAACAAACCAACAGATCATCAAACCAACAAACTAACAAACCAACACACCAACAAACCAACAAACCAACAAACCAACAAACCAACAAACCAACAAACCAACAAACCAACAAGCCAACAAGCCAAGAAACCAACAAGCCAACAAACCAACAAGCCAACAAATTAAAAAACCAACAAGCCAACAAACCAACAAACCAACAAACCAACAAACCAACAAACGAACAAACCAACAAACCAAAAAACTAACAAACGAACTAACCAACCAACCAACAAACCAACAAACCAACAAACCAACAACCCAACAAACCAACAAACCAACAAACCAACAAACCAACAAACCAACAAACCAACAAACCAAGTAACCAATAACCCAACAAACCAACAAACCAACAAGCCAACAAGCCAACAAACCAACAAGCTAACAAACGAACAAACGAACAAACCAACAAATCAACAAACCAACAAACGAACAAACCAACAAACGAACAAACCAATAAACCAACAAACCAACAAACCAACAAACCAATAAACGAACAAACCAACAAACCAACAAACCAACAAACCAACAAACCAGCAAACCAACAAACCAACAAACCAACAAACCAACAAACCAACAAACCAACAAACCAACAAACCAACAAACGAACAAACCAACAAACCAACAAACCAACAAACGAACAAACGAATAAACCAACAAACCAAGTAACCAACAAACGTACAAACCAACAAACAAACAAACCAACAAACAAATGAACATACAAACCAACAAACCAACAAACTTACAAGCCAACAAACCAACAAACCAGCAAACCAACAAGCGAACAAACCAACAAGCTACCAAACCAACAAACCAACAAGCCAATAAACCAACAATCCAACAAACGACCAAACCAACAAATAAACAAACCAACAAACCAACAAACCAACAAACCAATAAACCAACAAGCCAACAAACCAACAAACCAACAAGCCAAAAAACCAACAAGCCAACAAACCAACAAACAAACAAACCAACAAACCCTCAAACCAACAAACCAACAAACCAACAAACCAACAAGCCAACAAGCCAACAAACCAACAAGCCAACAAACCAACAAACCAACAAACCAACAAACCAACAAACCAACAAACCAACAAACCAACAAGCCAACAAACCAACAAACGAACAAAATAAAAAACCAACAAACCAACAAACCAACAAACCAATAAACCAACAAATCAACAAACCAACAAACCAACAAACCAACAAACCAACAAACAAACATACCAACAAACCAACAAACCAACAAACCAACAAACAAACATACCAACAAGCCAACAAGCCAACAAGCCAACAAGCCAAAAAACCAATAAGCCAGCAACCGAACAAACCAACAAACAAACAAACCAACAAACCAACAAACCAACAAACCAACAAACAAACAAACCAAAAAACCAAGAAGCCAACAAACCAACAAACGAACAAACCAACAAAACAACTAACCAACAAACCAACAAACCAACAAACCAACAGACCATCAAACCAACAAACCAACAAACCAACACACCAACAAACCAACAAACCAACAAACCAACAAACCAACAAACCAACAAACCAACAAACCAACAAACCAACAACCCAACAAGCCAAGAAACCAACAAGCCAACAAACCAACAAACCAACAAACCAACAAACCAACAAACCAACAAACCAACAAGCCAACAAACCAACAAACGAACAAACCAACAAACCAACAAGCCAAAAACCCAAGAAGCTAACAAACCAACAAACAAACAAACCAACAAAACAACAAACCAACAAACCAACAAACCAACAAACCAAAAACCCAAGAATCTAACAAACCAACAAACAAACAAACCAGCAAAACAACAAACCAACAAATCAACAAACCAACAAACCAACAAACCAAACAACCAAAAAACCAACAAACCAACAAACCAACAAACCAACAAACCAACTAACCAACAAACCAACAAACCAACAATCCAACAAACCAAAAAACCAACAAAAGAACAAACCAACAAACCAACAAACCAACAAACCAACAAACCAACAAACCAAAAAACCAACAAACCAACAAACCAACAAGCCAACAAACCAAAAAACCAAAAAACCAACAAACCAACAAACCAAAAAACCAACAAACCAACAAACCAAGAAACCAACAAACCAACAAACCAACAAACCAACAAGCCAACAAATTAAAAAACCAACAAGCCAACAAACCAACAAACCAACAAACCAACAAACCAACAAACGAACAAACCAACAAACCAAAAAACCAACAAACGAACAAACCAACAAACCAACAAACCAACAAACCAACAAACCAACAAACCAAGTAACCAATAACTCAACAAACCAACAAACCAACAAGCCAACAAGCCAACAAACCAACAAACTAACAAACGAACAAACTAACAAACCAACAAACCAACAAACCAACAAACGAACAAACCAACAAACGAACAAACCAATAAACCAACAAACCAACAAACCAACAAACCAATAAACGAACAAACCAACAAAGCAACAAACCAACAAACCAACAAACCAGCAAACCAACAAACCAACAAACCAACAAACCAACAAACCAACAAACCAACAAACCAACAAACCAACAAACGGACAAACTAATAAACCAACAAACAAACAAACGAACAAACGAATAAACCAACAAACCAAGTAACCAACAAACGTACAAACCAACAAACAAACAAACCAACAAACCAACAAACCAACAAACCAACAAGCCAAAAAACCAACAAGCCAACAAACCAACAAACAAACAAACCAACAAACCAACAAACCAACAAACCAACAAACCAACAAGCCAAAAAACCAACAACCCAACAAACCAACAAACAAACAAACAAACAAACCAACAAACCAACAAACCAACAAACCAACAAACCAACAAACCAACAAACCAACAAACCAACAGACCAACAGACCAACAACCCAACAAACCAACAAACCAACAAACCAACAAACCAACAAACCAACAAACCAACAAACCATCAAACCAACAAACCAACAAACCAACAAACCAACAAACCAACAAGCCAACAAACCAACAAGCCAACAAACCAACAAACCAACAAACCAACAAACCAACAAACCGACAAACCAACAAACCAACAAACCAACAAACCAACAAACCAACAAACCAACAAACCAACAAACCAACAAACCAACAAACCAACAAGCCAACAAACCAACAAACCAACAAAATAAAAAGCCAACAAACCAACAAACCAACAAACCAATAAACCAACAAATCAACAAACCAACAAACCAACAAACCAACAAACCAACAAACAAACATACCAACAAACCAACAAGCCAATAAGCCAGCAAGCCAAAAAACAATAAGCCAACAACCGAACAAACCAACAAACAAACAAACAAACAAACCAACAAACCAACAAGCCAAAAACCCAAGAAGCTAACAAACCAACAAACAAACAAACCAACAAAACAACAAACCAACAAACCAACAAACCAACAAACCAACAGACCATCAACCAACAAACCAACAAACCAACACACCAACAAACCAACACACCAACAAACCAACAAACCAACAAACCAACAAACCAACAAACCAACAAACCAACAAGCCAACAAGCCAACAAACCAACAAGCCAACAAACCAACAAACCAACAAACCAACAAACCAACAAACCAACAAACCAACAAACCAACAAACCAACAAACCAACAAATCAACAAACCAACAAACCAACAAACCAACAAACCAACAAACCAACAAACCAACAAACCAACAAACAAACATACCAACAAGCCAACAAGCCAACAAGCCAAAAAACCAATAAGCCAGCAACCGAACAAACCAACAAACAAACAAACCAACAAACCAACAAACCAACAAACCAACAAACAAACAAACCAAAAAACCAAGAAGCCAACAAACCAACAAACAAACAAACCAACAAAACAACTAACCAACAAACCAACAAACCAACAAACCAACAGACCATCAAACCAACAAACCAACAAACCAACACACCAACAAACCAACAAACCAACAAACCAACAAACCAACAAACCAACAAACCAACAAACCAACAAACCAACAACCCAACAAGCCAAGAAACCAACAAGCCAACAAACCAACAAACCAACAAACCAACAAACCAACAAACCAACAAACCAACAAACCAACAAACCAACAAACCAACAAACCAACAAATCAACAAACCAACAAACCAACAAACCAAACAACCAAAAAACCAACAAACCAACAAACCAACAAACCAACAAACCAACTAACCAACAAACCAACAAACCAACAATCCAACAAACCAAAAAACCAACAAAAGAACAAACCAACAAACCAACAAACCAACAAACCAACAAACCAACAAACCAACAAACCAAAAAACCAACAAACCAACAAACCAACAAGCCAACAAACCAAAAAACCAAAAAACCAACAAACCAACAAAGCAACAAGCCAACAAACCAAAAAACCAAAAAACCAACAAACCAACAAACCAAGAAACCAAGAAACCAACAAACCAACAAACCAACAAGCCAACAAATTAAAAAACCAACAAGCCAACAAACCAACAAACCAACAAACCAACAAACCAACAAACGAACAAACCAACAAACCAAAAAACCAACAAACGAACAAACCAACAAACCAACAAACCAACAAACCAACAAACCAACAAACCAACAAACCAAGTAACCAATAACTCAACAAACCAACAAACCAACAAGCCAACAAGCCAACAAACCAACAAACTAACAAACGAACAAACGAACAAACCAACAAACCAACAAACCAACAAACGAACAAACCAACAAACCAACAGACCATCAACCAACAAACCAACAAACCAACACACCAACAAACCAACACACCAACAAACCAACAAGCCAACAAGCCAACAAACCAACAAGCCAACAAACCAACAAACCAACAAACCAACAAACCAACAAACCAACAAACCAACAAACCAACAAACCAACAAACCAACAAATCAACAAACCAACAAACCAAGAAACCAAAAAACCAACAAACCGACAAACCAACAAACCAACAAACCAACAAACCAACAAACCAACAAACCAACAAACCAACAAACAAACATACCAACAAGCCAACAAGCCAACAAGCCAAAAAACCAATAAGCCAGCAACCGAACAAACCAACAAACAAACAAACCAACAAACCAACAAACCAACAAACCAACAAACAAACAAACCAAAAAACCAAGAAGCCAACAAACCAACAAACAAACAAACCAACAAAACAACTAACCAACAAACCAACAAACCAACAAACCAACAGACCATCAAACCAACAAACCAACAAACCAACACACCAACAAACCAACAAACCAACAAACCAACAAACCAACAAACCAACAAACCAACAACCCAACAAGCCAAGAAACCAACAAGCCAACAAACCAACAAACCAACAAACCAACAAACCAACAAACCAACAAACCAACAAACCAACAAACCAACAAACCAACAAACCAACAAATCAACAAACCAACAAACCAACAAACCAAACAACCAAAAAACCAACAAACCAACAAACCAACAAACCAACAAACCAACTAACCAACAAACCAACAAACCAACAATCCAACAAACCAAAAAACCAACAAAAGAACAAACCAACAAACCAACAAACCAACAAACCAACAAACCAACAAACCAAAAAACCAACAAACCAACAAACCAACAAGCCAACAAACCAAAAAACCAAAAAACCAACAAACCAACAAACCAACAAGCCAACAAACCAAAAAACCAAAAAACCAACAAACTAACAAACCAAGAAACCAAGAAACCAACAAACCAACAAACCAACAAGCCAACAAATTATAAAACCAACGAGCCAACAAACCAACAAACCAACAAACCAACAAACCAACAAACGAACAAACCAACAAACCAAAAAACCAACAAACGAACAAACCAACAAACCAACAAACCAACAAACCAACAAACCAACAAACCAACAAACCAAGTAACCAATAACTCAACAAACCAACAAACCAACAAGCCAACAAGCCAACAAACCAACAAACTAACAAACGAACAAACGAACAAACCAACAAACCAACAAATCAACAAACGAACAAACCAACAAACGAACAAACCAATAAACCAACAAACCAACAAACCAACAAACCAATAAACGAACAAACCAACAAAGCAACAAACCAACAAACCAACAAACCAGCAAACCAACAAACCAACAAACCAACAAACCAACAAACCAACAAACCAACAAACCAACAAACCAACAAACCATCAAACGGACAAACCAATAAACCAACAAACAAACAAACGAACAAACGAACAAACGAATAAACCAACAAACCAAGTAACCAACAAACGTACAAACCAACAAACAAACAAACCAACAAACAAATGAACACACAAACCAACAAACCAACAAACCCACAAGCCAACAAACCAACAAACCAGCAAACCAACAAACGAACAAACCAACAAGCCACCAAACCAACAAACCAACAAACCAACAAACCAACAAACCAACAAACCAACAAACCAACAAACCAAGTAACCAATAACCCAACAAACCAACAAACCAACAAGCCAACAAGCCAACAAACCAACAAGCTAACAAACGAACAAACGAACAAACCAACAAATCAACAAACCAACAAACGAACAAACCAACAAACGAACAAACCAATAAACCAACAAACCAACAAACCAACAAACCAATAAACGAACAAACCAACAAACCAAGAAACCAACAAACCAACAAACCAGCAAACCAACAAACCAACAAACCAACAAACCAACAAACCAACAAACGAACAAACCAACAAACCAACAAACCAACAAACGAACAAACGAATAAACCAACAAACCAAGTAACCAACAAACGTACAAACCAACAAGCCAACAAATTAAAAAACCAACAAGCCAACAAACCAACAAACCAACAAACCAACAAACGAACAAACCAACAAACCAAAAAACCAACAAACGAACAAACCAACAAACCAACAAACCAACAAACCAACAAACCAACAAACCAACAAACCAACAAACCAACAAACCAACAAACCAACAAACCAAGTAACCAATAACTCAACAAACCAACAAACCAACAAGCCAACAAGCCAACAAACCAACAAACTAACAAACGAACAAACGAACAAACCAACAAACCAACAAACCAACAAACGAACAAACCAACAAACGAACAAACCAATAAACCAACAAACCAACAAACCAACAAACCAATAAACGAACAAACCAACAAAGCAACAAACCAACAAACCAACAAACCAGCAAACCAACAAACCAACAAACCAACAAACCAACAAACCAACAAACCAACAAACCAACAAACCAACAAACCAACAAACCAACAAACGAACAAACCAATAAACCAACAAACAAACAAACGAACAAACGAACAAACGAATAAACCAACAAACCAAGTAACCAACAAACGTACAAACCAACAAACAAACAAACCAACAAACAAATGAACATACAAACCAACAAACCAACAAACCCACAAGCCAACAAACCAACAAACCAGCAAACCAACAAACGAACAAACCAACAAGCCACCAAACCAACAAACCAACAAACCAACAAACCAACAAACCAAAAAACCAACAAACCAACAAACCAAGTAACCAATAACCCAACAAACCAACAAACCAACAAGCCAACAAACCAACAAACGAACAAACCAACAAACCAACAAACCAATAAACCAACAAACCAACAAACCAATAAACGAACAAACCAACAAACCAACAAACCAACAAACCAACAAACCAACAAACCAACAAACCAACAAACCAACCAACCAACAAACCAACAAACCAACAAACCAACAAACCAACAAACCAACAAACGAACAAACCAACAAACCAACAAACCAACAAACCAACAAACCAACAAACAAACATACCAACAAACCAACAAGCCAACAAGCCAACAAGCCAAAAAACCAATAAGCCATCAACCGAACAAACCAACAAACAAACAAACCAACAAACCAACAAACCAACAAACCAACAAACCAACAAGCCAAAAAACCAAGAAGCCAACAAACCAACAAACAAACAAACCAACAAAACAACTAACCAACAAACCAACAAACCAACAAACCAACAGATCATCAAACCAACAAACTAACAAACCAACACACCAACACACCAACAAACCAACAAACCAACAAACCAACAAACCAACAAACCAACAAGCCAACAAGCCAAGAAACCAACAAGCCAACAAACCAACAAACCAACAAACCAACACACCAACAAACCAACAAACTAACAAACCAACAAACCAACAACCAACAAATTAAAAAACCAACAAGCCAACAAACCAACAAACCAACAAACCAACAAACCAACAAACCAACAAACGAACAAACCAACAAACCAAAAAACTAACAAACGAACTAACCAACCAACCAACCAACCAACAAACCAACAAACCAACAAACCAACAAACCAACAAACCAACAAACCAAGTAACCAATAACCCAACAAACCAACAAACCAACAAGCCAACAAGCCAACAAACCAACAAGCTAACAAACGAACAAACGAACAAACCAACAAATCAACAAACCAACAAACGAACAAACCGACAAACGAACAAACCAATAAACCAACAAACCAACAAACCAACAAACCAATAAACGAACAAACCAACAAACCAACAAACCAACAAACCAACAAACCAGCAAACCAACAAACCAACAAACCAACAAACCAACAAACGAACAAACCAACAAACCAACAAACCAACAAACGAACAAACGAATAAACCAACAAACCAAGTAACCAACAAACGTACAAACCAACAAACAAACAAATCAACAAACAAATGAACATACAAACCAACAAACCAACAAACTTACAAGCCAACAAACCAACAAACCAGCAAACCAACAAGCGAACAAACCAACAAGCCACCAAACCAACAAACCAACAAGCCAATAAACCAACAATCCAACAAACGACCAAACCAACAAATAAACAAACCAACAAACCAACAAACCAACAAACCAATAAACCAACAAGCCAACAAACCAACAAACCAACAAACCAAGTAACCAACAAACCAACAAACCAACAAACCAACAAACCAACAAACTAACAAACCAACAAACCAAAAAACCAACAAACAAACAAACTAACAAACCAACAAACCATCAAACCAACAAACCAACAAACCAACAAACCAACAAACCAACAAACAAACAAACCAACAAACCAACAAACAAACATACCAACAAACAAACAAGCCAACAAGCCAACAAGCCAAAAAACCAACAAGTCAACAACCGAACAAACCAACAAACAAACAAACCAACAAACCAACAAACCAACAAACCAACAAGCCAACAAACCAACAAACCAACAAAATAAAAAACCAACAAACCAATAAACCAACAAACCAATAAACCAATAAATCAACAAACCAACAAACCAACAAACCAACAAACCAACAAACAAACATACCAACAAACCAACAAGCCAATAAGCCAGCAAGCCAAAAAACCAATAAGCCAACAACCGAACAAACCAACAAACAAACAAACAAACAAACCAACAAACCAACAAGCCAAAAACCCAAGAAGCTAACAAACCAACAAACAAACAAACCAACAAAATAACAAACCAACAAACCAACAAACCAACAAACCAACAGACCATCAACCAACAAACCAACAAACCAACACACCAACAAACCAACACACCAACAAACCAACAAACGAACAAACCAACAAACCAACAAACCAACAAACCAACAAGCCAACAAGCCAACAAACCAACAAGCCAACAAACCAACAAACCAACAAACCAACAAACCAACAAACCAACAAACCAACAAACCAACAAACCAACAAATCAACAAACCAACAAACCAACAAACCAAAAAAACCAACAAACCGACAAACCAACAAACCAACAAACCAACAAACCAACAAACCAACAAACCAACAAACCAACAAACCAACAAACCAACAAACAAACATACCAACAAACCAACAAGCCAACAAGCCAACAAGCCAAAAAACCAATAAGCCAGCAACCGAACAAACCAACAAACAAACAAACCAACAAACCAATAAACCAACAAACCAAAAAACAAACAAACCAAAAAACCAAGAAGCCAACAAACCAACAAACAAACAAACCAACAAAACAACTAACCAACAAACCAACAAACCAACAAACCAACAGACCATCAAACCAACAAACCAACAAACCAACACACCAACAAACCAACAAACCAACAAACCAACAAACCAACAAACCAACAAACCAACAAACCAACAAACCAACAAACCAACAACCCAACAAGCCAAGAAACCAACAAGCCAACAAGCCAACAAACCAACAAACCAACAAACCAACAAACCAACAAACCAACAAACCAACAAACCAACAAATCAACAAACCAACAAACCAACAAACCAAACAACCAAAAAACCAACAAACCAACAAATCAACAAACCAACAAACCAACTAACCAACAAACCAACAAACCAACAATCCAACAAACCAAAAAACCAACAAAAGAACAAACCAACAAACCAACAAACCAACAAACCAACAAACCAACAAACCAACAAACCAACAAACCAACAAACCAACAAACCAACAAACCAACAAGCCAACAAACCAAAAAACCAAAAAACCAACAAACCAACAAACCAAGAAACCAACAAACCAACAAACCAACAAACCAACAAGCCAACAAATTAAAAAACCAACAAGCCAACAAACCAACAAACCAACAAACCAACAAACCAACAAACGAACAAACCAACAAACCAAAAAACCAACAAACGAACAAACCAACAAACCAACAAACCAACAAACCAACAAACCAACAAACCAAGTAACCAATAACTCAACAAACCAACAAACCAACAAGCCAACAAGCCAACAAACCAACAAACTAACAAACGAACAAACGAACAAACCAACAAACCAACAAACCAACAAACGAACAAACCAACAAACAAACAAACCAATAAACCAACAAACCAACAAACCAACAAACCAATAAACGAACAAACCAACAAAGCAACAAACCAACAAACCAACAAACCAGCAAACCAACAAACCAACAAACCAACAAACCAACAAACCAACAAACCAACAAACCAACAAACCAACAAACGAACAAACCAATAAACCAACAAACAAACAAACGAACAAACGAACAAACGAATAAACCAACAAACCAAGTAACCAACAAACGTACAAACCAACAAACAAACAAACCAACAAACAAATGAACATACAAACCAACAAACCAACAAACCCACAAGCCAACAAACCAACAAACCAGCAAACCAACAAACGAACAAACCAACAAGCCACCAAACCAACAAACCAACAAACCAACAAACCAACAAACCAACAAACCAACAAACCAACAAACCAACAAACCAAGTAACCAATAACCCAACAAACCAACAAACCAACAAGCCAACAAGCCAACAAACCAACAAGCTAACAAACGAACAAATGAACAAACCAACAAATCAACAAACCAACAAACGAACAAACCAACAAACGAACAAACCAATAAACCGAAAAACCAACAAACCAACAAACCAATAAACGAACAAACCAACAAACCAACAAACCAACAAACCAACAAACCAACAAACCAGCAAACCAAAAAACCAACAAACCAACAAACCAACAAACCAACAAACCAACAAACCAACAAACCAACAAACCAACAAACCAACAAACCAACAAACGAACAAACCAATAAACCAACAAACAAACAAACGAACAAACCAACAAACCAACAAACCAACCAACCAACAAACCAACAAACCAACAAACCAACACACCAAGTAACCAATAACCCAACAAAACAACAAACCAACAAGCCAACAAGCCAACAAACCAACAAGCTAACAAACGAACAAACGAACAAACCAACAAATCAACAAACCAACAAACGAACAAACCAACAAACGAACAAACCAATAAACCAACAAACCAACAAACCAACAAACCAATAAACGAACAAACCAACAAACCAAGAAACCAACAAACCAACAAACCAGCAAACCAACAAACCAACAAACCAACAAACCAACAAACCAACAAACCAACAAACGAACAAACCAACAAACCAACAAACCAACAAACGAACAAACGAACAAACCAACAAACCAACAAACCAACAAACGAACAAACCAACAAACGAACAAACCAATAACTCAACAAACCAAAAAACCAACAAACGAACAAACCAACAAACCAACAAACTAACAAACCAACAAACCAACAAACCAACAAACCAACAAACCAAGTAACCAACAAACGGTCAAACCAACAAGCCAACAAATTAAAAAACCAACAAGCCAACAAACCAACAAACCAACAAACCAACAAACCAACAAACGAACAAACCAACAAACTAACAAACCAATAAACGAACAAACCAACAAACGAACAAACCAACAAACCAACAAACCAACAAACCAACAAACCAACAAACCAACAAACCAACAAACCAACAAACCAACAAACCAACAAACCAAGTAACCAACAAACGGACAAACCAACCAGCCAACAAATTAAAAAACCAACAAGCCAACAAACCAACAAACCAACAAACCAACAAGCCAACAAACCAACGAACCAACAAACCAACAAACCAATAAACGAACAAACCAACAAACCAAGAAACCAACAAACCAACAAACCAGCAAACCAACAAACCAACAAACCAACAAACCAACAAACCAACAAACGAACAAACCAACAAACCAACAAACCAACAAACGAACAAACCAATAAACCAACAAACAAACAAACGAACAAACCAACAAACCAACAAACCAACAAACCAACAAACCAACAAACCAACAAACCAACAAACCAAGTAACCAATAACTCAACAAACCAACAAACCAACAAGCCAACAAGCCAACAAACCAACAAACTAACAAACGAACAAACGAACAAACCAACAAACCAACAAACCAACAAACGAACAAACCAACAAACGAACAAACCAATAAACCAACAAACCAACAAACCAACAAACCAATAAACGAACAAACCAACAAAGCAACAAACCAACAAACCAACAAACCAGCAAACGAACAAACCAACAAACCAAAAAACCAACAAACGAACAAACCAACAAACCAACAAACCAACAAACCAACAAACCAACGAACCAACAAACCAACAAACCAACAAACCAACAAACCAAGTAACCAACAAACGTACAAACCAACAAGCCAACAAATTAAAAAACCAAGAAGCCAACAAACCAACAAACCAACAAACCAACAAACCAACAAACGAACAAACCAACAAACCAAAAAACCAACAAACGAACAAACCAACAAACCAAGAAACCAACAAACCAACAAACCAGCAAACCAACAAACCAACAAACCAACAAACCAACAAACCAACAAACGAACAAACCAACAAACCAACAAACCAACAAACGAACAAACCAATAAACCAACAAACAAACAAACGAACAAACCAACAAACCAACAAACCAACAAACCAACAAACCAACAAACCAACAAACCAACAAACCAAGTAACCAATAACTCAACAAACCAACAAACCAACAAGCCAACAAGCCAACAAACCAACAAACTAACAAACGAACAAAAGAACAAACCAACAAACCAACAAACCAACAAACGAACAAACCAACAAACGAACAAACCAATAAACCAACAAACCAACAAACCAATAAACGAACAAACCAACAAAGCAACAAACCAACAAACCAACAAACCAGCAAACGAACAAACCAACAAACCAAAAAACCAACAAACGAACAAACCAACAAACCAACAAACCAACAAACCAAGTAACCAACAAACGTACAAACCAACAAGCCAACAAATTAAAAAACTAACAAGCCAACAAACCAACAAACCAACAAACCAACAAACCAACAAACCAACAAACGAACAAACTAACAAACCAACAAACCAATAAACGAACAAACCAACAAACGAACAAACCAACAAACCAACAAACCAACAAACCAACAAACCAACAAACCAACAAACCAACAAACCAACAAACCAAGTAACCAACAAACGTACAAACCAACAAGCCAACAAATTAAAAAACCAACAAGCCAACAAACCAACAAACCAACAAACCAACAAACCAACAAACGAACAAACCAACAAACCAACAAACCAATAAACGAACAAACCAACAAACGAACAAACCAACAAACCAACAAACCAACAAACCAACAAACCAACAAACCAACAAACCAACAAACCAAGTAACCAACAAACGTACAAACCAACAAGCCAACAAATTAAAAAACCAACAAGCCAACAAACCAACAAACCAACAAACCAACAAACCAACAAACGAACAAACCAACAAACCAAAAAACCAACAAACGAACAAACCAACAAACCAACAAACCAACAAACCAACAAACCAACAAACCAACAAACCAACAAACCAACAAACCAAGTAACCAATAACTCAACAAACCAACAAACCAACAAGCCAACAAGCCAACAAACCAACAAACTAACAAACGAACAAACGAACAAACCAACAAACCAACAAACCAACAAACAAACAAACCAACAAACAAATGAACATACAAACCAACAAACCAACAAACCCACAAGCCAACAAACCAACAAACCAGCAAACCAACAAACGAACAAACCAACAAGCCACCAAACCAACAAACCAACAAACCAACAAACCAACAAACCAACAAACCAACAAACCAACAAACCAACAAACCAAGTAACCAATAACCCAACAAACCAACAAACCAACAAGCCAACAAACCAACAAACGAACAAACCAACAAACCAACAAACCAATAAACCAACAAACCAACAAACCAATAAACGAACAAACCAACAAACCAACAAACCAACAAACCAACAAACCAACAAACCAACAAACCAACAAACCAACAAACCAACCAACCAACAAACCAACAAACCAACAAACCAACAAACCAACAAACCAACAAACGAACAAACCAACAAACCAACAAACCAACAAACCAACAAACCAACAAACAAACATACCAACAAACCAACAAGCCAACAAGCCAACAAGCCAAAAAACCAATAAGCCAGCAACCGAACAAACCAACAAACAAACAAACCAACAAACCAACAAACCAACAAACCAACAAACCAACAAACCAACAAGCCAAAAAACCAAGAAGCCAACAAACCAACAAACAAACAAACCAACAAAACAACTAACCAACAAACCAACAAACCAACAAACCAACAGATCATCAAACCAACAAACTAACAAACCAACACACCAACACACCAACAAACCAACAAACCAACAAACCAACAAACCAACAAACCAACAAGCCAACAAGCCAAGAAACCAACAAGTTAACAAACCAACAAACCAACAAACCAACACACCAACAAACCAACAAACTAACAAACCAACAAACCAACAAGCCAACAAATTAAAAAACCAACAAGCCAACAAACCAACAAACCAACAAACCAACAAACCAACAAACCAACAAACGAACAAACCAACAAACCAAAAAACTAACAAACGAACTAACCAACCAACCAACCAACCAACAAACCAACAAACCAACAAACCAACAAACCAACAAACCAACAAACCAGCAAACCAACAAACCAACAAACCAAGTAACCAATAACCCAACAAACCAACAAACCAACAAGCCAACAAGCCAACAAACCAACAAGCTAACAAACGAACAAACGAACAAACCAACAAATCAACAAACCAACAAACGAACAAACCAACAAACGAACAAACCAATAAACCAACAAACCAACAAACCAACAAACCAATAAACGAACAAACCAACAAACCAACAAACCAACAAACCAACAAACCAGCAAACCAACAAACCAACAAACCAACAAACCAACAAACCAACAAACCAACAAACCAACAAACGAACAAACCAACAAACCAACAAACCAACAAACGAACAAACGAATAAACCAACAAACCAAGTAACCAACAAACGTACAAACCAACAAACAAACAAATCAACAAACAAATGAACATACAAACCAACAAACCAACAAATTTACAAGCCAACAAACCAACAAACCAGCAAACCAACAAGCGAACAAACCAACAAGCCACCAAACCAACAAACCAACAAGCCAATAAACCAACAATCCAACAAACGACCAAACCAACAAATAAACAAACCAACAAACCAACAAACCAACAAACCAATAAACCAACAAGCCAACAAACCAACAAACCAACAAACCAAGTAACCAACAAACCAACAAACCAACAAACCAACAAACCAACAAACTAACAAACCAACAAACCAAAAAACCAACAAACAAACAAACTAACAAACCAACAAACCATCAAACCAACAAACCAACAAACCAACAAACCAACAAACCAACAAACAAAGAAACCAACAAACCAACAAACAAACATACCAACAAACAAACAAGCCAACAAGCCAACAAACCAAAAAACCAACAAGTCAACAACCGAACAAACCAACAAACAAACAAACCAACAAACCAACAAACCAACAAACCAACAAACCAACAAGCCAACAAACCAACAAACCAACAAAATAAAAAACCAACAAACCAATAAACCAACAAACCAATAAACCAACAAATCAACAAACCAACAAACCAACAAACCAACAAACCAACAAACAAACATACCAACAAACCAACAAGCCAATAAGCCAGCAAGCCAAAAAACCAATAAGCCAACAACCGAACAAACCAACAAACAAACAAACAAACAAACCAACAAACCAACAAGCCAAAAACCCAAGAAGCTAACAAACCAACAGACAAACAAACCAACAAAATAACAAACCAACAAACCAACAAACCAACAAACCAACAGACCATCAACCAACAAACCAACAAACCAACACACCAACAAACCAACACACCAACAAACCAACAAACCAACAAACCAACAAACCAACAAACCAACAAACCAACAAGCCAACAAGCCAACAAACCAACAAGCCAACAAACCAACAAACCAACAAACCAACAAACCAACAAACCAACAAACCAACAAACGAACAAACCAACAAACCAACAAACCAACAAACGAACAAACGAATAAACCAACAAACCAAGTAACCAACAAACGTACAAACCAACAAACAAACAAATCAACAAACAAATGAACATACAAACCAACAAACCAACAAATTTACAAGCCAACAAACCAACAAACCAGCAAACCAACAAGCGAACAAACCAACAAGCCACCAAACCAACAAACCAACAAGCCAATAAACCAACAATCCAACAAACGACCAAACCAACAAATAAACAAACCAACAAACCAACAAACCAACAAACCAATAAACCAACAAGCCAACAAACCAACAAACCAACAAACCAAGTAACCAACAAACCAACAAACCAACAAACCAACAAACCAACAAACTAACAAACCAACAAACCAAAAAACCAACAAACAAACAAACTAACAAACCAACAAACCATCAAACCAACAAACCAACAAACCAACAAACCAACAAACCAACAAACAAAGAAACCAACAAACCAACAAACAAACATACCAACAAACAAACAAGCCAACAAGCCAACAAACCAAAAAACCAACAAGTCAACAACCGAACAAACCAACAAACAAACAAACCAACAAACCAACAAACCAACAAACCAACAAACCAACAAGCCAACAAACCAACAAACCAACAAAATAAAAAACCAACAAACCAATAAACCAACAAACCAATAAACCAACAAATCAACAAACCAACAAACCAACAAACCAACAAACCAACAAACAAACATACCAACAAACCAACAAGCCAATAAGCCAGCAAGCCAAAAAACCAATAAGCCAACAACCGAACAAACCAACAAACAAACAAACAAACAAACCAACAAACCAACAAGCCAAAAACCCAAGAAGCTAACAAACCAACAGACAAACAAACCAACAAAATAACAAACCAACAAACCAACAAACCAACAAACCAACAGACCATCAACCAACAAACCAACAAACCAACACACCAACAAACCAACACACCAACAAACCAACAAACCAACAAACCAACAAACCAACAAACCAACAAACCAACAAACCAACAAGCCAACAAGCCAACAAACCAACAAGCCAACAAACCAACAAACCAACAAACCAACAAACCAACAAACCAACAAACCAACAAACCAACAAACCAACAAATCAACAAACCAACAAACCAACAAACCAAAAAACCAACAAACCGACAAACCAACAAACCAACAAACCAACAAACCAACAAACCAACAAACCAACAAACCAACAAACCAACAAACCAACAAACAAACATACCAACAAACCAACAAGCCAACAAGCCAACAAGCCAAAAAACCAATAAGCCAGCAACCGAACAAACCAACAAACAAACAAACAAACAAACCAACAAACCAACAAACCAAAAAACAAACAAACCAAAAAACCAAGAAGCCAACAAACCAACAAACAAACAAACCAACAAAACAACTAACCAACAAACCAACAAACCAACAAACCAACAGACCATCAAACCAACAAACCAACAAACCAACACACCAACAAACCAACAAACCAACAAACCAACAAACCAACAAACCAACAAACCAACAAACCAACAAACCAACAAACCAACAACCCAACAAGCCAAGAAACCAACAAGCCAACAAACCAACAAACCAACAAACCAACAAACCAACAAACCAACAAACCAACAAACCAACAAATCAACAAACCAACAAACCAACAAACCAAACAACCAAAAAACCAACAAACCAACAAATCAACAAACCAACAAACCAACTAACCAACAAACCAACAAACCAACAATCCAACAAACCAAAAAACCAACAAAAGAACAAACCAACAAACCAACAAACCAACAAACCAACAAACCAACAAACCAACAAACCAACAAACCAACAAACCAACAAGCCAACAAACCAAAAAACCAAAAAACCAACAAACCAACAAACCAACAAGCCAACAAACCAAAAAACCAAAAAACCAACAAACCAACAAACCAAGAAACCAACAAACCAACAAACCAACAAACCAACAAGCCAACAAATTAAAAAACCAACAAGCCAACAAACCAACAAACCAACAAACGAACAAACCAACAAACCAAAAAACCAACAAACCAAAAAACCAACAAACGAACAAACCAACAAACCAACAAACCAACAAACCAACAAACCAACAAACCAAGTAACCAATAACTCAACAAACCAACAAACCAACAAGCCAACAAACCAACAAACTAACAAACGAACAAACGAACAAACCAACAAACCAACAAACCAACAAACGAACAAACCAACAAACGAACAAACCAATAAACCAACAAACCAACAAACCAACAAACCAATAAACGAACAAACCAACAAAGCAACAAACCAACAAACCAACAAACCAGCAAACCAACAAACCAACAAACCAACAAACCAACAAACCAACAAACCAACAAACCAACAAACCAACAAACCAACAAACGAACAAACCAATAAACCAACAAACAAACAAACGAACAAACGAACAAACGAATAAACCAACAAACCAAGTAACCAACAAACGTACAAACCAACAAACAAACAAACCAACAAACAAATGAACATACAAACCAACAAACCAACAAACCCACAAGCCAACAAACCAACAAACCAGCAAACCAACAAACGAACAAACCAACAAGCCACCAAACCAACAAACCAACAAACCAACAAACCAACAAACCAACAAACCAACAAACCAACAAACCAAGTAACCAATAACCCAACAAACCAACAAACCAACAAGCCAACAAG
Source organism: Atherix ibis (assembly GCA_958298945.1). Taxonomy (NCBI): domain Eukaryota; kingdom Metazoa; phylum Arthropoda; class Insecta; order Diptera; family Athericidae; genus Atherix; species Atherix ibis. The sequence continues at coordinate 86,816,625 of OY282608.1, read as the reverse complement.
CCAACAAACCAACAAGCTAACAAACGAACAAATGAACAAACCAACAAATCAACAAACCAACAAACGAACAAACCAACAAACGAACAAACCAATAAACCAACAAACCAACAAACCAACAAACCAATAAACGAACAAACCAACAAACCAACAAACCAACAAACCAACAAACCAACAAACCAGCAAACCAACAAACCAACAAACCAACAAACCAACAAACCAACAAACCAACAAACCAACAAACCAACAAACCAACAAACCAACAAACCAACAAACGAACAAACCAATAAACCAACAAACAAACAAACGAACAAACCAACAAACCAACAAACCAACCAACCAACAAACCAACAAACCAACAAACCAACACACCAAGTAACCAATAACCCAACAAAACAACAAACCAACAAGCCAACAAGCCAACAAACCAACAAGCTAACAAACGAACAAACGAACAAACCAACAAATCAACAAACCAACAAACGAACAAACCAACAAACGAACAAACCAATAAACCAACAAACCAACAAACCAACAAACCAATAAACGAACAAACCAACAAACCAAGAAACCAACAAACCAACAAACCAGCAAACCAACAAACCAACAAACCAACAAACCAACAAACAAACAAACGAACAAACCAACAAACCAACAAACCAACAAACAAACAAACGAACAAACCAACAAACCAACAAACCAACAAACCAACAAACGAACAAACCAACAAACGAACAAACCAATAACTCAACAAACCAAAAAACCAACAAACGAACAAACCAACAAACCAACAAACTAACAAACCAACAAACCAACAAACCAACAAACCAACAAACCAACAAACCAAGTAACCAACAAACGTACAAACCAACAAGCCAACAAATTAAAAAACCAACAAGCCAACAAACCAACAAACCAACAAACCAACAAACCAACAAACCAACAAACTAACAAACCAATAAACGAACAAACCAACAAACGAACAAACCAACAAACCAACAAACCAACAAACCAACAAACCAACAAACCAACAAACCAACAAACCAACAAACCAACAAACCAACAAACCAAGTAACCAACAAACGTACAAACCAACCAGCCAACAAATTAAAAAACCAACAAGCCAACAAACCAACAAACCAACAAACCAACAAGCCAACAAACCAACCAACCAACAAACCAACAAACCAATAAACGAACAAACCAACAAACCAAGAAACCAACAAACCAACAAACCAGCAAACCAACAAACCAACAAACCAACAAACCAACAAACCAACAAACGAACAAACCAACAAACCAACAAACCAACAAACGAACAAACCAATAAACCAACAAACAAACAAACGAACAAACCAACAAACCAACAAACCAACAAACCAACAAACCAACAAACCAACAAACCAACAAACCAACAAACCAACAAACTAACAAACCAACAAACCAAAAAACCAACAAACAAACAAACTAACAAACCAACAAACCATCAAACCAACAAACCAACAAACCAACAAACCAACAAACCAACAAACAAAGAAACCAACAAACCAACAAACAAACATACCAACAAACAAACAAGCCAACAAGCCAACAAACCAAAAAACCAACAAGTCAACAACCGAACAAACCAACAAACAAACAAACCAACAAACCAACAAACCAACAAACCAACAAACCAACAAGCCAACAAACCAACAAACCAACAAAATAAAAAACCAACAAACCAATAAACCAACAAACCAATAAACCAACAAATCAACAAACCAACAAACCAACAAACCAACAAACCAACAAACAAACATACCAACAAACCAACAAGCCAATAAGCCAGCAAGCCAAAAAACCAATAAGCCAACAACCGAACAAACCAACAAACAAACAAACAAACAAACCAACAAACCAACAAGCCAAAAACCCAAGAAGCTAAAAAACCAACAGACAAACAAACCAACAAAATAACAAACCAACAAACCAACAAACCAACAAACCAACAGACCATCAACCAACAAACCAACAAACCAACACACCAACAAACCAACACACCAACAAACCAACAAACCAACAAACCAACAAACCAACAAACCAACAAACCAACAAGCCAACAAGCCAACAAACCAACAAGCCAACAAACCAACAAACCAACAAACCAACAAACCAACAAACCAACAAACCAACAAACCAACAAACCAACAAATCAACAAACCAACAAACCAACAAACCAAAAAACCAACAAACCGACAAACCAACAAACCAACAAACCAACAAACCAACAAACCAACAAACCAACAAACCAACAAACAAACATACCAACAAACCAACAAGCCAACAAGCCAACAAGCCAAAAAACCAATAAGCCAGCAACCGAACAAACCAACAAACAAACAAACAAACAAACCAACAAACCAACAAACCAAAAAACAAACAAACCAAAAAACCAAGAAGCCAACAAACCAACAAACAAACAAACCAACAAAACAACTAACCAACAAACCAACAAACCAACAAACCAACAGACCATCAAACCAACAAACCAACAAACCAACACACCAACAAACCAACAAACCAACAAACCAACAAACCAACAAACCAACAAACCAACAAACCAACAAACCAACAAACCAACAACCCAACAAGCCAAGAAACCAACAAGCCAACAAACCAACAAACCAACAAACCAACAAACCAACAAACCAACAAACCAACAAACCAACAAATCAACAAACCAACAAACCAACAAACCAAACAACCAAAAAACCAACAAACCAACAAATCAACAAACCAACAAACCAACTAACCAACAAACCAACAAACCAACAATCCAACAAACCAAAAAACCAACAAAAGAACAAACCAACAAACCAACAAACCAACAAACCAACAAACCAACAAACCAACAAACCAACAAACCAACAAACCAACAAGCCAACAAACCAAAAAACCAAAAAACCAACAAACCAACAAACCAACAAGCCAACAAACCAAAAAACCAAAAAACCAACAAACCAACAAACCAAGAAACCAACAAACCAACAAACCAACAAACCAACAAACGAACAAACCAACAAACTAACAAACCAATAAACGAACAAACCAACAAACGAACAAACCAACAAACCAACAAACCAACAAACCAACAAACCAACAAACCAACAAACCAACAAACCAACAAACCAACAAACCAACAAACCAAGTAACCAACAAACGTACAAACCAACCAGCCAACAAATTAAAAAACCAACAAGCCAACAAACCAACAAACCAACAAACCAACAAGCCAACAAACCAACCAACCAACAAACCAACAAACCAATAAACGAACAAACCAACAAACCAAGAAACCAACAAACCAACAAACCAGCAAACCAACAAACCAACAAACCAACAAACCAACAAACCAACAAACGAACAAACCAACAAACCAACAAACCAACAAACGAACAAACCAATAAACCAACAAACAAACAAACGAACAAACCAACAAACCAACAAACCAACAAACCAACAAACCAACAAACCAACAAACCAACAAACCAAGTAACCAATAACTCAACAAACCAACAAACCAACAAGCCAACAAGCCAACAAACCAACAAACTAACAAACGAACAAACGAACAAACCAACAAACCAACAAACCAACAAACGAACAAACCAACAAACGAACAAACCAATAAACCAACAAACCAACAAACCAACAAACCAATAAACGAACAAACCAACAAAGCAACAAACCAACAAACCAACAAACCAGCAAACGAACAAACCAACAAACCAAAAAACCAACAAACGAACAAACCAACAAACCAACAAACCAACAAACCAACAAACCAACGAACCAACAAACCAACAAACCAACAAACCAACAAACCAACAAACCAAGTAACCAACAAACGTACAAACCAACAAGCCAACAAATTAAAAAACCAACAAGCCAACAAACCAACAAACCAACAAACCAACAAACCAACAAACGAACAAACCAACAAACCAAAAAACCAACAAACGAACAAACCAACAAACCAAGAAACCAACAAACCAACAAACCAGCAAACCAACAAACCAACAAACCAACAAACCAACAAACCAACAAACGAACAAACCAACAAACCAACAAACCAACAAACGAACAAACCAATAAACCAACAAACAAACAAACGAACAAACCAACAAACCAACAAACCAACAAACCAACAAACCAACAAACCAACAAACCAAGTAACCAATAACTCAACAAACCAACAAACCAACAAGCCAACAAGCCAACAAACCAACAAACTAACAAACGAACAAAAGAACAAACCAACAAACCAACAAACCAACAAACGAACAAACCAATAAACGAACAAACCAATAAACCAACAAACCAACAAACCAACAAACCAATAAACGAACAAACCAACAAAGCAACAAACCAACAAACCAACAAACCAGCAAACGAACAAACCAACAAACCAAAAAACCAACAAAGAACAAACCAACAAACCAACAAACCAACAAACCAAGTAACCAACAAACGTACAAACCAACAAGCCAACAAATTAAAAAACCAACAAGCCAACAAACCAACAAACCAACAAACCAACAAACCAACCAACGAACAAACTAACAAACCAACAAACCAATAAACGAACAAACCAACAAACGAACAAACCAACAAACCAACAAACCAACAAACCAACAAACCAACAAACCAACAAACCAACAAACCAACAAACCAAGTAACCAACAAACGTACAAACCAACAAGCCAACAAATTAAAAAACCAACAAGCCAACAAACCAACAAACCAACAAACCAACAAACCAACAAACGAACAAACCAACAAACCAACAAACCAATAAACGAACAAACCAACAAACGAACAAACCAACAAACCAACAAACCAACAAACCAACAAACCAACAAACCAACAAACCAACAAACCAAGTAACCAACAAACGTACAAACCAACAAGCCAACAAATTAAAAAACCAACAAGCCAACAAACCAACAAACCAACAAACCAACAAATCAACAAACGAACAAACCAACAAACCAAAAAACCAACAAACGAACAAACCAACAAACCAACAAACCAACAAACCAACAAACCAACAAACCAACAAACCAACAAACCAACAAACCAACAAACCAACAAACCAACAAACCAAGTAACCAATAACTCAACAAACCAACAAACCAACAAGCCAACAAGCCAACAAACCAACAAACTAACAAACGAACAAACGAACAAACCAACAAACCAACAAACCAACAAACGAACAAACCAACAAACGAACTAACCCATAACTCAACAAACCAAAAAACCAACAAACGAACAAACCAACAAACCAACAAACCAACAAACCAACAAACCAACAAACCAACAAACCAACAAACCAAGTAACCAACAAACGTACAAACCAACAAGCCAACAAATTAAAAAACCAACAAGCCAACAAACCAACAAACCAACAAACCAACAAACCAACAAACGAACAAACGAACAAACCAACAAACCAACAAACCAATAAACGAACAAACCAACAAACGAACAAACCAACAAACCAACAAACCAACAAACCAACAAACCAACAAACCAACAAACCAACAAACCAAGTAACCAACAAACGTACAAACCAACAAGCCAACAAATTAAAAAACCAACAAGCCAACAAACCAACAAACCAACAAACCAACAAGCCAACAAACCAACAAACCAACAAACCAACAAACCAATAAACGAACAAACAAACAAACCAAGAAACCAACAAACCAACAAACCAGCAAACCAACAAACCAACAAACCAACAAACCAACAAACCAACAAACGAACAAACTAACAAACCAACAAACCAACAAACGAACAAACCAATAAACCAACAAACAAACAAACGAACAAACCAACAAACCAACAAACCAACAAACCAACAAACCAACAAACCAACAAACCAAGTAACCAATAACTCAACAAACCAACAAACCAACAAGCCAACAAGCCAACAAACCAACAAACTAACAAACGAACAAACGAACAAACCAACAAACCAACAAACCAACAAACGAACAAACCAACAAACGAACAAACCAATAAACCAACAAACCAACAAACCAACAAACCAATAAACGAACAAACCAACAAAGCAACAAACCAACAAACCAACAAACCAGCAAACGAACAAACCAACAAACCAAAAAACCAACAAACGAACAAACCAACAAACCAACAAATCAACAAACCAACAAACCAGCAAACGAACAAACCAACAAACCAACAAACCAATAAACGAACAAACCAACAAAGCAACAAACCAACAAACCAACAAACCAGCAAACGAACAAACCAACAAACCAAAAAACCAACAAACGAACAAACCAACAAACCAACAAACCAACAAACCAACAAACCAACAAACCAACAAACCAACAAACCAATAAACGAACAAACCAACAAAGCATCAAACCAACAAACCAACAAACCAGCAAACGAACAAACCAACAAACGAACAAACCAATAAACCAACAAACCAACAAACCAACAAACCAACAAACCAACAAACCAGCAAACGAACAAACCAACAAACCAAAAAACCAACAAACGAACAAACCAACAAACCAACAAACCAACAAACCAACAAACCAACAAACCAACAAACCAACAAACCAACAAACCAACAAACCAAGTAACCAACAAACGAACAAACCAACAAACCAACAAACTAACAAACGAACAAACGAACAAACCAACAAACCAACAAACCAACAAACGAACAAACCAACAAACGAACAAACCAATAAACCAACAAACCAACAAACCAACAAACCAATAAACGAACAAACCAACAAAGCAACAAACCAACAAACCAACAAACCAGCAAACGAACAAACCAACAAACCGAAAAACCAACAAACGAACAAACCAACAAACCAACAAACCAACAAACCAAGTAACCAACAAACGTACAAACCAACAAGCCAACAAATTAAAAACCAACAAGCCAACAAACCAACAAACCAACAAACCAACAAACCAACAAACGAACAAACCAACAAACCAACAAACCAATAAACGAACAAACCAACAAACGAACAAACCAACAAACCAACAAACCAACAAACCAACAAACCAACAAACCAACAAACCAACAAACCAACAAACCAACAAACCAAGTAACCAACAAACGTACAAACCAACAAGCCAACAAATTAAAAAACCAACAAGCCAACAAGCCAACAAACCAACAAACCAACAAACCAACAAACCAACAAACGAACAAACCAACAAACCAATAAACGAACAAACCAACAAACGAACAAACCAACAAACCAACAAACCAACAAATCAACAAACCAACAAACCAACAAACCAACAAACCAAGTAACCAACAAACGTACAAACCAACAAGCCAACAAATTAAAAAACCAACAAGCCAACAAACCAACAAACCAACAAACCAACAAACCAACAAACGAACAAACCAACAAACCAAAAAACCAACAAACGAACAAACCAACAAACCAACAAACCAACAAACCAACAAACCAACAAACCAACAAACCAACAAACCAAGTAACCAATAACTCAACAAACCAACAAACCAACAAGCCAACAAGCCAACAAACCAACAAACTAACAAACGAACAAACGAACAAACCAACAAACCAACTAACCAACAAACGAACAAACTAACAAACGAACAAACCAATAACTCAACAAACCAAAAAACCAACAAACGAACAAACCAATAAACCAACAAACCAACAAACCAACAAACCAATAAACCAACAAACCAACAAACCAACAAACCAACAAACCAAGTAACCAACAAACGTACAAACCAACAAGCCAACAAATTAAAAAACCAACAAGCCAACAAACCAACAAAACAACAAACCAACAAACCAACAAACGAACAAACCAACAAACCAACAAACCAATAAACGAACAAACCAACAAACGAACAAACGAACAAACCAACAAACCAACAAACCAACAAACCAACAAACCAACAAACCAACAAACCAACAAACCAACAAACCAACAAACCAACAAACCAACAAACCAACAAACCAAGTAACCAATAACTCAACAAACCAACAAACCAACAAACCAGCAAACGAACAAACCAATAAACCAACAAACCAACAAACCAACAAACCAATAAACGAACAAACCAACAAACCAAGACTACCAACAAACCAACAAACCAGCAAACCAACAAACCAACAAACCAACAAACCAACAAACCAACAAACCAACAAACCAACAAACCAACAAACCAACAAACCAACAAACCAACAAACCAAGTAACCAATAACTCAACAAACCAACAAACCAACAAGCCAACAAGCCAACAAACCAACAAACTAACAAACGAACAAACGAACAAACCAACAAACCAACAAACCAACAAACGAACAAACCAACAAACGAACAAACCAATAAACCAACAAACCAACAAACCAACAAACCAATAAACGAACAAACCAACAAAGCAACAAACCAACAAACCAACAAACCAGCAAACCAACAAACCAACAAACCAACAAACCAACAAACCAACAAACCAACAAACCAACAAACCAACAAACGAACAAACCAATAAACCAACAAACAACCAAACGAACAAACGAACAAACGAATAAACCAACAAACCAAGTAACCAACAAACGTACAAACCAACAAACAAACAAACCAACAAACAAATGAACATACAAACCAACAAACCAACAAACCCACAAGCCAACAAACCAACAAACGAACAAACCAGCAAACCAACAAACGAACAAACCAACAAGCCACCAAACCAACAAACCAACAAACCAACAAACCAACAAACCAACAAACCAACAAACCAACAAACCAACAAACCAACAAACCAACAAACCAACAAACGAACAAACCAATAAACCAACAAACAAACAAACGAACAAACCAACAAACCAAGAAACCAACAAACCAACAAACCAAGTAACCAATAACCCAACAAACCAACAAACCAACAAGCCAACAAGCCAACAAACCAACAAGCTAACAAACGAACAAACGAACAAACCAACAAATCAACAAACCAACAAACGAACAAACCAACAAACGAACAAACCAATAAACCAACAAACCAACAAACCAACAAACCAATAAACGAACAAACGAACAAACCAACAAACCAACAAACCAACAAACCAGCAAACCAACAAACCAACAAACCAACAAACCAACAAACCAACAAACGAACAAACCAACAAACCAACAAACCAATAAACGAACAAACGAATAAACCAACAAACCAAGTAACCAACAAACGTACAAACCAACAAACAAACAAACCAACAAACAAATTAACATACAAACCAACAAACCAACAAACCCACAAGCCAACAGACCAACAAACCAGCAAACCAACAAACGAACAAACCAACAAGCCACCAAACCAACAAACCAACAAGCCAATAAACCAACAATCCAACAAACGACCAAACCAACAAATAAACAAATCAACAAACCAACAAACCAACAAACCAATAAACCAACAAGCCAACAAACCAACAAACCAACAAACCAAGTAACCAACAAACCAACAAACCAACAAACCAACAAACCAACAAACCAACAAACCAACAAACCAAAAAACCAACAAACAAACAAACTAACAAACCAACAAACCATCAAACCAACAAACCAACAAACCAACAAACCAACAAACCAACAAACAAACAAACCAACAAACCAACAAACAAACATACCAACAAACAAACAAGCTAACAAGCCAACCAGCCAAAAAACCAACAAGTCAACAACCGAACAAACCAACAAACAAACAAACCAACAAACCAACAAACCAACAAACCAAAAAGCCAAAAAACCCACAAGCCAACAAACCAACAAACAAACAAACCAACAAACCAACAAACCAACAAACCAACAAACCAACAAACCAACAGACCAACATACCAACAAACCAACAAACCAACAAACCAACAAACCAACAAACCAACAAACCAACAAACCAACAAACCAACAAACCATCAAACCAACAAACCAACAAACCAACAAACCAACAAGCCAACAAGCCAACAAACCAACAAGCCAACAAACAAACAAACCAACAAACCAACTAACCAACAAACCAACAAACCAACAAAATAAAAAACCAACAAACCAACAAACCAACAAACCAATAAACCAACAAATCAACAAACCAACAAACCAACAAACCAACAAACCAACAAACCAACAAACAAACATACCAACAAACCAACAAGCCAATAAGCCAGCAAGCCAAAAAACCAATAAGCCAACAACCGAACAAACCAACAAACAAACAAACAAACAAACCAACAAACCAACAAGCCAAAAACCCAAGAAGCTAACAAACCAACAAACAAACAAACCAACAAAACAACAAACCAACAAACCAACAAACCAACAAACCAACAGACCATCAACCAACAAACCAACAAACCAACACACCAACAAACCAACACACCAACAAACCAACAAACCAACAAACCAACAAACCAACAAACCAACAAACAAACAAGCCAACAAGCCAACAAACCAACAAGCCAACAAACCAACAAACCAACAAACCAACAAACCAACAAACCAACAAACCAACAAACCAACAAACCAACAAATCAACAAACCAACAAACCAACAAACCAAAAAACCAACAAACCAACAAACCAACAAACCAACAAACCAACAAACCAACAAACCAACAAACCAACAAACCAACAAACAAACATACCAACAAACCAACAAGCCAACAAGCCAACAAGCCAAAAAACCAATAAGCCAGCAACCGAACAAACCAACAAACAAACAAACCAACAAACCAACAAACCAACAAACCAACAAACCAACAAACAAACAAACCAAAAAACCAAGAAGCCAACAAACCAACAAACAAACAAACCAACAAAACAACTAACCAACAAACCAACAAACCAACAAACCAACAGACCATCAAACCAACAAACCAGCAAACCAACACACCAACAAACCAACAAACCAACAAACCAACAAACCAACAAACGAACAAACCAACAAACCAACAACCCAACAAGCCAAGAAACCAACAAGCCAACAAACCAACAAACCAACAAACCAACAAACCAACAAACCAACAAACCAACAAACCAACAAACCAAACAACCAAAAAACCAACAAACCAACAAACCAACAAACCAACAAACCAACTAACCAACAAACCCACAAGCCAACAGACCAACAAACCAGCAAACCAACAAACGAACAAACCAACAAGCCACCAAACCAACAAACCAACAAGCCAATAAACCAACAATCCAACAAACGACCAAACCAACAAATAAACAAATCAACAAACCAACAAACCAACAAACCAATAAACCAACAAGCCAACAAACCAACAAACCAACAAACCAAGTAACCAACAAACCAACAAACCAACAAACCAACAAACCAACAAACCAACAAACCAACAAACCAAAAAACCAACAAACAAACAAACTAACAAACCAACAAACCATCAAACCAACAAACCAACAAACCAACAAACCAACAAACCAACAAACAAACAAACCAACAAACCAACAAACAAACATACCAACAAACAAACAAGCTAACAAGCCAACCAGCCAAAAAACCAACAAGTCAACAACCGAACAAACCAACAAACAAACAAACCAACAAACCAACAAACCAACAAACCAAAAAGCCAAAAAACCCACAAGCCAACAAACCAACAAACAAACAAACCAACAAACCAACAAACCAACAAACCAACAAACCAACAAACCAACAGACCAACAGACCAACAAACCAACAAACCAACAAACCAACAAACCAACAAACCAACAAACCAACAAACCAACAAACCAACAAACCATCAAACCAACAAACCAACAAACCAACAAACCAACAAGCCAACAAGCCAACAAACCAACAAGCCAACAAACAAACAAACCAACAAACCAACTAACCAACAAACCAACAAACCAACAAACCAACAAAACAACAAACCAACAAACCAACAAACCAACAAACCAACAAACCAACAAACCAACAAACCAAGAAGCCAACAAACCAACAAACCAACAAACCAACAAAATAAAAAACCAACAAACCAACAAACCAACAAACCAATAAACCAACAAATCAACAAACCAACAAACCAACAAACCAACAAACCAACAAACCAACAAACAAACATACCAACAAACCAACAAGCCAATAAGCCAGCAAGCCAAAAAACCAATAAGCCAACAACCGAACAAACCAACAAACAAACAAACAAACAAACCAACAAACCAACAAGCCAAAAACCCAAGAAGCTAACAAACCAACAAACAAACAAACCAACAAAACAACAAACCAACAAACCAACAAACCAACAAACCAACAGACCATCAACCAACAAACCAACAAACCAACACACCAACAAACCAACACACCAACAAACCAACAAACCAACAAACCAACAAACCAACAAACCAACAAACAAACAAGCCAACAAGCCAACAAACCAACAAGCCAACAAACCAACAAACCAACAAACCAACAAACCAACAAACCAACAAACCAACAAACCAACAAACCAACAAATCAACAAACCAACAAACCAACAAACCAAAAAACCAACAAACCAACAAACCAACAAACCAACAAACCAACAAACCAACAAACCAACAAACCAACAAACCAACAAACAAACATACCAACAAACCAACAAGCCAACAAGCCAACAAGCCAAAAAACCAATAAGCCAGCAACCGAACAAACCAACAAACAAACAAACCAACAAACCAACAAACCAACAAACCAACAAACCAACAAACAAACAAACCAAAAAACCAAGAAGCCAACAAACCAACAAACAAACAAACCAACAAAACAACTAACCAACAAACCAACAAACCAACAAACCAACAGACCATCAAACCAACAAACCAGCAAACCAACACACCAACAAACCAACAAACCAACAAACCAACAAACCAACAAACGAACAAACCAACAAACCAACAACCCAACAAGCCAAGAAACCAACAAGCCAACAAACCAACAAACCAACAAACCAACAAACCAACAAACCAACAAACCAACAAACCAACAAACCAAACAACCAAAAAACCAACAAACCAACAAACCAACAAACCAACAAACCAACTAACCAACAAACCAACAAACTAACAAACCAACAAACCAAAAAACCAACAAAAGAACAAACCAACAAACCAACAAACCAACAAACCAACAAACCAACAAACCAACAAACCAACAAACCAACAAACCAACAAACCAACAAACCAACAAACCAACAAACCAACAAGCCAACAAACCAAAAAACCAAAAAACCAACAAACCAACAAACCAACAAACCAAAAAACCAAAAAACCAACAAACCAACAAACCAAGAAACCAACAAACCAACAAACCAACAAACCAACAAGCCAACAAATTAAAAAACCAACAAGCCAACAAACCAACAAACCAACAAACCAACAAACCAACAAACCAACAAACGAACAAACCAACAAACCAAAAAACCAACAAATGAACAAACCAACAAACCAACAAACCAACAAACCAACAAACCAACAAACCAACAAACCAACAAACCAACAAACCAAGTAACCAATAACCCAACAAACCAATAAACCAACAAGCCAACAAGCCAACAAACCAACAAACTAACAAACGAACAAACGAACAAACCAACAAACCAACAAACCAACAAACGAACAAACCAACAAACGAACAAACCAATAAACCAACAGACCAACAAACCAACAAACCAATAAACGAACAAACCAACAAAGCAACAAACCAACAAACCAACAAACCAGCAAACCAACAAACCAACAAACCAACAAACCAACAAACTAACAAACGAACAAACGAACAAACCAACAAACCAACAAACCAACAAACGAACAAACCAACAAACGAACAAACCAATAAACCAATAAACCAACAAACCAACAAACCAATAAACGAACAAACCAACAAAGCAACAAACCAACAAACCAACAAACCAGCAAACCAACAAACCAACAAACCAACAAACCAACAAACCAACAAACCAACAAACCAACAAACCAACAAACGAACAAACCAATAAACCAACAAACAAACAAACGAACAAACGAACAAACGAATAAACCAACAAACCAAGTAACCAACAAACGTACAAACCAACAAACAAACAAACCAACAAACAAATGAACATACAAACCAACCAACCAACAAACCCACAAGCCAACAAACCAACAAACCAACAAACCAGCAAACCAACAAACGAACAAACCAACAAGCCACCAAACCAACAAACCAACAAACCAACAAACCAACAAACCAACAAACCAACAAACCAACAAACCAACAAACCAACAAACGAACAAACCAATAAACCAACAAACAAACAAACGAACAAACCAACAAACCAAGAAACCAACAAACCAACAAACCAAGTAACCAATAACCCAACAAACCAACAAACCAACAAGCCAACAAGCCAACAAACCAACAAGCTAACAAACGAACAAACGAACAAACCAACAAATCAACAAACCAACAAACGAACAAACCAACAAACGAACAAACCAATAAACCAACAAACCAACAAACCAACAAACCAATAAACGAACAAACGAACAAACCAACAAACCAACAAACCAACAAACCAGCAAACCAACAAACCAACAAACCAACAAACCAACAAACCAACAAACGAACAAACCAACAAACCAACAAACCAATAAACGAACAAACGAATAAACCAACAAACCAAGTAACCAACAAACGTAAAAACCAACAAACAAACAAACCAACAAACAAATTAACATACAAACCAACAAACCAACAAACCCACAAGCCAACAGACCAACAAACCAGCAAACCAACAAACGAACAAACCAACAAGCCACCAAACCAACAAACCAACAAGCCAATAAACCAACAATCCAACAAACGACCAAACCAACAAATAAACAAATCAACAAACCAACAAACCAACAAACCAATAAACCAACAAGCCAACAAACCAACAAACCAACAAACCAAGTAACCAACAAACCAACAAACCAACAAACCAACAAATTAACAAACCAACAAACCAACAAACCAAAAAACCAACAAACAAACAAACTAACAAACCAACAAACCATCAAACCAACAAACCAACAAACCAACAAACCAACAAACCAACAAACAAACAAACCAACAAACAAACATACCAACAAACAAACAAGCCAACAAGCCAACCAGCCAAAAAACCAACAAGTCAACAACCGAACAAACCAACAAACAAACAAACCAACAAACCAACAAACCAACAAACCAAAAAGCCAAAAAACCCACAAGCCAACAAACCAACAAACAAACAAACCAACAAACCAACAAACCAACAAACCAACAAACCAACAAACCAACAGACCAACAGACCAACAAACCAACAAACCAACAAACCAACAAACCAACAAACCAACAAACCAACAAACCAACAAACCAACAAACCATCAAACCAACAAACCAACAAACCAACAAACCAACAAGCCAACAAGCCAACAAACCAACAAGCCAACAAAAAAACAAACCAACAAACCAACTAACCAACAAACCAACAAACCAACAAACCAACAAAACAACAAACCAACAAACCAACAAACCAACAAACCAACAAACCAACAAACCAACAAACCAACAAACCAACAAACCAACAAGCCAACAAACCAACAAACCAACAAACCAACAAAATAAAAAACCAACAAACCAACAAACCAACAAACCAATAAACCAACAAATCAACAAACCAACAAACCAACAAACCAACAAACCAACAAACCAACAAACAAACATACCAACAAACCAACAAGCCAATAAGCCAGCAAGCCAAAAAACCAATAAGCCAACAACCGAACAAACCAACAAACAAACAAACAAACAAACCAACAAACCAACAAGCCAAAAACCCAAGAAGCTAACAAACCAACAAACAAACAAACCAACAAAACAACAAACCAACAAACCAACAAACCAACAAACCAACAGACCATCAACCAACAAACCAACAAACCAACACACCAACAAACCAACACACCAACAAACCAACAAACCAACAAAACAACAAACCAACAAACCAACAAACAAACAAGCCAACAAGCCAACAAACCAACAAGCCAACAAACCAACAAACCAACAAACCAACAAACCAACAAACCAACAAACCAACAAACCAACAAACCAACAAATCAACAAACCAACAAACCAACAAACCAAAAAACCAACAAACCAACAAACCAACAAACCAACAAACCAACAAACCAACAAACCAACAAACCAACAAACCAACAAACAAACATACCAACAAACCAACAAGCCAACAAGCCAACAAGCCAAAAAACCAATAAGCCAGCAACCGAACAAACCAACAAACAAACAAACCAACAAACCAACAAACCAACAAACCAACAAACCAACAAACAAACAAACCAAAAAACCAAGAAGCCAACAAACCAACAAACAAACAAACCAACAAAACAACTAACCAACAAACCAACAAACCAACAAACCAACAGACCATCAAACCAACAAACCAGCAAACCAACACACCAACAAACCAACAAACCAACAAACCAACAAACCAACAAACGAACAAACCAACAAACCAACAACCCAACAAGCCAAGAAACCAACAAGCCAACAAACCAACAAACCAACAAACCAACAAACCAACAAACCAACAAACCAACAAACCAACAAACCAAACAACCAAAAAACCAACAAACCAACAAACCAACAAACCAACAAACCAACTAACCAACAAACCAACAAACTAACAAACCAACAAACCAAAAAACCAACAAAAGAACAAACCAACAAACCAACAAACCAACAAACCAACAAACCAACAAACCAACAAACCAACAAACCAACAAACCAACAAACCAACAAACCAACAAACCAACAAACCAACAAGCCAACAAACCAAAAAACCAAAAAACCAACAAACCAATAAACCAACAAACCAACAAACCAAAAAACCAAAAAACCAACAAACCAACAAACCAAGAAACCAACAAACCAACAAACCAACAAACCAACAAACCAACAAGCCAACAAATTAAAAAACCAACAAGCCAACAAACCAACAAACCAACAAACCAACAAACCAACAAACCAACAAACGAACAAACCAACAAACCAAAAAACCAACAAATGAACAAACCAACAAACCAACAAACCAACAAACCAACAAACCAACAAACCAACAAACCAACAAACCAACAAACCAACAAACCAAGTAACCAATAACCCAACAAACCAACAAACCAACAAGCCAACAAGCCAACAAACCAACAAACTAACAAACGAACAAACGAACAAACCAACAAACCAACAAACCAACAAACGAACAAACCAACAAACGAACAAACCAATAAACCAACAGACCAACAAACCAACAAACCAATAAACGAACAAACCAACAAAGCAACAAACCAACAAACCAACAAACCAGCAAACCAACAAACCAACAAACCAACAAACCAACAAACCAACAAACCAACAAACCAACAGACGAACAAACCAATAAACCAACAAACAAACAAACGAACAAACGAACAAACGAATAAACCAACAAACCAAGTAACCAACAAACGTACAAACCAACAAACAAACAAGCCAACAAACAAATGAACATACAAACCAACAAACCAACAAACCCACAAGCCAACAAACCAATAAAACCAGCAAACCAACAAACGAACAAACCAACAAGCCACCAAACCAACAAACCAACAAACCAATAAACCAACAAAACAACAAACCAACAAACCAACAAACCAACAAACCAAGTAACCAATAACCCAACAAACCAACAAACAAACAAGCCAACAAGCGAACAAACCAACAAGCTAACAAACGAACAAACGAACAAACCAACAAATCAACAAACCAACAAACGAACAAACCAACAAACGAACAAACCAATAAACTAACAAACCAACAAACCAACAAACCAATAAACGAACAAACCAACAAACCAACAAACCAACAAACCAACAAACCAGCAAACCAACAAACCAACAAACCAACAAACCAACAAACCAACAAACGTACAAACCAACAAACAAACAAACCAACAAACAAATGAACATACAAACCAACAAACCAACAAACCCACAAGGCAACAAACCAACAAACCAGCAAACCAACAAACGAACAAACCAACAAGCCACCAAACCAACAAACCAACAAGCCAATAAGCCAACAATCCAACAAACGACCAAACCAACAAACAAACAAACCAACAAATCAACAAACCAACAAACCAATAAACCAACAAACCAACAAACCAACAAACCAACAAACCAACAAACCAACAAACCAAAAAACCAACAAACAAACAAACTAACAAACCAACAAACCAACAAACCAACAAACCAACAAACCAACAAACCAACAAACCAACAAACCAACAAACCAACAAACCAACAAACAAACAAACCAACAAACCAACAAACCAACAAACAAACATACCTACAAACAAACAAGCCAACAAGCCAAAAAGCCAAAAAACCAACAAGTCAACAACCGAACAAACAAACAAACCAACAAACCAACAAACCAACAAACCAACAAGCCAAAAAACCAACAAGCAAACAAACCAACAAACAAACAAACCAACAAACCAACAAACCAACAAACCAACAAACCAACAAACCAACAAACCAACAGACCAACAAACCAACAAACCAATATATCAACAAACCAACAAACCAACAAACCAACAAACCAACAAACCAACAAACCAACAAACCAACAAACCAACAAACCAACAAACCAACAAACCAACAAGCCAACAAGCCAACAAACCAACAAGCCAACAAACCAACAAACAAACAGACCAGCAAACCAACAAACCAACAAACCAACAAAACAACAAACCAACAGACCAACAGACCAACAAACCAAAAAAACCAACAAACCAACAAACCAACAAACCAACAAACCAACAAACCAACAAACCAACAAACCAACAAACCAACAAACCAACAAACCAACAAACCAACAAACCAACAAGTCAGCAAGCCAACAAACCAACAAGCCAACAAACCAACAAACCAACAAACCAACAAATTAACAAACCAACAAACCAACAAACCAACAAACCAACAAACCAACAAACCAACAAACCAACAAACCAACAAACCAACAAACCAACAAACCAACAAACCAACAAACCAACAAACCAACAAACCAACAAACCAACAAACCAACAAACCAACAAACCAACAAGCCAACAAACCAACAAAATAAAAAACCAACAAATCAACAAATCAACAAACCAATAAACCAACAAATCAACAAACCAACAAACCAACAAACCAACAAACAAACATACCAACAAACCAACAAACCAACAAGCCAGCAAGCCAAAAACCAATAAACCAACAACCGAACAAACCAACAAACAAACAAACAAACAAACCAACAAACCAACAAGCCAAAAACCCAAGAAGCTAACAAACCAACAAACAAACAAACCAACAAAACAACAAACCAACAAACCAACAAACAAACAAACCAACAAACCAACAGACCATCAACCAACAAACCAACAAACCAACACACCAACAAACCAACACACCAACAAACCAACAAACTAACAAACCAACAAACCAACAAACCAACAAACAAACATACCTACAAACAAACAAGCCAACAAGCCAACAAGCCAAAAAACCAACAAGTCAACAACCGAACAAACAAACAAACCAACAAACCAACAAACCAACAAACTAACAAACCAACAAACCAAAAAACCAACAAACAAACAAACTAACAAACCAACAAACCAACAAACCAACAAACCAACAAACCAACAAACCAACAAACCAACAAACCAACAAACCAACAAACAAACAAACCAACAAACCAACAAACCAACAAACAAACAAACCAACAAATCAACAAACCAACAAACCAATAAACCAACAAACCAACAAACCAACAAACCAACAAACCAAAAAACCAACAAACAAACAAACTAACAAACCAACAAACCAGCAAACCAACAAACCAACAAACCAACAAACCAACAAACCAACAAACCAACAAACCAACAAACAAACAAACCAACAAACCAACAAACCAACAAACAAACATACCTACAAACAAACAAGCCAACAAGCCAACAAGCCAAAAAACCAACAAGTCAACAACCGAACAAACAAACAAACCAACAAACCAACAAACCAACAAACCAACAAGCCAAAAAACCAACAAGCCAACAAACCAACAAACAAACAAACCAACAAACCAACAAACCAACAAACCAACAAACCAACAAACCAACAAACCAACAGACCAACAAACCAACAAACCAATATATCAACAAACCAACAAACCAACAAACCAACAAACCAACAAACCAACAAACCAACAAACCAACAAACCAACAAACCAACAAACCAACAAACCAACAAACCAACAAGCCAACAAGCCAACAAACCAACAAGCCAACAAACCAACAAACAAACAGACCAGCAAACCAACAAACCAACAAACCAACAAAACAACAAACCAACAGACCAACAGACCAACAAACCAAAAAAACCAACAAACCAACAAACCAACAAACCAACAAACCAACAAACCAACAAACCAACAAACCAACAAACCAACAAACCAACAAACCAACAAACCAACAAGCCAGCAAGCCAACAAACCAACAAGCCAACAAACCAACAAACCAACAAACCAACAAATTAACAAACCAACAAACCAACAAACCAACAAACCAACAAACCAACAAACCAACAAACCAACAAACCAACAAACCAACAAACCAACAAACCAACAAACCAACAAACCAACAAACCAACAAACCAACAAACCAACAAACCAACAAACCAACAAACCAACAAACCAACAAACCAACAAACCAACAAGCCAACAAACCAACAAACCAACAAAATAAAAAACCAACAAATCAACAAATCAACAAACCAATAAACCAACAAATCAACAAACCAACAAACCAACAAACCAACAAACAAACATACCAACAAACCAACAAACCAACAAGCCAGCAAGCCAAAAAACCAATAAACCAACAACCGAACAAACCAACAAACAAACAAACAAACAAACCAACAAACCAACAAACCAACAAGCCAAAAACCCAAGAAGCTAACAAACCAACAAACAAACAAACCAACAAAACAACAAACCAACAAACCAACAAACAAACAAACCAACAAACCAACAGACCATCAACCAACAAACCAACAAACCAACACACCAACAAACCAACACACCAACAAACCAACAAACTAACAAACCAACAAACCAACAAAACCAACAAACCAACAAGCCAACAAGCCAACAAACCAACAAGCCAACAAACCAACAAACCAACAAACCAACAAACCAACAAACCAACAAACCAACAAACCAACAAACCAACAAACCAACAAATCAACAAACCAACAAACTAACAAACCAAAAAACCAACAAACCAACAAACCAACAAACCAACAAACCAACAAACCAACAAACCAACAAACCAACAAACCAAAAAACCAACAAACCAAAAAACCAACAAAAGAACAAACCAACAAACCAACAAACCAACAAGCCAGCAAACCAAAAAACCAAAAAACCAACAAACCAACAAACCAACAAACCAACACACCAACACACCAACAAACCAACAAACCAATAAACCAACAAACCAACAAACCAACAAACCAACAAACCAACAAACCAACAAACCAACAAACCAACAAACCAACAAACCAACAAACCAACAAGCCAACAAACCAAAAAACCAACAAGCCAACAAACCAACAAACCAACAAACCAACAAACCAACAAACGAACAAACCAACAAACCAAAAAACAAACAAACGAACAAACGAACAAACCAACAAACGAACAAACCAACAAACCAACAAACCAACAAACCAACAAACCAACAAACCAACAAACCAACAAACCAACAAACCAACAAACCAACAAACCAACAAACCAACAAACCAACAAACCACGTAACCAACAACCCAACAAACCAACAAACCAACAAACCAACAAGCCAACAAGCCAACAAACCAATAAGCTAACAAACGAACAAACGAACAAATTAACAAATCAACAAACCAACAAACGAACAAACCAAAAAACCAACAAACCAATAAACCAACAAACCAACAAACCAACAAACCAATAAACGAACAAACCAACAAACCAACAAACCAACAAACCAACAAGCCAACAAACCAACAAACCAAGAAACCAACAAACCAACAAACCAACAAACCAACAAACTAACAAACCAACAAACCAACAAACCAACAAACCAACAAACCATCAAACCAACAAACCAACAAACCAACAAACCAACAAACCAACAAACCAACAAACCAACAAACCAACAAACCAACAAACCAACAAACCAACAAACCAACAAACCAACAAACCAACAAACCAACAAACCAACAAACCAACAAACCAACAAACCAACAAACCAACAAACTAACAAACCAACAAGCCAACAAACCAACAAACCAACAAACTAAAAAACCAACAAACCAACAAACCAACAAACCTATAAACCAACAAATCAACAAACCAACAAACCAACAAACCAACAAACCAACAAACAAACATACCAACAAACCAACAAGCCAACAAGCCAGCAAGCCAAAAAACCAATAAGCCAACAACCGAACAAACCAACAAACAAACAAACAAACAAACCAACAAACCAACAAACCAACAAACCAACAAGCCAAAAACCCAAGAAGCTAACAAACCAACAAACAAACAAACCAACAAAACAACAAACCAACAAACCAACAAACCAACAAACCAACAGACCATCAACCAACAAACCAACAAACCAACACACCAACAAACCAACACACCAACAAACCAACAAGCCAACAAACCAACAAACCAACAAACCAACAAACCAACAAACCAACAAACCAACAAACCACCAAATCAACAAACCAACAAACCAACAAACCAAAAAACCAACAAACCAACAAACCAACAAACCAACAAACCAACAAACCAACAAACCAACAAACCAACAAACCAACAAACCAACAAACCAACAAACCAACAAACCAACAAACCAACAAACCAACAAACCAAAAAACCAACAAAAGAACAAACCAACAAACCAACAAACCAACAAACCAACAAACCAACTAACCAACAAATCAACAAACCAACAAGCCAACAAACCAAAAAACCAACAAACCAACAAACCAACAAACCAACACACCAACAAACCAACAAACCAATAAACCAACAAACCAACAAACCAACAAACCAACAAGCCAACAAACCAACAAGCTAATAAACGAACAAACGAACAAACCAATAAATCAACAAACCAACAAACGAACAAACCAATAAACGAACAAACCAATAAACCAACAAACCAACAAACCAACAAACCAATAAACGAACAAACCAACAAACCAACAAACCAACAAACCAACAAACCAACAAACCAGCAAACCAACAAACCAACAAACCAACAAACCAACAAACCAACAAACCAACAAACCAACAAACCAACAAACGAACAAACCAACAAACCAACAAACAAACAAACGAACAAACGAACAAACGAATAAACCAACAAACCAAGTAACCAACAAACGTACAAACCAACAAACAAACAAACCAAGAAACAAATGAACATACAAACTAACAAACCAACAAACCCACAAGCCAACAAACCAACAAACCAGCAAACCAACAAACGAACAAACCAACAAGCCAGCAAACCAACAAACCAACAAGCCAATAAACTAACAATCCAACAAACGACCAAACCAACAAACAAACAAACCAACAAATCAACAAACCAAGAAACCAACAAACCAACAAACCAACAAACCAACAAGCCAACAAATTAAAAAACCAACAAGCCAACAAACCAACAAACCAACAAACCAACAAAGCAACAAACGAACAAACCAACAAACCAAAAAACCTACAAACGAACAAACCAACAAACCAACAAACCAACAAACCAACAAACCAACAAACCAACAAACCAACAAACCAACAAACCAACAAACCAACAAACCAACAAACCAACAAACCAACAAACCAACAAACCAAGTAACCAATAACCCAACAAACCAACAAACCAACAAGCCAACAAGCCAACAAACCAACAAGCTAACAAACGAACAAACGAACAGACCAACAAATCAACAAACCAACAAACGAACAAACCAACAAACGAACAAACCAATAAACCAACAAACCAACAAACCAACAAACCAATAAACGAACAAACCAACAAACCAACAAACCAACAAACCAACAAACCAGCAAACCAACAAACCAACAAACAAACAAACCAACAAACCAACAAACCAAAAAACTAACAAACCAACAAACCAACAAACAAACAAACCAACAAACCAACAAACAAACAAACGAACAAACGAATAAACCAACAAACCAAGTAACCAACAAACGTACAAACCAACAAACAACAAACCAACAAACAAATGAACATACAAACCAACAAACCAACAAACCCACAAGCCAACAAACAAACAAACCAGCAAACCAACAAACGAACAAACCAACAAGCCACCAAACCAACAAACCAACAAGCCAATAAACTAACAATCCAACAAACGACCAAACCAACAAACAAACAAACCAACAAATCAACAAACCAACAAACCAATAAACCAACAAGCCAACAAACCAACAAACCAACAAACCAAGTAACCAACAAACTAACAAACCAACAAACCAACAAACCAACAAACCAACAAACCAACAAACCAAAAAACCAACAAACAAACAAACTAACAAACCAACAAACCAACAAACCAACAAACCAACAAACCAACAAACCAACAAACCAACAAGCCAACAAGCCAACAAACCAATAAGCCAACAAACCAACAAACAAATAAACCAACAAACCAACAAACCAACAAACCAACAAACCAACAAACCAACAAACCAACAAACCAACAAACCAACAAACCAACAAACCAACAAGCCAACAAACCAGCAAACCAACAAACCAACAAAATAAAAAATCAACAAACCAACAAACCAACAAACCAATAAACCAACAAATCAACAAACCAACAAACCAACAAACCAACAAACCAACAAACCAACAAACAAACATACCAACAAACCAACAAGCCAACAAGCCAGCAAGCCAAAAAACCAATAAGCCAACAACCGAACAAACCAACAAACAAACAAACAAACAAACCAACAAACCAACAAACCAACAAGCCAAAAACCCAAGAAGCTAACAAACCAACAAACAAACAAACCAACAAAACAACAAACCAACAAACCAACAAACCAACAGACCATCAACCAACAAACCAACAAACCAACACACCAACAAACCAACACACCAACAAACCAAAAAATTAACAAACCAACAAACCAACAAAACCAACAAACCAACAAGCCAACAAGCTAACAAACCAACAAAACAACAAATCAACAAACCAACAAACCAACAAACCAAAAAACCAACAAACCAACAAACCAACAAACCAACAAACCAACAAACCAACAAACCAACAAACCAATAAACCAACAAACCAACAAACCAACAAACCAACAAACCAACAAACCAACAAACCAACAAACCAACAAACCAATAAACCAACAAACCAACAAACCAAAAAACCAACAAAAGAACAAACCAACAAACCAACAAACCAACAAACCAACAAACCAACAAACCAACAAACCAACAAACCAACAAACCAACAAACCAACAAACCAACAAACCAACAAACCAACAAACCAACAAACCAACAAACCAACAAACCAACAAACCAACAAGCCAACAAACCAAAAAAACCAAAAAACCAACAAACCAACAAACCAACAAACCAACACACCAACAAACCAACAAACCAATAAACCAACAAACCAACAAACCAACAAACCAACAAACCAACAAACCAACAAACCAACAAACCAACAAGCCAACAAACCAAAAAACCAACAAGCCAACAAACCAACAAACCAACAAACCAACAAACCAACAAACCAACAAACGAACAAACCAACAAACCAAAAAACAAACAAACGAAAAAACCAACAAACCAACAAACCAACAAACCAACAAACCAACAAACCAACAAACCAATAAACCAACAAACCAACAAACCAACAAACCAACAAACCAACAAACCAACAAACCAACAAACCAACAAACCAACAAACCAACAAACCAAGTAACCAACAACCCAAAAAACCAACAAACCAACAAGCCAACAAACCAATAAGCTAACAAACGAACAAACCAACAAATCAACAAACCAACAAACGAACAAACCAAAAAACCAACAAACCAATAAACCAACAAACCAACAAACCAACAAACCAACAAACCAATAAACGAACAAACCAACAAACCAACAAACCAACAAACCAACAAACCAACAAACCAACAAACCAACAAACCAACAAACCAACAAACCAACAAACCAACAAACCAACAAACCAACAAACCAACAAACCAACAAACCAACAAACCAACAAACCAACAAACCAACAAACCAACAAACCAACAAACCAACAAACCAACAAACCAACAAACCAACAAACCAACAAACCAACAAACCAACAAACCAACAAACCAACAAACCAACAAACCAACAAACCAACAAACCAACAAGCCAACAAACCAACAAACCAACAAACCAACAAAATAAAAAACCAACAAACCAACAAACCAACAAACTAACAAACCAACAAATCAACAAACCAACAAACCAACAAACTAACAAACCAACAAACCATCAAACAAACATACCAACAAACCAACAAGCCAACAAGCCAACAAGCCAACAAGCCAACAAGCCAAAAAACCAATAAGCCAACAACCGAACAAACCAACAAACAAACAAACCAACAAATTAACAAACCAACAAACCAACAAGCCAAAAAACCAAGAAGCCAACAAACCAACAAACAAACAAACCAACAAAACAACAAACCAACAAACCAACAAACCAGCAAACGAACCGACCATCAACCAACAAACCAACAAACCAACACACCAACAAACCAACAAACCAACAAACCAACAAACCAACAAACCAACAAACCAACAAACCAACAAGCCAACAAGCCAACAAACCAACAAGCCAACAAACCAACAAACCAACAAATAAACAAACCAACAAACCAACAAACCAACAAACCAACAAATCAACAAACCAACAAACCAACAAACCAAAAAACCAACAAACGAACAAACCAACAAACCAACAACCAAAAAACCAACAAACGAACAAACAAACAAACCAACAAACCAACAAACCAACAAACCAACAAACCAACAAACCAACAAACCAACAAACCAACAAACTAACAAACCAACAAACCAACAAGCCAACAAACCAAAAAACCAAAAAACCAACAAACCAACAAACCAACAAACCAACACACCAACCAACCAACAAACCAACAAACTAACAAACCAACAAACCAACAAACCAACAAATCAACAAACCAACAAACCAACAAACCAACAAACCAACAAGCCAACAAACCAAAAAACCAACAAGCCAACAAACCAACAAACCAACAAACCAACAAACCAACAAACGAACAAACCAACAAACCAAAAAACCAACAAACGAACAAACCAACAAAATAAAAAACCAACAAACCAACAAACCAACAAACTAACAAACCAACAAATCAACAAACCAACAAACCAACAAACTAACAAACCAACAAACCATCAAACAAACATACCAACAAACCAACAAGCCAACAAGCCAACAAGCCAACAAGCCAACAAGCCAAAAAACCAATAAGCCAACAACCGAACAAACCAACAAACAAACAAACCAACAAATTAACAAACCAACAAACCAACAAGCCAAAAAACCAAGAAGCCAACAAACCAACAAACAAACAAACCAACAAAACAACAAACCAACAAACCAACAAACCAGCAAACGAACCGACCATCAACCAACAAACCAACAAACCAACACACCAACAAACCAACAAACCAACAAACCAACAAACCAACAAACCAACAAACCAACAAACCAACAAGCCAACAAGCCAACAAACCAACAAGCCAACAAACCAACAAACCAACAAATAAACAAACCAACAAACCAACAAACCAACAAACCAACAAATCAACAAACCAACAAACCAACAAACCAAAAAACCAACAAACGAACAAACCAACAAACCAACAACCAAAAAACCAACAAACGAACAAACAAACAAACCAACAAACCAACAAACCAACAAACCAACAAACCAACAAACCAACAAACCAACAAACCAACAAACTAACAAACCAACAAACCAACAAGCCAACAAACCAAAAAACCAAAAAACCAACAAACCAACAAACCAACAAACCAACACACCAACCAACCAACAAACCAACAAACTAACAAACCAACAAACCAACAAACCAACAAATCAACAAACCAACAAACCAACAAACCAACAAACCAACAAGCCAACAAACCAAAAAACCAACAAGCCAACAAACCAACAAACCAACAAACCAACAAACCAACAAACGAACAAACCAACAAACCAAAAAACCAACAAACGAACAGACCAACAAACCAACAAACCAACAAACCAACAAACCAACAAACCAACAAACCAACAAACCAACAAGCCAACAAACCAAAAAACCATAAAACCAACGAACCAACAAACCAACAAACCAACAAACCAACAAACCAATAAACCAACAAGCCAACAAACTAACAAACCAACAAACCAAGTAACTAACAAACCAACAAACCAACAAACCAACAAACCAACAAACCAACAAACCAACAAACCAACAAACCAAAAAACCAACAAACAAACAAACTAACAAACCCACAAACAAACAAACCAACAAACCAACAAACCAACAAACCAACAAACCAACAAACCAACAAACCAACAAACAAACAAACCAACAAACCAACAAACCAACAAACCAACAAACCAACAAACAAACATACCAACAAACCAACAAGCCAACAATCCAACAAGCCAAAAACCAACAAGCCAACAACCGAACAAACCAACAAACACACAAACCAACAAACCAACAAGCCAAAAAACCAAGAAGCCAACAGACCAACAAACAAACAAACCAACAAACCGACAAACCAACAAACCAACAAACCAACAAGCCAACAAACCAACAAACCAACAAGCTAACAAACGAACAAACGAACAAACCAACAAATCAACAAACCAACAAACGAACAAACCAACAAACCAACACACCATTAAACCAACAAACCAATAAATGAACAAACCAACAAACCAACAAACCAACAAATCAACAAACCAACAAACCATTAAACCAACAAACCAACAAACCAACAAACCAACAAACCAACAAACCAACAAACCAACAAACCAAGAAACCAACAAACGAACAAACCAACAAACCAACAAACCAACAAACGAACAAACAAACAAACGAACAAACGAACAAACGAACAAACGAATAAACCAACAAACCAAGTAACCAACAAACCAACAAACGTACAAACCAACAAACCAACAAACCAGCAAACCAACAAACGAACAAACCAACAAGCCACCAAACCAACAAACCAACAAGCCAATAAACCAACAATCCAACAAACGACCAAACCAACAAACAAACAAACCAACAAACCAACAAACCAACAAACCAATAAACCAACAAGCCAACAAACCAACAAACCAACAAACCAAGTAACCAACAAACCAACAAACCAACAAACCAACAAACCAACAAACCAACAAACCAACAAACCAAAAAACCAACAAACAAACAAACTAACAAACCCACAAACCAACAAACCAACAAACCAACAAACCAACAAACCAACAAACCAACAAACCAACAAACCAACAAACCAACAAACCAACAAACCAACAAACCAACAAACCAACAAACTAACATACCAACAAACCAACAAGCCAACAATCCAACAAGCCAAAAAACCAACAAGCCAACAACCGAACAAACCAACAAACACACAAACCAACAAACCAACAAGCCAAAAAACCAAGAAGCCAACAGACCAACAAACAAACAAACCAACAAACCAACAAACCGACAAACCAACAAACCAACAAACCAACAAACCAACAAACCAACAAACCAACAAACAAACATACCAACAAACCAACGACCAACAGACCAACAAACCAGCAAACCAACAAACCAACAAACCAACAAACCAACAAACCAACAAACCAACAAACCAACAAACCAACAAACCAACAAACCAACAAGCCAACAAACCAACAAACCAACAAACCAACAAACCAACAAAATAAAAAACCAACAAACCAACAAACTAACAAACCAATAAACCAACAAATCAACAAACCAACAAACCAACAAACCAACAAACCAACAAACAAACATACAAACAAACCAACAAGCCAATAAGCCAGCAAGCCAAAAAACCAATAAGCCAACAACCGAACAAACCAACAAACAAACAAACAAACAAACCAACAAACCAACAAGCCAAAAACCCAAGAAGCTAACAAACCAACAAACAAACAAACCAACAAAACAACAAAATAACAAACCAACAAACCAACAAACCAACAAACCAACAGACCATCAACCAACAAATCAACAAACCAACACACCAACAAACCAACACACCAACAAACCAACAAACCAACAAACCAACAAACCAACAAACAAACAAGCCAACAAGCCAACAAACCAACAAGCCAACAAACCAACAAACCCACAAACCAACACACTAACAAACCAACAAACCAACAAACCAACAAACCAACAAACCAACAAATCAACAAACCAACAAACCAACAAACCAAAAACCCAACAAACCAACAAACCAACAAACCAACAAACCAACAAACCAACAAACCAACAAACCAACAAACCAACAAACCAACAAACAAACATACCAACAAACCAACAAGCCAACAAGCCAACAAGCCAAAAAACCAATAAGCCAGCAACCGAACAAACCAACAAACAAACAAACCAACAAACCAACAAACCAACAAACCAACAAACAAACAAACCAAAAAACCAAGAAGCCAACAAACCAACAAACAAACAAACCAACAAAACAACTAACCAACAAACCAACAAACCAACAAACCAACATACCATCAAACCAACAAACCAGCAAACCAACACACCAACAAACCAACAAACCAACAAACCAACAAACCAACAAACCAACAAACCAACAAACCAACAACCCAACAAGCCAAGAAACCAACAAGCCAACAAACCAACAAACCAACAAACCAACAAACCAACAAACCAACAAACCAACAAACCAACAAATCAACAAACCAACAAACCAACAAACCAAACAACCAAAAAACCAACAAACCAACAAACCAACAAACCAACAAACCAACTAACCAACAAACCAACAAACTAACAAACCAACAAACCAAAAAACCAACAAAAGAACAAACCAACAAACCAACAAACCAACAAACCAACAAACCAACAAACCAACAAACCAACAAACCAACAAACCAACAAACCAACAAACCAACAAACCAACAAACCAACAAACCAACAAAACAACAAGCCAACAAACCAAAAAACCAAAAAACCAACAAACCAACAAACCAACAAACCAACAAACCAAAAAACCAAAAAACCAACAAACCAAGAAACCAACAAACCAAAAAACCAACAAACCAACAAACCAGCAAACGAACCGACCATCAACCAACAAACCAACAAATTAACACACCAACAAACCAACAAACCAACAAACCAACAAACCAACAAACCAACAAACCAACAAGCCAACAAGCCAACAAACCAACAAGCCAACAAACCAACAAACCAACAAATAAACAAACCAACAAACCAACAAACCAACAAACCAACAAATCAACAAACCAACAAACCAACAAACCAAAAAACCAAGAAACGAACAAACCAACAAACCAACAAACCAACAAACCAACAAACCAACAAACCAACAAACCAAAAAACCAACAAAAGAACAAACAAACAAACCAACAAACCAACAAACCAACAAACCAACAAACCAACAAACCAACAAACTAACAAACCAACAAACCAACAAGCCAACAAACCAAAAAACCAAAAAACCAACAAACCAACAAACCAACAAACCAACACACCAACCAACCAACAAACCAACAAACTAACAAACCAACAAACCAACAAACCAACAAATCAACAAACCAACAAACCAACAAACCAACAAACCAACAAGCCAACAAACCAAAAAACCAACAAGCCAACAAACCAACAAACCAACAAACCAACAAACCAACAAACGAACAAACCAACAAACCAAAAAACCAACAAACGAACAGACCAACAAACCAACAAACCAACAAACCAACAAACCAACAAACCAACAAACCAACAAACCAACAAACCAAAAAACCAAAAAACCAACGAACCAACAAACCAACAAACCAACAAACCAACAAACCAACAAACCAACAAACCAACAAACCAACGAGCCAACAAATTAAAAAACAAACAAGCCAACAAACCAACAAACCAACAAACCAACAAACGAACAAACCAACAAACCAAAAAAACCAACAAACGAACAAACCAACAAACCAACAAACCAACAAACCAACAAACCAACAAGCCACCAAACCAACAAACCAACAAGCCAATAAACCAACAATCCAACAAACGACCAAACCAACAAACAAACAAACCAACAAACCAACAAACCAACAAACCAATAAACCAACAAACCAACAAACCAACAAACCAACAAACTAAGTAACCAACAAACCAACAAACCAACAAACCAACAAACCAACAAACCAACAAACCAACAAACCAAAAAACCAACAAACAAACAAACTAACAAACCCACAAACCAACAAACCAACAAACCAACAAACCAACAAACCAACAAACCAACAAACCAACAAACCAACAAACCAACAAATTAACAAACGAACAAATCAACAAACCAACAAACCAACAAACCAACAAACAAACATACCAACAAACCAACAAGCCAACAATCCAACAAGCCAACAAACCAACAAACCCACAAACCAACAAACTAACAAACCAACAAACCAACAAACCAACAAACCAACAAACCAACAAATCAACAAACCAACAAACCAACAAACCAAAAAACCAACAAACCAACAAACCAACAAACCAACAAACCAACAAACCAACAAACCAACAAACCAACAAACCAACAAACCAACAAATCAACAAACAAACATACCAACAAACCAACAAGCCAACAAGCCAACAAGCCAAAAAACCAATAAGCCAGCAACCGAACAAACCAACAAACAAACAAACCAACAAACCAACAAACCAACAAACCAACAAACCAACAAACAAACAAACCAAAAAACCAAGAAGCCAACAAACCAACAAACAAACAAACCAACAAAACAACTAACCAACAAACCAACAAACCAACAAACCAACATACCATCAAACCAACAAACCAGCAAACCAACACACCAACAAACCAACAAACCAACAAACCAACAAACCAACAAACCAACAAACCAACAAACCAACAACCCAACAAGCCAAGAAACCAACAAGCCAACAAACCAACAAACCAACAAACCAACAAACCAACAAACCAACAAACCAACAAACCAACAAATCAACAAACCAACAAACCAACAAACCAAACAACCAAAAAACCAACAAACCAACAAACCAACAAACCAACAAACCAACTAACCAACAAACCAACAAACTAACAAACCAACAAACCAAAAAACCAACAAAAGAACAAACCAACAAACCAACAAACCAACAAACCAACAAACCAACAAACCAACAAACCAACAAACCAACAAACCAACAAACCAACAAACCAACAAACCAACAAACCAACAAACCAACAAACCAACAAACCAACAAGCCAACAAACCAAAAAACCAAAAAACCAACAAACCAACAAACCAACAAACCAACAAACCAAAAAACCAAAAAACCAACAAACCAACAAACCAACAAACCAACAAACCAAAAAACCAACAAACCAACAAACCAGCAAACGAACCGACCATCAACCAACAAACCAACAAACCAACACACCAACAAACCAACAAACCAACAAACCAACAAACCAACAAACCAACAAACCAACAAACCAACAAGCCAACAAGCCAACAAACCAACAAGCCAACAAACCAACAAACCAACAAATAAACAAACCAACAAACCAACAAACCAACAAACCAACAAATCAACAAACCAACAAACCAACAAACCAAAAAACCAAGAAACGAACAAACCAACAAACCAACAAACCAACAAACCAACAAACCAACAAACCAAAAAACCAACAAAAGAACAAACAAACAAACCAACAAACCAACAAACCAACAAACCAACAAACCAACAAACCAACAAACTAACAAACCAACAAACCAACAAGCCAACAAACCAAAAAACCAAAAAACCAACAAACCAACAAACCAACAAACCAACACACCAACCAACCAACAAACCAACAAACTAACAAACCAACAAACCAACAAACCAACAAATCAACTAACCAACAAACCAACAAACCAACAAACCAACAAGCCAACAAACCAAAAAACCAACAAGCCAGCAAACCAACAAACCAACAAACCAACAAACCAACAAACGAACAAACCAACAAACCAAAAAACCAACAAACGAACAGACCAACAAACCAACAAACCAACAAACCAACAAACCAACAAACCAACAAACCAACAAACCAACAAACCAACAAGCCAACAAACCAAAAAACCAAAAAACCAACGAACCAACAAACCAACAAACCAACAAACCAACAAACCAACAAACCAACAAACCAACAAACCAACAAACCAACAAACCAACAAACCAACGAGCCAACAAATTAAAAAACAAACAAGCCAACAAACCAACAAACCAACAAACCAACAAACGAACAAACCAAGAAACCAAAAAAACCAACAAACGAACAAACCAACAAACCAACAAACCAACAAACCAACAAACCAACAAGCCACCAAACCAACAAACCAACAAGCCAATAAACCAACAATCCAACAAACGACCAAACCAACAAACAAACAAACCAACAAACCAACAAACCAACAAACCAATAAACCAACAAACCAACAAACCAACAAACCAACAAACCAAGTAACCAACAAACCAACAAACCAACAAACCAACAAACCAACAAACCAACAAACCAACAAACCAAAAAACCAACAAACAAACAAACTAACAAACCCACAAACCAACAAACCAACAAACCAACAAACCAACAAACCAACAAACCAACAAACCAACAAACCAACAAACCAACAAACCAACAAACCAACAAATTAACAAACCAACAAATCAACAAACCAACAAACCAACAAACCAACAAACAAACATACCAACAAACCAACAAGCCAACAATCCAACAAGCCAAAAAACCAACAAGCCAACAACCGAACAAACCAACAAACACACAAACCAACAAACCAACAAGCCAAAAAACCAAGAAGCCAACAGACCAACAAACAAACAAACCAACAAACCGACAAACCAACAAACCAACAAACCAACAAACCAACAAACCAACAAACCAACAAACAAACATACCAACAAACCAACGACCAACAGACCAACAAACCAACAAACCAACAAACCAACAAACCAACAAACCAACAAACCAA
Source organism: Atherix ibis (assembly GCA_958298945.1). Classification (NCBI taxonomy): domain Eukaryota; kingdom Metazoa; phylum Arthropoda; class Insecta; order Diptera; family Athericidae; genus Atherix; species Atherix ibis. The sequence goes on along the minus strand of OY282608.1, from coordinate 86,780,946 downwards.
CAAACCAACAAACCAACAAACCAACAAACCAACAAGCCAACAAACCAACAAACCAACAAACCAACAAACCAACAAAATAAAAAACCAACAAACCAACAAACCAACAAACCAATAAACCAACAAATCAACAAACCAACAAACCAACAAACCAACAAACCAACAAACCAACAAACCAACAAACAAACATACCAACAAACCAACAAGCCAATAAGCCAGCAAGCCAAAAAACCAATAAGCCAACCACCGAACAAACCAACAAACAAACAAACAAACAAACCAACAAACCAACAAGCCAAAAACCCAAGAAGCTAACAAACCAACAAACAAACAAACCAACAAAACAACAAACCAACAAACCAACAAACCAACAAACCAACAAACCAACAGACCATCAACCAACAAACCAACAAACCAACACACCAACAAACCAACACACCAACAAACCAACAAACCAACAAACCAACAAACCAACAAACAAACAAGCCAACAAGCCAACAAACCAACAAGCCAACAAACCAACAAACCAACAAACCAACAAACTAACAAACCAACAAACCAACAAACCAACAAACCAACAAACCAACAAATCAACAAACCAACAAACCAACAAACCAAAAAACCAACAAACCAACAAACCAACAAACCAACAAACCAACAAACCAACAAACCAACAAACCAACAAACCAACAAACAAACATACCAACAAACCAACAAGCCAACAAGCCAACAAGCCAAAAAACCAATAAGCCAGCAACCGAACAAACCAACAAACAAACAAACCAACAAACCAACAAACCAACAAACCAACAAACAAACAAACCAAAAAACCAAGAAGCCAACAAACCAACAAACAAACAAACCAACAAAACAACTAACCAACAAACCAACAAACCAACAAACCAACAGACCATCAAACCAACAAACCAGCAAACCAACACACCAACAAACCAACAAACCAACAAACCAACAAACCAACAAACCAACAAACCAACAACCCAACAAGCCAAGAAACCAACAAGCCAACAATCCAACAAACCAACAAACCAACAAACCAACAAACCAACAAACAAACAAACCAAAAAACCAAGAAGCCAACAAACCAACAAACAAACAAACCAACAAAACAACTAACCAACAAACCAACAAACCAACAAACCAACAGACCATCAAACCAACAAACCAGCAAACCAACACACCAACAAACCAACAAACCAACAAACCAACAAACCAACAAACCAACAAACCAACAAACCAACAACCCAACAAGCCAAGAAACCAACAAACCAACAAACCAACAAACCAACAAACCAACAAACCAACAAAATAAAAAACCAACAAACCAACAAACCAACAAACCAATAAACCAACAAATCAACAAACCAACAAACCAACAAACCAACAAACCAACAAACCAACAAACAAACATACCAACAAACCAACAAGCCAATAAGCCAGCAAGCCAAAAAACCAATAAGCCAACAACCGAACAAACCAACAAACAAACAAACAAACAAACCAACAAACCAACAAGCCAAAAACCCAAGAAGCTAACAAACCAACAAACAAACAAACCAACAAAACAACAAACCAACAAACCAACAAACCAACAAACCAACAAACCAACAGACCATCAACCAACAAACCAACAAAGCAACACACCAACAAACCAACACACCAACAAACCAACAAACCAACAAACCAACAAAACAACAAACAAACAAGCCAACAAGCCAACAAACCAACAAGCCAACAAACCAACAAACCAACAAACCAACAAACTAACAAACCAACAAACCAACAAACCAACAAACCAACAAACCAACAAATCAACAAACCAACAAACCAATAAACCAAAAAACCAACAAACCAACAAACCAACAAACCAACAAACCAACAAACCAACAAACCAACAAACAAACATACCAACAAACCAACAAGCCAACAAGCCAACAAGCCAAAACACCAATAAGCCAGCAACCGAACAAACCAACAAACAAACAAACCAACAAACCAACAAACCAACAAACCAACAAACAAACAAACCAAAAAACCAAGAAGCCAACAAACCAACAAACAAACAAACCAACAAAACAACTAACCAACAAACCAACAAACCAACAAACCAACAGACCATCAAACCAACAAACCAGCAAACCAACACACCAACAAACCAACAAACCAACAAACCAACAAACCAACAAACCAACAAACCAACAACCCAACAAGCCAAGAAACCAACAAGCCAACAAACCAACAAACCAACAAACCAACAAACCAACAAACCAACAAACCAACAAACTAACAAATCAACAAACCAACAAACCAACAAACCAAAAAACCAACAAACCAACAAACCAACAAACCAACAAACCAACAAACCAACAAACCAACAAACCAACAAACCAACAAACAAACATACCAACAAACCAACAAGCCAACAAGCCAACAAGCCAAAACACCAATACGCCAGCAACCGAACAAACCAACAAACAAACAAACCAACAAACCAACAAACCAACAAACCAACAAACAAACAAACCAAAAAACCAAGAAGCCAACAAACCAACAAACAAACAAACCAACAAAACAACTAACCAACAAACCAACAAACCAACAAACCAACAGACCATCAAACCAACAAACCAGCAAACCAACACACCAACAAACCAACAAACCAACAAACCAACAAACCAACAAACCAACAAACCAACAAACCAACAACCCAACAAGCCAAGAAACCAACAAGCCAACAAACCAACAAACCAACAAACCAACAAACCAACAAACCAACAAACCAACAAACCAACAAATCAACAAACCAACAAACCAACAAACCAAACAACCAAAAAACCAACAAACCAACAAACCAACAAACCAACAAACCAACTAACCAACAAACCAACAAACTAACAAACCAACAAACCAAAAAACCAACAAAAGAACAAACCAACAAACCAACAAACCAACAAACCAACAAACCAACAAACCAACAAACCAACAAACCAACAAACCAACAAACCAACAAACCAACAAACCAACAAACCAACAAGCCACCAAACCAAAAAACCAAAAAACCAACAAACCAACAAACCAACAAACCAACAAACCAAAAAACCACAAAACCAACAAACCAACAAACCAAGAAACCAACAAACCAACAAACCAACAAACCAACAAGCCAACAAATTAAAAAACCAACAAGCCAACAAACCAACAAACCAACAAACCAACAAACCAACAAACAAACAAACCAACAAACCAACAAACCAACAAGCCAACAAATTAAAAAACCAACAAGCCAACAAACCAACAAACCAACAAACCAACAAACCAACAAACAAACAAACCAACAAACCAAAAAACCAACAAACGAACAAACCAACAAACCAACAAACCAACAAACCAACAAACCAACAAACCAACAAACCAACAAACCAACAAACAAACAAACCAACAAACCAAGTAACCAACAACCCAACAAGCCAAGAAACCAACAAACCAACAAACCAACAAACCAACAAACCAACAAACCAACAAAATAAAAAACCAACAAACCAACAAACCAACAAACCAATAAACCAACAAATCAACAAACCAACAAACCAACAAACCAACAAACCAACAAACCAACAAACAAACATACCAACAAACCAACAAGCCAATAAGCCAGCAAGCCAAAAAACCAATAAGCCAACAACCGAACAAACCAACAAACAAACAAACAAACAAACCAACAAACCAACAAGCCAAAAACCCAAGAAGCTAACAAACCAACAAACAAACAAACCAACAAAACAACAAACCAACAAACCAACAAACCAACAAACCAACAAACCAACAGACCATCAACCAACAAACCAACAAAGCAACACACCAACAAACCAACACACCAACAAACCAACAAACCAACAAACCAACAAAACAACAAACAAACAAGCCAACAAGCCAACAAACCAACAAGCCAACAAACCAACAAACCAACAAACCAACAAACTAACAAACCAACAAACCAACAAACCAACAAACCAACAAACCAACAAATCAACAAACCAACAAACCAATAAACCAAAAAACCAACAAACCAACAAACCAACAAACCAACAAACCAACAAACCAACAAACCAACAAACAAACATACCAACAAACCAACAAGCCAACAAGCCAACAAGCCAAAACACCAATAAGCCAGCAACCGAACAAACCAACAAACAAACAAACCAACAAACCAACAAACCAACAAACCAACAAACAAACAAACCAAAAAACCAAGAAGCCAACAAACCAACAAACAAACAAACCAACAAAACAACTAACCAACAAACCAACAAACCAACAAACCAACAGACCATCAAACCAACAAACCAGCAAACCAACACACCAACAAACCAACAAACCAACAAACCAACAAACCAACAAACCAACAAACCAACAACCCAACAAGCCAAGAAACCAACAAGCCAACAAACCAACAAACCAACAAACCAACAAACCAACAAACCAACAAACCAACAAACTAACAAATCAACAAACCAACAAACCAACAAACCAAAAAACCAACAAACCAACAAACCAACAAACCAACAAACCAACAAACCAACAAACCAACAAACCAACAAACCAACAAACAAACATACCAACAAACCAACAAGCCAACAAGCCAACAAGCCAAAACACCAATACGCCAGCAACCGAACAAACCAACAAACAAACAAACCAACAAACCAACAAACCAACAAACCAACAAACAAACAAACCAAAAAACCAAGAAGCCAACAAACCAACAAACAAACAAACCAACAAAACAACTAACCAACAAACCAACAAACCAACAAACCAACAGACCATCAAACCAACAAACCAGCAAACCAACACACCAACAAACCAACAAACCAACAAACCAACAAACCAACAAACCAACAAACCAACAAACCAACAACCCAACAAGCCAAGAAACCAACAAGCCAACAAACCAACAAACCAACAAACCAACAAACCAACAAACCAACAAACCAACAAACCAACAAATCAACAAACCAACAAACCAACAAACCAAACAACCAAAAAACCAACAAACCAACAAACCAACAAACCAACAAACCAACTAACCAACAAACCAACAAACTAACAAACCAACAAACCAAAAAACCAACAAAAGAACAAACCAACAAACCAACAAACCAACAAACCAACAAACCAACAAACCAACAAACCAACAAACCAACAAACCAACAAACCAACAAACCAACAAACCAACAAACCAACAAGCCACCAAACCAAAAAACCAAAAAACCAACAAACCAACAAACCAACAAACCAACAAACCAAAAAACCACAAAACCAACAAACCAACAAACCAAGAAACCAACAAACCAACAAACCAACAAACCAACAAGCCAACAAATTAAAAAACCAACAAGCCAACAAACCAACAAACCAACAAACCAACAAACCAACAAACAAACAAACCAACAAACCAAAAAACCAACAAACGAACAAACCAACAAACCAACAAACCAACAAACCAACAAACCAACAAACCAACAAACCAACAAACCAACAAACAAACAAACCAACAAACCAAGTAACCAATAACCCAACAAACCAACAAACCAACAAGCCAACAAGCCAACAAACCAACAAACTAACAAACGAACAAACGAACAAACCAACAAACCAACGAACCAACAAACGAACAAACCAACAAACGAACAAACCAATAAACCAACAAACCAACAAACCAACAAACCAATAAACGAACAAACCAACAAAGCAACAAACCAACAAACCAACAAACCAGCAAACCAACAAACCAACAAACCAACAAACCAACAAACCAACAAACCAACAAACCAACAAACGAACAAACCAATAAACGAACAAACAAACAAACGAACAAACGAACAAACGAATAAACCAACAAACAAATGAACATACAAACCAATAAACCAACAAACCCACAAGCCAACAAACCAACAAACCAGCAAACCAACAAACGAACAAACCAACAAGCCACCAAACCAACAAACCAACAAACCAACAAACCAACAAACCAACAAACCAACAAACCAACAAACCAACAAACCAAGTAACCAATAACCCAACAAACCAACAAAAAAACAAGCCAACAAGCCAACAAACCAACAAGCTAACAAACGAACAAACGAACAAACCAACAAATCAACAAACCAACAAACGAACAAACCAACAAACGAACAAACCAATAAACTAACAAACCAACAAACCAACAAACCAATAAACGAACAAACATACAAACCAACAAACCAACAAACCAACAAACCAGCAAACCAATAAACCAACAAACCAACAAACCAACAAACCAACAAACCAACAAACCAACAAACCAACAAACGAACAAACCAATAAACCAACAAACAAACAAACGAACAAACGAATAAACCACCAAACCAAGTAACCAACAAACGTACAAACCAACAAACAAACAAACCAACAAACAAATGAACATACAAACCAACAAACCAACAAACCCACAAGGCAACAAACCAACAAACCAGCAAACCAACAAACGAACAAACCAACAAGCCACCAAACCAACAAACCAACAAGCCAATAAGCCAACAATCCAACAAACGACCAAACCAACAAACAAACAAACCAACAAATCAACAAACCAACAAACCAATAAACCAACAAACCAACAAACCAACAAACCAACAAACCAACAAACCAAAAAACCAACAAACAAACAAACAAACAAACTAACAAACCAACAAACCAACAAACCAACAAACAAACAAACCAACAAACCAACAAACCAACAAACCAACAAACCAACAAACCAACAAACAAACAAACCAACAAACCAACAAACCAACAAACAAACATACCTACAAACAAACAAGCCAACAAGCCAACAAGCCAAAAAACCAACAAGTCAACAACCGAACAAACAAACAAACCAACAAACCAACAAACCAACAAACCAACAAGCCAAAAAACCAACAAGCCAACAAACCAACAAACAAACAAACCAACAAACCAACAAACCAACAAACCAACAAACCAACAAACCAACTAACCAACAGACCAACAAACCAACAAACCAACAAATCAACAAACCAACAAACCAACAAACCAACAAACCAACAAACCAACAAACCAACAAACCAACAAACCAACAAACCAACAAACCAACAAACCAACAAACCAACAAGCCAACAAGCCAACAAACCAACAAGCCAACAAACCAACAAACAAACAAACCAACAAACCAACAAACCAACAAACCAACAAACCAACAAACCAACAAACCAACAGACCAACAGACCAACAAACCAACAAACCAACAAACCAACAAACCAACAAACCAACAAACCAACAAACCAACAAACCAACAAACCAACAAACCAACAAACCAACAAACCAACAAACCAACAAACCAACAAACCAACAAGCCAACAAGCCAACAAACCAACAAGCCAACAAACCAACAAACCAACAAACCAACAAACCAACAAACCAACAAACCAACAAACCAACAAACCAACAAACCAACAAACCAACAAACCAACAAATCAACAAACCAACAAACCAACAAACCAACAAACCAACAAACCAACAAACCAACAAACCAACAAGCCAACAAACCAACAAACCAACAAACCAACAAAATAAAAAACCAACAAATCAACAAATCAACAAACCAATAAACCAACAAATCAACAAACCAACAAACCAACAAACCAACAAACAAACATACCAACAAACCAACAAACCAACAAGCCAGCAAGCCAAAAAAACAACAAACCGACAACCGAACAAACCAACAAACAAACAAACAAACAAACAAACCAACAAACCAACAAACCAACAAGCCAAAAACCCAAGAAGCTAACAAATCAACAAACAAACAAACCAACAAAACAACAAACCAACAAACCAACAAACCAACAAACCAACAGACCATCAACCAACAAACCAACAAACCAACACACCAACAAACCAACACACCAACAAACCAACAAACTAACAAACCAACAAACCAACAAAACCAACAAACCAACAAGCCAACAAGCCAACAAACCAACAAGCCAACAAACCAACAAACCAACAAACCAACAAACTAACAAACCAACAAACCAACAAACCAACAAACCAACAAACAAACAAATCAACAAACCAACAAACCAACAAACCAAAAAACCAACAAACCAACAAACCAACAAATCAACAAACCAACAAACCAACAAACCAACAAACTAACAAACGAACAAACCAACAAACCAAAAAACCAACAAAAGAACAAACCAACAAACCAACAAACCAACAAACCAACAAACCAACAAACCAACAAACCAACAAACCAACAAACCAATAAACCAACAAACCAACAAGCCAACAAACCAAAAAACCAAAAAACCAACAAACCAACAAACCAACAAACCAACACACCAACAAACCAACAAACCAATAAACCAACAAACCAACAAACCAACAAACCAACAAACCAACAAACCAACAAACCAACAAACCAATAAACCAACAAACCAACAAGCCAACAAACCAAAAAACCAACAAGCCAACAAACCAACAAACCAACAAACCAACAGACCAACAAACGAACAAACCAACAAACCAAAAAACAAACAAACGAACAAACCTACAAACCAACAAACCAACAAACCAACAAACCAACAAACCAACAAACCAACAAACCAACAAACCAACAAACCAACAAACCAACAAACCAACAAACCAACAAACCAACAAACCAACAAACCACGTAACCAACAACCCAACAAACCAACAAACCAACAAACCAACAAGCCAACAAACCAATAAGCTAACAAACGAACAAACGAACAAACCAACAAATCAACAAACCAACAAACGAACAAACCAAAAAACCAACAAACCAATAAACCAACAAACCAACAAACCAACAAACCAATAAACGAACAAACCAACAAACCAACAAACCAACAAACCAACAAACCAACAAACCAACAAACCAACAAACCAACAAACCAACAAACCAACAAACCAACAAACCAACAAACCAACAAACCAACAAACCAACAAACTAACAAACCAACAAACCAACAAACCAACAAACCAACAAACCAACAAACCAACAAACCAACAAACCAACAAACCAACAAACCAACAAACCAACAAACCAACAAACCAACAAACCAACAAACCAACAAACCAACAAACCAACAAACCAACAAACCAACAAACCAACAAACCAACAAACCAACAAACCAACAAACCAACAAACCAACAAACCAACAAACTAACAAACCAACAAGCCAACAAACCAACAAACCAACAAAATAAAAAACCAACAAACCAACAAACCAACAAAACTATAAACCAACAAATCAACAAACCAACAAACCAACAAACCAACAAACCAACAAACAAACATACCAACAAACCAACAAGCCAACAAGCCAGCAAGCCCAAAAACCAATAAGCCAACAACCGAACAAACCAACAAACAAACAAACAAACAAACCAACAAACCAACAAACCAACAAGCCAAAAACCCAAGAAGCTAACAAACCAACAAACAAACAAACCAACAAAACAACAAACCAACAAACCAACAAACCAACAGACCATCAACCAACAAACCAACAAACCAACACACCAACAAACCAACACACCAACAAACCAACAAACCAACAAACCAACAAACCAACAAACCAACAAACCAACAAGCCAACAAGCCAACAAACCAACAAGCCAACAAACCAACAAACCAACAAACCAACAAACCAACAAACCACCAAATCAACAAACCAACAAACCAACAAACCAAAAAACCAACAAACCAACAAACCAACAAACCAACAAACCAACAAACCAACAAACCAACAAACCAATAAACCAACAAACCAACAAACCAACAAACCAACAAACCAACAAACCAAAAAACCAACAAAAGAACAAACCAACAAACCAACAAACCAACAAACCAACAAACCAACAAACCAACAAATCAACAAACCAACAAACCAACAAGCCAACAAGCCAACAAACCAACAAGCCAACAAACCAACAAACCAACAAACCAACAAACCAACAAACCACCAAATCAACAAACCAACAAACCAAAAAACCAAAAAACCAACAAACCAACAAACCAACAAACCAACAAACCAACACACCAACAAACCAACAAACCAATAAACCAACAAACCAACAAACCAACAAACCAACAAGCCAACAAACCAACAAGCTAATAAACGAACAAACGAACAAACCAATAAATCAACAAACCAACAAACGAACAAACCAATAAACGAACAAACCAATAAACCAACAAACCAACAAACCAACAAACCAATAAACGAACACACCAACAAACCAACAAACCAACAAACCAACAAACCAACAAACCAGCAAACCAACAAACCAACAAACCAACAAACCAACAAACCAACAAACCAACAAACCAACAAACCAACAAACCAACAAACCAACAAACGAACAAACGAACAAACCAACAAACCAACAAACAAACAAACGAACAAACGAACAAACGAATAAACCAACAAACCAAGTAACCAACAAACTTACAAACCAACAAACAAACAAACTAACAAACAAATGAACATACAAACTAACAAACCAACAAACCCACAAGCCAACAAACCAACAAACCAGCAAACCAACAAACGAACAAACCAACAAGCCAGCAAACCAACAAACCAACAAGCCAATTAACCAACAATCCAACAAACGACAAAACCAACAAACAAACAAACCAACAAATCAACAAACCAAGAAACCAACAAACCAACAAACCAACAAACCAACAAGCCAACAAATTAAAAAACCAACAAGCCAACAAACCAACAAACCAACAAACCAACAAAGCAACAAACGAACAAACCAACAAACCAAAAAACCAACAAACGAACAAACCAACAAACCAACAAACCAACAAACCAACAAACCAACAAACCAACAAACCAACAAACCAACAAACCAACAAACCAACAAACCAACAAACCAAGTAACCAATAACCCAACAAACCAACAAACCAACAAGCCAACAAGCCAACAAACCAACAAGCTAACAAACGAACAAACGAACAAATTAACAAATCAACAAACTAACAAACGAACAAACCAACAAACGAACAAACCAATAAACCAACAAACCAACAAACCAACAAACCAATAAACGAACAAACCAACAAACCAACAAACCAACAAACCAACAAACCAGCAAACCAACAAACCAACAAACCAACAAACCAACAAACCAACAAACCAAAAAACCAACAAACCAACAAACCAACAAACAAACAAACCAACAAACCAACAAACAAACAAACGAACAAACGAACAAACGAATAAACCAACAAACCAAGTAACCAACAAACGTACAAACCAACAAACAAACAAACCAACAAACAAATGAACATACAAACCAACAAACCAACAAACCCACAAGCCAACAAACAAACAAACCAGCAAACCAACAAACGAACAAACCAACAAGCCACCAAACCAACAAACCAACAAGCCAATAAACCAACAATCCAACAAACGACCAAACCAACAAACAAACAAACCAACAAATCAACAAACCAACCAACCAATAAACCAACAAGCCAACAAAACAACAAACCAACAAACCAAGTAACCAACAAACCAACAAACCAACAAACCAACAAACCAACAAACCAACAAACCAAAAAACCAACAAACAAACAAACTAACAAACCAACAAACCAACAAACCAACAAACCAACAAACCAACAAACCAACAAGCCAACAAGCCAACAAACCAACAAGCCAACAAACCAACAAACAAACAAACCAATAAACCAACAAACCAACAAACCAACAAACCAACAAACCAACAAACCAACAAACCAACAAACCAACAAACCAACAAACCAACAAACCAACAAACCAACAAACCAACAAACCAACAAACCAACAAACCAACAAACCAACAAACCAACAAACCAACAAGCCAACAAACCAACAAACCAACAAACAAACAAAATAAAAAATCAACAAACCAACAAACCAACAAACCAATAAACCAACAAATCAACAAACCAACAAACCAACAAACCAACAAACAAACATACCAACAAACCAACAAGCCAACAAGCCAGCATGCCAAAAAACCAATAAGCCAACAACCGAACAAACCAACAAACAAACAAACAAACAAACCAACAAACCAACAAACCAACAAGCCAAAAACCCAAGAAGCTAACAAACCAACAAACAAACAAACCAACAAAACAACAAACCAACAAACCAACAGACCATCAACCAACAAACCAACAAACCAACACACCAACAAACCAACACACCAGCAAACCAACAAATTAACAAACCAACAAACCAACAAAACCAACAAACCAACAAGCCAACAAGCCAACAAACCAACAAACCAACAAATCAACAAACCAACAAACCAACAAACCAAAAAACCAACAAACCAACAAACCAACAAACCAACAAACCAACAAACCAACAAACCAACAAACCAACAAACCAACAAACCAACAAACCAACAAACCAACAAACCAACAAACCAACAAACCAACAAACCAACAAACCAACAAACCAAAAAACCAACAAAAGAACAAACCAACAAACCAACAAACCAACAAACCAACAAACCAACAAACCAACAAACCAACAAACCAACAAACCAACAAACCAACAAGCCAACAAACCAAAAAACCAAAAAACCAACAAACCAACAAACCAACAAACCAACAAACCAACACACCAACAAACCAACAAAACAATAAACCAACAAACCAACAAACCAACAAACCAACAAACCAACAAACCAACAAGCCAACAAACCAAAAAACCAACAAGCCAACAAACCAACAAACCAACAAACCAACAAACCAACAAACCAACAAACCAACAAACCAACAAACGAACAAACCAACAAACCAAAAAACAAACAAACGAAAAAACCAACAAACCAACAAACCAACAAACCAACAAACCAACAAACCAACAAACCAACAAACCAACAAACCAACAAACCAACAAACCAACAAACCAACAAACCAACAAACCAACAACCCAACAAACCAACAAACCAACAAACCAACAAACCAACAAACCAACAAACCAACAAACCAAGTAACCAACAACCCAACAAACCAACAAACCAACAAGCCAACAAACCAACAAACCAACAAACCAACAAACCAACAAGCCAACAAACCAACAAACCAACAAACAAACAAAATAAAAAATCAACAAACCAACAAACCAACAAACCAATAAACCAACAAATCAACAAACCAACAAACCAACAAACCAACAAACCAACAAACAAACATACCAACAAACCAACAAGCCAACAAGCCAGCATGTCAAAAAACCAATAAGCCAACAACCGAACAAACCAACAAACCAACAAACCAACAAACCAACAAACCAACAAACCAACAAACCAACAAACCAACAAACCAACAAACCAACAAGCCAACAAACCAACAAACCAACAAACAAACAAAATAAAAAATCAACAAACCAACAAACCAACAAACCAATAAACCAATAAATCAACAAACCAACAAACCAACAAACCAACAAACCAACAAACAAACATACCAACAAACCAACAAGCCAACAAGCCAGCATGCCAAAAAACCAATAAGCCAACAACCGAACAAACCAACAAACAAACAAACAAACAAACCAACAAACCAACAAACCAACAAGCCAAAAACCCAAGAAGCTAACAAACCAACAAACAAACAAACCAACAAAACAACAAACCAACAAACCAACAGACCATCAACCAACAAACCAACAAACCAACACACCAACAAACCAACACACCAACAAACCAACAAATTAACAAACCAACAAACCAACAAAACCAACAAACCAACAAGCCAACAAGCCAACAAACCAACAAACCAACAAATCAACAAACCAACAAACCAACAAACCAAAAAACCAACAAACCAACAAACCAACAAACCAACAAACCAACAAACCAACAAACCAACAAACCAACAAACCAACAAACCAACAAACCAACAAACCAACAAACCAACAAACCAACAAACCAACAAACCAACAAACCAACAAACCAACAAACCAAAAAACCAACAAAAGAACAAACCAACAAACCAACAAACCAACAAACCAACAAACCAACAAACCAACAAACCAACAAACCAACAAACCAACAAACCAACAAGCCAACAAACCAAAAAACCAAAAAACCAACAAACCAACAAACCAACAAACCAACAAACCAACACACCAACAAACCAACAAAACAATAAACCAACAAACCAACAAACCAACAAACCAACAAACCAACAAACCAACAAGCCAACAAACCAAAAAACCAACAAGCCAACAAACCAACAAACCAACAAACCAACAAACCAACAAACCAACAAACCAACAAACCAACAAACGAACAAACCAACAAACCAAAAAACAAACAAACGAAAAAACCAACAAACCAACAAACCAACAAACCAACAAACCAACAAACCAACAAACCAACAAACCAACAAACCAACAAACCAACAAACCAACAACCCAACAAACCAACAAACCAACAAACCAACAAACCAACAAACCAACAAACCAACAAACCAAGTAACCAACAACCCAACAAACCAACAAACCAACAAGCCAACAAACCAATAAGCTAACAAACGAACAAACCAACAAATCAACAAACCAACAAACGAACAAACCAAAAAACCAACAAACCAATAAACCAACAAACCAACAAACCAACAAACCAATAAACGAATAAACCAACAAACCAACAAACCAACAAACCAACAAACCAACAAATCAACAAACCAACAAATCAACAAACCAACAAACCAACAAACCAACAAACCAACAAACCAACAAACCAACAAACCAACAAACCAACAAACCAACAAACCAACAAACCAACAAACCAACAAACCAACAAACCAACAAACCAACAAACCAAGTAACCAATAACCCAACAAACCAACAAACCAACAAGCCAACAAGCCAACAAACCAACAAGCTAACAAACGAACAAACGAACAAACCAACAAATCAACAAACCAACAAACGAACAAACCAACAAACGAACAAACCAATAAACCAACAAACCAACAAACCAACAAACCAATAAACGAACAAACCAACAAACCAACAAACCAACAAACCAACAAACCAGCAAACCAACAAACCAACAAACCAACAAACCAACAAACCAACAAACCAACAAACCAAAAAACCAACAAACCAACAAACCAACAAACAAACAAACCAACAAACCAACAAACAAACAAACGAACAAACGAACAAACGAATAAACCAACAGACCAAGTAACCAACAAACGTACAAACCAACAAACAAACAAACCAACAAACAAATGAACATACAAACCAACAAACCAACAAACCCACAAGCCAACAAACAAACAAACCAGCAAACCAACAAACGAACAAACCAACAAGCCACCAAACCAACAAACCAACAAGCCAATAAACCAACAATCCAACAAACGACCAAACCAACAAACAAACAAACCAACAAATCAACAAACTAACAAACCAATAAACCAACAAGCCAACAAACCAACAAACCAACAAACCAAGTAACCAACAAACCAACAAACCAACAAACCAACAAACCAACAAACCAACAAACCAAAAAACCAACAAACAAACAAACTAACAAACCAACAAACCAACAAACCAACAAACCAACAAACCAACAAACCAACGAGCCAACAAGCCAACAAACCAACAAGCCAACAAACCAACAAACAAACAAACCAACAAACTAACAAACCAACAAACCAACAAACCAACAAACCAACAAACCAACAAACCAACAAACCAACAAACCAACAAACCAACAAACCAACAAACCAACAAACCAACAAACCAACAAACCAACAAACCAACAAACCAACAAACCAACAAGCCAACAAACCAACAAACCAACAAACCAACAAAATAAAAAATCAACAAACCAACAAACCAACAAACCAATAAACCAACAAATCAACAAACCAACAAACCAACAAACCAACAAACCAACAAACAAACATACCAACAAACCAACAAGCCAACAAGCCAGCAAGCCAAAAAACCAATAAGCCAACAACCGAACAAACCAACAAACAAACAAACAAACAAACCAACAAACCAACAAACCAACAAGCCAAAAACCCAAGAAGCTAACAAACCAACAAACAAACAAACCAACAAAACAACAAACCAACAAACCAACAAACCAACAAGCCAACAAGCCAGCAAGCCAAAAAACCAACAAACCAACACACCAACAAACCAACAAATTAACAAACCAACAAACCAACAAAACCAACAAACCAACAAGCCAACAAGCCAACAAACCAACAAACCAACAAATCAACAAACCAACAAACCAACAAACCAAAAAACCAACAAACCAACAAACCAACAAACCAACAAACCAACAAACCAAAAAACCAACAAACCAACAAACCAACAAACCAACAAACCAACAAACCAACAAACCAACAAACCAACAAACCAAAAAACCAACAAAAGAACAAACCAACAAACCAACAAACCAACAAACCAACAAACCAACAAACCAACAAACCAACAAACCAACAAACCAACAAACCAACAAACCAACAAACCAACAAACCAACAAACCAACAAACCAACAAACCAACAAGCCAACAAACCAAAAAACCAAAAAACCAACAAACCAACAAACCAACAAACCAACACAACAACAAACCAACAAACCAATAAACCAACAAACCAACAAACCAACAAACCAACAAACCAACAAGCCAACAAACCAAAAAACCAACAAGCCAACAAACCAACAAACCAACAAACCAACAAACCAACAAACCAACAAACCAACAAACGAACAAACCAACAAACCAAAAAACAAACAAACTAACAAACCAACAAACCAACAAACCAACAAACCAACAAACCAACAAACCAACGAGCCAACAAGCCAACAAACCAACAAGCCAACAAACCAACAAACAAACAAACAAACCAACAAACTAACAAACCAACAAACCAACAAACCAACAAACCAACAAACCAACAAACCAACAAACCAACAAACCAACAAACCAACAAACCAACAAACCAACAAACCAACAAACCAACAAACCAACAAACCAACAAACCAACAAACCAACAAACCAACAAGCCAACAAACCAACAAACCAACAAACCAACAAAATAAAAAATCAACAAACCAACAAACCAACAAACCAATAAACCAACAAATCAACAAACCAACAAACCAACAAACCAACAAACCAACAAACAAACATACCAACAAACCAACAAGCCAACAAGCCAGCAAGCCAAAAAACCAATAAGCCAACAACCGAACAAACCAACAAACAAACAAACAAACAAACCAACAAACCAACAAACCAACAAGCCAAAAACCCAAGAAGCTAACAAACCAACAAACAAACAAACCAACAAACCAACAAACAAACATACCAACAAACCAACAAGCCAACAAGCCAGCAAGCCAAAAAACCAACAAACCAACACACCAACAAACCAACAAATTAACAAACCAACAAACCAACAAAACCAACAAACCAACAAGCCAACAAGCCAACAAACCAACAAACCAACAAATCAACAAACCAACAAACCAACAAACCAAAAAACCAACAAACCAACAAACCAACAAACCAACAAACCAACAAACCAAAAAACCAACAAACCAACAAACCAACAAACCAACAAACCAACAAACCAACAAACCAACAAACCAACAAACCAAAAAACCAACAAAAGAACAAACCAACAAACCAACAAACCAACAAACCAACAAACCAACAAACCAACAAACCAACAAACCAACAAACCAACAAACCAACAAACCAACAAACCAACAAGCCAACAAACCAAAAAACCAAAAAACCAACAAACCAACAAACCAACAAACCAACACACCAACAAACCAACAAACCAATAAACCAACAAACCAACAAACCAACAAACCAACAAACCAACAAACCAACAAACCAACAAGCCAACAAACCAAAAAACCAACAAGCCAACAAACCAACAAACCAACAAACCAACAAACCAACAAACCAACAAACCAACAAACGAACAAACCAACAAACCAAAAAACAAACAAACGAAAAAACCAACAAACCAACAAACCAACAAACCAACAAACCAACAAACCAACAAACCAACAAACCAACAAACCAACAAACCAACAAACCAACAAACCAACAAACCAACAAACCAACAAACCAACAAACCAACAAACCAAGTAACCAACAACCCAACAAACCAACAAACCAACAAGCCAACAAACCAATAAGCTAACAAACGAACAAACCAACAAATCAACAAACCAACAAACCAACAAACCAATAAACGAACAAAACAACAAACCAACAAACCAACAAACCAACAAACCAACAAACCAACAAACCAACAAACCAACAAACCAACAAACCAACAAACCAACAAACCAACAAACCAACAAACCAACAAACCAACAAACCAACAAACCAACAAACCAACAAACCAACAAACCAACAAACCAACAAACCAACAAACCAACAAACCAACAAACCAACAAACCAACAAACCAACAAACCAACAAACCAACAAACCAACAAACCAACAAACCAACAAACCAACAAACTAACAAACCAACAAGCCAACAAACCAACAAACCAACAAAATAAAAAACCAACAAACCAACAAACCAACAAACTAACAAACCAACAAATCAACAAACCAACAAACCAACAAACTAACAAACCAACAAACCATCAAACAAACATACCAACAAACCAACAAGCCAACAAGCCAACAAGCCAACAAGCCAACAAGCCAACAAGCCAACAAGCCAACAAGCCAACAAGCCAAAAAACCAATAAGCCAACAACCGAACAAACCAACAAACAAACAAACCAACAAACCAACAAACCAACAAACCAACAAGCCAAAAAACCAAGAAGTTAACAAACCAACAAACAAACAAACCAACAAAACAACAAACCAACAAACCAACAAACCAGCAAACGAACCGACCATCAACCAACAAACCAACAAACCAACACACCAACAAACCAACAAACCAACAAACCAACAAACCAACAAACCAACAAACCAACAAGCCAACAAGCCAACAAACCAACAAGCCAACAAGCCAACAAACCAACAAGCCAACAAACCAACAAACCAACAAATAAACAAACCAACAAACCAACAAACCAACAAACCAACAAATCAACAAACCAACAAACCAGCAAACCAAAAAACCAACAAACGAACAAACCAACAAACCAACAAACCAACAAACCAACAAACCAACAAACCAACAAACCAACAAACCAACAAACCAAAAAACCAACAAAAGAACAAACAAACAAACCAACAAACCAACAAACCAACAAACCAACAAACCAACAAACCAGCAAACCAACAAACTAACAAACAAACAAACCAACAAGCCAACAAACCAAAAAAACCAGAAAACCAACAAACCAACAAACCAACAAACCAACACACCAACCAACCAACAAACCAACAAACTAACAAACCAACAAACCAACAAACCAACAAATCAACAAACCAACAAACCAACAAACCAACAAACCAACAAGCCAACAAACCAAAAAACCAACAAGCCAACAAACCAACAAACCAACAAACCAACAAACCAACAAACGAACAAACCAACAAACCAAAAAACCAACAAACGAACAGACCAACAAACCAACAAACCAACAAACCAACAAACCAACAAACCAACAAACCAACAAACCAACAAACCAACAAGCCAACAAACCAAAAAACCAACGAACCAACAAACCAACAAACCAACAAACCAACAAACCAACAAACCAACAAACCAACAAACCAACAAACCAACAAACCAAAAATCAACAAACCAACAAACCAGCAAACCAAAAAACCAACAAACGAACAAACCAACAAACCATCAAACCAACAAACCAACAAACCAACAAACCAACAAACCAACAAACCAACAAACCAGCAAACCAACAAACTAACAAACAAACAAACCAACAAGCCAACAAACCAAAAAACCAAAAAACCAACAAACCAACAAACCAACAAACCAACACACCAACCAACCAACAAACCAACAAACTAACAAACCAACAAACCAACAAACCAACAAATCAACAAACCAACAAACCAACAAACCAACAAACCAACAAGCCAACAAACCAAAAAACCAACAAGCCAACAAACCAACAAACCAACAAACCAACAAACCAACAAACGAACAAACCACCAAACCAAAAAACCAACAAACGAACAGACCAACAAACCAACAAACCAACAAACCAACAAACCAACAAACCAACAAACCAACAAACCAACAAACCAACAAGCCAACAAACCAAAAAACCAAAAAACCAACGAACCAACAAACCAACAAACCAACAAACCAACAAACCAACAAACCAACAAACCAACAAACCAACAAACCAACAAACCAACAAGCCAACAAATTAAAAAACAAACAAGCCTACAAACCAACAAACCAACAAACCAACAAACGAACAAACCAACAAACCAAAAAAACCAACAAACGAACAAACCAACAAACCAACAAACCAACAAACCAACAAACCAACAAACCAACAAACCAACAAACCAACAAACCAACAAACCAACAAACCAACAAACCAACAAACCAACAAACCAAGTAACCAATAACCCAACAAACCAACAAACCAACAAGCCAACAAGCCAACAAACCAACAAGCTAACAAACGAACAAACGAACAAACCAACAAATCAACAAACCAACAAACGAACAAACCAACAAACCAACAAACCAATAAACCAACGAACCAACAAACCAACAAACCAATAAATGAACAAACCAACAAACCAACAAACCAACAAACCACCAAACCAACAAACCATTTAACCAACAAACCAACAAACCAACAAACCAACAAACCAACAAACCAACAAACCAACAAACCAACAAACCAACAAACGAACAAACCAACAAACCAACAAACCAACAAACAAACAAACGAACAAACGAACAAACGAATAAACCAACAAACCAAGTAACCAACAAACCAACAAACGTACAAACCAACAAACCAACAAACCAGCAAACCAACAAACGAACAAACCAACAAGCCACCAAACCAACAAACCAACAAGCCAATAAACCAACAATCCAACAAACGACCAAACCAACAAACAAACAAACCAACAAACCAACAAACCAACAAACCAATAAACCAACAAGCCAACAAACCAACAAACCAACAAACCAAGTAACCAACAAACCAACAAACCAACAAACCAACAAACCAACAAACCAACAAACCAACAAACCAAAAAACCAACAAACAAACAAACTAACAAACCCACAAACCAACAAACCAACAAACCAACAAACCAACAAACCAACAAACCAACAAACCAACAAACCAACAAACCAACAAACCAACAAACCAACAAACCAACAAACCAACAAACCAACAAACCAATAAACAAACATACCAACAAACCAACAAGCCAACAATCGAACAAGCCAAAAAACCAACAAGCCAACAACCGAACAAACCAACAAACACACAAACCAACAAACCAACAAGCCAAAAAACCAAGAAGCCAACAGACCAACAAACAAACAAACCAACAAACCGACAAACCAACAAACCAACAAACCAACAAACCAACAAACCAACAGACCAACAAACCAACAAACCAACAAACCAACAAACCAACAAACCAACAAACCAACAAACCAACAAACCAACAAACCAACAAACCAACAGACCAACAAGCCAACAAGCCAACAAACCAACAAGCCAACAAACCAACAAGCCAACAAACCAACAAACCAACAAACCAACAAACTAACAAACCAACAAACCAACAAACCAACAAACCAACAAACCAACAAACCAACAAGCCAACAAACCAACAAACCAACAAACCAACAAACCAACAAACCAACAAACCAACAAACCAACAAGCCAACACACCAACAAAATAAAAAACCAACAAACCAACAAACCAATAAACCAACAAATCAACAAACCAACAAACCAACAAACCAACAAACCAACAAACAAACATACCAACAAACCAACAAGCCAACAAGCCAAAAAACCAATAAGCCAACAACCGAACAAACCAACAAACTAACAAACCAACAAACCAACAAACCAACAAACCAACAAACCAACAATCCAAAAAACTAAGAAGCCAACAAACCAACAAACAAACAAACCAACAAAACAACAAACCAACAAACCAACAAACCAACAGACCATCAACCAACAAACCAACAAACCAACACACCAACAAACCAACACACCAACAAACCAACAAACCAACAAACCAACAAACCAACAAACCAACAAGCCAACAAGCCAACAAACCAACAAGTCAATAAACCAACAAACCAACAAACCAACAAACCAACAATCCAACAAACCAACAAACCAACAAATCAACAAACCAAAAAACCAACAAACCTAAAAACCAACAAACCAACAAACCAACAAACCAACAAACCAACAAACCAACAAACCAACAAACCAACAAACCAACAAACCAACAAACCAACAAACCAACAAACCAAAAAACCAACAAAAGAACAAACCAACAAACCAACAAACCAACAAACCAACAAACCAACAAACCATCAAACCAACAAACCAACAAACCAACAAACCAACAAGCCAAAAAAACAAAAAAAAACAAAAAACCAACAAACCAACAAACCAACAAACCAACACACCAACAAACCAACAAACCAACAAACCAACAAACCAACAAACCAACAAACCAACAAACCAACAAACCAACAAACCAACAAACCAACAAACCAACAAACCAACAAACCAACAAACCAACAAGCCAACAAACCAAAAAACCAACAAGCCAACAAACCAACAAACCAACAAACCAACAAACCAAGAAACCAACAAACGAACAAACCAACAAACCAAAAAACTAACAAACGAACAAACCAACAAACCAACAAACCAACAAACCAACAAACCAACAAACCAACAAACCAACAAACCAAGAAACCAACAAACCAACAAACCAACAAACCAACAAACCAAGTAACCAACAACCCAACAAACCAACAAACCAACAAACCAACAAACCAACAAACCAATAAACCAACAAGCTAACAAACGAACAAACGAACAAACCAACAAATCAACAAACCAACAAACCAATAAACCAGCAAACCAACAAACCAACAAACCAACAAACCAACAAACCAACAAACCAACAAACCAACAAACCAACAAACCAACAAACCAACAAACCAACAAACCAACAAACGAACAAACCAACAAACCAACAAACCAACAAACGAACAAACGAACAAACCAACAAACCAACAAACCAACAAACCAACAAACCAACAAGCCAAAAAAACAAAAAAACCAAAAAACCAACAAACCAACAAACCAACAAACTAACACACCAACAAACCAACAAACCAACAAACCAACAAACCAACAAACCAACAAACCAACAAACAAACAAACCAACAGACCATCAACCAACAAACCAACACACCCACAAACCAACACACAAACAAACCAACAAACCAACAAACCAACAAACCAACAAACCAACAAACCAACAAGCCAACAAACCAACAAGTCAACAAACCAACAAACCAACAAACAAACAAACCAACAAACCAACAAACCAACAAACCAACAAACCAACAAACCAACAAACCAACAAACCAACAAACCAACAAATCATTAAACCAACAAACCAACAAATCAAAAAACCAACAAACCAACAAACCAACAAACCAACAAACCAACAAACCAACAAACCAACAAACCAACAAACCAACTAACCAACAAACCAAAAAACCAACAAAAGAACAAACCAACAAACCAACAAACCAACAAACCAACAAACCAACAAACCAACAAACCAACAAACCAACAGACCATCAACCAACAAACCAACACACCCACAAACCAACACACAAACAAACCCACAAACCAACAAACCAACAAACCAACAAACCAACAAACCAACAAGCCAACAAACCAACAAGTCAACAAACCAACAAACCAACAAACAAACAAACCAACAAACCAACAAACCAACAAACCAACAAACCAACAAACCAACAAACCAACAAACCAACAAACCAACAAACCAACAAACCAACAAACCAACAAACCAACAAACCAACAAACCAACAAACCAACAAGCCAACAAACCAATAAACCAACAAACCAACAAACCAACAAACCAACAAACGAACAAACCAACAAACCAAAAATCCAACAAATGAACAAACCAACAAACCAACAAACCAACAAACCAACAAACCAACAAACCAACAAACCAACAAACCATCAAACCAACAAACCAACAAACCAACAAACCAACAAACCAACAAGCCAACAAACCAACAAACCAACAAACCAACAAACCAACAAACCAACAAACGAACAAACCAACAAACCAAAAATCCAACAAACGAACAAACCAACAAACCAACAAACCAACAAACCAACAAACCAACAAACCAACAAACCAACAAACCAACAAACCAACAAACCAAGTAACCAACAACCCAACAAACCAACAAACCAACAAGCCAACAATCCAACAAACCAACAAGCTAACAAACGAACAAACGAACAAACGAACAAACGAACAAACGAACAAACCAACAAATCAACAAACCAACAAACCAACAAACCAACAAACCAATAAACCAACAAGCTAACAAACGAACAAACGAACAAACCAACAAATCAACAAACCAACAAACCAATAAACCAGCAAACCAACAAACCAACAAACCAACAAACCAACAAACCAACAAACCAACAAACCAACAAACCAACAAACCAACAAACCAACAAACCAACAAACCAACAAACCAACAAACGAACAAACCAACAAACCAACAAACCAACAAACGAACAAACGAACAAACCAACAAACCAACAAACCAACAAACCAACAAACCAACAAGCCAAAAAAACAAAAAAACCAAAAAACCAACAAACCAACAAACCAACAAACTAACACACCAACAAACCAACAAACCAACACCCCAACAAACCAACAAACCAACAAACCAACAAACAAACAAACCAACAGACCATCAACCAACAAACCAACACACCCACAAACCAACACACAAACAAACCAACAAACCAACAAACCAACAAACCAACAAACCAACAAACCAACAAGCCAACAAACCAACAAGTCAACAAACCAACAAACCAACAAACAAACAAACCAACAAACCAACAAACCAACAAACCAACAAACCAACAAACCAACAAACCAACAAACCAACACATTAAACCAACAAACCAACAAATCAAAAAACCAACAAACCAACAAACCAACAAACCAACAAACCAACAAACCAACAAACCAACAAACCAACAAACCAACTAACCAACAAACCAAAAAACCAACAAAAGAACAAACCAACAAACCAACAAACCAACAAACCAACAAACCAACAAACCAACAAACCAACAAACCAACAAACCAACAAACCAACAGACCATCAACCAACAAACCAACACACCCACAAACCAACACACAAACAAACCAACAAACCAACAAACCAACAAACCAACAAACCAACAAACCAACAAGCCAACAAACCAACAAGTCAACAAACCAACAAACCAACAAACCAACAAACCAACAAACCAACAAACCAACAAACCAACAAACCAACAAACCAACAAACCAACAAACCAACAAACCAACAAACCAACAAACCAACAAACCAACAAACCAACAAACCAACAAACCAACAAACCAACAAACCAACAAACCAACAAGCCAACAAACCAAAAAACCAACAAGCCAACAAACCAACAAACCAACAAACCAACAAACCAACAAACCAACAAACCAACAAACGAACAAACCAACAAACCAAAAATCCAACAAACGAACAAACCAACAAACCAACAAACCAACAAACCAACAAACCAACAAACCAACAAACCAACAAACCAACAAACCAACAAACCAACAAACCAACAAACCAACAAACCAACAAACCAAGTAACCAACAACCCAACAAACCAACAAACCAACAAGCCAACAAGCCAACAAACCAACAAGCTAACAAACGAACAAACGAACAAACGAACAAACCAACAAATCAACAAACCAACAAACGAACAAACCAAAAAACCAACAAACCAATTAACCAACAAACCAACAAACCAACAAACCAATAAACGAACAAACCAACAAACCAACAAACCAACAAACCAACAAACCAACAAACCAACAAACCAACAAACCAACAAACCAACAAACCAACAAACCAACAAACCAACAAACCAACAAACCAACAAACCAACAAACCAAAAAACCAAAAAACCAACAAGCCAACAAACCAACAAACCAACAAACCAACAAACCAACAAACCAACAAACGAACAAACCAACAAACCAAAAAACTAACAAACGAACAAACCAACAAACTAACAAACCAACAAACCAACAAACCAACAAACCAACAAACCAACAAACCAACTAACCAACAAACCAAGTAACCAACAACCCAACAAACCAACAAACCAACAAACCAACAAACCAACGAACCAACAAACCAACAAGCTAACAAACGAACAAACGAACAAACCAACAAATCAACAAACCAACAAACCAACAAACCAGCAAACCAACAAACCAACAAACCAACAAACCAACAAACCAACAAACCAACAAACCAACAAACCAACAAACCAACAAACCAACAAACCAACAAACCAACAAACGAACAAACCAACAAACCAACAAACCAACAAACCAACAAACGAACAAACGAACGAACCAACAAACCAACAAACCAACAAACCAACAAACCAACAAGCCAACAAGCCAAAAAAAACAAAAAAACCAAAAAACCAACAAACCAACAAACCAACAAACTAACACACCAACAAACCAACAAACCAACAAACCAACAAACCAACAAACCAACAAACCAACAAACCAACAAACCAACAGACCATCAACCAACAAACCAACACACCCACAAACCCACAAACCAACAAACCAACAAGCCAACAAACCAACAAGTCAACAAACCAACAAACCAACAAACCAACAAACCAACAAACCAACAAACCAACAAACCAACAAACCAACAAACCAACAAACCAACAAACCAACAAATCAACAAACCAACAAACCAACAAATCAAAAAACCAACAAACCAACAAACCAACAAACCAACAAACCAACAAACCAACAAACCAACAAACCAACAAACCAACTAACCAACAAACCAAAAAACCAACAAAAGAACAAACCAACAAACCAACAAACCAACAAACCAACAAACCAACAAACCAACAAACCAACAAACCAACAAACCAACAAACGAACAAACCAACAAACCAAAAAACTAACAAACGAACAAACCAACAAACTAACAAACCAACAAACCAACAAACCAACAAACCAACAAACCAACAAACCAACAAACCAACAAACCAAGTAACCAACAACCCAACAAACCAACAAACCAACAAACCAACACACCAACAAACCAACAAACCAACAAACCAACAAACTAACAAACCAACAAACCAACAAACCAACAAACCAACAAACCAACAAACCAACAAACCAACAAACCAACAAGCCAACAAACCAAAAAACCAACAAACCAACAAACCAACAAACCAACAAACCAACAAACCAACAAACCAACAAACGAACAAACCAACAAACCAAAAAACTAACAAACGAACAAACTAACAAACTAACAAACCAACAAACCAACAAACCAACAAACCAACAAACCAACAAACCAACAAACCAACAAACCAACAAACCAAGTAACCAACAACCCAACAAACCAACAAACCAACAAACCAACAAACCAACGAACCAACAAACCAACAAGCTAACAAACGAACAAACGAACAAACCAACAAATCAACAAACCAACAAACCAACAAACCAGCAAACCAACAAACCAACAAACCAACAAACCAACAAACCAACAAACCAACAAACCAACAAACCAACAAACCAACAAACCAACAAACCAACAAACCAACAAACCAACAAACCAACAAACGAACAAACCAACAAACCAACAAACCAACAAACCAACAGACGAACAAACGAACAAACCAACAAACCAACAAACCAACAAACCAACAAACCAACAAGCCAAAAAAACAAAAAAACCAAAAAACCAACAAACCAACAAACCAACAAACTAACACACCAAGAAACCAACAAACCAACAAACCAACAAACCAACAAACCAACAAACCAACAGACCATCAACCAACAAACCAACACACCCACAAACCAACACACAAACAAACCAACAAACCAACAAACCAACAAACCAACAAACCAACAAACCAACAAACCAACAAGCCAACAAACCAACAAGTCAACAAACCAACAAACCAACAAACCAACAAACCAACAGACCATCAACCAACAAACCAACAAACCAACACACCAACAAACCAACACACCAACAAACCAACAAACCAACAAACCAACAAACCAACAAACCAACAAGCCAACAAGCCAACAAACCAACAAGTCAATAAACCAACAAACCAACAAACCAACAAACCAACAAACCAACAAACCAACAAACCAACAAACCAACAAATCAACAAACCAAAAAACCAACAAACCTAAAAACCAACAAACCAACAAACCAACAAACCAACAAACCAACAAACCAACAAACCAACAAACCAACAAACCAACAAACCAACAAACCAACAAACCAAAAAACCAACAAAAGAACAAACCAACAAACCAACAAACCAACAAACCAACAAACCAACAAACCATCAAACCAACAAACCAACAAACCAACAAACCAACAAGCCAAAAAAACAAAAAAAACAAAAAAACCAACAAACCAACAAACCAACAAACCAACACACCAACAAACCAACAAACCAACAAACCAACAAACCAACAAACCAACAAACCAACAAACCAACAAACCAACAAACCAACAAACCAACAAACCAACAAGCCAACAAACCAAAAAACCAACAAGCCAACAAACCAACAAACCAACAAACCAACAAACCAACAAACCAACAAACGAACAAACCAACAAACCAAAAAACTAACAAACCAACAAACCAACAAACCAACAAACCAACAAACCAACAAACCAACAAACCAACAAACCAACAAACCAACAAACCAACAAACCAACAAACCAAGTAACCAACAACCCAACAAACCAACAAACCAACAAACCAACAAACCAACAAACCAACAAACCAACAAACCAACAAGCTAACAAACGAACAAACGATTAAACCAACAAATCAACAAACTAACAAACCAATAAACCAGCAAACCAACAAACCAACAAACCAACAAACCAACAAACCAACAAACCAACAAACCAACAAACCAACAAACCAACAAACCAACAAACCAACAAACCAACAAACGAACAAACCAACAAACCAACAAACCAACAAACGAACAAACGAACAAACCAACAAACCAACAAACCAACAAACCAACAAACCAACAAGCCAAAAAAACAAAAAAACCAAAAAACCAACAAACCAACAAACCAACAAACTAACACACCAACAAACCAACAAACCAACAAACCAACAAACCAACAAACCAACAAACCAACAAACCAACAAACCAACAAACCAACAGACCATCAACCAACAAACCAACACACCCACAAACCAACACACAAACAAACCAACAAACCAACAAACCAACAAACCAACAAACCAACAAACCAACAAACCAACAAGCCAACAAACCAACAAGTCAACAAACCAACAAACCAACAAACAAACAAACCAACAAACCAACAAACCAACAAACCAACAAACCAACAAACCAACAAACCAACAAACCAACAAACCAACAAACCAACAAATCAACAAACCAACAAACCAACAAATCAAAAAACCAACAAACCAACAAACCAACAAACCAACAAACCAACAAACCAACAAACCAACAAACCAACAAACCAACTAACCAACAAACCAAAAAACCAACAAAAGAACAAACCAACAAACCAACAAACCAACAAACCAACAAACCAACAAACCAACAAACCAACAGACCATCAACCAACAAACCAACACACCCACAAACCAACACACAAACAAACCAACAAACCAACAAACCAACAAACCAACAAACCAACAAACCAACAAGCCAACAAACCAACAAGTCAACAAACCAACAAACCAACAAACAAACAAACCAACAAACCAACAAACCAACAAACCAACAAACCAACAAACCAACAAACCAACAAACCAACAAACCAACAAACCAACAAACCAACAAACCAACAAACCAACAAACCAACAAACCAACAAACCAACAAACCAACAAACCAACAAACCAACAAACCAACAAACCAACAAGCCAACAAACCAAAAAACCAACAAGCCAACAAACCAACAAACCAACAAACCAACAAACCAACAAACCAACAAACGAACAAACCAACAAACCAAAAATCCAACAAACGAACAAACCAACAAACCAACAAACCAACAAACCAACAAACCAACAAACCAACAAACCAACAAACCAACAAACCAACAAACCAACAAACCAACAAACCAAGTAACCAACAATCCAACAAACCAACAAACCAACAAGCCAACAAACCAACAAGCCAACAAGCCAACAAACCAACAAGCTAACAAACGAACAAACGAACAAACGAAAAAACCAACAAATCAACAAACCAACAAACGAACAAACCAAAAAACCAACAAACCAATTAACCAACAAACCAACAAACCAACAAACCAATAAACGAACAAACCAACAAACCAACAAACCAACAAACCAACAAACCCACAAACCAACAAACCAACAAACCAACAAACCAACAAACCAACAAACCAACAAACCAACAAACCAAAAAACCAAAAAACCAACAAGCCAACAAACCAACAAACCAACAAACCAACAAACCAACAAACCAACAAACGAACAAACCAACAAACCAAAAAACTAACAAACGAACAAACCAACAAACTAACAAACCAACAAACCAACAAACCAACAAACCAACAAACCAACAAACCAACAAACCAACAAACCAACAAACCAAGTAACCAACAACCCAACAAACCAGCAAACCAACAAACCAACAAACCAACAAACCAACAAACCAACAAGCTAACAAACGAACAAACGAACAAACCAACAAATCAACAAACCAACAAACCAACAAACCAGCAAACCAACAAACCAACAAACCAACAAACCAACAAACCAACAAACCAACAAACCAACAAACCAACAAACCAACAAACCAACAAACCAACAAACCAACAAACGAACAAACCAACAAACCAACAAACCAACAAACCAACAAACGAACAAACGAACAAACCAACAAACCAACAAACCAACAAACCAACAAACCAACAAGCCAACAAGCCAAAAAAACAAAAAAACCAAAAAACCAACAAACCAACAAACCAACAAACTAACACACCAACAAACCAACAAACCAACAAACCAACAAACCAACAAACCAACAAACCAACAAACCAACAAACCAACAAACCAACAGACCATCAACCAACAAACCAACACACCCACAAACCAACAAACCAACAAACCAACAAACCAACAAACCAACAAACCAACAAACCAACAAACCAACAAGCCAACAAACCAACAAGTCAACAAACCAACAAACCAACAAACCAACAAACCAACAAA
This sequence comes from Atherix ibis, assembly GCA_958298945.1. Taxonomy (NCBI): domain Eukaryota; kingdom Metazoa; phylum Arthropoda; class Insecta; order Diptera; family Athericidae; genus Atherix; species Atherix ibis. The sequence goes on along the minus strand of OY282608.1, from coordinate 86,749,179 downwards.
CCAACAAACCAACAAACCAACAAACCAACAAACCAACAAACCAACAAATCAACAAACCAACAAACCAACAAATCAAAAAACCAACAAACCAACAAACCAACAAACCAACAAACCAACAAATCAACAAACCAACAAACCAACAAATCAAAAAACCAACAAACCAACAAACCAACAAACCAACAAACCAACAAACCAACAAACCAACAAACCAACTAACCAACAAACCAAAAAACCAACAAAAGAACAAACCAACAAACCAACAAACCAACAAACCAACAAACCAACAAACCAACAAACCAACAAACCAACAAACCAACAAGCCAACAAACCAACAAGTCAACAAACCAACAAACCAACAAACCAACAAACCAACAAACCAACAAACCAACAAACCAACAAACCAACAGACCATCAACCAACAAACCAACACACCAAAAAACTAACAAACCAACAAACCAACAAACCAACAAACCAACAAACCAACAAACCAACAAACCAACAAACCAACAAACCAACAAACCAACAAACCAACAAACCAAGTAACCAACAACCCAACAAACCAACAAACCAACAAACCAACAAACCAACAAACCAACAAACCAACAAACCAACAAGCTAACAAACGAACAAACGATTAAACCAACAAATCAACAAACTAACAAACCAATAAACCAGCAAACCAACAAACCAACAAACCAACAAACCAACAAACCAACAAACCAACAAACCAACAAACCAACAAACCAACAAACCAACAAACCAACAAACCAACAAACCAACAAACGAACAAACCAACAAACCAACAAACCAACAAACGAACAAACGAACAAACCAACAAACCAACAAACCAACAAACCAACAAACCAACAAGCCAAAAAAACAAAAAAACCAAAAAACCAACAAACCAACAAACCAACAAACTAACACACCAACAAACCAACAAACCAACAAACCAACAAACCAACAAACCAACAAACCAACAAACCAACAAACCAACAGACCATCAACCAACAAACCAACACACCCACAAACCAACACACAAACAAACCAACAAACCAACAAACCAACAAACCAACAAACCAACAAACCAACAAACCAACAAGCCAACAAACCAACAAGTCAACAAACCAACAAACCAACAAACAAACAAACCAACAAACCAACAAACCAACAAACCAACAAACCAATAAACCAACAAACCAACAAACCAACAAACCAACAAACCAACAAATCAACAAACCAACAAACCAACAAATCAAAAAACCAACAAACCAACAAACCAACAAACCAACAAACCAACAAACCAACAAACCAACAAACCAACAAACCAACTAACCAACAAACCAAAAAACCAACAAAAGAACAAACCAACAAACCAACAAACCAACAAACCAACAAACCAACAAACCAACAAACCAACAGACCATCAACCAACAAACCAACACACCCACAAACCAACACACAAACAAACCAACAAACCAACAAACCAACAAACCAACAAACCAACAAACCAACAAGCCAACAAACCAACAAGTCAACAAACCAACAAACCAACAAACAAACAAACCAACAAACCAACAAACCAACAAACCAACAAACCAACAAACCAACAAACCAACAAACCAACAAACCAACAAACCAACAAACCAACAAACCAACAAACCAACAAACCAACAAACCAACAAACCAACAAACCAACAAACCAACAAACCAACAAACCAACAAACCAACAAGCCAACAAACCAAAAAACCAACAAGCCAACAAACCAACAAACCAACAAACCAACAAACCAACAAACCAACAAACGAACAAACCAACAAACCAAAAATCCAACAAACGAACAAACCAACAAACCAACAAACCAACAAACCAACAAACCAACAAACCAACAAACCAACAAACCAACAAACCAACAAACCAACAAACCAACAAACCAAGTAACCAACAACCCAACAAACCAACAAACCAACAAGCCAACAAACCAACAAGCCAACAAGCCAACAAACCAACAAGCTAACAAACGAACAAACGAACAAACGAAAAAACCAACAAATCAACAAACCAACAAACGAACAAACCAAAAAACCAACAAACCAATTAACCAACAAACCAACAAACCAACAAACCAATAAACGAACAAACCAACAAACCAACAAACCAACAAACCAACAAACCAACAAACCAACAAACCAACAAACCAACAAACCAACAAACCAACAAACCAACAAACCAACAAACCAAAAAACCAAAAAACCAACAAGCCAACAAACCAACAAACCAACAAACCAACAAACCAACAAACCAACAAACGAACAAACCAACAAACCAAAAAACTAACAAACGAACAAACCAACAAACTAACAAACCAACAAACCAACAAACCAACAAACCAACAAACCAACAAACCAACAAACCAACAAACCAACAAACCAAGTAACCAACAACCCAACAAACCAGCAAACCAACAAACCAACAAACCAACAAACCAACAAACCAACAAGCTAACAAACGAACAAACGAACAAACCAACAAATCAACAAACCAACAAACCAACAAACCAGCAAACCAACAAACCAACAAACCAACAAACCAACAAACCAACAAGCCAACAAACCAACAAACCAACAAACCAACAAACCAACAAACCAACAAACCAACAAACCAACAAACGAACAAACCAACAAACCAACAAACCAACAAACCAACAAACGAACAAACGAACAAACCAACAAACCAACAAACCAACAAACCAACAAACCAACAAGCCAACAAGCCAAAAAAACAAAAAAACCAAAAAACCAACAAACCAACAAACCAACAAACTAACACACCAACAAACCAACAAACCAACAAACCAACAAACCAACAAACCAACAAACCAACAAACCAACAAACCAACAAACCAACAGACCATCAACCAACAAACCAACACACCCACAAACCAACAAACCAACAAACCAACAAACCAACAAACCAACAAACCAACAAACCAACAAACCAACAAGCCAACAAACCAACAAGTCAACAAACCAACAAACCAACAAACCAACAAACCAACAAACCAACAAACCAACAAACCAACAAACCAACAAACCAACAAACCAACAAATCAACAAACCAACAAACCAACAAATCAAAAAACCAACAAACCAACAAACCAACAAACCAACAAACCAACAAATCAACAAACCAACAAACCAACAAATCAAAAAACCAACAAACCAACAAACCAACAAACCAACAAACCAACAAACCAACAAACCAACAAACCAACTAACCAACAAACCAAAAAACCAACAAAAGAACAAACCAACAAACCAACAAACCAACAAACCAACAAACCAACAAACCAACAAACCAACAAACCAACAAACCAACAAGCCAACAAACCAACAAGTCAACAAACCAACAAACCAACAAACCAACAAACCAACAAACCAACAAACCAACAAACCAACAAACCAACAAACCAACAAACCAACAAATCAACAAACCAACAAACCAACAAATCAAAAAACCAACAAACCAACAAACCAACAAGTCAACAAACCAACAAACCAACAAACCAACAAACCAACAAACCAACAAACCAACAAACCAACAAACCAACAAACCAACAAACCAACAAATCAACAAACCAACAAACCAACAAATCAAAAAACCAACAAACCAACAAACCAACAAACCAACAAACCAACAAACCAACAAACCAACAAACCAACTAACCAACAAACCAAAAAACCAACAAAAGAACAAACCAACAAACCAACAAACCAACAAACCAACAAACCAACAAACCAACAAACCAACAAACCAACAAACCAAAAAACCAACAAGCCAAAAAAACAACAAAAAAAAAACCAACAAACCAACAAACCAACAAACCAACAAACCAACAAACCAACAAACCAACAAACCAACAAACCAACAAACCAACAAACCAACAAACCAACAAACCAAGTAACCAACAACCCAACAACCCAACAAACCAACAAACCAACAAACCAACACACCAACAAACCAACAAACCAACAAACCAACAAACCAACAAACCAACAAACCAACAAACCAACAAACCAACAAACCAACAAACCAACAAACCAACAAACCAACAAACCAACAAACCAAAAAGCCAACAAACCAAAAAACCAACAAGCCAACAAACCAACAAACCAACAAACCAACAAACCAACAAACGAACAAACCAACAAACCAAAAAACTAACAAACGAACAAACTAACAAACCAACAAACCAACAAACCAACAAACCAACAAACCAACAAACCAACATACCAACAAACCAACAAACCAAGTAACCAACAACCCAACAAACCAACAAACCAACAAACCAACAAACCAACAAACCAACAAACCAACAAGCTAACAAACGAACAAACGAACAAACCAACAAATCAACAAACCAACAAACCAACAAACCAGCAAACCAACAAACCAACAAACCAACAAACCAACAAACCAACAAACCAACAAACCAACAAACCAACAAACCAACAAACCAACAAACCAACAAACCAACAAACCAACAAACCAACAAACGAACAAACCAACAAACCAACAAACCAACAAACCAACAAACGAACAAACGAACAAACCAACAAACCAACAAACCAACAAACCAACAAACTAACACACCAACAAACCAACAAACCAACAAACCAACAAACCAACAAACCAACAAACCAACAGACCATCAACCAACAAACCAACACACCCACAAACCAACACACAAACAAACCAACAAACCAACAAACCAACAAACCAACAAACCAACAAACCAACAAACCAACAAGCCAACAAACCAACAAGTCAACAAACCAACAAACCAACAAACCAACAAACCAACAAACCAACAAACCAACAAACCAACAAACCAACAAACCAACAAACCAACAAATCAACAAACCAACAAACCAACAAATCAAAAAACCAACAAACCAACAAACCAACAAACCAACAAACCAACAAACCAACAAACCAACAAACCAACAAACCAACAAACCAACAAACCAACTAATCAACAAACCAAAAAACCAACAAAAGAACAAACCAACAAACCAACAAACCAACAAACCAACAAACCAACAAACCAACAAACCAACAAACCAACAAACCAAAAAACCAACAAGCCAAAAAAACAACAAAAAAAAAAAACCAACAAACCAACAAACCAACAAACCAACAAACCAACAAACCAACAAACCAACAAACCAACAAACCAACAAACCAACAAACCAACAAACCAACAAACCAACAAACCAACAAACCAACAAACCAACAAACCAACAAACCAACAAACCAACAAACCAACAAACCAACAAACCAACAAACCAACAAGCCAACAAACCAAAAAACCAACAAGCCAACAAGCCAACAAACCAACAAGCTAACAAACGAACAAACGAACAAACCAACAAATCAACAAACCAACAAACGAACAAACCAAAAAACCAACAAACCAATTAACCAACAAACCAACAAACCAACAAACCAATAAACGAACAAACCAACAAACCAACAAACTAACAAACCAACAAACCAACAAACCAACAAACCAACAAACCAACAAACCAACAAACCAACAAACCAACAAACCAACAAACCAACAAACCAACAAACCAACAAACCAACAAACCAACAAACCAACAAACCAACAAAACAAAAAACCAACAAACCAACAAACCAACAAACCAACAAACCAACAAACCAACAAACCAACAAACCAACAAACCAACAAACCAACAAACCAACAAACCAACAAACCAACAAACCAACAAACCAACAAACCAACAAACCAACAAACCAACAAACCAACAAACCAACAAACCAACAAACCAACAAACCAACAAACCAACAAACCAACAAACCAACAAACCAACAAACCAACAAGCCAACAAACCAACAAACCAACAAAATAAAAAACCAACAAAACAACAAACCAACAAACCAACAAACCAACAAACCAACAAATCAACAAACCAACAAACCAACAAACCAACAAACCAACAAACTAACAAACAAACATACCAACAAACCAACAAGCCAACAAGCCAAAAAACCAATAAGCCAACAACTGAACAAACCAACAAACAAACAAACCAGCAAACCAACAAACCAACAAGCCAAAAAACCAAGAAGCCAACAACCGAACAAACCAACAAACAAACAAACCAACAAACCAACAAACCAACAAACCAACAAGCAAACAAGCCAACAACCCAACAAGCAAACAAGCAAACAAACCAACAAACCAACAAACCAACAAACCAACAAACCAACAAACCAACAAACCAACAAACCAACAAATCAACAAACCAACAAACCAAGAAACCAAAAAACCAACAAACCAACAAACCAACAAACCAACAAACCAACAAACCAACAAACCAACAAACCAAAAAACCAACAAAAGAACAAAAGAACAAACCAACAAACCAACAAACCAACAAACCAACAAACCAACAATCCAACAAACCAACAAGCTAACAAACGAACAAACGAACAAACCAACAAATCATTAAACCAACAAACGAACAAACCAACAAACCAACAAACCAATAAACCAACAAACCAACAAACCAACAAACCAGCAAACCAACAAACCAACAAACCAGCAAACCAACAAACCAACAAACCAACAAACCAACAAACCAAAAAACCAACAAACGAACAAACCAACAAACCAACAAACCAACAAACGAACAAACGAACAAACGAATAAACCAACAAACCAAGTAACCAACAAGCCAATAAACCAACAATCCAACAAACGACCAAACCAACAAACAAACAAACCAACACACCAACAAACCAACAAACCAATAAACCAACAAGCCAACAAACCAACAAAGTAACAAACCAAGTAACCAACGAAGCAACAAACCAACAAACCAACAAACCAACAAACCAACAAACCAACAAACCAAAAAACCAACAAACAAACAAACTAACAAACCAACAAACCAACAAACCAACAAACCAACAAACCAACAAACAAACAAACCAACAAACCAACAAACCAACAAACCAACAAACAAACATACCAACAAACCAACAAGCCAACAAGCCAACAAGCCAAAAAACCAACAAGCCAACAACCGAACAAACCAACAAACAAACAAACAAACAAACCAACAAACCATCAAACCAACAAGCCAAAAAACCAACAAGTCAACAAACCAACAAACAAACAAACCAACAAACCAACAAACCAACAAACCAACAAACCAACAAACCAACAAACCAACAAACCAACAAACCAACAAACCAACAAACCAACGAACCAACAAACCAACAAACCAACAAACCAACAAACCAACAAACCAACAAACCAACAAACCAACAAACCAACAAACCAACAAACCAACAAGCCAACAAGCCAACAAACCAACAAGCCAACAAACCAACAAACCAACAAACCAACAAACCAACAAACCAACAAACCAACAAACCAACAAACCAACAAACCAACAAACCAACAAACCAACAAACCAACAAACCAACAAACCAACAAAACAGCAAGCCAACAAACCAACAAACCAACAAACCAACAAACCAACAAAATAAAAAACCAACAAACCAACAAACCAACAAACCAATAAACCAACAAATCAACAAACCAACAAACCAACAAACCAACAAACCAACAAACAAACATACCAACAAACCAACAAACCAACAAGCCAACAAGCCAACAAGCTAAAAAACCAATAAGCCAACAACCAAACAAACCAACAAACAAACAAACCAACAAACCAGCAAACCAACAAACCAACAAGCCAAAAAACCAAGAAGCCAACAAACCAACAAACAAACAAACCAACAAAACAACAAACCAACAAACCAACAAACCAACAAACCAACAGACCATCAACCAACAAACCAACAAACCAACACACCAACAAACCAACACACCAACAAATCAACAAACCAACAAACCAACAAACCAACAAACCAACAAACCAACAAACCAACAAGCCAACAAGCCAACAAACCAACAAGCCAACAAACCAACAAACCAACAAACCAACAAACCAACAAACCAACAAACCAACCAACCAAGAAATCAACAAACCAACACACCAACAAACCAAAAAACCAACAAACCAACAAACCAACAAACCAACAAACCAACAAACCAACAAACCAACAAACCAACAAACCAACAAACCAACAAACCAAAAAACCAACAAAAGAACAAACCAACAAACCAACAAACCAACAAACCAACAAACCAACAAACCAACAAACCAACAAACCAACAAACCAACAAATCAAAAAACCAAAAAACCAACAAACCAACAAACCAACAAACCAACACACCAACAAACCAACAAACCAACAAACCAACAAACCAACAAACCAACAAACCAACAAACCAACAAACCAACAAACCAACAAACCAACAAACCAACAAACCAACAAACCAACAAACCAACAAACCAACAAACCAACAAACCAACAAGCTAACAAACCAAAAACCAACAAGCCAATAAACCAACAAACCAACAAACCAACAAACCAACAAACGAACAAACCAGCAAACCAAAAAACCAACAAACGAACAAACCAACAAACCAACAAACCAACAAACCAACAAACCAACAAACCAACAAACCAACAAACCAACAAACCAACAAACCAACAAACCAAGTAACCAACAACCCAACAAACCAACAAACCAACAAGCCAACAAGCCAACAAACCAAATAGCTAACAAACGAACAAACGAACAAACCAACAAATCAACAAACTAACAAACGAACAAACTAAAAAACCAACAAACCAACAAGCCAAAAAAACAAAAAAAAACAACAAACCAACAAACCAACAAACCAACAAACCAACAAACCAACAAACCAACAAACCAACAAACCAACAAGCCAACAAACCAACAGACTATCAACCAACAAACCAACAAACCAACACACCCACAAACCAACACACCAACAAACCAACAAACCAACAAACCAACAAACCAACAAACCAACAAACCAACAAACCAACAAACCAACAAGCCAACAAGTCAACAAACCAACAAACCAACAAACCAACAAACCAACAAACCAACAAACCAACAAAACAACAAACCAACAAACCAACAAATCAACAAACCAACAAACCAACAAACCAAAAAACCAACAAACCAACAAACCAACAAACCAACAAACCAACAAACCAACAAACCAACAAACCAACAAACCAACAAACCAACAAACCAACAAACCAAAAAACCAACAACAGAACAAACCAACAAATCAACAAACTAACAAACGAACAAACTAAAAAACCAACAAACCAACAAGCCAAAAAAACAAAAAAAAAAACAAAAAACCAACAAACCAACAAACCAACAAACCAACACACCAACAAACCAACAAACCAACAAACCAACAAACCAACAAACCAACAAACCAACAAACCAACAAACCAACAAACCAACAAACCAACAAACCAACAAACCAACAAACCAACAGACTATCAACCAACAAAACAACAAACCAACACACCCACAAACCAACACACCAACAAACCAACAAACCAACAAACCAACAAACCAACAAACCAACAAACCAACAAACCAACAAACCAACAAGCCAACAAGTCAACAAACCAACAAACCAACAAACCAACAAACCAACAAACCAACAAACCAACAAAACAACAAACCAACAAACCAACAAATCAACAAACCAACAAACCAACAAACCAAAAAACCAACAAACCAACAAACCAACAAACCAACAAACCAACAAACCAACAAACCAACAAACCAACAAACCAACAAACCAACAAACCAACAACAGAACAAACCAACAAACCAACAAACCAACAAACCAACAAACCAACAAACCAACAAACCAACAAACCAACAAACCAACAAACCAACAAACCAACAAACCAACAAACCAACAAACCAACAAACCAACAAACCAACAAGCCAAAAAAACAAAAAAAAACAAAAAACCAACAAACCAACAAACCAACAAACCAACACACCAACAAACCAACAAACCAACAAACCAACAAACCAACAAACCAACAAACCAACAAACCAACAAACCAACAAACCAACAAACCAACAAACCAACAAACCAACAAACCAACAAGCCAACAAACCAAAAAACCAACAAGCCAACAAACCAACAAACCAACAAACCAACAAACCAACAAACCAACAAACCAACAAACCAAAAAACCAACAACAGAACAAACCAACAAATCAACAAACTAACAAACGAACAAACTACAAAACCAACAAACCAACAAGCCAAAAAAACAAAAAAAAACAAAAAACCAACAAACCAACAAACCAACAAACCAACACACCAACAAACCAACAAACCAACAAACCAACAAACCAACAAACCAACAAACCAACAAACCAACAAACCAACAAACCAACAAACCAACAGACTATCAACCAACAAACCAACAAACCAACACACCCACAAACCAACACACCAACAAACCAACAAACCAACAAACCAACAAACCAACAAACCAACAAACCAACAAACCAACAAACCAACAAGCCAACAAGTCAACAAACCAACAAACCAACAAACCAACAAACCAACAAACCAACAAACCAACAAAACAACAAACCAACAAACCAACAAATCAACAAACCAACAAACCAACAAACCAACAAACCAAAAAACCAACAAACCAACAAACCAACAAACCAACAAACCAACAAACCAACAAACCAACAAACCAACAAACCAACAAACCAACAAACCAACAAACCAAAAAACCAACAACAGAACAAACCAACAAATCAACAAACTAACAAACGAACAAACTAAAAAACCAACAAACCAACAAGCCAAAAAAACAAAAAAAACAAAAAACCAACAAACCAACAAACCAACAAACCAACACACCAACAAACCAACAAACCAACAAACCAACAAACCAACAAACCAACAAACCAACAAACCAACAAACCAACAAACCAACAAACCAACAAACCAACAAACCAACAAACCAACAGACTATCAACCAACAAAACAACAAACCAACACACCCACAAACCAACACACCAACAAACCAACAAACCAACAAACCAACAAACCAACAAACCAACAAACCAACAAACCAACAAACCAACAAGCCAACAAGTCAACAAACCAACAAACCAACAAACCAACAAACCAACAAACCAACAAACCAACAAAACAACAAACCAACAAACCAACAAATCAACAAACCAACAAACCAACAAACCAAAAAACCAACAAACCAACAAACCAACAAACCAACAAACCAACAAACCAACAAACCAACAAACCAACAAACCAACAAACCAACAAACCAACAAACCAAAAAACCAACAACAGAACAAACCAACAAACCAACAAACCAACAAACCAACAAACCAACAAACCAACAAACCAACAAACCAACAAACCAACAAACCAACAAACCAACAAACCAACAAACCAACAAACCAACAAACCAACAAGCCAAAAAAACAAAAAAAAACAAAAAACCAACAAACCAACAAACCAACAAACCAACACACCAACAAACCAACAAACCAACAAACCAACAAACCAACAAACCAACAAACCAACAAACCAACAAACCAACAAACCAACAAACCAACAAACCAACAAACCAACAAACCAACAAGCCAACAAACCAAAAAACCAACAAGCCAACAAACCAACAAACCAACAAACCAACAAACCAACAAACGAACAAACCAACAAACCAAAAAACCAACAAACGAACAAAGGAACAAACCAACAAACCAACAAACCAACAAACCAACAAACCAACAAACCAACAAACCAACAAACCAACAAACCAACAAACCAACAAACCAACAAACCAAGTAACCAACAACCCAACAAACCAACAAACCAACAAGCCAACAAGCCAACAAACCAACAAGCTAACAAACGAACAAACGAACAAACCAACAAATCAACAAACCAACAAACGAACAAACCAAAAAACGAACAAACCAATTAACCAACAAACCAACAAACCAACAAACCAATAAACGAACAAACCAACAAACCAACAAACCAACAAACCAACAAACCCACAAACCAACAAACCAACAAACCAACAAACCAACAAACCAACAAACCAACAAACCAACAAACCAACAAACCAACAAACCAACAAACCAACAAACCAAAAAACCAACAAACCAACAAACCAACAAACCAACAAACCAACAAACCAACAAACCAACAAACCAACAAACCAACAAACAAACAAACCAACAAACCAACAAACCAACAAACCAACAAACCAACAAACCAACAAGCCAACAAACCAACAAACCAACAAAATAAAAAACCAGCAAAACAACAAATCAACAAACTAACAAACCAACAAATCAACAAACCAACAAACCAACAAACCAACAAACCAACAAACCAACAAACCAACAAACCAACAAACCAACAAACAAACATACCAACAAACCAACAAGCCAACAAGCCAACAAGCCAAAAAACCAATAAGCCAACAACTGAACAAACCAACAAACAAACAAACCAGCAAACCAACAAACCAACAAGCCAAAAAACCAAGAAGCCAACAAACCAACAAACCAACAGACCATCAACCAACAAACCAACAAACCAACACACCAACAAACCAACACACCAACAAACCAACAAACCAACAAACCAACAAACCAACAAACCAACAAACCAACAAACCAACAAGCAAACAAGCCAACAAACCAACAAGCAAACAAACCAACAAACCAACAAACCAACAAACCAACAAACCAACAAACCAACAAACCAACAAATCAACAAACCAACAAACCAACAAACCAAAAAACCAACAAACCAACAAACCAACAAACCAACAAGCCAACAAACCAAAAAACCAACAAGCCAACAAACCAACAAACCAACAAACCAACAAACGACCAAAACCAACAAACCAAAAAACCAACAAACGAACAAACCAACAAACCAACAAACCAACAAACCAACAAATCAACAAACCAACAAACCAACAAACCAACAAACCAACAAACCAACAAACCAAGTAACCAACAACCCAACAAACCAACAAACCAACAAGCCAACAAGCCAACAAACTAACAAGCTAACAAACGAACAAACGAACAAACCAACAAATCAACAAACCAACAAACGAACAAACCAAAAAACCAACAAACCAATTAACCAACAAACCAACAAACCAACAAACCAATAAACGAACAAACCAACAAACCAACAAACCAACAAACCAACAAACCAACAAACCAACAAACCAACAAACCAACAAACCAACAAACCAACAAACCAACAAACCAACAAACCAACAAACCAACAAACCAACAAACCAACAAACCAACAAACCAACAAACCAACAAACCAACAAACCAACAAACCAACAAACCAACAAACCAACAAACCAACAAACCAACAAACCAACAAACCAACAAACCAACAAACCAACAAACCAACAAACCAACAAACCAACAAACCAACAAACCAACAAACCAACAAACCAACAAACCAACAAACCAACAAACCAACAAACCAACAAACCAACAAGCCAACAAACCAACAAACCAACAAAATAAAAAACCAACAAAACAACAAACCAACAAACCAACAAACCAACAAATCAACAAACCAACAAACCAACAAACCAACAAACCAACAAACCAACAAACCAACAAACAAACATACCAACAAACCAACAAGCCAACAAGCCAACAAGCCAAAAAACCAATAAGCCAACAACTGAACAAACCAACAAACAAACAAACCAGCAAACCAACAAACCAACAAGCCAAAAAACCAAGAAGCCAACAAACCAACAAACAAACAAACCAACAAAACAACAAACCAACAAAACAACAAACCAACATACCATCAACCAACAAACCAACAAACCAACACACCAACAAACCAACACACCAACAAACCAACAAACCAACAAACCAACAAACCAACAAACCAACAAACCAACAAGCAAACAAGCCAACCAACCAACAAGCAAACAAACCAACAAACCAACAAACCAACAAACCAACAAACCAACAAACCAACAAACCAACAAATCAACAAACCAACAAACCAACAAACCAAAAAACCAACAAACCAACAAACCAACAAACCAACAAACCAACAAACCAACAAACCAACAAACCAACAAACCAAAAAACCAACAAAAGAACAAACCAACAAACCAACAAACCAACAAACCAACAAACCAACAAACCAACAAACCAACAAACCAACAAACCAACAAGCTAACAAACGAACAAACCAACAAATCATTAAACCAACAAACGAACAAACCAACAAACCAACAAACCAATAAACCAACAAACCAACAAACCAACAAACCAATAAACGAACAAACCAACAAACCAACAAACCAACAAACCAACAAACCAGCAAACCAACAAACCAACAAACCAACAAACCAACAAACCAACAAACCAACAAACCAACAAACGAACAAACCAACAAACCAACAAACCAACAAACGAACAAACGAACAAACGAATAAACCAACAAAACAAGTAACCAACAAACCAACAAACGTACAAACCAACAAACAAACAAACCAACAAACAAATGAACATACAAACCAACAAACCAACAAACCCACAAGCCAACAAACCAACAAACCAATAAATCAAGTAACCAACAAACCAACAAACGAACAAACCAAAAAACCAACAAACCAGCAAACCAACAAACGAACAAACCAACAAGCCACCAAACCAACAAACCAACAAGCCAATAAACCAACAATCCAACAAACGACCAAACCAACAAACAAACAAACCAACAAACCAACAAACCAATAAACCAACAAGCCAACAAACCAACAAACTAACAAGCCAAGTAACCAACGAACCAACAAACCAACAAACCAACAAACCAACAAACCAACAAACCAACAAACCAAAAAACCAACAAACAAACAAACTAACAAACCAACAAACCAACAAACCAACAAACCAACAAACCAACAAACCAACAAACCAACAAACCAACAAACCAACAAACCAACAAACCAACAAACCAACAAACAACAAACAATACCAACAAACCAACAAGCCAACAAGCCAACAAGCCAAAAAACCAACAAGCCAACAACCGAACAAACCAACAAACAAACCAACAAACCAACAAACCAACAAGCCAAAAAACCAAGAAGCCAACAAACCAACAAACAAACAAACCAACAAAACAACAAACCAACAAACCAACAAGCCAACAAACCAACAAACAAACAAACCAACAAACCAACAAACCAACAAACCAACAAACCAACAAACCAACAGACCAACAAACCAACAAACCAACAAACCAACAAACCAACAAACCAACAAACCAACAAACCAACAAACCAACAAACCAACAAACCAACAAACCAACAAACCAACAAACCAACAAACCAACAAACCAACAAACCAACAAACCAACAAGCCAACAAGCCAACAAACCAACAAGCCAACAAACGAACAAACCAACAAACCAACAAACCAACAAACCAACAAACCAACAAACCAACAAACCAACAAACCAACAAACCAACAAACCAACAAACCAACAAACCAGCAAACCAACAAACCAACAAACCAACAAACCAACAAAACAGCAAGCCAACAAACCAACAAACCAACAAAATAAAATACCAACAAACCAACAAACCAACAGACCAATAAACCAACAAATCAACAAACCAACAAACCAACAAACCAACAAACAAACAAACCAACAAGCCAACAACCCAACAAGCCAAAAAACCAATAAGTCAACAACCGAACAAACCAACAAACAAACAAACCAACAAACCAACAAACCAACAAACCAACAAGCCAAAAAACCAAGAAGCCAACAAACCAACAAACAAACAAACCAACAAAACAACAAACCAACAAACCAACAAACCAACAAACCAACAAACCAACACACCAACAAACCAACACACCAACAAACCAACAAACCAACAAACCAACAAACCAACAAACCAACAAACCAACAAGCCAACAAGCCAACAAACCAACAAGCCAACAAGCCAACAAACCAACAAACCAACAAACCAACAAACCAACAAACCAACAAACCAACAAACCAACCAACCAACAAATCAACAAACCAACACACCAACAAACCAAAAAACCAACAAACCAACAAACCAACAAACCAACAAACCAACAAACCAACAAACCAACAAACCAACAAACCAAAAAACCAACAAAAGAACAAACCAACAAACCAACAAACCAACAAACCAACAAACCAACAAACCAACATACCATCAACCAACAAACCAACAAACCAACACACCAACAAACCAACACACCAACAAACCAACAAACCAACAAACCAACAAACCAACAAACCAACAAACCAACAAACCAACAAACCAACAAGCAAACAAGCCAACCAACCAACAAGCAAACAAACCAACAAACCAACAAACCAACAAACCAACAAACCAACAAACCAACAAACCAACAAATCAACAAACCAACAAACCAACAAACCAAAAAACCAACAAACCAACAAACCAACAAACCAACAAACCAACAAACCAACAAACCAACAAACCAACAAACCAAAAAACCAACAAAAGAACAAACCAACAAACCAACAAACCAACAAACCAACAAACCAACAAACCAACAAACCAACAAACCAACAAACCAACAAGCTAACAAACGAACAAACCAACAAATCATTAAACCAACAAACGAACAAACCAACAAACCAACAAACCAATAAACCAACAAACCAACAAACCAACAAACCAATAAACGAACAAACCAACAAACCAACAAACCAACAAACCAACAAACCAGCAAACCAACAAACCAACAAACCAACAAACCAACAAACCAACAAACCAACAAACGAACAAACCAACAAACCAACAAACCAACAAACGAACAAACGAACAAACGAATAAACCAACAAAACAAGTAACCAACAAACCAACAAACGTACAAACCAACAAACAAACAAACCAACAAACAAATGAACATACAAACCAACAAACCAACAAACCCACAAGCCAACAAACCAACAAACCAATAAATCAAGTAACCAACAAACCAACAAACGAACAAACCAAAAAACCAACAAACCAGCAAACCAACAAACGAACAAACCAACAAGCCACCAAACCAACAAACCAACAAGCCAATAAACCAACAAACCAACAAACGACCAAACCAACAAACAAACAAACCAACAAACCAACAAACCAACAAACCAATAAACCAACAAGCCAACAAACCAACAAACTAACAAACCAAGTAACCAACGAACCAACAAACCAACAAACCAACAAACCAACAAACCAACAAACCAACAAAACAAAAAACCAACAAACAAACAAACTAACAAACCAACAAACCAACAAACCAACAAACCAACAAACCAACAAACCAACAAACCAACAAACCAACAAACCAACAAACCAACAAACCAACAAACAAACATACCAACAAACCAACAAGCCAACAAGCCAACAAGCCAAAAAACCAACAAGCCAACAACCGAACAAACCAACAAACAAACCAACAAACCAACAAACCAACAAGCCAAAAAACCAAGAAGCCAACAAACCAACAAACAAACAAACCAACAAAACAACAAACCAACAAACCAACAAGCCAACAAACCAACAAACAAACAAACCAACAAACCAACAAACCAACAAACCAACAAACCAACAAACCAACAGACCAACAAACCAACAAACCAACAAACCAACAAACCAACAAACCAACAAACCAACAAACCAACAAACCAACAAACCAACAAACCAACAAACCAACAAACCAACAAACCAACAAACCAACAAACCAACAAACCAACAAACCAACAAGCCAACAAGCCAACAAACCAACAAGCCAACAAACGAACAAACCAACAAACCAACAAACCAACAAACCAACAAACCAACAAACCAACAAACCAACAAACCAACAAACCAACAAACCAACAAACCAACAAACCAGCAAACCAACAAACCAACAAACCAACAAACCAACAAAACAGCAAGCCAACAAACCAACAAACCAACAAAATAAAATACCAACAAACCAACAAACCAACAGACCAATAAACCAACAAATCAACAAACCAACAAACCAACAAACCAACAAACCAACAAACAAACATAGCAACAAACCAAAAAGCCAACAACCCAACAAGCCAAAAAACCAATAAGTCAACAACCGAACAAACCAACAAACAAACAAACCAACAAACCAACAAACCAACAAACCAACAAGCCAAAAAACCAAGAAGCCAACAAACCAACAAACAAACAAACCAACAAAACAACAAACCAACAAACCAACAAACCAACAAACCAACAAACCAACACACCAACAAACCAACACACCAACAAACCAACAAACCAACAAACCAACAAACCAACAAACCAACAAACCAACAAGCCAACAAGCCAACAAACCAACAAGCCAACAAGCCAACAAACCAACAAACCAACAAACCAACAAACCAACAAACCAACAAACCAACAAACCAACCAACCAACAAATCAACAAACCAACACACCAACAAACCAAAAAACCAACAAACCAACAAACCAACAAACCAACAAACCAACAAACCAACAAACCAACAAACCAACAAACCAACAAACCAAAAAACCAACAAAAGAACAAACCAACAAACCAACAAACCAACAAACCAACAAACCAACAAACCAACAAACCAACAAACCAACAAACCAACAAACCAACAAACCAACAAACCAACAAACCAACAAACCAACAAGCTAACAAACCAAAAACCAACAAGCCAACAAACCAACAAACCAACAAACCAACAAACGAACAAACCAACAAACCAAAAAACCAATAAACGAACAAACCAACAAACCAACAAACCAACAAACCAACAAACCAACAAACCAACAAACCAACAAACCAACAAACCAACAAACCAACAAACCAAGTAACCAACAACCCAACAAACCAACAAACCAACAAGCCAACAAGCCAACAAACCAACTAGCTAACAAACGAACAAACGAACAAACCAACAAATCAACAAACTAACAAACGAACAAACCAAAAAACCAACAAACCAATAAACCAACAAACCAACAAACCAACAAACCAATAAACGAACAAACCAACAAACCAACAAACCAACAAACCAACAAACCAACAAACCAACAAACCAACAAACCAACAAACCAACAAACCAACAAACCAACAAACCAACAAACCAACAAACCAACAAACCAACAAACTAACAA
Source organism: Atherix ibis (assembly GCA_958298945.1). Taxonomy (NCBI): domain Eukaryota; kingdom Metazoa; phylum Arthropoda; class Insecta; order Diptera; family Athericidae; genus Atherix; species Atherix ibis. The sequence goes on along the minus strand of OY282608.1, from coordinate 86,729,903 downwards.
ACCAACCGACCAACAAGCCAGCAAACCAACAAACCAACAAACCAACAAACCAACAAACCAACAAACCAACAAACCAACAAACCAACAAACCAACAAGCCAACAAACCAACAAATCAACAAACCAACAAACCAAAAAACCAACAAACCAACAAACCAACAAACCAACAAACCAACAAACCAACAAACCAACAAACCAACAAACCAACAAACCAAAAAACCAACAAAAGAACAAACCAACAAACCAACAAACCAACAAACCAACAAACCAACAAACCAACAAACCAACAAACCAACAAACCAACAAACCAACAAGCCAAAAAAACAAAAAAAACAAAAAACCAACAAACCAACAAACCAACAAACCAACACACCAACAAACCAACAAACCAACAAACCAACAAACCAACAAACCAACAAACCAACAAACCAACAAACCAACAAACCAACAAACCAACAAACCAACAAACCAACAAGCCAACAAGCCAAAAAACCAACAAGCCAACAAGCCAACAAACCAACAAACCAACAAACCAACAAACCAACAAACGAACAAACCAACAAACCAAAAAACCAACAAACGAACAAACCAACAAACCAACAAACCAACAAACCAACAAACCAACAAACCAACAAACCAACAAACCAACAAACCAACAAACCAACAAACCAACAAACCAACAAACCAACAAACCAAGTAACCAACAACCCAACAAACCAACAAACCAACAAGCCAACAAGCCAACAAACCAACAAGCTAACAAACGAACAAACGAACAAACCAACAAATCAACAAACCAACAAACGAACAAACCAAAAAACCAACAAACCAATTAACCAACAAACCAACAAACCAACAAACCAATAAACGAACAAACCAACAAACCAACAAACCAACAAACCAACAAACCAACAAACCAACAAACCAACAAACCAACAAACCAACAAACCAACAAACCAACAAACCAACAAACCAACAAACCAACAAACCAACAAACCAACAAACCAACAAACCAACAAACCAACAAACCAACAAACCAACAAACCAACAAACCAACAAACCAACAAACCAACAAACCAACAAACCAACAAACCAACAAACCAACAAGCCAACAAACCAACAAAATAAAAAACTAACAAAACAACAAACCAACAAACCAACAAACCAACAAATCAACAAACCAACAAACCAACAAACCAACAAACCAACAAACCAACAAACAAACATACCAACAAACCAACAAGCCAACAAGCCAACAAGCCAAAAAACCAATAAGCCACCAACTGAACAAACCAACAAACAAACAAACCAGCAAACCAACAAACCAACAAACCAAAAAACCAAGAAGCCAACAAACCAACAAACAAACAAACCAACAAAACAACAAACCAACAAACCAACAAACCAACAGACCATAAACCAACAAACCAACAAACCAACACACCAACAAACCAACACACCAACAAACCAACAAACCAACAAACCAACAAACCAACAAACCAACAAGCAAACAAGCCAACAAACCAACAAGCAAACAAACCAACAAACCAACAAACCAACAAACCAACAAACCAACAAACCAACAAGCCAACAAACCAACAAACCAACAAACCAACAAATCAACAAACCAACAAACCAACAAACCAAAAAACCAACAAACCAACAAACCAACAAACCAACAAACCAATGAACCAACAAACCAACAAACCAACAAACCAAAAAACCAACAAAAGAACAAACCAACAAACCAACAAACCAACAAACCAACAAACCAACAAACCAACAAACCAACAAACCAACAAACCAACAAACCAACAAGCTAACAAACGAACAAACGAACAAACCAACAAATCAACAAACCAACAAACGAACAAACCAACAAACCAACAAACCAATAAACCAACAAACCAACAAACCAATAAACGAACAAACCAACAAACCAACAAACCAACAAACCAGCAAACCAACAAACCAACAAACCAACAAACCAACAAACCAACAAACCAACAAACGAACAAACCAACAAACCAACAAACCAACAAACGAACAAACGAACAAACGAATAAACCAACAAACCAAGTAACCAACAAACCAACAAACGTACAAACCAACAAACAAACAAACCAACAAACAAATGAACATACAAACCAACAAACCAACAAACCCACAAGCCAACAAACCAACAAACCAATAAATCAAGTAACCAACAAACCAACAAACGAACAAACCAAAAAACCAACAAACCAGCAAACCAACAAACGAACAAACCAACAAACCACCAAACCAACAAACCAACAAGCCAATAAACCAACAATCCAACAAACGACCAAACCAACAAACAAAAAAACCAACAAACCAACAAACCAACAAACCAATAAACCAACAAGCCAACAAACCAACAAACTAACAAACCAAGTAACCAACGAACCAACAAACCAACAAACCAACAAACCAACAAACCAACAAACCAACAAACCAAAAAACCAACAAACAAACAAACTAACAAACCAACAAACCAACAAACCAACAAACCAACAAACCAACAAACCAACAAACCAACAAACCAACAAACCAACAAACCAACAAACCAACAAACCAACAAACAAACATACCAACAAACCAACAAACCAATAAGCCAACAAGCCAACAAGCCAAAAAACCAACAAGCCAACAACCGAACAAACCAACAAACAAACCAACAAACCAACAAACCAACAAGCCAAAAAACCAACAAGCCAACAAACCAACAAACAAACAAACCAACAAACCAACAAACCAACAAACCAACAAACCAACAAACCAACAGACCAACAAACCAACAAACCAACAAACCAACAAACCAACAAACCAACAAACCAACAAACCAACAAACCAACAAACCAACAAACCAACAAACCAACAAACCAACAAACCAACAAACCAACAAACCAACAAACCAACAAACCAACAAACCAACAAACCAACAAACCAACAAACCAACAAACCAACAAACCCACAAGCCAACAAGCCAACAAACCAACAAGCCAACAAACGAACAAACCAACAAACCAACAAACCAACAAACCAACAAACCAACAAACCAACAAACCAACAAACCAACAAACCAACAAACCAACAAACCAACAAACCAACAAAACAGCAAGCCAACAAACCAACAAACCAACAAACCAACAAAATAAAATACCAACAAACCAACAAACCAACAGACCAATAAACCAACAAATCAACAAACCAACAAACCAACAAACCAACAAACCAACAAACAAACATACCAACAAACCAACAAGCCAACAAGCCAAAAAGCCAAAAAACCAATAAGTCAACAACCGAACAAACCAACAAACAAATAGACCAACAAACCAACAAACCAACAAACCAACAAGACAAAAAACCAAGAAGCCAACAAACCAACAAACAAACAAAACAACAAAACAACAAACCAACAAACCAACAAACCAACAAACCAACAAACCAACAGACCATCAACCAACAAACCAACAAACCAACACACCAACAAACCAACACACCAACAAACCAACAACCCAACAAACCAACAAACCAACAAGCCAACCAGCCAACAAACCAACTAGCTAACAAACGAACAAACAAACAAACCAACAAATCAACAAACTAACAAACGAACAAACCAACAAACCAACAAACCAACAAACCAACAGACCATCAACCAACAAACCAACAAACCAACACACCAACAAACCAACAAGCCAACCAGCCAACAAACCAACTAGCTAACAAACGAACAAACAAACAAACCAACAAATCAACAAACTAACAAACGAACAAACCAAAAAACCAACAAACCAATAAACCAACAAACCAACAAACCAACAAACCAACAAACCAAAAAACCAACAAAAGAACAAACCAACAAACCAACAAACCAACAAACCAACAAACCAACAAACCAACAAACCAACAAACCAACAAACCAACAAACCAACAAACCAACAAACCAACAAGCCAAAAAAACAAAAAAAACTAAAATCCAACAAACCAATAAACCAACAAACCAACACACCAACAAACCAACAAACCAACAAACCAACAAACCAACAAACCAACAAACCAACAAACCAACAAACCAACAAACCAACAAACCAACAAACCAACAAACCAACAAACCAACAAACCAACAAACCAACAAGCCAACAAACCAAAAAACCAACAAGCCAACAAACCAACAAACCAACAAACCAACAAACCAACAAACGAACAAACCAACAAACCAAAAAACCAACAAACGAACAAACCAACAAACCAACAAACCAACAAACCAACAAACCAACAAACCAACAAACCAACAAACCAACAAACCAAGTAACCAACAACCCAACAAACCAACAAACCAACAAGCCAACAAGCCAACAAACCAACAAGCTAACAAACGAACAAACGAACAAACCAACAAATCAACAAACCAACAAACGAACAAACCAAAAAACCAACAAACCAATTAACCAACAAACCAACAAACCAACAAACCAATAAACGAACAAACCAACAAACCAACAAACCAACAAACCAACAAACCAACAAACCAACAAACCAACAAACCAACAAACCAACAAACCAACAAACCAACAAACCAACAAACCAACAAACCAACAAACCAACAAACCAACAAACCAACAAACCAACAAACCAACAAACCAACAAACCAACAAACCAACAAACCAACAAACCAACAAACCAACAAGCCAACAAACCAACAAACCAACAAAATAAAAAACTAACAAAACAACAAACGAACAAACCAACAAACCAACAAATCAACAAACCAACAAACCAACAAACCAACAAACCAACAAACCAACAAACAAACATACCAACAAACCAACAAGCCAACAAGCCAAAAAACCAATAAGCCAACAACTGAACAAACCAACAAACAAACAAACCAGCAAACCAACAAACCAACAAACCAAAAAACCAACAAACCAACAAACCAACAAACCAACAAACCAATGAACCAACAAACCAACAAACCAACAAACCAAAAAACCAACAAAAGAACAAACCAACAAACCAACAAACCAACAAACCAACAAACCAACAAACCAACAAACCAACAAACCGACAAGCTAACAAACGAACAAACGAACAAACCAACAAATCAACAAACCAACAAACGAACAAACCAACAAACCAACAAACCAATAAACCAACAAACCAACAAACCAATAAACGAACAAACCAACAAACCAACAAACCAACAAACCAGCAAACCAACAAACCAACAAACCAACAAACCAACAAACCAACAAACCAACAAACGAACAAACCAACAAACCAACAAACCAACAAACGTACAAACCAACAAACAAACAAACCAACAAACAAATGAACATACAAACCAACAAACCAACAAACCCACAAGCCAACAAACCAACAAACCAATAAATCAAGTAACCAACGAACCAACAAACGAACAAACCAAAAAACCAACAAACCAGCAAACCAACAAACGAACAAACCAACAAGCCACCAAACCAACAAACCAACAAGCCAATAAACCAACAATCCAACAAACGACTAAACCAACAAACAAACAAACCAACAAACCAACAAACCAACAAACCAATAAACCAACAAGCCAACAAACCAAAAAACTAACAAACCAAGTAACCAACGAACCAACAAACCAACAAACCAACAAACCAACAAACCAACAAACCAAAAAACCAACAAACAAACTAACTAACAAACCAACAAACCAACAAACCAACAAACCCACAAACCAACAAACCAACAAACCACCAAAAAAACATACCAACAAACCAACAAGCCAACAAGCCAACAAGCCAACAAGCCAAAATACCAACAAGCCAACAACCGAACAAACCAACAAACAAACAAACAAACAAACCAACAAACCAACAAACCAACAAGCCAAAAAACCAAAAAGCCAACAAACCAACAAACAAACAAACCAACAAACCAACAAACCAACAAACCAACAAACCAACAGACCAACAAACCAACAAACGAACAAACCAACAAACCAACAAACCAACAAACCAGCAAACCAACAAACCAACAAACCAACAAACCAACAAACCAACAAACCAACAAACGAACAAACCAACAAACCAACAAACCAACAAACGAACAAACGAACAAACGAATAAACCAATAAACCAACAAACCAACAAGCCAACAAACCAAAAAACCAACAAGCCAACAAACCAACAAACCAACAAACCAACCAACCAACAAACGAACAAACCAACAAACCAAAAAACCAACAAACGAACAAACCAACAAACCAACAAACCAACAAACCAACAAACCAACAAACCAACAAACCAACAAACCAACAAACCAACAAACCAACAAACCAACAAACCAACAAACCAACAAACCAACAAACCAACAAACCAACAAACCAACAAACCAACAAACCAACAAACCAACAAACCAACAAACCAACAAACCAACAAACCAACAAACCAACAAGCCAACAAACCAACAAACCAACAAAATTAAATACTAACAAAACAACAAACCAACAAACCAACAAACCAACAAATCAACAAACCAACAAACCAACAAACCAACAAACCAACAAACCAACAAACCAACAAACAAACATACCAACAAACCAACAAGCCAACAAGCCAACAAGCCAAAAAACCAATAAGCCAACAACTGAACAAACCAACAAACAAACAAACCAGCAAACCAACAAACCAACAAGCCAAAAAACCAAGAAGCTAACAAACCAACAAACAAACAAACCAACAAAACAACAAACCAACAAACGAACAAACCAACAGACCATCAACCAACAAACCAACAAACCAACAAACCAACACACCAACAAACCAACACACCAACAAACCAACAAACCAACAAACCAACAAACCAACAAACCAACAAACCAACAAGCAAACAAGCCAACAAACCAACAAGCAAACAAACCAACAAACCAACAAACCAACAATCCAACAAACCAACAAACCAACAAACCAACAAACCAACAAATCAACAAACCAACAAACCAACAAACCAAAAAACCAACAAACCAACAAACCAACAAACCAACAAACCAACAAACCAACAAACCAACAAACCAAAAACCAACAAACCAAAAAACCAACAAAAGAACAAACCAACAAACCAACAAACCAACAAACCAACAAACCAACAAACCAACAAACCAACAAGCTAACAAACGAACAAACGAACAAACCAACAAATCAACAAACCAACAAACGAACAAACCAACAAACCAACAAACAAACAAACCAATAAACCAACAAACCAACAAACCAACAAACCAACAAACCAATAAACGAACAAACCAACAAACCAACAAACCAACAAACCAACAAACCAGCAAACCAACAAACCAACAAACCAACAAACCAACAATCCAACAAACCAACAAACGAACAAACCAACAAACCAACAAACCAACAAACGAACAAACGAACAAACGAATAAACCAACAAACCAAGTAACCAACAAACCAACACACGTACAAACCAACAAACAAACAAACCAACAAACAAATGAACATACAAACCAACAAACCAACAAACCAACAAGCCAACAAACCAACAAACCAATAAATCAAGTAACCAACAAACCAACAAACGAACAAACCAAAAAATCAACAAATCAGCAAACCAACAAACGAACAAACCAACAAGCCACCAAACCAACAAACCAACAAGCCAATAAACCAACAGTCCAACAAACGACCAAACCAACAAACAAACCAACAAACCAACAAACCAACAAACCAATAAACCAACAAGCCAACAAACCAACAAACTAACAAACCAAGTAACCAACGAACCAACAAACCAACAAACCAACAAACCAACAAACCAACAAACCAACAAACCAAAAAACCAACAAACAAACAAACTAACAAACCAACAAACCAACAAACCAACAAACCAACAAACCAACAAACCAACAAACCAACAAACCAACATACCAACAAACAAACATACCAACAAACCAACAAGCCAACAAGCCAACAACCCAAAATACCAACAAGCCAGCAACCGAACAAACCAACAAACAAAGAAACCAACAAACCAACAAACCAACAAGCCAACAAACCAACAAACAAACAAACCAACAAACCAACAAACCAACAAACCAACAAACCAACAGACCAACAAACCAACAAACCAACAAACCAACAAACCAACAAACCAACAAACCAACAAACCAACAAACCAACAAACCAACAAACCAACAAACCAAAAAACCAACAAACCAACAAACCAACAAACCAACAAGCCAATAAGCCAACAAACCAACAAGCCAACAAACCAACAAACCAACAAACCAACAAACCAACAAACCAACAAACCAACAAACCAACAAACCAACAAACCAACAAACCAACAAACCAACAAACCAACAAACCAACAAACCAACAAACCAACAAACCAACAAACCAACAAACCAACAAACCAAAAAACCAACAAACTAACAAACCAACAAACCAACAAACCAACAAACCAACAAACCAACAAACCAACAAACCAACAAACCAACAAACCAACAAACCAACAAACCAACAAACCAACAAACCAACAAACCAACAAACCAACAAACCAACAAACCAACAAACCAACAAACCAACAAACCAACAAACCAACAAACCAACAAACCAACAAACCAACAAGCCAACAAACCAACAAAATAAAATACTAACAAAACAACAAACCAACAAACCAACAAACCAACAAATCAACAAACCAACAAACCAACAAACCAACAAACCAACAAACCAACAAACCAACAAACAAACATACCAACAAACCAACAAGCCAACAAGCCAACAAGCCAAAAAACCAATAAGCCAACAACTGAACAAACCAACAAACAAACAAACCAGCAAACCAACAAACCAACAAGCCAAAAAACCAAGAAGCTAACAAACCAACAAACAAACAAACCAACAAAACAACAAACCAACAAACGAACAAACCAACAGACCATCAACCAACAAACCAACAAACCAACAAACCAATACACCAACAAACCAACACACCAACAAACCAACAAACCAACAAACCAACAAACCAACAAACCAACAAACCAACAAACCAACAAGCAAACAAGCCAACAAACCAACAAGCAAACAAACCAACAAACCAACAAACCAACAATCCAACAAACCAACAAACCAACAAACCAACAAATCAACAAACCAACAAACCAACAAACCAAAAAACCAACAAACCAACAAACCAACAAACCAACAAACCAACAAACCAACAAACCAAAAACCAACAAACCAAAAAACCAACAAAAGAACAAACCAACAAACCAAGAAACCAACAAACCAACAAACCAACAAACCAACAAACCAACAAACCAACAAACTAACAAACGAACAAACGAACAAACCAACAAATCAACAAACCAACAAACGAACAAACCAACAAACCAACAAACCAACAAACCAATAAACCAACAAACCAACAAACCAACAAACCAATAAACGAACAAACCAACAAACCAACAAACCAACAAACCAACAAACCAGCAAACCAACAAACCAACAAACCAACAAACCAACAAACCAACAAACCAACAAACGAACAAACCAACAAACCAACAAACCAACAAACGAACAAACGAACAAACGAATAAACCAACAAACCAAGTAACCAACAAACCAACAAACGTACAAACCAACAAACAAACAAACCAACAAACAAATGAACATACAAACCAACAAACCAACAAACCAACAAGCCAACAAACCAACAAACCAATAAATCAAGTAACCAACAAACCAACAAACGAACAAACCAAAAAATCAACAAACCAGCAAACCAACAAACGAACAAACCAACAAGCCACCAAACCAACAAACCAACAAGCCAATAAACCAACAATCCAACAAACGACCAAACCAACAAACAAACAAACCAACAAACCAACAAACCAACAAACCAACAAACCAATAAACCAACAAGCCAACAAACCAACAAACTAACAAACCAAGTAACCAACGAACCAACAAACCAACAAACCAACAAACCAACAAACCAACAAACCAACAAACCAAAAAACCAACAAACAAACAAACTAACAAACCAACAAACCAACAAACCAACAAACCAACAAACCAACAAACCAACAAACCAACAAACCAACAAACCAACAAACCAACATACCAACAAACAAACATACCAACAAACCAACAAGCCAACAAGCCAACAACCCAAAATACCAACAAGCCAGCAACCGAACAAACCAACAAACAAACAAACAAAGAAACCAACAAACCAACAAACCAACAAGCCAACAAACCAACAAACAAACAAACCAACAAACCAACAAACCAACAAACCAACAAACCAACAGACCAACAAACCAACAAACCAACAAACCAACAAACCAACAAACCAACAAACCAACAAACCAACAAACCAACAAACCAAAAAACCAACAAACCAATAAACCAACAAACCAACAAACCAACAAGCCAACAAGCCAACAAACCAACAAGCCAACAAACCAACAAACCAACAAACCAACAAACCAACAAACCAACAAACCAACAAACCAACAAACCAACAAACCAACAAACCAACAAACCAACAAACCAACAAACCAACAAACCAACAAACCAACAAACCAACAGACCAACAAACCAGCAAGCCAACAAACCAACAAACCAACAAAATAAAAAACCAACAAACCAACAAACCAACAAACCAATAAACCAACAAATCAACAAATCAACAAACCAACAAACCAACAAACCAACAAACCAACAAACCAACAAACAAACATAACAACAAACCAACAAGCCAACAAGCCAACAAGCAAAAAAACCAATAAGCCAACAACCGAACAAACCAACAAACAAACAAACCAACAAACCAACAAACTAACAAACCAACAAACCAACAAACCAAAAAACCAAAAAACCAACAAACCAACAAACCAACAAACCAACACACCAACAAACCAACAAATCAACAAACCAACAAACCAACAAACCAACAAACTAACAGACCATCAACCAACAAACCAACAAACCAACACACCAACAAACCAACACACAAACAAACCAACAAACCAACAAACCAACAAACCAACAAACCAACAAACCAACAAACCAACAAGCCAACAAGCCAACAAACCAACAAACCAACTAGCCAACAAACCAACAAACCAACAAACCAACAAACCAACAAACCAACAAACCAACAAACCAACAAACCAACCAACCAACAAATCAACAAACCAACACCCCAACAAACCAAAAAACCAACAAACCAACAAACCAACAAACCAACAAACCAACAAACCAACAAACCAACAAACACACAAACCAACAAACCAACAAACCAACAAACCAAAAAACCAACAAAAGAACAAACCAACAAACCAACAAACCAACAAACCAACAAACCAACAAACCAACAAACCAACAAACCAACAAACCAACAAACCAACAAACCAACAAACCAACAAACCAAAAAACCAAAAAACCAACAAACCAACAAACCAACAAACCAACACACCAACAAACCAACAAATCAACAAACCAACAAACCAACAAACCAACAAACCAACAAACCAACAAACCAACAAACCAACAAACCAACAAACCAACAAACCAACAAACCAACAAGCTAACAATCCAAAAACCAACAAGCCAACAAACCAACAAACCAACAAACCAACAAACGAACAAACCAACAAACCAAAAAACCAACAAACGAACAAACCAACAAACCAACAAACCAACAAACCAACAAACCAACAAACCAACAAACCAACAAACCAACAAACCAACAAGCCAACAAACCAAGTAACCAACAACCCAACAAATTAACAAACCAACAAGCCAACAAGCCAACAAACCAACTAGCTAACAAACGAACAAACGAACAAACCAACAAATCAACAAACCAACAAACGAACAAACCAAAAAACCAACAAACCAATAAACCAACAAACCAACAAACCAACAAACCAATAAACGAACAAACCAACAAACCAACAAACCAATAAACCAACAAACCAACAAACCAACAAACCAACAAACCAACAAACCAACAAACCAACAAACCAACAAACCAACAAACCAACAAACCAACAAACCAACAAACCAACAAACCAACAAACCAACAAACCAACAAACCAACAAACCAACAAACCAACCAACCAACAAGCCAGCAAACCAAGAAACTAACAAACCAACAAACCGACAAACCAACAAACCAACAAACCAACAAACCAACAAAGCAACAAGCCAACAAACCAACAAACCAACAAACCAACAAACTAACAAAATAAAAAACCAACAAACCAACAAACCAACAAACCAACAAACCAACAAATCAACAAACCAACAAACCAACAAACCAACAAACCAACAAACCAACAAACCAACAAACAAACATACCAACAAACCGACAAGCCAACAAGCCAAAAAACCAATAAGCCAACAACCGAACAAACCAACAAATAAACAAACCAACAAACCAACAAACCAACAAACCAACAAGCCAAAAAACCAAGAAGCCAACAAACCAACAAACAAACAAACCAACAAAACAACAAACCAACAAACCAACAAACCAACAAACCAACAGACCATCAACCAACAAACCAACAAACCAACACACCAACACACCAACAAACCAACACACCAACAAACCAACAAACCAACAAACCAACAAACCAACAAACCAACAAGCCAACAAGCCAACCAACCAACAAGCCAACAAACCAACAAACCAACAAACCAACAAACCAACAAACCAACAAGCCAACAAACCAACAAACCAACAAACCAACAAATCAACAAACCAACAAACCAACAAACCAAAAAACCAACAAACCAACAAACCAACAAACCAACAAGCCAACAAACTATTAAACCAACAAACCAAAAAACCAACAAAAGAACAAACCAACAAAAGAACAAACCAACAAACCAACAAACCAACAAACCAACAAACCAACAAACCAACAAACCAACAAACCAACAAACCAACAAACCAACAAACCAACAAACCAACAAACCAACAAACCAACAAACCAACAAATCAACAAACCAACAAACCAACAAACCAAAAAACCAACAAACCAACAAACCAACAAACCAACAAACCAACAAGCCAACAAACTATTAAACCAACAAACCAAAAAACCAACAAAAGAACAAACCAACAAAAGAACAAACCAACAAACCAACAAACCAATAAACCAACAAACCAACAAACCAACAAACCAACAAACCAACAAACCAACAAACCAACAAACCAACAAACCAACAAACCAACAAACCAACAAACCAACAAACCAACAAACCAACAAACCAACAAACCAACAAACCAACAAACCAACAAACCAACCAACCAACAAGCCAGCAAACCAAGAAACCAACAAACCAACAAACCGACAAACCAACAAACCAACAAACCAACAAACCAACAAAGCAACAAGCCAACAAACCAACAAACCAACAAACCAACAAACCAACAAAATAAAAAACCAACAAACCAACAAACCAACAAACCAACAAACCAACAAATCAACAAACCAACAAACCAACAAACCAACAAACCAACAAACCAACAAACCAACAAACAAACATACCAACAAACCGACAAGCCAACAAGCCAAAAAACCAATAAGCCAACAACCGAACAAACCAACAAATAAACAAACCAACAAACCAACAAACCAACAAACCAACAAGCCAAAAAACCAAGAAGCCAACAAACCAACAAACAAACAAACCAACAAAACAACAAACCAACAAACCAACAAACCAACAAACCAACAGACCATCAACCAACAAACCAACAAACCAACACACCAACACACCAACAAACCAACACACCAACAAACCAACAAACCAACAAACCAACAAACCAACAAACCAACAAGCCAACAAGCCAACCAACCAACAAGCCAACAAACCAACAAACCAACAAACCAACAAACCAACAAACCAACAAGCCAACAAACCAACAAACCAACAAACCAACAAATCAACAAACCAACAAACCAACAAACCAAAAAACCAACAAACCAACAAACCAACAAACCAACAAGCCAACAAACTATTAAACCAACAAACCAAAAAACCAACAAAAGAACAAACCAACAAAAGAACAAACCAACAAACCAACAAACCAACAAACCAACAAACCAACAAACCAACAAACCAACAAACCAACAAACCAACAAACCAACAAACCAACAAACCAACAAACCAACAAACCAACAAACCAACAACCCAACAAACCAACAAGCCAACAAACCAAAAAACCAAAAAACCAACAAACCAACAAACCAACAAACCAACACACCAACAAACCAACAAACCAACAAACCAACAAACCAACAAACCAACAAACCAACAAACCAACAAACCAACAAACCAACAAACCAACAAACCAACAAGCCAACAAACCAACAAGCCTACAAACCAACAAACCAACGAACCAACAAACCAACAAACGAACAAACCAACAAACCAAAAAACCAACAAACGAACAAACCAACAAACCAACAAACCAAAAAACCAACAAACCAACAAACCAACAAACCAACAAACCAACAAACCAACAAACCAAGTAACCAACAACCCAACAAACCAACAAACCCACAAGCCAACAAGCCAACAAACCAACAAGCTAACAAACGAACAAACGAACAAACCAACAAATCAACAAACCAACAAACGAACAAACAAACAAACCAACACACCAACAAACCAACAAACCAACAAACCAACAAACCAACAAACCAACAAACCAACAAACCAACAAACCAACAAACCAACAAACCAACAAGCCAACAAACCAACAAGCCTACAAACCAACAAACCAACAAACCAACAAACGAACAAACCAACAAACCAACAAACCAACAAACGAATAAACCAACAAACCAAGTAACCAACAAACCAACAAACGTACAAACCAACAAACAAACAAACCAACAAACAAATGAACCTACAAACCAACAAACCAACAAACAAACAAGCCAACAAACCAACAAACCAATAAATCAAGTAACCAACAAACCAACAAACGAACAAACCAAAAAACCAACAAACCAGCAAACCAACAAACGAACAAACCAACAAGCCAACAAACCAACAAACCAACAAGCCAATAAATCAACAAACAAACAAACCAACAAACCAACAGACCAATAAACCAATAAACCAACAAGCCAACAAACCAACAAACCAACAAACCAAGTAACCAACAAACCAACAAACCAACAAACCAAAAAACCAACAAACCAAAAAAACCAACAAACAAACAAACTAACAAACCAACAAACCAACAAACCAACAAACCAACAAGCCAACAAACCAACAAGCCAACAAACACACAAACCAACAAACAAACAAACCAACAAACCAACAAACCAACAAACCAACAAACCAACAAAACAACTAACCAACAAACCAACAATTCAACAATTCAAAAAGCCAACAAGCCAACAAACCAACAAGCCAACAAACCAACAAACCAACAAACCAACAAACCAACAAACCAACAAACAAACATACCAACAAACCAACAAGCCAACAAGCCAACAAGCCGAAAAACCAACAAGCCAACAACCGAACAAACCAACAAACAAACAAACCAACAAACTAACAAACCAACAAACCAACAAACCAACAAGCCAAAAAACCAAGAAGCTAACAAACCAACAAACAAACAAACCAACAAACCAACAAACAAACAAACCAACAAACCAACAAACCAACAGACAACCAAACCAACTAACCAACAAACCAACAAACCAACAAACCAACAAACCAACAAACCAACAAACCAACAAACCAACAAACCAACAAACCAACAAACCAACAAACCAACAAACCAATAAACCAACAAACCAACAAACCAACAAACCAACAAACCAACAAACCAAAAACCAACAAACCAAAAAACCAACAAAAGAACAAACCAACAAACCAACAAACCAACAAACCAACAAACCAACAAGCTAACAAACGAACAAACGAACAAACCAACAAATCAACAAACCAACAAACGAACAAACCAACAAACCAACAAACCAACAAACCAATAAACCAACAAACTAACAAACCAACAAACCAACAAACCAATAAACGAACAAACCAACAAACCAACAAACCAACAAACCAACAAACCAGCAAACCAACAAACCAACAAACCAACAAACCAACAAACCAACAAACCAACAAACCAACAAACGAACAAACCAACAAACCAACAAACCAACAAACGAACAAACGAACAAACGAATAAACCAACAAACTAAGTAACCAACAAACCAACAAACGTACAAACCAACAAACAAACAAACCAACAAACAAATGAACATACAAACCAACAAACCAACAAGCCAACAAACCAACAAACCAATAAATCAAGTAACCAACAAACCAACAAACGAACAAACTAACAAACCAAGTAACCAACGAACCAACAAACCAACAAACCAACAAACCAACAAACCAACAAACCAACAAACCAAAAAACCAACAAACAAACAAACTAACAAACCAACAAACCAACAAACCAACAAACCAACAAACCAACAAACCAACAAACCAACAAACCAACAAACCAACAAACCAACAAACCAACAAACCAACATACCAACAAACAAACATACCAACAAACCAACAAGCCAACAAGCCAACAACCCAAAATACCAACAAGCCAGCAACCGAACAAACCAACAAACAAACAAACAAAGAAACCAACAAACCAACAAACCAACAAGCCAACAAACCAACAAACAAACAAGCCAACAAACCAACAAACCAACAAACCAACAAACCAACAGACCAACAAACCAACAAACCAACAAACCAACAAACCAACAAACCAACAAACCAACAAACCAACAAACCAACAAACCAAAAAACCAACAAACCAACAAACCAACAAACCAACAAGCCAACAAGCCAACAAACCAACAAGCCAACAAACCAACAAACCAACAAACCAACAAACCAACAAACCAACAAACCAACAAACCAACAAACCAACAAACCAACAAACCAACAAACCAACAAACCAACAAACCAACAAACCAACAAACCAACAAACCAACAAACCAACAAACCAACAAACCAACAAACCAACAAACCAACAGACCAACAAACCAGCAAGCCAACAAACCAACAAACCAACAAAATAAAAAACCAACAAACCAACAAACCAACAAACCAATAAACCAACAAATCAACAAACCAACAAACCAACAAACCAACAAACCAACAAACCAACAAACAAACATACCAACAAACCAACAAGCCAACAAGCCAACAAGCCAAAAAACCAATAAGCCAACAACCGAACAAACCAACAAACAAACAAACCAACAAACCAACAAACTAACAAACCAACAAGCCAAAAAACCAAGGAGCCAACAAACCAACAAACAAACAAACCAACAAAACAACAAACCAACAAACCAACAAACTAACAGACCATCAACCAACACACCAACAAACCAACACACCAACAAACCAACACACCAACAAACCAACAAACCAACAAACCAACAAACCAACAAACCAACAAACCAACAAACCAACAAGCCAACAAGCCAACAAACCAACAAACCAACTAGCCAACAAACCAACAAACCAACAAACCAACAAACCAACAAACCAACAAACCAACAAACCAACCAAGCAACAAATCAACAAACCAACACACCAACAAACCAAAAAACCAACAAACCAAGAAACCAACAAACCAACAAACCAACAAACCAACAAACCAACAAACCAACAAACCAACAAACCAAAAAACCAACAAAAGAACAAACCAACAAACCAACAAACTTACAAACCAACAAACCAACAAACCAACAAACCAACAAACCAACAAACCAACAAACCAACAAACCAAAAAACCAAAAAACCAACAAACCAACAAACCAACAAACCAACACACCAACAAACCAACAAACCAACAAACCAACAAACCAACAAACCAACAAACCAACAAACAAACAAACCAACAAACCAACAAACCAACAAACCAACAAACCAACAAGCTAACAAACCAAAAACCAACAAGCCAACAAACCAACAAACCAACAAACCAACAAACGAACAAACCAACAAACCAAAAAACCAACAAACGAACAAACCAACAAACCAACAAACCAACAAACCAACAAACCAACAAACCAACAAACCAACAAACCAACAAACCAACAAACCAACAAACCAAGTAACCAACAACCCAACAAATTAACAAACCAACAAGCCAACAAGCCAACAAACCAACTAGCTAACAAACGAACAAACGAACAAACCAACAAATCAACAAACCAACAAACGAACAAACCAAAAAACCAACAAACCAATAAACCAACAAACCAACAAACCAACAAACCAACAAACCAACAAACCAACAAACCAACAAACCAACAAACCAACAAACCAACAAACCAACAAACCAACAAACCGACAAACCAACAAACCAACAAACCAACAAACCAACAAACCAACAAACCAACAAACCAACAAACCAACAAACCAACAAACCAACAAACCAACCAACCAACAAGCCAGCAAACCAAGAAACCAACAAACCAACAAACCAACAAACCAACAAACCAACAAACCAACAAACCAACAAAGCAACAAGCCAACAAACCAACAAACCAACAAACCAACAAACCAACAAAATAAAAAACCAACAAACCAACAAACCAACAAACCAACAAACCAACAAATCAACAAACCAACAAACCAACAAACCAACAAACCAACAAACCAACAAACAAACATACCAACAAACCAACAAGCCAACAAGCCAAAAAACCAATAAGCCAACAACCGAACAAACCAACAAATAAACAAACCAACAAACCAACAAACCAACAAACCAACAAGCCAAAAAACCAAGAAGCCAACAAACCAACAAACAAACAAACCAACAAAACAACAAACCAACAAACCAACAAACCAACAAACCAACAGACCATCAACCAACAAACCAACAAACCAACGCACCAACACACCAACAAACCAACACACCAACAAACCAACAAACCAACAAACCAACAAACCAACAAACCAACAAACCAACAAGCCAACCAACCAACAAGCCAACAAACCAACAAACCAACAAACCAACAAACCAACAAACCAACAAGCCAACAAACCAACAAACCAACAAACCAACAAATCAACAAACCAACAAACCAACAAACCAAAAAACCAACAAACCAACAAACCAACAAACCAACAAGCCAACAAACTAACAAACCAACAAACCAAAAAACCAACAAAAGAACAAACCAACAAACCAACAAACCAACAAACCAACAAACCAACAAACCAACAAACCAACAAACCAACAAACCAACAAACCAACAAACCAACAAACCAACAAACCAACAAACCAACAAACCAACAAACCAACAAACCAACAAGCCAACAAACCAAAAAACCAAAAAACCAACAAACCAACAAACCAACACACCAACAAACCAACAAACCAACAAACCAACAAACCAACAAACCAACAAACCAACAAACCAACAAACCAACAAACCAACAAACCAACAAACCAACAAACCAGCAAGCCAACAAACCAACAAGCCTACAAACCAACAAACCAACGAACCAACAAACCAACAAACGAACAAACCAACAAACCAAAAAACCAACAAACGAACAAACCAACAAACCAACAAACCAACAAAACAACAAACCAACAAACCAACAAACCAACAAACCAACAAACCAACAAACCAAGTTACCAACAACCCAACAAACCAACAAACCCACAAGCCAACAAGCCAACAAACCAACAAGCTAACAAACAAACAAACGAACAAACCAACAAATCAACAAACCAACAAACGAACAAACAAACAAACCAACACACCAACAAACTAACAAACCAACAAACCAACAAACCAACAAACCAACAAACCAACAAACCAACAAACCAACAAACCAACAAGCCAACAAACCAACAAGCCTACAAACCAACAAACCAACAAACCAACAAACGAACAAACCAACAAACCAACAAACCAACAAACGAACAAACGAATAAACCAACAAACCAAGTAACCAACAAACCAACAAACGTAAAAAACCAACAAACAAACAAACCAACAAACAAATGAACCAATAAATCAAGTAACCAACAAACCAACAAACGAACAAACCAAAAAACCAACAAACCAGCAAACCAACAAACGAACAAACCAACAAGCCAACAAACCAACAAACCAACAAGCCAATAAATGAACAAACAAACAAACCAACAAACCAACAGACCAACAAACCAATAAACCAACAAGCCAACAAACCAACAAACCAACAAACCAAGTAACCAACAAACCAACAAATCAACAAACCAAAAAACCAACAAACCAAAAAAACCAACAAACAAACAAACTAACAAACCAACAAACCAACAAACCAACAAACCAACAAGCCAACAAACCAACAAGCCAACAAACACACAAACCAACAAACAAACAAACCAACAAACCAACAAACCAACAAACCAACAAACCAACAAAAAAACTAACCAACAAACCAACAATTCAACAATTCAAAAAGCCAACAAGACAACAAACCAACAAGCCAACAAACCAACAAACCAACAAACCAACAAACCAACAAACCAACAAACCAACAAACAAACATACCAACAAACCAACAAGCCAACAAGCCAACAAGCCAAAAAACCAACAAGCCAACAACCGAACAAACCAACAAACAAACAAACCAACAAACTAACAAACCAACAAACCAACAAACCAACAAGCCAAAAAACCAAGAAGCCAACAAACCAACAAACAAACAAACCAACAAACCAACAAACCAACAAACCAACAAACCAACAGACAACCAAACCAACAAACCAACAAACCAACAAACCAACAAACCAACAAACCAACAAACCAACAAACCAACAAACCAACAAACCAACAAACCAACAAACCAACAAACCAACAAACCAACAAACCAACAAACCAACAAACCAACAAGCCAACAAGCCAATAAACCAATAAGCCAACAAACGACCAAACCAACAAACAAACAAACCAACAAACCAACAAACTAACAAACCAAGACACAAATAAACCAACAAGCCAACAAACCAACAAACCAACAAACCAAGTAACCAACAAACCAACAAACCAACAAACCAACAAACCAATAAACCAACAAACCAACAAACCAACAAACCACCAAACCAACAAACCACCAAACCAACAAACCAACAAACCAACAAACCAACAAACGAACAAACCAACAAACCAACAAACCAAAAAACGAACAAACGAATAAACCAACAAACCAAGTAACCAACAAACCAACAAACAAGCAAACCAACAAACAAACAAACCAACAAACAAATGAACCTACAAACCAACAAACCAATAAACCAACAAGCCAACAAACCAACAAACCAACAAACCAAGTAACCAACAAACCAACAAACCAACAAACCAAAAAACCAAAAAAACCAACAAACAAACAAACTAACAAACCAACAAACCAACAAACCAACAAACCAACAAGCCAGCAAACCAACAAGCCAACAAACACACAAACCAACAAACAAACAAACCAACAAACCAACAAACCAACAAACCAACAAACCAACAAACCAACAAAACAACTAACCAACAAACCAACAATTCAACAATTCAAAAAGCCAACAAGCCAACAAACCAACAAGCCAACAAACCAACAAACCAACAACCCAACAAACCAACAAACCAACAAACCAACAAACAAACATACCAACAAACCAACAAGCCAACAAGCCAACAAGCCAAAAAACCAACAAGCCAACAACCGAACAAACCAACAAACAAACAAACCAACAAACTAACAAACCAACAAACCAACAAACCAACAAGCCAAAAAACCAAGAAGCCAACAAACCAACAAACAAACAAACCAACAAACCAACAAACCAACAAACCAACAAACCAACAAACCAACAGACAACCAAACCAACAAACCAACAAACCAACAAACCAACAAACCAACAAACCAACAAACCAACAAACCAACAAACCAACAAACCAACAAACCAACAAACCAACAAACCAACAAACCAACAAACCAACAAACCAACAAACCAACAAACCAACAAACCAACAAGCCAACAAGCCAATAAACCAATAAGCCAACAAACGACCAAACCAACAAACAAACAAACCAACAAACCAACAAACTAACAAACCAAGACACAAATAAACCAACAAGCCAACAAACCAACAAACCAACAAACCAAGTAACCAACAAACCAACAAACCAACAAACCAACAAACCAATAAACCAACAAACCAACAAACCAACAAACCACCAAACCAACAAACCACCAAACCAACAAACCAACAAACGAACAAACCAACAAACCAACAAACCAAAAAACGAACAAACGAATAAACCAACAAACCAAGTAACCAACAAACCAACAAACAAGCAAACCAACAAACAAACAAACCAACAAACAAATGAACCTACAAACCAGCAAACCAACAAACGAACAAACCAACAAGCCAACAAACCAACAAACCAACAAGCTAATAAACCAACAATCCAACAAACGACCAAACCAACAAACAAACAAACCAACAAACCAACAAACCAACAAACCAATAAGCCAACAAGCCAACAAACCAACAAAATAACAAACCAAGTAACCAACATACCAACAAACCAACAAACCAACAAACCAACAAACCAACAAACCAAAAAACCAACAAACAAACAAACTAACAAACCAACAAACCAACAAACCAACAAACCAACAAACCAACAAACCAACAAACCAACAAACCAACAAACCAACAAACCAACAAGCCAACAAACCAACAAGCCAACAAACACACAAACCAACAAACAAACAAACCAACAAACCAACACCAACAAACCAACAAACCAACAAACCAACAAATCAACAATTCAACAATTCAACAAGCCAACAAGCCAACCAACCAACAAGCCAACAAACCAACAAAACAACAAACCAACAAACCAACAAACCAACAAACCAACAAACAAACATACCAACAAACCAACAAGCCAACAAGCCAAAAAACCAACAAGCACACAACCGAACAAACCAACAAACAAACAAACCAACAAACTAACAAACCAATAAACCAACAAACCAACAAGCCAAAAAACCAACAAGCCAACAAACCAACAAACAAACAAACCAACAAACCAACAAACCAACAAACCATAAAACCAACAAACCAACAAACCAACAGACCAACAAACCAACAAACCAACAAACCAGCAAACCAACAAACCAACAAACCAACAAACCAACACACCAACACACCAACAAACCAACAAACCAACAAACCAACAAGCCAACAAGCCAACAAACCAACAAGCCAACAAACCAACAATCTAACAAACCACCAAACCAACAAACCAACAAACCAACAAACCAACAAACCAACAAACCAACAAACCAACAAACCAACAAACCAACAAACCAACAAACCAACAAACCAACAAAC
This sequence comes from Atherix ibis, assembly GCA_958298945.1. NCBI lineage: Eukaryota > Metazoa > Arthropoda > Insecta > Diptera > Athericidae > Atherix > Atherix ibis. Next base: position 86,706,376 of record OY282608.1, on the reverse strand, counting down.
CAACAAACCAATAAACCAACAAACTAACAAACCAACAAGCCAACAAACCAACAAACCAACAAACCAACAAACCAACAAACCAACAAACCAACAAACCAAAAAACCAACAAACCAACAAACCAACAAACCAACAAACCAACAAACCAACAAACCAACAAACCAACAAACCAACAAACCAACAAACCAACAAACCAACAAACCACACAACCAACAAACCAACAAACCAACAAACCAACAAACCAACAAACCAACAAACCAACAAACCAAGCAACCAACAACCCAACAAACCAACAAACCAACAAGCAAACAAGCCAACAAACCCACAAACCAACAAACCAACAAACCATCAAACCAACAAAAAAACAAACCAACAACCCAACAAACGAACAAACCAACAAACCAACAAACCAACAAATGAACAAACGAACAAACGAACAAACGAACAAACGAACAAACGAACAAACGAACAAACGAACAAACGAACAAACGAACAAACGAACAAACGAACAAACCAACAAACCAACAAACCAACAAGCCAACAAACCAACAAACGTACAAACCAACAAACAAACAAACCAACAAACAAATAAACCTACAAACCAACAAACCAACAAACCAACAAGCCAACAAACCAACAAACCAACAAATCAAGTAACAAACAAACCAACAAACGAACAAACCAACAAACCAACAAACCAACAAACCAACAAACGAACAAACCAACAAGCCAACAAACCAACAAACCAACAAGCCAATAAACCAATAAGCCAACAAACGACCAAACCAACAAACAAACAAACCAACAAACCAACAAACCAACAAACCAACAAACCAACAAACCAATAAACCAACAAGCCAACAAACCAACAAACCAACAAACCAAGTAACCAACAAACCAACAAACCAACAAACCAACAAACCAACAAACCAACAAACCAACAAACCAACAAACCAACAAACCAACAAACCAACAAACCAACAAACGAACAAACCAACAAACCAACAAACCAACAAACAAACAAACGAATAAACCAACAAACCAAGTAACCAACAAACCAACAAACAAACAAACCAACAAACAAACAAACCAACAAACAAATGAACCTACAAACCAACAAACCAACAAACCAACAAGCCAACAAACCAACAAACCTATAAATCAAGTAACCAACAAACCAACAAACGAACAAACCAAAAAACCAACAAACCAGCAAACCAACAAACCAACAAACCAACAAACCAACAGACCAACAAACCAACAAACCAACAAACCAGCAAACCAACAAACCAACAAACCAACAAACCAACAAACCAACAAACCAATAAACCAACAAACTAACAAACCAACAAGCCAACAAACCAACAAACCAACAAACCAACAAACCAACAAACCAACAAACCAACAAACCAAAAAACCAACAAACCAACAAACCAACAAACCAACAAACCAACAAACCAACAAACCAACAAACCAACAAACCAACAAACCAACAAACCAACAAACCAACAAACCAGCAAACCAACAAACCAACAAACCAACAAACCAACACACCAACACACCAACAAACCAACAAACCAACAAACCAACAAGCCAACAAGCCAACAAACCAACAAGCCAACAAACCAACAATCTAACAAACCACCAAACCAACAAACCAACAAACCAACAAACCAACAAACCAACAAACCAACAAACCAACAAACCAACAAACCAACAAACCAACAAACCAACAAACCAACAAACCAACAAACCAACAAACCAATAAACCAACAAACTAACAAACCAACAAGCCAACAAACCAACAAACCAACAAACCAACAAACCAACAAACCAACAAACCAACAAACCAAAAAACCAACAAACCAACAAACCAACAAACCAACAAACCAACAAACCAACAAACCAACAAACCAACAAACCAACAAACCAACAAACCAACAAACCAACAAACCACACAACCAACAAACCAACAAACCAACAAACCAACAAACCAACAAACCAACAAACCAACAAACCAAGCAACCAACAACCCAACAAACCAACAAACCAACAAGCAAACAAGCCAACAAACCCACAAACCAACAAACCAACAAACCATCAAACCAACAAAAAAACAAACCAACAACCCAACAAACGAACAAACCAACAAACCAACAAACCAACAAATGAACAAACGAACAAACGAACAAACGAACAAACGAACAAACGAACAAACGAACAAACGAACAAACGAACAAACGAACAAACGAACAAACCAACAAACCAACAAACCAACAAGCCAACAAACCAACAAACGTACAAACCAACAAACAAACAAACCAACAAACAAATAAACCTACAAACCAACAAACCAACAAACCAACAAGCCAACAAACCAACAAACCAACAAATCAAGTAACAAACAAACCAACAAACGAACAAACCAACAAACCAACAAACCAACAAACCAACAAACGAACAAACCAACAAGCCAACAAACCAACAAACCAACAAGCCAATAAACCAATAAGCCAACAAACGACCAAACCAACAAACAAACAAACCAACAAACCAACAAACCAACAAACCAACAAACCAACAAACCAATAAACCAACAAGCCAACAAACCAACAAACCAACAAACCAAGTAACCAACAAACCAACAAACCAACAAACCAACAAACCAACAAACCAACAAACCAACAAACCAACAAACCAACAAACCAACAAACCAACAAACGAACAAACCAACAAACCAACAAACCAACAAACAAACAAACGAATAAACCAACAAACCAAGTAACCAACAAACCAACAAACAAACAAACCAACAAACAAACAAACCAACAAACAAATGAACCTACAAACCAACAAACCAACAAACCAACAAGCCAACAAACCAACAAACCTATAAATCAAGTAACCAACAAACCAACAAACGAACAAACCAAAAAACCAACAAACCAGCAAACCAACAAACCAACAAACCAACAAACCAACAGACCAACAAACCAACAAACCAACAAACCAGCAAACCAACAAACCAACAAACCAACAAACCAACACACCAACACACCAACAAACCCACAAACCAACAAACCAACGAGCCAACAGCCAACAAACCAACAAGCCAACAAACCAACAATCTAACAAACCACCAAACCAACAAACCAACAAACCAACAAACCAACAAACCAACAAACCAACAAACCAACAAACCAACAAACCAACAAACCAACAAACCAACAAACCAATAAACCAACAAACCAACAAACCAACAAGCCAACAAACCAACAAACCAACAAACCAACAAACCAACAAAATAAAAAACCAACAAACCAACAAACCAACAAACCAACAAACCAACAAACCAACAAACCCCCAAACCAACAAACCAACAAACCAACAAACCAACCCAACAAACCAACAAAATAAAAAACCAACAAACCAACAAACCAACAAACCAACAAACCAACAAACCAACAAACCAGCAAACCAACAAACGAACAAACCAACAAGCCAACAAACCAACAAACCAACAAGCCAATAAATCAACAAACAAACAAACCAACAAACCAACAAACCAACAAACCAACAAACCAACAAATTAACAAACCAATAAACCAACAAGCCAACAAACCAACAAACCAACAAACCAAGTAAGCAACAAACCAACATACCAACAAACCAACAAACCAACAAACCAAAAAACCAACAAACCAAAAAACCAACAAACAAACAAACTAACAAACCAACAAACCAACAAACCAACAAACCAACAAACCAACAAGCCAACAAACCAACAAGCCAACAAACACACAAACCAACAAACAAACAAACCAACAAACCAACAAACCAACAAACCAACAAACCAACAAACCAACAAACCAACAAACCAACAATTCAACAAGCCAACAAGCCAACAAACCAACAAGCCAACAAACCAACAAACCAACAAACCAACAAACCAACAAACCAAAAAACCAACAAACAAACATACCAACAAACCAACAAGCCAACAAGCCAACAAGCCAAAAAACCAACAAGCCAACAACCGAACAAACCAACAAACAAACAAACCAACAAACTAACAAACCAACAAACCAACAAACCAACAAGCCAAAAAACCAACAAGCCAACAAACCAACAAACAAACAAACCAACAAGCCAACAAACCAACAAACCAACAAACCAACAAACCAACAAACCAACAGACAACCAAACCAACAAACCAACAAACCAACAAACCAACAAACCAACAAACCAACAAACCAACAAACCAACAAACCAACAAACCAACAAACCAACAAACCAACAAACCAACAAACTAACAAACCAACAAGCTAACAAACACACAAGCCAACAAACCAACAAGCCAACAAACCAACAAACCAACAAACCAACAAACCAACAAACCAACAAACCAACAAACCAACAAACCAACAAACCAACAAACCAACAAACCAACAAACCAACAAACCAACAAACCAACAAACCAACAAACCAACAAACCAACAAACCAACAAACCAACAAACCAACAAACCAACAAACCAACAAACCAACAAACCAACAAACCAACAAGCCAACAAACCAACAAACCAACAAACCAAGAAAATAAAAAACCAACAAACCAACAAACCAACAAACCAACAAACCAACAAATCAACAAACCAACAAACCAACAAACCAACAAGCCAACAAATCAAAAAACCAACAAACCAACAAACCAACAAACCAACAAACCAACAAACCAACAAACCAACAAACCAAAAAACCAACAAACGAACAAACCAACAAACCAACAAACCAACAAACCAATAAATCAAAAAACCAACAAACCAACAAACCAACAAACCACACAACCAACAAACCAACAAATCAACAAACCAACAAACCAACAAACCAACAAACCAACAAACCAACAAACCAACAAACCAAGCAACCAACAACCCAACAAACCAACAAACCAACAAACCAACAAACCAACAAACCAACAAACAAACAAACGAACAAACGAACAAACGAACAAACCAACAAACCAACAAGCCAACAAACCAACAAACGTACAAACCAACAAACAAACAAACCAACAAACAAATAAACCTACAAGCCAACAAACCAGCAAACCAACAAGCCAACAAACCAACAAACCAACAAATCAAGTAACAAACAAACCAACAAACCAACAAACCAACAAACCAACAAACCAACAAACAAACAAACGAACAAACCAACAAGCCAACAAACCAACAATCCAACAAGCCAATAAACCAATAAGCCAACAAACGACCAAACCAACAAACAAACAAACCAACAAACCAACAAACCAACAAACCAACAAACCAACAAACCAATAAACCAACAAACCAATAAACCAACAAGCCAACAAACCAACAAACCAACAAACCAAGTAACCAACAAACCAACAAACCAACAAACCAACAAACCAACAAACCAACAAACCAACAAACCAACAAACGAACAAACCAACAAACCAACAAACCAACAAACAAACAAACGAATAAACCAACAAACCAAGTAACCAACAAACCAACAAACAAACAAACCAACAAACAAACAAACCAACAAACAAATGAACCTACAAACCAACAAACCAACAAAACAACAAACCAACAAACCAATAAATCAAGTAACCAACAAACCAACAAACGAACAAACCAAAAAACCAACAAACCAGCAAACCAACAAACCAACAAACCAACAAGCCAACAAACCAACAAACCAACAAGCTAATAAACCAACAATCCAACAAACGACCAAACCAACAATCAAACAAACCAACAAACCAACAAACCAACAAACCAACAAACCAATAAACCAACAAGCCAACAAACCAACAAACCAACAACAAGTAACCAACAAACCAACAAACCAACAAACCAACAAACCAACAAACCAACAAACCAAAAAACCAACAAACAAACAAACTAACAAACCAACAAACCCACAAACCAACAAACCAACAAACCAACAAACCAACAAACCAACAAACCAACAAACCAACAAGCCAACAAACCAACAAGCCAATTAACACACAAACCAACAAACAAACAAACCAACAAACCAACAGACCAACAAACCAACAAACCAACAAACCAGCAAACCAACAAACCAACAAACCAACAAACCAACACACCAACACACCAACAAACCAACAAACCAACAAACCAACAAGCCAACAAGCCAACAAACCAACAAGCCAACAAACCAACAATCTAACAAACCACCAAACCAACAAACCAACAAACCAACAAACCAACAAACCAACAAACCAACAAACCAACAAACCAACAAACCAACAAACCAACAAACCAACAAACCAACAAACCAATAAACCAACAAACTAACAAACCAACAAGCCAACAAACCAACAAACCAACAAACCAACAAACCAACAAACCAACAAACCAACAAACCAAAAAACCAACAAACCAACAAACCAACAAACCAACAAACCAACAAACCAACAAACCAACAAACCAACAAACCAACAAACCAACAAACCAACAAACCAACAAACCACACAACCAACAAACCAACAAACCAACAAACCAACAAACCAACAAACCAACAAACCAACAAACCAACAAACCAAGCAACCAACAACCCAACAAACCAACAAACCAACAAGCAAACAAGCCAACAAACCCACAAACCAACAAACCAACAAACCATCAAACCAACAAAAAAACAAACCAACAACCCAACAAACGAACAAACCAACAAACCAACAAACCAACAAATGAACAAACGAACAAACGAACAAACGAACAAACGAACAAACGAACAAACGAACAAACGAACAAACGAACAAACGAACAAACGAACAAACCAACAAACCAACAAACCAACAAGCCAACAAACCAACAAACGTACAAACCAACAAACAAACAAACCAACAAACAAATAAACCTACAAACCAACAAACCAACAAACCAACAAGCCAACAAACCAACAAACCAACAAATCAAGTAACAAACAAACCAACAAACGAACAAACCAACAAACCAACAAACCAACAAACCAACAAACGAACAAACCAACAAGCCAACAAACCAACAAACCAACAAGCCAATAAACCAATAAGCCAACAAACGACCAAACCAACAAACAAACAAACCAACAAACCAACAAACCAACAAACCAACAAACCAACAAACCAATAAACCAACAAGCCAACAAACCAACAAACCAACAAACCAAGTAACCAACAAACCAACAAACCAACAAACCAACAAACCAACAAACCAACAAACCAACAAACCAACAAACCAACAAACCAACAAACCAACAAACGAACAAACCAACAAACCAACAAACCAACAAACAAACAAACGAATAAACCAACAAACCAAGTAACCAACAAACCAACAAACAAACAAACCAACAAACAAACAAACCAACAAACAAATGAACCTACAAACCAACAAACCAACAAACCAACAAGCCAACAAACCAACAAACCTATAAATCAAGTAACCAACAAACCAACAAACGAACAAACCAAAAAACCAACAAACCAGCAAACCAACAAACCAACAAACCAACAAACCAACAGACCAACAAACCAACAAACCAACAAACCAGCAAACCAACAAACCAACAAACCAACAAACCAACACACCAACACACCAACAAACCCACAAACCAACAAACCAACGAGCCAACAAGCCAACAAACCAACAAGCCAACAAACCAACAATCTAACAAACCACCAAACCAACAAACCAACAAACCAACAAACCAACAAACCAACAAACCAACAAACCAACAAACCAACAAACCAACAAACCAACAAACCAATAAACCAACAAACCAACAAACCAACAAGCCAACAAACCAACAACCAACAAACCAACAAACCAACAAACCAACAAACCAACAAACAAAAACAACAAAACAACAAAACAACAAAAAAACAACAAACAACAAACCAACAAACCAACAAACCAACAAACCAACAAACCCCAAACCACAAACCCCCAACCAACAAACCAACAAACCAACAAACCAACAAACGAACAAACCAACAAACCAACAAACCAACAAACCAACAAACCAACAAAATAAAAAACCAACAAACCAACAAACCAACAAACCAACAAACCAACAAACCAACAAACCAGCAAACCAACAAACGAACAAACCAACAAGCCAACAATCCAACAAACCAACAAGCCAATAAATCAACAAACAAACAAACCAACAAACCAACAAACCAACAAACCAACAAACCAACAAATTAACAAACCAATAAACCAACAAGCCAACAAACCAACAAACCAACAAACCAAGTAAGCAACAAACCAACATACCAACAAACCAACAAACCAACAAACCAAAAAACCAACAAACCAAAAAACCAACAAACAAACAAACTAACAAACCAACAAACCAACAAACCAACAAACCAACAAACCAACAAGCCAACAAACCAACAAGCCAACAAACACACAAACCAACAAACAAACAAACCAACAAACCAACAAACCAACAAACCAACAAACCAACAAACCAACAAACCAACAAACCAACAATTCAACAAGCCAACAAGCCAACAAACCAACAAGCCAACAAACCAACAAACCAACAAACCAACAAACCAACAAACCAAAAAACCAACAAACAAACATACCAACAAACCAACAAGCCAACAAGCCAACAAGCCAAAAAACCAACAAGCCAACAACCGAACAAACCAACAAACAAACAAACCAACAAACTAACAAACCAACAAACCAACAAACCAACAAGCCAAAAAACCAACAAGCCAACAAACCAACAAACAAACAAACCAACAAGCCAACAAACCAACAAACCAACAAACCAACAAACCAACAAACCAACAGACAACCAAACCAACAAACCAACAAACCAACAAACCAACAAACCAACAAACCAACAAACCAACAAACCAACAAACCAACAAACCAACAAACCAACAAACCAACAAACCAACAAACTAACAAACCAACAAGCTAACAAACACACAAGCCAACAAACCAACAAGCCAACAAACCAACAAACCAACAAACCAACAAACCAACAAACCAACAAACCAACAAACCAACAAACCAACAAACCAACAAACCAACAAACCAACAAACCAATAAACCAACAAACCAACAAACCAACAAACCAACAAACCAACAAACCAACAAACCAACAAACCAACAAACCAACAAACCAACAAACCAACAAACCAACAAACCAACAAGCCAACAAACCAACAAACCAACAAACCAAGAAAATAAAAAACCAACAAACCAACAAACCAACAAACCAACAAACCAACAAATCAACAAACCAACAAACCAACAAACCAACAAGCCAACAAATCAAAAAACCAACAAACCAACAAACCAACAAACCAACAAACCAACAAACCAACAAACCAACAAACCAAAAAACCAACAAACGAACAAACCAACAAACCAACAAACCAACAAACCAATAAATCAAAAAACCAACAAACCAACAAACCAACAAACCACACAACCAACAAACCAACAAATCAACAAACCAACAAACCAACAAACCAACAAACCAACAAACCAACAAACCAACAAACCAAGCAACCAACAACCCAACAAACCAACAAACCAACAAACCAACAAACCAACAAACCAACAAACGAACAAACGAACAAACGAACAAACGAACAAACCAACAAACCAACAAGCCAACAAACCAACAAACGTACAAACCAACAAACAAACAAACCAACAAACAAATAAACCTACAAGCCAACAAACCAGCAAACCAACAAGCCAACAAACCAACAAACCAACAAATCAAGTAACAAACAAACCAACAAACCAACAAACCAACAAACCAACAAACCAACAAACAAACAAACGAACAAACCAACAAGCCAACAAACCAACAATCCAACAAGCCAATAAACCAATAAGCCAACAAACGACCAAACCAACAAACAAACAAACCAACAAACCAACAAACCAACAAACCAACAAACCAACAAACCAATAAACCAACAAACCAATAAACCAACAAGCCAACAAACCAACAAACCAACAAACCAAGTAACCAACAAACCAACAAACCAACAAACCAACAAACCAACAAACCAACAAACCAACAAACCAACAAACGAACAAACCAACAAACCAACAAACCAACAAACAAACAAACGAATAAACCAACAAACCAAGTAACCAACAAACCAACAAACAAACAAACCAACAAACAAACAAACCAACAAACAAATGAACCTACAAACCAACAAACCAACAAAACAACAAACCAACAAACCAATAAATCAAGTAACCAACAAACCAACAAACGAACAAACCAAAAAACCAACAAACCAGCAAACCAACAAACCAACAAACCAACAAGCCAACAAACCAACAAACCAACAAGCTAATAAACCAACAATCCAACAAACGACCAAACCAACAATCAAACAAACCAACAAACCAACAAACCAACAAACCAACAAACCAATAAACCAACAAGCCAACAAACCAACAAACCAACAACAAGTAACCAACAAACCAACAAACCAACAAACCAACAAACCAACAAACCAACAAACCAAAAAACCAACAAACAAACAAACTAACAAACCAACAAACCCACAAACCAACAAACCAACAAACCAACAAACCAACAAACCAACAAACCAACAAACCAACAAGCCAACAAACCAACAAGCCAATTAACACACAAACCAACAAACAAACAAACCAACAAACCAACAAACCAACAAACCAACAAACCAACAAACCAACAAACCAACAAACCAACAAATCAACAATTCAACAATGCAACAAGCCAACAAGCCAACAAACCAACAAGCCAACAAACCAACAAACCAACAAACCAACAAACCAACAAACCAACAAACCAACAAACCAACAAACAAACACACCAACAAACCAACAAGCCAACAAGCCAAAAACCAACAAGCACACAACCGAACAAACCAAAAAACAAACAAACCAACAAACTAACAAACCAACAAACCAACAAACCAACAAGCCAAAAAACCAACAAGCCAACAAACCAACAAACAAACAAACCAACAAACGAACAAACCAACAAACCAACAAACCAACAAACCAACAGAGCAACAAACCAACAAACCAACAAACCAACAAACCAACAAACCAACAAACCAACAAACCAACAAACCAACAAACCAACAAACCAACAAACCAACAAACCAACAAACCAACAAACCAACAAACCAACAAGCCAACAAGCAAACAAACCAACAAGCCAACAAACCAACAATCTAAAAAACCACCAAACCAACAAACCACCAAACCAACAAACCAACAAACCAACAAACCAACAAACCAACAAACCAACAAACCAACAAACCAACAAACCAACAAACCAACAAACCAACAAACCAACAAACCAACAAACCAATAAACCAACAAACCAACAAACCAACAAGCCAACAAACCAACAAACCAACAAAATAAAAAACCAACAAACCAACAAACCAACAAACCAACAAACCAACAAATCAACAAACCAACAAACCAACAAACCAACAAGCCAACAAATCAAAAAACCAACAAACCAACAAACCAACAAACCAACAAACTAACAAACCAACAAACCAACAAACCAAAAACCCAACAAACGAACAAACCAACAAACCAACAAACCAACAAACCAACAAACCAACAAACCAACAAACCAACAAACCACACAACCAACAAACCAACAAACCAACAAACCAATAAACCAACAAACCAACAAACCAACAAACCAACAAACCAACAAACCAAGCAACCAACAACCCAACAAACCAACAAACCAACAAGCAAACAAGCCAACAAACCCTCAAACCAACAAACCAACAAACCAACAAACCAACAAAAAAACAAACCAACAAACCAACAAACGAACAAACCAACAAACCAACAAACCAACAAACGAACAAACGAACAAACGAACAAACGAACAAACGAACAAACGAACAAACGAACAAACGAACAAACCAACAAACCAAGTAACCAACAAACCAACAAACGTACAAACCAACAAACAAACAAACCAACAAACAAATAAACCTACAAACCAACAAACCAACAAACCAACAAGCCTACAAACCAACAAATCAAGTAACAAACAAACGAACAAACGGACAAACCAACAAACCAACAAACCAACAAACCAACAAACGAACAAACCAACAAGCCAAAAAACCAACACACCAACAAGCCAATAAACCAACAAGCCAACAAGCGACCAAACCAACAAACAAACAAACCAACAAACCAACAAACCAACAAACCAACAAACCAACAAACCAATAAACCAACAAGCCAACAAACCAACAAACCAACAAACCAACAAACCAACAAACCAACAAACCAAACATCCAACAAACAAACAAACCAACAAACCAACAAACCAACAAACCAACAAACCAACAAACCAACAAACCAACAAACAAACAAACCAACAAACCAACAAATCAACAAGCCAACAAGCCAACAAACCAAAAAAGGCAACAAACACACAAACCAAAAAACAAACAAACCAACAAACCAACAAACCAACAAACCAACAAACCAACAAACCAATAAACCAACAAGCCAACAAACCAACAGACAACCAAACCAACAAACCAACAAACCAACAAACCAACAAACCAACAAACCAACAAACCAACAAACCAACAAACCAACAAACCAACAAACCAACAAACCAACAAACAAACAAACCAACAAACCAACAAACCAACAAACCAACAAACCAACAAACCAACAAACCAACAAGCCAACAAGCCAATAAACCAATAAGCCAACAAACGACCAAACCAACAAACAAACAAACCAACAAACCAACAAACTAACAAACCAAGACACAAATAAACCAACAAGCCAACAAACCAACAAACCAACAAACCAAGTAACCAACAAACCAACAAACCAACAAACCAACAAACCAATAAACCAACAAACCAACAAACCAACAAACCACCAAACCAACAAACCACCAAACCAACAAACCAACAAACGAACAAACCAACAAACCAACAAACCAAAAAACGAACAAACGAATAAACCAACAAACCAAGTAACCAACAAACCAACAAACAAGCAAACCAACAAACAAACAAACCAACAAACAAATGAACCTACAAACCAGCAAACCAACAAACGAACAAACCAACAAGCCAACAAACCAACAAACCAACAAGCTAATAAACCAACAATCCAACAAACGACCAAACCAACAAACAAACAAACCAACAAACCAACAAACCAACAAACCAATAAGCCAACAAGCCAACAAACCAACAAAATAACAAACCAAGTAACCAACATACCAACAAACCAACAAACCAACAAACCAACAAACCAACAAACCAAAAAACCAACAAACAAACAAACTAACAAACCAACAAACCAACAAACCAACAAACCAACAAACCAACAAACCAACAAACCAACAAACCAACAAACCAACAAACCAACAAGCCAACAAACCAACAAGCCAACAAACACACAAACCAACAAACAAACAAACCAACAAACCAACACCAACAAACCAACAAACCAACAAACCAACAAATCAACAATTCAACAATTCAACAAGCCAACAAGCCAACCAACCAACAAGCCAACAAACCAACAAAACAACAAACCAACAAACCAACAAACCAACAAACCAACAAACAAACATACCAACAAACCAACAAGCCAACAAGCCAAAAAACCAACAAGCACACAACCGAACAAACCAACAAACAAACAAACCAACAAACTAACAAACCAATAAACCAACAAACCAACAATCCAAAAAACCAACAAGCCAACAAACCAACAAACAAACAAACCAACAAACCAACAAACCAACAAACCATAAAACCAACAAACCAACAAACCAACAGACCAACAAACCAACAAACCAACAAACCAGCAAACCAACAAACCAACAAACCAACAAACCAACACACCAACACACCAACAAACCAACAAACCAACAAACCAACAAGCCAACAAGCCAACAAACCAACAAGCCAACAAACCAACAATCTAACAAACCACCAAACCAACAAACCAACAAACCAACAAACCAACAAACCAACAAACCAACAAACCAACAAACCAACAAACCAACAAACCAACAAACCAACAAACCAACAAACCAATAAACCAACAAACCAACAAACCAACAAGCCAACAAACCAACAAACCAACAAACCAACAAACCAACAAACCAACAAACCAACAAACCAACAAACCAAAAAACCAACAAACCAACAAACCAACAAACCAACAAACCAACAAACCAACAAACCAACAAACCAACAAACCAACAAACCAACAAACCAACAAACCACACAACCAACAAACCAACAAACCAACAAACCAACAAACCAACAAACCAACAAACCAACAAACCAAGCAACCAACAACCCAACAAACCAACAAACCAACAAGCAAACAAGCCAACAAACCCACAAACCAACAAACCAACAAACCATCAAACCAACAAAAAAACAAACCAACAACCCAACAAACGAACAAACCAACAAACCAACAAACCAACAAATGAACAAACGAACAAACGAACAAACGAACAAACGAACAAACGAACAAACGAACAAACGAACAAACGAACAAACGAACAAACGAACAAACGAACAAACCAACAAACCAACAAACCAACAAGCCAACAAACCAACAAACGTACAAACCAACAAACAAACAAACCAACAAACAAATAAACCTACAAACCAACAAACCAACAAACCAACAAGCCAACAAACCAACAAACCAACAAATCAAGTAACAAACAAACCAACAAACGAACAAACCAACAAACCAACAAACCAACAAACCAACAAACGAACAAACCAACAAGCCAACAAACCAACAAACCAACAAGCCAATAAACCAATAAGCCAACAAACGACCAAACCAACAAACAAACAAACCAACAAACCAACAAACCAACAAACCAACAAACCAACAAACCAATAAACCAACAAGCCAACAAGCCAACAAACCAACAAACCAAGTAACCAACAAACCAACAAACCAACAAACCAACAAACCAACAAACCAACAAACCAACAAACCAACAAACCAACAAACCAACAAACCAACAAACCAACAAACGAACAAACCAACAAACCAACAAACCAACAAACAAACAAACGAATAAACCAACAAACCAAGTAACCAACAAACCAACAAACAAACAAACCAACAAACAAACAAACCAACAAACAAATGAACCTACAAACCAACAAACCAACAAACCAACAAGCCAACAAACCAACAAACCTATAAATCAAGTAACCAACAAACCAACAAACGAACAAACCAAAAAACCAACAAACCAGCAAACCAACAAACCAACAAACCAACAAACCAACAGACCAACAAACCAACAAACCAACAAACCAGCAAACCAACAAACCAACAAACCAACAAACCAACACACCAACACACCAACAAACCCACAAACCAACAAACCAACGAGCCAACAAGCCAACAAACCAACAAGCCAACAAACCAACAATCTAACAAACCACCAAACCAACAAACCAACAAACCAACAAACCAACAAACCAACAAACCAACAAACCAACAAACCAACAAACCAACAAACCAACAAACCAATAAACCAACAAACCAACAAACCAACAAGCCAACAAACCAACAAACCAACAAACCAACAAATCAACAAAATAAAAAACCAACAAACCAACAAACCAACAAACCAACAAACCAACAAACCAACAAACCCCCAAACCAACAAACCAACAAACCAACAAACCAACAAACGAACAAACCAACAAACCAACAAACCAACAAACCAACAAACCAACAAAATAAAAAACCAACAAACCAACAAACCAACAAACCAACAAACCAACAAACCAACAAACCAGCAAACCAACAAACGAACAAACCAACAAGCCAACAAACCAACAAACCAACAAGCCAATAAATCAACAAACAAACAAACCAACAAACCAACAAACCAACAAACCAACAAACCAACAAACCAATAAACCAACAAGCCAACAAACCAACAAACCAACAAACCAAGTAAGCAACAAACCAACACACCAACAAACCAACAAACCAACAAACCAAAAAACCAACAAACCAAAAAACCAACAAACAAACAAACTAACAAACCAACAAACCAACAAACCAACAAACCAACAAACCAACAAGCCAACAAACCAACAAGCCAACAAACACACAAACCAACAAACAAACAAACCAACAAACCAACAAACCAACAAACCAACAAACCAACAAACCAACAAACCAACAAACCAACAATTCAACAAGCCAACAAGCCAACAAACCAACAAGCCAACAAACCAACAAACCAACAAACCAACAAACCAACAAACCAAAAAACCAACAAACAAACATACCAACAAACCAACAAGCCAACAAGCCAACAAGCCAAAAAACCAACAAGCCAACAACCGAACAAACCAACAAACAAACAAACCAACAAACTAACAAACCAACAAACCAACAAACCAACAAGCCAAAAAACCAACAAGCCAACAAACCAACAAACAAACAAACCAACAAGCCAACAAACCAACAAACCAACAAACCAACAAACCAACAAACCAACAGACAGCCAAACCAACAAACCAACAAACCAACAAACCAACAAACCAACAAACCAACAAACCAACAAACCAACAAAACAACAAACCAACAAACCAACAAACCAACAAACTAACAAACCAACAAGCTAACAAACACACAAGCCAACAAACCAACAAGCCAACAAACCAACAAACCAACAAACCAACAAACCAACAAACCAACAAACCAACAAACCAACAAACCAACAAACCAACAAACCAACAAACCAACAAACCAACAAACCAACAAACCAACAAACCAACAAACCAACAAACCAACAAACCAACAAACCAACAAACCAACAAACCAACAAACCAACAAACCAACAAACCAACAAGCCAACAAACCAACAAACCAACAAACCAAGAAAATAAAAAACCAACAAACCAACAAACCAACAAACCAACAAACCAACAAATCAACAAACCAACAAACCAACAAACCAACAAGCCAACAAATCAAAAAACCAACAAACCAACAAACCAACAAACCAACAAACCAACAAACCAACAAACCAACAAACCAAAAAACCAACAAACGAACAAACCAACAAACCAACAAACCAACAAACCAATAAATCAAAAAACCAACAAACCAACAAACCAACAAACCACACAACCAACAAACCAACAAACCAACAAACCAACAAACCAACAAACCAACAAACCAACAAACCAACAAACCAAGCAACCAACAACCCAACAAACCAACAAACCAACAAACCAACAAACCAACAAACCAACAAACGAACAAACGAACAAACGAACAAACGAACAAACCAACAAACCAACAAGCCAACAAACCAACAAACGTACAAACCAACAAACAAACAAACCAACAAACAAATAAACCTACAAGCCAACAAACCAGCAAACCAACAAGCCAACAAACCAACAAACCAACAAATCAAGTAACAAACAAACCAACAAACCAACAAACCAACAAACCAACAAACCAACAAACCAACAAACGAACAAACCAACAAGCCAACAAACCAACAATCCAACAAGCCAATAAACCAATAAGCCAACAAACGACCAAACCAACAAACAAACAAACCAACAAACCAACAAACCAACAAACCAACAAACCAACAAACCAATAAACCAACAAACCAATAAACCAACAAGCCAACAAACCAACAAACCAACAAACCAAGTAACCAACAAACCAACAAACCAACAAACCAACAAACCAACAAACCAACAAACCAACAAACCAACAAACCAACAAACGAACAAACCAACAAACCAACAAACCAACAAACAAACAAACGAATAAACCAACAAACCAAGTAACCAACAAACCAACAAACAAACAAACCAACAAACAAACAAACCAACAAACAAATGAACCTACAAACCAACAAACCAACAAAACAACAAACCAACAAACCAATAAATCAAGTAACCAACAAACCAACAAACGAACAAACCAAAAAACCAACAAACCAGCAAACCAACAAACCAACAAACCAACAAGCCAACAAACCAACAAACCAACAAGCTAATAAACCAACAATCCAACAAACGACCAAACCAACAATCAAACAAACCAACAAACCAACAAACCAACAAACCAACAAACCAATAAACCAACAAGCCAACAAACCAACAAACCAACAACAAGTAACCAACAAACCAACAAACCAACAAACCAACAAACCAACAAACCAACAAACCAACAAACCAAAAAACCAACAAACAAACAAACTAACAAACCAACAAACCCACAAACCAACAAACCAACAAACCAACAAACCAACAAACCAACAAACCAACAAACCAACAAGCCAACAAACCAACAAGCCAATAAACACACAAACCAACAAACAAACAAACCAACAAACCAACAAACCAACAAACCAACAAACCAACAAACCAACAAACCAACAAACCAACAAATCAACAATTCAACAATGCAACAAGCCAACAAGCCAACAAACCAACAAGCCAACAAACCAACAAACCAACAAACCAACAAACCAACAAACCAACAAACCAACAAACCAACAAACAAACACACCAACAAACCAACAAGCCAACAAGCCAAAAACCAACAAGCACACAACCGAACAAACCAAAAAACAAACAAACCAACAAACTAACAAACCAACAAACCAACAAACCAACAAGCCAAAAAACCAACAAGCCAACAAACCAACAAACAAACAAACCAACAAACGAACAAACCAACAAACCAACAAACCAACAAACCAACAGACCAACAAACCAACAAACCAACAAACCAACAAACCAACAAACCAACAAACCAACAAACCAACAAACCAACAAACCAACAAACCAACAAACCAACAAACCAACAAACCAACAAACCAACAAACCAACAAGCCAACAAGCAAACAAACCAACAAGCCCACAAACCAACAATCTAAAAAACCACCAAACCAACAAACCACCAAACCAACAAACCAACAAACCAACAAACCAACAAACCAACAAACCAACAAACCAACAAACCAACAAACCAACAAACCAACAAACCAACAAACCAACAAACCAACAAACCAACAAACCAACAAACCAATAAACCAACAAACCAACAAACCAACAAGCCAACAAACCAACAAACCAACAAAATAAAAAACCAACAAACCAACAAACCAACAAACCAACAAACCAACAAATCAACAAACCAACAAACCAACAAACCAACAAGCCAACAAATCAAAAAACCAACAAACCAACAAACCAACAAACCAACAAACCAAGCAACCAACAACCCAACAAACCAACAAACCAACAAGCAAACAAGCCAACAAACCCTCAAACCAACAAACCAACAAACCAACAAACCAACAAAAAAACAAACCAACAAACCAACAAACGAACAAACCAACAAACCAACAAACCAACAAACGAACAAACGAACAAACGAACAAACGAACAAACGAACAAACGAACAAACGAACAAACGAACAAACCAACAAACCAAGTAACCAACAAACCAACAAACGTACAAACCAACAAACAAACAAACCAACAAACAAATAAACCTACAAACCAACAAACCAACAAACCAACAAGCCTACAAACCAACAAATCAAGTAACAAACAAACGAACAAACGGACAAACCAACAAACCAACAAACCAACAAACCAACAAACGAACAAACCAACAAGCCAAAAAACCAACACACCAACAAGCCAATAAACCAACAAGCCAACAAGCGACCAAACCAACAAACAAACAAACCAACAAACCAACAAACCAACAAACCAACAAACCAACAAACCAATAAACCAACAAGCCAACAAACCAACAAACCAACAAACCAACAAACCAACAAACCAACAAACCAAACATCCAACAAACAAACAAACCAACAAACCAACAAACCAACAAACCAACAAACCAACAAACCAACAAACCAACAAACAAACAAACCAACAAACCAACAAATCAACAAGCCAACAAGCCAACAAACCAAAAAAGGCAACAAACACACAAACCAAAAAACAAACAAACCAACAAACCAACAAACCAACAAACCAACAAACCAAAATAACCAACAAACCAACAAACCAACAATTCAACAAGCCAACAAGCCAACAAACCAACAAGCCAACAAACCAACAAACCAACAAACCAACAAACCAACAAACCAACAAACCAACAAACCAAAAAACAAACATACCAACAAACCAACAAGCCAACAAGCCAATAAGCCAAAAAACCAACAAGCCAACAAGCCAACAACCGAACAAACCAACAAACAAACAAACCAACAAACCAACAAACCAACAAACCAACAAACCAACAAGCCAAAAAACCAACAAGCCAACAAACCAACAAACAAACAAACCAACAAACCAACAAACCAACAACCCAACCAACCAACAAACCAACAGACCAACAAACCAACAAACCAACAAACC
The DNA here is from genome assembly GCA_958298945.1 of Atherix ibis. Lineage (NCBI taxonomy): Eukaryota > Metazoa > Arthropoda > Insecta > Diptera > Athericidae > Atherix > Atherix ibis. The sequence goes on along the minus strand of OY282608.1, from coordinate 86,685,847 downwards.
AACAAACCAACAAACCAACAAACCAACAAACCAACAAACCAACAAACCAACAAACCAACAAACCAACAAACACACAAACCAACAAACCAACAAACCAACAAACCAACAAATCAACAATTCAACAATGCAACAAGCCAACAAGCCAACAAACCAACAAGCCAACAAACCAACAAACCAACAAACCAACAAACCAACAAACCAACAAACCAACAAACCAACAAACAAACACACCAACAAACCAACAAGCCAACAAGCCAAAAACCAACAAGCACACAACCGAACAAACCAAAAAACAAACAAACCAACAAACTAACAAACCAACAAACCAACAAACCAACAAGCCAAAAAACCAACAAGCCAACAAACCAACAAACAAACAAACCAACAAACGAACAAACCAACAAACCAACAAACCAACAAACCAACAGACCAACAAACCAACAAACCAACAAACCAACAAACCAACAAACCAACAAACCAACAAACCAACAAACCAACAAACCAACAAACCAACAAACCAACAAACCAACAAACCAACAAACCAACAAACCAACAAGCCAACAAGCAAACAAACCAACAAGCCCACAAACCAACAATCTAAAAAACCACCAAACCAACAAACCACCAAACCAACAAACCAACAAACCAACAAACCAACAAACCAACAAACCAACAAACCAACAAACCAACAAACCAACAAACCAACAAACCAACAAACCAACAAACCAACAAACCAACAAACCAACAAACCAACAAACCAACAAACCAATAAACCAACAAACCAACAAACCAACAAGCCAACAAACCAACAAACCAACAAAATAAAAAACCAACAAACCAACAAACCAACAAACCAACAAACCAACAAACCAACAAATCAACAAACCAACAAACCAACAAACCAACAAGCCAACAAATCAAAAAACCAACAAACCAACAAACCAACAAACCAACAAACTAACAAACCAACAAACCAACAAACCAAAAACCCAACAAACGAACAAACCAACAAACCAACAAACCAACAAACCAACAAACCAACAAACCAACAAACCAACAAACCACACAACCAACAAACCAACAAACCAACAAACCAATAAACCAATAAACCAACAAACCAACAAACCAACAAACCAACAAACCAACAAACCAAGCAACCAACAACCCAACAAACCAACAAACCAACAAGCAAACAAGCCAACAAACCCTCAAACCAACAAACCAACAAACCAACAAACCAACAAAAAAACAAACCAACAAACCAACAAACGAACAAACCAACAAACCAACAAACCAACAAACGAACAAACGAACAAACGAACAAACGAACAAACGAACAAACGAACAAACGAACAAACGAACAAACGAACAAACGAACAAACCAACAAACCAAGTAACCAACAAACCAACAAACGTACAAACCAACAAACAAACAAACCAACAAACAAATAAACCTACAAACCAACAAACCAACAAACCAACAAGCCTACAAACCAACAAATCAAGTAACAAACAAACGAACAAACGGACAAACCAACAAACCAACAAACCAACAAACCAACAAACGAACAAACCAACAAGCCAAAAAACCAACACACCAACAAGCCAATAAACCAACAAGCCAACAAGCGACCAAACCAACAAACAAACAAACCAACAAACCAACAAACCAACAAACCAACAAACCAACAAACCAATAAACCAACAAGCCAACAAACCAACAAACCAACAAACCAACAAACCAACAAACCAACAAACCAAACATCCAACAAACAAACAAACCAACAAACCAACAAACCAACAAACCAACAAACCAACAAACCAACAAACCAACAAACAAACAAACCAACAAACCAACAAATCAACAAGCCAACAAGCCAACAAACCAAAAAAGGCAACAAACACACAAACCAAAAAACAAACAAACCAACAAACCAACAAACCAACAAACCAAAATAACCAACAAACCAACAAACCAACAATTCAACAAGCCAACAAGCCAACAAACCAACAAGCCAACAAACCAACAAACCAACAAACCAACAAACCAACAAACCAACAAACCAACAAACCAAAAAACAAACATACCAACAAACCAACAAGCCAACAAGCCAATAAGCCAAAAAACCAACAAGCCAACAAGCCAACAACCGAACAAACCAACAAACAAACAAACCAACAAACCAACAAACCAACAAACCAACAAACCAACAAGCCAAAAAACCAACAAGCCAACAAACCAACAAACAAACAAACCAACAAACCAACAAACCAACAACCCAACCAACCAACAAACCAACAGACCAACAAACCAACAAACCAACAAACCAACAAACCAACAAACCAACAAACCAACAAACCAACAAACCAACAAACCAACAAACCAACAAACACACAAACCAACAAACCAACAAACCAACAAACCAACAAACCAACAAGCCAACAAGCCAACAAACCAACAAGCCAACAAACCAACAAACCAACAAACCAACAAACCAACAAACCAACAAACCAACAAACCAATAAACCAACGAACCAGCAAACCAACAAACCAACAAACCAACAAGCCAACAAACCAACAAACCAACAAATCAACAAACCAACAAACCAAGAAACCAACAAACCAACAAACCAACAAACCAACAAACCAAGTAACCAACTAACCAACAAACCAACAAACCAACAAACCAAAAATCCAACAAACCAACAAACCAACAAACCAATAAACCAACGAACCAACAAATCAACAAACCAACAAACCAACAAGCCAACAAACCAACAAACCAACAAACCAACAAACCAACAAACCAACAAACCAACAAACCAACAAACCAACACACCAACAAACCAACAAACCAACAAACCAACAAACCAACAAACAAACAAACCAACAAACCAACAAATCAACAAGCCAACAAACCAAAAAAGCCAACAAACACACAAACCAACAAACAAACAAACCAACAAACCAACAAACCAACAAACCAACAAATCAACAAACCAACAAACCAACAAGCCAACAAACCAACAAACCAACAAACCAACAAACCAACAAACCAACAAACCAACAAACCAAAAGACCAACAAACCAACAAACCAACAAACCAACAAATCAACAAACCAACAAACCAACAAACCAACAAACCCTCAAACCAACAAACCAACAAACCAACAAACCAACAAAAAAACAAACCAACAAACCAACAAACGAACAAACCAACAAACCAACAAACCAACAAACGAACAAACGAACAAACGAACAAACGAACAAACGAACAAACCAACAAACCAAGTAACCAACAAACCAACAAACGTACAAACCAACAAACAAACAAACCAACAAACAAATAAACCTACAAACCAACAAACCAACAAACCAACAAGCCTACAAACCAACAAATCAAGTAACAAACAAACGAATAAACGGACAAACCAACAAACCAACAAACCAACAAACTAACAAACGAACAAACCAACAAGCCAAAAAACCAACAAACCAACAAGCCAATAAACCAACAAGCCAACAAGCGACCAAACAAACAAACCAACAAACCAACAAACCAACAAACCAACAAACCAACAAACCAACAAACCAACAAACCAACAAACCAACAAACCAATAAACCAACAAGCCAACAAACCAACAAACCAACAAACCAAGTAACCAACAAACCAACAAACCAACAAACCAACAAACCAACAAACCAAAAATCCAACAAACAAACAAACCTACAAACCAACAAACCAACAAACCAACAAACCAACAAACCAACAAACCAACAAACCAACAAACAAACAAACCAACAAATCAACAAGCCAACAAGCCAACAAACCAAAAAAGCCAACAAACACACAAACCAACAAACAAACAAACCAACAAACCAACAAACCAACAAACCAACAAACCAAAATAACCAACAAACCAACAAACCAACAATTCAACAAGCCAACGAGCCAACAAACCAACAAGCCAACAAACCAACAAACCAACAAACCAACAAACCAACAAACCAACAAACCAACAAACCAACAAACCAACAAACAAACATACCAACAAACCAACAAGCCAACAAGCCAATAAGCCAAAAAACCAACAAGGCAACAACCGAACAAACCAACAAACAAACAAACCAACAAACCAACAAACCAACAACCCAACAAACCAACAAACCAACAAGCCAAAAAACCAACAAGCCAACAAACAAACAAACAAACAAACCAACAAACCAACAAACCAACAACCCAACCAACCAACGAACCAACAGACCAACAAACCAACAAACCAACAAACCAACAAACCAACAAACCAACAAACCAACAAACCAACAAACCAACAAACCAACAAACCAACAAACCAACAAACCAACAAACACACAAACCAACAAACCAACAAACCAACAAACCAACAAACCAACAAACCAACAAGCCAACAAGCCAACAAACCAACAAGCCAACAAACCAACAAACCAACAAACCAACAAACCAACAAACCAACAAACCAACAAACCAACAAACCAACAAACCAATAAACCAACGAACCAACAAATCAACAAACCAACAAACCAACAAGCCAACAAACTAACAAACCAACAAACCAACAAACCAACAAACCAACAAACCAACAAACCAACAAACCAAGTAACCAACAAACCAACAAACCAACAAACCAACAAACCAAAAATCCAACAAACAAACAAACCAACAAACCAACAAACCAACAAACCAACAAACCAACAAACCAACAAACCAACAAACCAACAAACCAACAAACCAACAAACAAACAAACCAACAAACCAACAAATCAACAAGCCAACAAGCCAACAAACCAAAAAAGCCAACAAACACACAAACCAACAAACAAACAAACCAACAAACCAACAAACCAACAAACCAACAAACCAAAATAACCAACAAACCAACAAACCAACAATTCAACAAGCCAACAAGCCAACAAACCAACAAGCCAACAAACCAACAAACCAACAAACCAACAAACCAACAAACCAACAAACCAACAAACCAACAAACAAACATACCAACAAACCAACAAACCAACAAGCCAACAAGCCAATAAGCCAAAAAACCAACAAGCCAACAACCGAACAAACTAACAAACAAACAAACCAACAAACCAACAAACCAACAAACCAACAAGCCAAAAAACCAACAAGGCAACAAACCAACAAACAAACAAACCAACAAACCAACAAACCAACAACCCAACAAACCAACGAACCAACAGACCAACAAACCAACAAACCAACAAACCAACAAACCAACAAACCAACAAACCAACAAACCAACAAACCAACAAACGAACAAACGAACAAACGAACAAACGAACAAACGAACAAACCAACAAACCAAGTAACCAACAAACCAACAAACGTACAAACCAACAAACAAACAAACCAACAAACAAATAAACCTACAAACCAACAAACCAACAAATCAACAAGCCTACAAACCAACAAATCAAGTAACAAACAAACCAACAAACGAACAAACCAAAAAACCAACAAACCAGCAAACCAACAAACCAACAAACCAACAAGCCAACAAACCAACAAACCAACAAGCTAATAAACCAACAATCCAACAAACGACCAAACCAACAATCAAACAAACCAACAAACCAACAAACCAACAAACCAACAAACCAACAAACCAATAAACCAACAAGCCAACAAACCAACAAACCAACAACCAAGTAACCAACAAACCAACAAACCAACAAACCAACAAACCAACACACCAACGAACCAACAAACCAAAAAACCAACAAACAAACAAACTAACAAACCAACAAACCCACAAACCAACAAACCAACAAACCAACAAACCAACAAACCAACAAACCAACAAACCAACAAGCCAACAAACCAACAAGCCAATAAACACACAAACCAACAAACAAACAAACCAACAAACCAACAAACCAACAAACCAACAAACCAACAAACCAACAAACCAACAAATCAACAATTCAACAATGCAACAAGCCAACAAGCCAACAAACCAACAAGCCAACAAACCAACAAACCAACAAACCAACAAACCAACAAACCAACAAACCAACAAACAAACACACCAACAAACCAACAAGCCAACAAGCCAAAAACCAACAAGCACACAACCGAACGAACCAAAAAACAAACAAACCAACAAACTAACAAACCAACAAACCAACAAACCAACAAGCCAAAAAACCAACAAGCCAACAAACCAACAAACAAACAAACCAACAAACGAACAAACCAACAAACCAACAAACCAACAAACCAACAGACCAACAAACCAACAAACCAACAAACCAACAAACCAACAAACCAACAAACCAACAAACCAACAAACCAACAAACCAACAAACCAACAAACCAACAAACCAACAAACCAACAAACCAACAAACCAACAAGCCAACAAGCAAACAAACCAACAAGCCAACAAACCAACAATCTAAAAAACCACCAAACCAACAAACCACCAAACCAACAAACCAACAAACCAACAAACCAACAAACCAACAAACCAACAAACCAACAAACCAACAAACCAACAAACCAACAAACCAACAAACCAACAAACCAACAAACACACAAACCAACAAACCAACAAACCAACAAACCAACAAACCAACAAACCAACAAGCCAACAAGCCAACAAACCAACAAGCCAACAAACCAACAAACCAACAAACCAACAAACCAACAAACCAACAAACCAACAAACCAATAAACCAACGAACCAACAAATCAACAAACCAACAAACCAACAAGCCAACAAACCAACAAACCAACAAATCAACAAACCAACAAACCAACAAACCAACAAACCAACAAACCAACAAACCAACAAACCAAGTAACCAACAAACCAACAAACCAACAAACCAACAAACCAAAAATCCAACAAACCAACAAACCAACAAACCAATAAACCAACGAACCAACAAATCAACAAACCAACAAACCAACAAGCCAACAAACCAACAAACCAACAAACCAACAAACCAACAAACCAACAAACCAACAAACCAACAAACCAACAAACCAACAAACCAACAAACCAACAAACCAACAAACCAACAAACCAACAAACAAACAAACCAACAAACCAACAAATCAACAAGCGCAACAAGCCAACAAACCAAAAAAGCCAACAAACACACAAACCAACAAACAAACAAACCAACAAACCAACAAACCAACAAACCAACAAATCAACAAACCAACAAACCAACAAGCCAACAAACCAACAAACCAACAAACCATCAAACCAACAAACCAACAAACCAACAAACCAAAAGACCAACAAACCAACAAACCAACAAACCAACAAATCAACAAACCAACAAACCAACAAACTAACAAACCCTCAAACCAACAAACCAACAAACCAACAAACCAACAAACCAACAAAAAAACAAACCAACAAACCAACAAACCAACAAACCAACAAACCAACAAACTAAGTAACCAACAAACCAACAAACCAACAAACCAACAAACCAAAAATCCAACAAACCAACAAACCAACAAACCAATAAACCAACGAACCAACAAATCAACAAACAAACAAACCAACAAACGAACAAACCAACAAACCAACAAACCAACAAACCAACAGACCAACAAACCAACAAACCAACAAGCCAACAAACCAACAAACCAACAAACCAACAAACCAACAAACCAACAAACCAACAAACCAAAAGACCAACAAACCAACAAACCAACAAACCAACAAATCAACAAACCAACAAACCAACAAACCAACAAACCCTCAAACCAACAAACCAACAAACCAACAAACCAACAAAAAAACAAACCAACAAACCAACAAACGAACAAACCAACAAACCAACAAACCAACAAACGAACAAACGAACAAACGAACAAACGAACAAACCAACAAACCAAGTAACCAACAAACCAACAAACGTACAAACCAACAAACAAACAAACCAACAAACAAATAAACCTACAAACCAACAAACCAACAAACCAACAAGCCTACAAACCAACGAATCAAGTAACAAACAAACGAATAAACGGACAAACCAACAAACCAACAAACCAACAAACCAACAAACGAACAAACCAACAAGCCAAAAAACCAACAAACCAACAAGCCAATAAACCAACAAGCCAACAAGCGACCAAACCAACAAACAACCAAACCAACAAACCAACAAACCAACAAACCAACAAACCAACAAACCAACAAACCAACAAACCAATAAACCAACAAGCCAACAAACCAACAAACCAACAAACCAAGTAACCAACAAACCAACAAACCAACAAACCAACAAACCAACAAACCAAAAATCCAACAAACAAACAAACCTACAAACCAACAAACCAACAAACCAACAAACCAACAAACCAACAAACCAACAAACCAACAAACCAACAAACCAACAAACAAACAAACCAACAAATCAACAAGCCAACAAGCCAACAAACCAAAAAAGCCAACAAACACACAAACCAACAAACCAACAAACCAACAAACCAAAATAACCAACAAACCAACAAACCAACAATTCAACAAGCCAACGAGCCAACAAACCAACAAGCCAACAAACCAACAAACCAACAAACCAACAAACCAACAAACCAACAAACCAACAAACCAACAAACCAACAAACAAACATACCAACAAACCAACAAGCCAACAAGCCAATAAGCCAAAAAACCAACAAGCCAACAACCGAACAAACCAACAAACAAACAAACCAACAAACCAACAAACCAACAAACCAACAAACCAACAAACCAACAAGCCAAAAAACCAACAAGCCAACAAACCAACAAACAAACAAACCAACAAACCAACAAACCAACAACCCAACCAACCAACGAACCAACAGACCAACAAACCAACAAACCAACAAACCAACAAACCAACAAACCAACAAACCAACAAACCAACAAACCAACAAACCAACAAACCAACAAACACACAAACCAACAAACCAACAAACCAACAAACCAACAAACCAACAAACCAACAAGCCAACAAGCCAACAAACCAACAAGCCAACAAACCAACAAACCAACAAACCAACAAACCAACAAACCAACAAACCAACAAACCAACAAACCAACAAACCAACAAACCAATAAACCAACGAACCAACAAATCAACAAACCAACAAACCAACAAGCCAACAAACCAACAAACCAACAAACCAACAAACCAACAAACCAACAAACCAACAAACCAACAAACCAAGTAACCAACAAACCAACAAACCAACAAACCAACAAACCAAAAATCCAACAAACAAACAAACCAACAAACCAACAAACCAACAAACCAACAAACCAACAAACCAACAAACCAACAAACCAACAAACCAACAAACCAACAAACAAACAAACCAACAAACCAACAAATCAACAAGCCAACAAGCCAACAAACCAAAAAAGCCAACAAACACACAAACCAACAAACAAACAAACCAACAAACCAACAAACCAACAAACCAACAAACCAAAATAACCAACAAACCAACAAACCAACAATTCAACAAGCCAACAAGCCAACAAACCAACAAGCCAACAAACCAACAATTCAACAAGCCAACAAGCCAACAAACCAACAAGCCAACAAACCAACAAACCAACAAACCAACAAACCAACAAACCAACAAACCAACAAACCAACAAACCAACAAACCAACAAACAAACATACCAACAAACCAACAAACAAACAAGCCAACAAGCCAATAAGCCAAAAAACCAACAAGCCAACAACCGAACAAACTAACAAACAAACAAACCAACAAACCAACAAACCAACAAACCAACAAGCCAAAAAACCAACAAGGCAATAAACCAACAAACAAACAAACCAACAAACCAACAAACCAACAAACCAACAAACCAACAAACCAACAAACCAACAAACCAACAAACCAACAAACGAACAAACGAACAAACGAACAAACGAACAAACCAACAAACCAAGTAACCAACAAACCAACAAACGTACAAACCAACAAACAAACAAACCAACAAACAAATAAACCTACAAACCAACAAACCAACAAACCAACAAGCCTACAAACCAACAAATCAAGTAACAAACAAACGAATAAACGGACAAACCAACAAACCAACAAACCAACAAACCAACAAACGAACAAACCAACAATCCAAAAAACCAACAAACCAACAAGCCAATAAACCAACAAGCCAACAAGCGACCAAACCAACAAACAAACAAACCAACAAACCAATAAACCAACAAACCAACAAACCAACAAACCAACAAACCAACAAACCAATAAACCAACAAGCCAACAAACCAACAAACCAACAAACCAAGTAACCAACAAACCAACAAACCAACAAACCAACAAACCAACAAACCAACAAACCAACAAACCAAAAATCCAACAAACAAACAAACCTACAAACCAACAAACCAACAAACCAACAAACCAACAAACCAACAAACCAACAAACCAACAAACAAACAAACCAACAAATCAACAAGCCAACAAGCCAACAAACCGAAAAAGCCAACAAACACACAAACCAACAAACAAACAAACCAACAAACCAACAAACCAACAAACCAACAAACCAAAATAACCAACAACCCAACAAACCAACAATTCAACAAGCCAACGAGCCAACAAACCAACAAGCCAACAAACCAACAAACCAACAAACCAACAAACCAACAAACCAACAAACCAACAAACAAACATACCAACAAACCAACAAGCCAACAAGCCAATAAGCCAAAAAACCAACAAGCCAACAACCGAACAAACCAACAAACAAACAAACCAACAAACCAACAAACCAACAAACCAACAAACCAACAAACCAACAAGCCAAAAAACCAACAAGCCAACAAACCAACAAACAAACAAACCAACAAACCAACAAACCAACAACCCAACCAACCAACGAACCAACAGACCAACAAACCAACAAACCAACAAACCAACAAACCAACAAACCAACAAACCAACAAACCAACAAACCAACAAACCAACAAACCAACAAACCAACAAACCAACAAACACACAAACCAACAAACCAACAAACCAACAAACCAACAAACCAACAAACCAACAAGCCAACAAACCAACAAACCAACAAGCCAACAAACCAACAAACCAACAAACCAACAAACCAACAAACCAACAAACCAACAAACCAACAAACCAATAAACCAACGAACCAACAAATCAACAAACCAACAAACCAACAAGCCAACAAACCAAAAAACCAACAAACCAACAAACCAACAAACCAACAAACCAACAAACCAACAAACCAAGTAACCAACAAACCAACAAACCAACAAACCAACAAACCAAAAATCCAACAAACAAACAAACCAACAAACCAACAAATCAACAAACCAACAAACCAACAAACCAACAAACCAACAAACCAACAAACCAACAAACAAACAAACCAACAAACCAACAAATCAACAAGCCAACAAGCCAACAAACCAAAAAAGCCAACAAACACACAAACCAACAAACAAACAAACCAACAAACCAACAAACCAACAAACCAACAAACCAACAAACCAACAAACCAACAAGCCAACAAGCCAACAAACCAACAAGCCAACAAACCAACAAACCAACAAACCAACAAACCAACAAACCAACAAATCAACAAACCAACAAACCAACAAACCAACAAACCAACAAACCAACAAACCAACAAACGAACAAACCAACAAACCAACAAATCAACAAACCAACAAACCAACAAACCAACAAACCAACAAACCAACGAATGAACAAACCAACAATCCAACAAACCAACAAGCCAACAAATTAAAAAACCAACAAACCAACAAACCAAAAAAGCCAACAAACACACAAGCCAACAAACCAACAAACCAACAAACAAACAAACCACCAAACCAACAAACGAACAAACCAATAAACCAACGAACCAACAAATCAACAAACCAACAAACCAACAAGCCAACAAACCAACAAACCAACAAACCAACAAACCAACAAATCAACAAACCAACAAACCAACAAACCAACAAACCAACAAACCAACGAACCAACAAACCAACGAATGAACAAACCAACAATCCAACAAACCAACAAACCAACAAACCAAAATAACCAACAAACCAACAAACCAACAATTCAACAAGCCAACGAGCCAACAAACCAACAAGCCAACAAACCAACAAACCAACAAACCAACAAACCAACAAACCAACAAACCAACAAACCAACAAACAAACATACCAACAAACCAACAAGCCAACAAGCCAATAAGCCAAAAAACCAACAAGCCAACAACCGAACAAACCAACAAACAAACAAACCAACAAACCAACAAACCAACAAACCAACAAACCAACAAACCAACAAGCCAAAAAACCAACAAGCCAACAAACCAACAAACCAACAAACCAACAAACCAACAAACCAACAAACCAACAAACCAACAAACCAACAAACCAACAAACCAACAAACCAACAAGCCAACAAGCCAACAAACCAACAAGCCAACAAACCAACAAACCAACAAACCAACAAACCAACAAACCAACAAACCAACAAACCAACAAACCAACAAACCAACGAACCAACAAATCAACAAACCAACAAACCAACAAGCCAACAAACCAACAAACCAACAAACCAACAAACCAACAAACCAACAAGCCAACAAGCCAACAAACAAACAAGCCAACAAACCAACAAACCAACAAACCAACAAACCAACAAACCAACAAACGAACAAACCAATAAACCAACGAACCAACAAATCAACAAACCAACAAACCAACAAACCAACAAACCAACAAACCAACAAACCAACAAACGAACAAACCAATAAACCAACGAACCAACAAATCAACAAACCAACAAACCAACAAGCCAACAAACCAACAAACCAACAAACCAACAAACCAACAAACCAACAAACGAACAAACCAATAAACCAACGAACCAACAAATCAACAAACCAACAAACCAACAAGCCAACAAACCAACAAACCAACAAACCAACAAACCAACAAATCAACAAACCAACAAACCAACAAACCAACAAACCAACAAACCAACAAACCAACAAACGAACAAACCAACAAACCAACAAACCAACAAACCAACAAACCAACAAACCAACAAACCAACGAATGAACAAACCAACAATCCAACAAACCAACAAACCAACAAACCAAAATAACCAACAAACCAACAAACCAACAATTCAACAAGCCAACGCGCCAACAAACCAACAAGCCAACAAACCAACAAATCAACAAACCAACAAACCAACAAACCAACAAACCAACAAACCAACAAACCAACAAACAAACATACCAACAAACCAACAAGCCAACAAGCCAATAAGCCAAAAAACCAACAAGCCAACAACCGAACAAACCAACAAACAAACAAACCAACAAACCAACAAACCAACAAACCAACAAACCAACAAACCAACAAGCCAAAAAACCAACAAGCCAACAAACCAACAAACAAACAAACCAACAAACCAACAAACCAACAACCCAACCAACCAACGAACCAACAGACCAACAAACCAACAAACCAACAAACCAACAAACCAACAAACCAACAAACCAACAAACCAACAAACCAACAAACCAACAAACCAACAAACCAACAAACCAACAAACCAACAAACCAACAAACACACAAACCAACAAACCAACAAACCAACAAACCAACAAACCAACAAACCAACAAGCCAACAAGCCAACAAACCAACAAGCCAACAAACCAACAAACCAACAAACCAACAAACCAACAAACCAACAAACCAATAAACCAACGAACCAACAAATCAACAAATCAACAAACCAACAAACCAACAAGCCAACAAACCAACAAACCAACAAACCAACAAACCAACAAACCAACAAACCAACAAACCAACAAACCAACAAACCAAGTAACCAACAAACCAACAAACCAAAAATCCAACAAACAAACAAACCAACAAACCAACAAACCAACAAACCAACAAACCAACAAACCAACAAACCAACAAACCAACAAACCAACAAACCAACAAACAAACAAACCAACAAACCAACAAATCAACAAGCCAACAAGCCAACAAACCAAAAAAGCCAACAAACACACAAACCAACAAACAAACCAACAAACCAACAAACCAACAAACCAACAAACCAACAAACCAAAATAACCAACAAACCAACAAACCAAGAATTCAACAAGCCAACAAGCCAACAAACCAACAAGCCAACAAACCAACAAACCAACAAACCAACAAACCAACAAACCAACAAACCAACAAACCAACAAACCAACAAACAAACATACCAACAAACCAACAAACCAACAAGCCAACAAGCCAATAAGCCAAAAAACCAACAAGCCAACAACCGAACAAACTAACAAACAAACAAACCAACAAACCAACAAACCAACAAGCCAAAAAACCAACAAGGCAACAAACCAACAAACAAACAAACCAACAAACCAACAAACCAACAACCCAACAAACCAACGAACCAACAGACCAACAAACCAACAAACCAACAAACCAACAAACCAACAAACCAACAAACCAACAAACCAACAAACCAACAAACCAACAAACCAACAAACCAACAAACCAACAAACCAACAAACCAACAAACCAACAAACCAACAAGCCAACAAGCCAACAAACCAACAAGCCAACAAACCAACAAACCAACAAACCAACAAACCAACAAACCAACAAACGAACAAACCAATAAACCAACGAACCAACAAATCAACAAACCAACAAACCAACAAGCCAACAAACCAACAAACCAACAAACCAACAAACCAACAAACCAACAAACCAACAAACCAACAAGCCAACAAGCCAACAAACCAACAAGCCAACAAACCAACAAACCAACAAACCAACAAACCAACAAACCAACAAACCAACAAACGAACAAACCAATAAACCAACGAACCAACAAATCAACAAACCAACAAACCAACAAGCCAACAAACCAACAAACCAACAAACCAACAAACCAACAAATCAACAAACCAACAAACCAACAAACCAACAAACCAACAAACCAACAAACCAACAAACGAACAAACCAACAAACCAACAAACCAACAAACCAACAAACCAACAAACCAACAAACCAGCAAACCAACAAACCAACAAACCAACGAATGAACAAACCAACAATCCAACAAACCAACAAGCCAACAAATCAAAAAACCAACAAACCAACAAACCAACAAACCAACAAACCAACCAACCAACCAACCAACAAACCAACAAACCAACAAACCAACACACCAACAAACCAACAAATCAACAAACCAACAAACCAACAAACCAACAAACCAACAAACCAACAAACAAACAAACGAACAAACCAACAAACTAACAAACCAACAAACCAACAAACCAAAAAACCAACAAACCAACAAACCAACAAACGAACAAACCAATAAACCAACGAACCAACAAATCAACAAACCAACAAACCAACAAGCCAACAAACCCACAAACCAACAAACCAACAAACCAGCAAACCAACAAACCAACAAACCAAAAGACCAACAAACCAACAAACCAACAAACCAACAAATCAACAAACCAACAAACCAACAAACCAGCAAGTCAACAAATCAAAAAACCAACAAACCAACAAACCAACAAACCAACAAACCAACAAACCAACAAATCAACAAACCAACAAACCAACAAACCAACAAACCAACAAACCAACAAACCAACAAACCAACAAACCAACAAACCAACAAGCCAACAAGCCAACAAACCAACAAGCCAACAAACCAACAAACCAACAAACCAACAAACCAACAAACCAACAAACGAACAAACCAATAAACCAACGAACCAACAAATCAACAAACCAACAAACCAACAAGCCAACAAACCAACAAACCAACAAACCAACAAACCAACAAATCAACAAACCAACAAACCAACAAACCAACAAACCAACAAACCAACAAACGAACAAACCAACAAACCAACAAACCAACAAACCAACAAACCAACAAACCAACAAACCAACAAACCAACAAACCAACAAACCAACAAACCAACAAACCAACAAACCAACAAACCAACAAACGAACAAACCAATAAACCAACGAACCAACAAATCAACAAACCAACAAACCAACAAGCCAACAAACCAACAAACCAACAAACCAACAAACCAACAAACCAACAAACGAACAAACCAATAAACCAACGAACCAACAAATCAACAAACCAACAAACCAACAAGCCAACAAACCAACAAACCAACAAACCAACAAACCAACAAACCAACAAATCAACAAACCAACAAACCAACAAACCAACAAACCAACAAACCAACAAACGAACAAACCAACAAACCAACAAACCAACAAACCAACAAACCAACAAACCAACAAACCAACAAACCAACGAACCAACGAATGAACAAACCAACAATCCAACAAACCAACAAACCAACAAACCAAAATAACCAACAAACCAACAAACCAACAATTCAACAAGCCAACGAGCCACCAACCAACAAGCCAACAAACCAAAAAACCAACAAACCAACAAACCAACAAACCAACAAACCAACAAACAAACATACCAACAAACCAACAAGCCAACAAGCCAATAAGCCAAAAAACCAACAAGCCAACAACCGAACAAACCAACAAACAAACAAACCAACAAACCAACAAACCAACAAACCAACAAGCCAAAAAACCAACAAGCCAACAAACCAACAAACAAACAAACCAACAAACCAACAAACCAACAAACCAACAAACCAACAAACCAACAAACGAACAAACCAATAAACCAACGAACCAACAAATCAACAAACCAACAAACCAACAAGCCAACAAACCAACAAACCAACAAACCAACAAACCAACAAATCAACAAACCAACAAACCAACAAACCAACAAACCAACAAACCAACAAACGAACAAACGAACAAACCAACAAACCAACAAACCAACAAACCAACACACCAACAAACCAACAAACCAACGAATGAACAAACCAACAATCCAACAAACCAACAAGCCAACAAATCAAAAAAACCAACAAACCAACAAACCAACAAACCAACAAACCAACCAACCAACCAACCAACAAACCAACAAACCAACAAACCAACACACCAACAAACCAACAAATCAACAAACCAACAAACCAACAAACCAACAAACCAACAAACAAACAAACGAACAAACCAACAAACTAACAAACCAACAAACCAACAAACCAAAAAACCAACAAACCGAAAAACCAACAAACGAACAAACCAATAAACCAACGAACCAACAAATCAACAAACCAACAAACCAACAAGCCAACAAACCCACAAACCAACAAACCAACAAACCAGCAAACCAACAAACCAACAAACCAAAAGACCAACAAACCAACAAACCAACAAACCAACAAACCAACAAATCAACAAACCAACAAACCAACAAACCAACAAGTCAACAAATCAAAAAACCAACAAACCAACAAACCAACAAACCAACAAACCAACAAACCAACAAACCAACAAATCAACAAACCAACAAACCAACAAACCAACAAACCAACAAACCAAAAAACCAACAAACGAACAAACCAACAAACCAACAAACCAACAAACCAACAAACCAACAAACCAACAAACCAACAAACCAACAAACCAACGAATGAACAAACCAACAATCCAACAAACCAACAAGCCAACAAACCAAAAAACCAACAAACCACCAAACCAACCAACCAACCAACCAACCAACAAACCAACAAACCAACAAACCAAAAAACCAAAAAACCAACAAACCAAAAAACCAACAAACGAACAAACCAACAAACCAACAAACCAACAAACTAACAAACCAACAAACCAACAAACCAACAAACCAACAAACCAACAAGCCAACAAACCAAAAAACCAAAAAACTAACAAACCAACACACCAACAAACCAACAAACCAACAAACCAACAAACCAACAAACCAACAAACTAACAAACCACCAACCAACAAACCAAAAAACCAACAAACCAACAAACCAACAAACCAACAAACCAACAAACCAACAAACCAACAAACCAACAAACCAACAAACCAACAAACCAACAAACCAACAAACCAACAAACCAACAAACCAACAAACCAACAAACCAACAAACCAACAAACCAACAAACCAACAAACTAACAAACCAACAAGCCAACAAAACAAAAAACCAACAAACCAACAAACCAACAAACCAACAAACCAACAAACCAACAAACCAACAAACCAACAAACCAACAAACCAACAAACCAAAAAACCAACAAACGAACAAACCAACAAACCAACAAACCAACAAACCAACAAACCAACAAACCAACAAACCAACAAACCAACAAATCAACAAGCCAAAAACCAAAAACCAAAAAACCATTAAACCAACAAACCAACACCCAAAACAACAACAGACCAACAAACCAACAAACCAACAAACCAACAAACCAACAAACCAACAAACCAACAAACCAACAAGCCAACAAACCAAAAAAACCAACAAACCAACAAACTAACAAACCAACAAACCAATAAACCAACAAACCAACAAACCAACAAACGAACAAACCAACAAACCAAAAAACCAACAAACGAACAAACCAACAAACCAACAAACCAACGAACCAACAAACAAACAAACCAACAAACAAACAAACCAAGTAACCAACAACCCAACAAACCATCAAACCAACAAGCCAACAAGCCTACAAACCAAGAAGCCAACAAACGAACAAACAAACAAACCAACAAATCAACAAACCAACAAACGAACAAACCAACAAACCAACAAACCAATAAACCAACAAACCAACAAACCAACAAACCAACAAACCAACCAACGAACAAACCAACAAACCAACAAACCAACAAACCAACAAACCAACAAACCAACAAACCAACAAACCAACAAACCAACAAACTAACAAACCAACAAAACAACAAGCCAACAAACCAACAAACCCACAAACCAACAAACCAACAAACCAACAAACCAAAAAACCAATAAACCAACAAACCAACAAGCCAACAAGCCAATAAGCCAAAAAACCAACAAGCCAACAACCGAACAAACTAACAAACAAACAAACCAACAAACCAACAAACCAACAAACCAACAAGCCAAAAAACCAACAAGCCAACAAACCAACAAACAAACAAACCAACAAACCAACAAACCAACAACCCAACAAACCAACGAACCAACAGACCAACAAACCAACAAACCAACAAACCAACAAACCAACAAACCAACAAACCAACAAACCAACAAACCAACAAACCAACAAACCAACAAACCAACAAACCAACAAACCAACAAACCAACAAACCAACAAGCCAACAAGCCAACAAACCAACAAGCCAACAAACCAACAAACCAACAAACCAACAAACCAACAAACCAACAAACGAACAAACCAATAAACCAACGAACCAACAAATCAACAAACCAACAAACCAACAATCCAACAAACCAACAAGCCAACAAATCAAAAAACCAACAAACCAACAAACCAACAAACCAACAAACCAACCAACCAACCAACCAACAAACCAACAAACCAACAAACCAACACACCAACAAACCAACAAATCAACAAACCAACAAACCAACAAACCAACAAACCAACAAACCAACAAACAAACAAACGAACAAACTAACAAACTAACAAACCAAAAAACCAACAAACCAACAAACCAACAAACGAACAAACCAATAAACCAACGAACCAACAAATCAACAAACCAACAAACCAACAAGCCAACAAACCCACAAACCAACAAACCAACAAACCAACAAACCAACAAACCAACAAACCAAAAGACCAACAAACCAACAAACCAACAAACCAACAAACCAACAAACCAACAAACCAACAAATCAACAAACCAACAAACCAACAAACCAACAAGTCAACAAATCAAAAAACCAACAAACCAACAAACCAACAAACCAACAAACCAACAAACCAACAAATCAACAAACCAACAAACCAACAAACCAACAAACCAACAAACCAAAAAACCAACAAACGAACAAACCAACAAACCAACAAACCAACAAACCAACAAACCAACAAACCAACAAACCAACAAACCAACGAATGAACAAACCAACAATCCAACAAACCAACAAGCCAACAAATCAAAAAACCAACAAACCAACAAACCAACCAACCAACCAACCAACAAACCAACAAACCAACAAACCAAAAAACCAACAAACCAAAAAACCAACAAACGAACAAACCAACAAACCAACAAACCAACAAACTAACAAACCAACAAACCAACAAACCAACAAACCAACAAGCCAACAAACCAAAAAACCAAAAAACTAACAAACCAACACACCAACAAACCAACAAACCAACAAACCAACAAACCAACAAACCAACAAACTAACAAACCACCAACCAACAAACCAAAAAACCAACAAACCAACAAACCAACAAACCAACAAACCAACAAACCAACAAACCAACAAACCAACAAACCAACAAACCAACAAACCAACAAACCAACAAACCAACAAACCAACAAACCAACAAACCAACAAACCAACAAACCAACAAACCAACAAACCAACAAACCAACAAACCAACAAGCCAACAAAACAAAAAACCAACAAACCAACAAACCAACAAACCAACAAACCAACAAACCAACAAACCAACAAACCAACAAACCAACAAACCAAAAAACCAACAAACGAACAAACCAACAAACCAACAAACCAACAAACCAACAAACCAACAAACCAACAAACCAACAAATCAACAAGCCAACAAACCAAAAACCAAAAAACCATTAAACCAACAAACCAACAAACCAACACCCAAAACACCAACAGACCAACAAACCAACAAACCAACAAACCAACAAACCAACAAACCAACAAACCAACAAACCAACAAGCCAACAAACCAAAAAAACCAACAAACCAACAAACTAACAAACCAACAAACCAATAAACCAACAAACCGACAAACCAACAAACCAACAAACCAAAAAACCAACAAACGAACAAACCAACAAACCAACAAACCAACGAACCAACAAACAAACAAACCAACAAACAAACAAACCAAGTAACCAACAACCCAACAAACCAACAAACCAACAAGCCAACAAGCCTACAAACCAAGAAGCCAACAAACGAACAAACAAACAAACCAACAAATCAACAAACCAACAAACGAACAAACCAACAAACCAACAAACCAATAAACCAACAAACCAACAAACCAACAAACCAACCCACGAACAAACCAACAAACAAACAAACCAACAAACCAACAAACCAACAAACCAACAAACCAACAAACCAACAAACCAACAAAGGAACAAACCAACAAACCAACAAACCAACAAACGAACAAACGAACAAACGAACAAACGAACAAACGAACAAACCAACAAACCAACAAACGTACAAACCAACAAACAAACAAACCAACAAACAAATAAACCTACAAACCAACAAACCAACAAACCAACAAGCCAACAAACAAATAAACCAACAAATCAAGTAACCAACAAACCAACAAACGAAAAAAGCAACAAACCCACAAACCAACAAACCAACAAACGAACAAACTAACAAGCAAACAAACCAACAAAACAACAAGCCAATAAACCAACAAGCTAACAAACGACCAAACCAACAAACAAACAAACAAACAATCCAACAAACCAACAAACCAACAAACCAACAAACCAATAAACCAACAAGCCAACAAACCAACAAACCAACAAACCAAGTAACCAACAAACCAACAAACAAACAAGCCAACAAACCAACAAACCAACAAACCAACAAACCAAAAAACCAACAAACGAACAAACCAACAAACGAACAAACCAACAAACCAACAAACCAAAAAACAAACAAACGAACAAACCAACAAACTAACAAACCAACAAACCAACAAGTCAAAAAGCCAACAAACCAACTAACCAACAAACCAACAAACCAACAAACCAACAAGCCAACAAGCCAACAAACCAACAAACCAACAAACCAACAAACCAACAAGCCAACAAACCAACAAACCCACAAACCAACAAACCAACAAACCAACAAACCAAAAAACCAACAAACCAACAAACCAACAAACCAACAAACCAACAAATCAACAAAACAACAAATCAACAAACCAACAAACCAAAAAACCAACAAGCCAACAAATCAAAAAACCATCAAACCAACAAACCAACAAACCAACAAACCAACAAACCAAAAAACCAACAAACGAACAAACCAACAAACCAACAAACCAACAGACCAACAAACCAACAAACCAACAAACCAACAAGCCAACAAACCAAAAAACCAAAAAACCAACAAACCAACAAACCAACAAACCAACAAACCAACAAACCAACAAACCAACAAACCAACAAACCAACACAACAACAAACCAACACAACAACAAACCAACAAACCAACAAACCAACAAACCAACAAACCAACAAAACAACAAACCAACAAACCAATAAACCAACAAACCAACAAACAAACAAACCAAAAAACCAACAAACCAACAAACCAACAAACCAACAAACCAACAAACCAACAAACCAACAAACCAACAAACCAACAAACCAACAAACGAACAAACCAACAAACTAAAAAAACCAACAAACGAACAAACCAACAAACCAACAAACCAACAAACCAACAAACCAACAAACCAACAAACCAACAAACCAACAAACCAACAAACCAACAAACCAACAAACCAACAAACCAAGTAACCAACAACCCAACAAACCAACAAACAAACAAGCCAACAAGCCAACAAACCAACAAGCCAACAAACTAACAAACGAACAAACCAACAAATCAACAAACGAACAAATCAACAAACCAACAAACCAACAAACCAACAAACCAACAAACCAACAAACCAGCCAACCAACAAACCAACAAACCAACAAACCAACAAACCAACAAACCAACAACCCAACAAACCAACAAACCAACAAACCAACAACCCAACAAACCAACAAACGAACAAACCAACAAACCAACAAACCAACAAACCAACAAACCAACAAACGAACAAACGAACAAATGAACAAACGAACAAACCAACAAACCAAGTAACCAACAAACCAACAAACGTACAAACCAACAAACAAACAAACCAACAAACAAATAAACCTACAAACCAACAAACCAACAAACCAACAAACCAACAAGCCAACAAACCAATAAACCAACAAATCAAGTAACAAACAAACCAACAAACGAACAAACCAACAAACCAACAAACCAACAAACCAACAAACGAACAAACTATTAAGCAAACAAACCAACTAACCAACAAGCCAATAAACCAACAAGCCAACAAACGACAAAACCAACAAACAAACAAACAAACAAACCAACAAACCCACAAACCAACAAACCAATAAACCAACAAGCCAACAAACCAACAAACCAACAAACCAAGTAACCAACAAACCAAGTAACCAACAAACCAACAAACCAACAAACCAACAAACCAACAAACCAACAAACCAACAAACCAACAAACCAACAAAACACAAACCAAAAAACCAACAAACGAACAAACCAACAAACCAACAAACCAACAAACCAACAAACCAACAATCCAACAAACCAACAAACCAACAAACCAACAAACCAAAAAACAAACAAACGAACAAACCAACAAACCAACAAACCAACAAACCAACAAGCCAACAAGCCAATAAACCAACAAACCATCAAACCAACAAACCAACAAACCAATAAACCAACAAACCAACAAACCAACAAACCAACAAGCCAACAAGCCAACAAACCAACAAACCAACAAACCAACAAACCAACAAACCAACAAACCAACAAACCAACAAACCAACAAACCACAAAACCAACAAACGAACAAACCAACAAACCAACAAACCAACAAACCAACAAACCAACAAACCAACAAACCAACAAACCAACAAACCAACAAACCAACACACCAACAAGCCAACAAACCAAAAAACCAACAAACCAACAAACCAACAACCAACAAACCAACCAACCAACAAACCAAAAAACCAACAAGCCAACAAACGAACAAACCAACAAGCAAAGAAACCAACAAACCAACAAACCAACAAGCCCACAAACCAACACACAAACAAGCCAACAAACCAACAAACAAATAAACCAACAAACCAACAAACCAACAAGCCAACAAACCAACAAGCCAACAAGCCAACAAACCAACAAACCAACAAACTAACAAACCAACAAACCAACAAGTTAACAAGCCAACAAACACACAAGCCAACAAACGAACAAACCAACAAACAAACAAACCAACAAACCAACAAACCAACAAACCAACAAACCAACAAACCAACAAACCAACAAACAAACAAACCAACAAATCAACAAACCAACAAACAAATAAACCAAAAAACCAACAAACCAACAAACCAAGAAACTAACAAATCAACAAGCCAACGAACCAACAAGCCAACAAACAAACAAGCCAAAAAACCAAAAAACCAACAAACCAACAAATCAACAAATCCAACAAGCCAACAAACCAAAAAACCAACAAACCAACAAGCCAACAAGCCAAGAAACCAACAAGCCAACAAACGAACAAACCAACAAACAAACAAACCAACAAACCAACAAACCAAGAAACCAAAAAACCAACAAACGAACCAACCAACAAACCAACAAACCAACAAACCAACAAACCAAGAAACCAACAAACCAACAAACCAACAAACCAACAAACCAACAAACCAACAAACCAACAAACCAAAAAACCAACAAACGAACAAACCAACAAACCAACAAACCAACAAACCAACAAACCAACAAACCAACAAACCAACAAACCAACAAACCAACAAACCAACAAGCCAGCAAACCAAAAAACCAACAAACCAACAAGCCAACAAGCCAACAAGCCAACAAGCCAACAAACGAACAAACCAACAAACAAACAAACCAAAAAACGAACAAACCAACAAACCAACAAACGAACAAACCAACAAACCAACAAACCAACAAACTAACAAACCAACAAACCAACAAACCAACAAACAAACAAACCAACAAAACAACAAACCAACAAACCAACAAACCAACAAACCAACAAACCAAAAAACCAACAAACCAACAAACCAACAAGACAACAAACCAACATACCAACAAACCAACAAACCAACAAACCAACAAACCAACAAAACAACAAACAAATAAACAAAAAAACCAACAAACCATCAAACCAACAAACCAACAAACCAACAAGCCAACAAACCAACAAACCAACAAACGAACAAACCAACAAACCAACAAACCAACAAACCAACAAACCAACAAACCAACAAACAAACAAACCAACAAAACAACAAACCAACAAACCAACAAACCAACAAACCAAAAAACCAACAAACCAACAAACCAACAAGCCAACAAACCAACATACCAACAAACCAACAAACCAACAAACCAACAAACCAACAAAACAACAAACAAATAAACAAAAAAACCAACAAACCAACAAACCAACAAACCAACAAGCCAATAAACCAACAAACCAACAAACCAACAAACCAACAAACGAAAAAACCAACAAACCAACAAACCAACAAATAAACAAACCAACAAACCAACAAACCAACAAACCAACAAACGAACAAACCAACAAACAAACAAACCAACAAACCAACAAACCAACAAACCAACAAACCAACAAACCAACAAACCAACAAACCAACAAACCAACAAACCAACAAACCAACAAACCAACAAACCAACAAACAAACAAACCAACAAAACAACAAACCAACAAACCAACAAACCAACAAACCAAAAAACCAACAAACCAACAAACCAACAAGCCAACAAACCAACATACCAACAAACCAACAAACCAACAAACCAACAAACCAACAAAACAACAAACAAATAAACAAAAAAACCAACAAACCAAGAAACCAACAAACCAACAAACCAACAAACCAACAAGCCAACAAACCAACAAACCAACAAACCAACAAACCAACAAACAAAAAAACCAACAAACCAACAAACCAACAAATAAACAAACCAACAAACCAACAAACCAACAAACCAACAAACGAACAAACCAACAATCAAACAAACCAACAAACCAACAAACCAACAAACCAACAAACCAACAAGCCAACAAACCAACAAACCAACAAACCAACAAACCAACAAACCAACAAACCAACAAACAAACAAACGAACGAACCAACAAACCAACAAACCAACAAACGAACAAACCAACAAACCAACAAACCAAGTATCTAACAAACCAACAAACGAACAAACCAACAAACAAACAAACCACCAAACCAACAAACCAACAAACCAACAAACCAATAAACGAACAAACTAACAAGCCAACAAACCAAAAAAACCAACAAGCCAACAAGCCAACAAACCAACAAGCCAACAAACGAACAAACCAACAAACAAACAAACCAACAAACCAAGACACCAACAAACCAACAAACCAACAAACCAACAAACCAATAAGCCAACAAACCAACAAACAAACAAACCAACAAACCAACAAACCAACAAGCCAACAAACGAACAAACGAACAAACCAACAATTCAACAAACCAACAAGCCAACAAACGAACAAACCAACAAATCAACAAACCAACAAACGAACAAACCAACAAACCAACAAACCAATACACCAACAAACCAACAAACCAACAAACGAACAAACCAACAAACCAAAAAACCAACAAACCAAAAAACCAACAAACGAACAAACCAACAAACGAACAAACCAACAAACCAATAAAACAACAAATTAACAAACCAACAAACCAACAAACCAACAAACCAAGTAACCAACAAACCAACAAACCAACAAACCAACAAGCCAACAAACCAAAAAACAAACAAACGAACAAACCAACAAACCAACAAACCAACAAACCAACAAGCCAACAAGCCAACAAGCCAACAAACCAACAAACCAACAAACCAACAAACCAACAAACTAACAAACCAACAAGCCAACAAGCCAACAAACCAACAAGCCAACAAACCAACAAACCAACAAACCAACAAACCAACAAACCAACAAACGAACAAACCAACAAACAAACAAACCAACAAACCAACAAACCAACAAACCAACAAACCAACAAGCCAACAAACCAACAAACCAACAAACCAACAAACCAACAAACCAACAAACCAACAAACCAACAAACCAACAAACCAACAAACAAACAAACCAACAAAACAACAAACCAACAAACCAACAAACCAACAAACCAAAAAACCAACAAACCAACAAACCAACAAGCCAACAAACCAACATACCAACAAACCAACAAACCAACAAACCAACAAACCAACAAAACAACAAACAAATAAACAAAAAAACCAACAAACCAAGAAACCAACAAACCAACAAACCAACAAGCCAACAAACCAACAAACCAACAAACCAACAAACCAACAAACGAAAAAACCAACAAACCAACAAACCAACAAATAAACAAACCAACAAACCAACAAACCAACAAACCAACAAACGAACAAACCAACAATCAAACAAACCAACAAACCAACAAACCAACAAACCAACAAACCAACAAGCCAACAAACCAACAAACCAACAAACCAACAAACCAACAAACCAACAAACCAACAAACCAACAAACAAACAAACGAACGAACCAACAAACCAACAAACCAACAAACGAACAAACCAACAAACCAACAAACCAAGTATCTAACAAACCAACAAACGAACAAACCAACAAACAAACAAACCACCAAACCAACAAACCAACAAACCAACAAACCAATAAACGAACAAACTAACAAGCCAACAAACCAAAAAAACCAACAAGCCAACAAGCCAACAAACCAACAAGCCAACAAACGAACAAACCAACAAACAAACAAACCAACAAACCAAGACACCAACAAACCAACAAACCAACAAACCAACAAACCAATAAGCCAACAAACCAACAAACAAACAAACCAACAAACCAACAAACCAACAAGCCAACAAACGAACAAACGAACAAACCAACAATTCAACAAACCAACAAGCCAACAAACGAACAAACCAACAAATCAACAAACCAACAAACGAACAAACCAACAAACCAACAAACCAACAAACCAATAAACCAACAAACCAACAAACCAACAAACGAACAAACCAACAAACCAAAAAACCAACAAACCAAAAAACCAACAAACGAACAAACCAACAAACGAACAAACCAACAAACCAATAAAACAACAAATTAACAAACCAACAAACCAACAAACCAACAAACCAAGTAACCAACAAACCAACAAACCAACAAGCCAACAAACCAAAAAACAAACAAACGAACAAACCAACAAACCAACAAACCAACAAACCAACAAGCCAACAAGCCAACAAGCCAACAAACCAACAAACCAACAAACCAACAAACCAACAAACTAACAAACCAACAAGCCAACAAGCCAACAAACCAACAAGCCAACAAACCAACAAACCAACAAACCAACAAACCAACAAACCAACAAACCAAAAACCAACAAACGAACAAACCAACAAACCAACAAACCAACAAACCAATAAACCAACAAACCAACAAGCCAACAAACGAACAAACGAACAAACCAACAAATCAACAAAACAACAAACGAATAAACCAACAAACCAACAAACCAATAAGCCAACAAACCAACAAACCAACGAACCAACAAATCAACAGACGAACAAACCAACAAACCAACAAACCAACAAACAAACAAACCAACAAACCATTAAACCAACAAACCAACAAACCAACAAACCAACAAACCAACAAACCAACAAACGAACAAACCAACAAACCAACAAACGAACAAACCAAGAACCCAACAAACCAACAAACGAACAAACGAACAAACGAACAAACCAACAAACCAAGTAACCAACAAACCAACAAACTTTCAAACCAACAAACAAACAAACCAACAAACAAATAAACCTACAAACCAACAAACCAACAAACCAAAAAGCCAACAAACCAATAAACCAACAAATCAAGTAACCAACAAACCAACAAACGAACAAACAAACAAGCCAACAAACCAACAAACCAACAAACCAACAAACCAACAAACGAACAAACCAACAAGCCAACAAACCAACAAACCAACAAGCCAAGAAACCAACAAGCCAACAAACGACCAAACCAACAAACAAACAAACCAACAAACCAACAAACCAATAAACCATCAAACGAACAAACCAACAAGCCAACAAACCAACAAACCAACAAGCCAAGAAACCAAGAAGCCAACAAACTACCAACCAACAAACAAACAAACCAACAAACCAACAAACCAATAAACCATCAAACCAATAAACCAACAAGCCAACAAACCAACGAACCAACAAACCAACAAACCAAGTAACCAACAAACCAACAAACCAACAAACGAACAAACCAACAAACCAACAAACCAACAAACCAACAAACCAACAAACCAACAAACCAACAAACCAAAAAACAAACAAACGAACAAACCAACAAACCAACAAACCAACAAACCAACAAGCCAACAAGCCAACAAACCAACTAACCTACAAACCAACAAACCAACAAACCAACAAGCCAACAAGCCAACAAACCAACAAGCCAACAAACCAACAAACCAACAAACAAACAAACCAACAAACCAACAAACCAACAAACCAACAAACCTAAAAACCAACAAACGAACAAACCAACAAACCTAAAAACCAACAAACCAACAAACCAACAAACCAACAAACCAACAAACCAACATACCAACAAACCAACAAACCAACAAGCCAACAAACCAAAAAACCAACAAACCAACAAACCAACAAACCAACAAACCAACAAACCAACAAACCAACAAACCAAAAAACCAACAAGCCAACAAACGACCAAACCAACAAACAAAGAGACCAACAAACCAAGAAGCCAACAAACCAACAAACCAACAAGCCAACAAACCAACAAACAAATAAACCAACAAACCAACAAACCAACAAACCAACAAGCCAGCAAGCCAACAAACCAACAAAAAAACAAACCAAAAAACCAACAAACCAACAAGCTAAC
This sequence comes from Atherix ibis, assembly GCA_958298945.1. NCBI lineage: Eukaryota > Metazoa > Arthropoda > Insecta > Diptera > Athericidae > Atherix > Atherix ibis. The sequence continues at coordinate 86,655,662 of OY282608.1, read as the reverse complement.
AAGCCAACAAACACACAAACCAACAAACGAACAAACCAACAGACAAACAAACCAACAAACCAACAAACGAACAATCCAACAAACCAACAAACAAACAAACCAACAAACCAACAAACCAACAAACCAACAAACCAACAACCCAACAAACAATTAAACCAACAAACCAACAAACCAACAAACCAACAAACTAACAAACCGACAAGCCGACAAACCAACAAGCCAACAAACGAACAAATTAACAAACCAACAACCCAACAAACCAATAAACAAACAAGCCAACAAACCAAAAAACCAACAAACCAACAAACCAACAAACCAACAAACCAAGAAACCAACAAATCAACAAACCAACAAACCAACAGACCAACAAACCAACAAAACTAACAAACCTACAATCCAAAAAAAAACCAACAAACCAACAAACCAACAGACCAACAAACCAACAAAACTAACAAGCCAACAAACCAAAAAAACAACAAACCAACAAGCCAACAAGCCAAGAAACCAACAAGCCAACAAACGAACAACCCAACAAACAAACAAACCAACAAACCAACAAACCAACAAACGAAAAAACCAACAAACGAACAAACCAACAAGCCAACAAACCAACAAACCAACAAACCAACAAACCAAGAAACCAACAAGCCAACAAACCAACAAACAAACAAACCAACAAACCAACAAACCAACAAACCAACAAACCAACAAACCAATAAACGAACAAACGAACAAACCAACTAACCAACAAACCAACAAACCAACAAACCAACAAACCAACAAACCAACAAGCCAACAAACCAAAAAACCAACAAACCAACAAGCCAACAAGCCAACAAGCCAACAAGCCAACAAACGAACAAACCAACAAACAAACAAACCAAAAAACCGACAAACCAACAAACCAAAAAACCAACAAGCCAGCAAACGACCAAACCAACAAACAAACAAACCAACAAACCAACAAACCAATAAACCATCAAACCAATAAACCAACAAGCCAACAAACCAACGAACCAACAAACCAACAAACCAAGTAACCAACAAACGAACAAACCAACAAACGAACAAACCAACAAACGAACAAACCAACAAACCAACAAACCAACAAACCAACAAACCAAAAAACAAACAAACGAACAAACCAACAAACCAACAAACCAACAAATCAACAAGACAACAAGCCAACAAACCAACTAACCTACAAACCAACAAACCAACAAACCAACAAGCCAACAAGCCAACAAACCAACAAGCCAACAAACCAACAAACCAACAAACCAACAAACCAACAAACCAACAAACCAACAAACCAACAAACCAACAAACCAACAAACCTAAAAACCAACAAACGAACAAACCAACAAACCTAAAAACCAACAAACCAACAAACCAACAAACCAACAAACCAACATACCAACAAACCAACAAACCAACAAACCAACAAACCAAAAAACCAACAAACCAACAAACCAACAAACCAACAAACCAACAAACCAACAAACCAAAAAACCAACAAGCCAACAAACGACCAAACCAACAAACAAAGAAACCAACAAACCAACAGACCAAGAAGCCAACAAACCAACAAACCAACAAGCCAACAAACCAACAAACAAATAAACCAACAACCCAACAAACCAACAAACCAACAAGCCAGCAAGCCAACAAACCAACAAAAAAACAAACCAACAAACCAACAAACCAACAAGCTAACAAGCCAAGAAACACACAAACCAACAAACGAACAAACCAACAGACAAACAAACCAACAAACCAACAAACCAACAAACCAACAAACCAACAAACGAACAAACCAACAAACCAACAAACAAACAAACCAACAAACCAACAAACCAACAAACCAACAACCCAACAAACAATTAAATCAACAAACCAACAAACCAACAAACCAACAAACTAACAAACCGACAAGCCGACAAACCAACAAGCCAACAAACGAACAAACGAACAAGCCAACAACCCAACAAACCAATAAACAAACAAGCCAACAAACCAAAAAACCAACAAACCAACAAACCAACAAACCAACAAACCAAGAAACCAACAAATCAACAAACCAACAAACCAACAGACCAACAAACCAACAAAACTAACAAACCAACAAACCAAGAAACCAACAAACCAACAAACCAACAGACCAACAAACGAACAAAACTAACAAGCCAACAAACCAAAAAAACAACAAACCAACAAGCCAACAAGCCAAGAAACCAACAAGCCAACAAACGAACAACCCAACAAACAAACAAACCAACAAACCAACAAACGAAAAAACCAACAAACGAACAAACCAACAAGCCAACAAACCAACAAACCAACAAACCAACAAACCAAGAAACCAACAAGCCAACAAACCAACAAACCAACAAACAAACAAACCAACAAACCAACAAACCAACAAACCAACAAACCAACAAACCAATAAACGAACACACGAACAAACCAACAAACCAACAAACCAACAAACCAACAAACCAACAAACCAACAAACCAACAAGCCAACAAACCAAAAAACCAACAAACCAACAAGCCAACAAGCCAACAAGCCAACAAGCCAACAAACGAACAAACCAACAAACAAACAAACCAAAAAACCGACAAACCAACAAACCAAAAAACCAACAAGCCAACAAACCAACAAACCAACAAACCAACAAACCAACAAACCAACAAACCAACAAACCAACAAACCAACAAACCAACAAACGAACAAACCAACAAACCAACAAACCAACAAACCAACAAACCAACAAACAAACAAACCAACAAAACAACAAACCAACAAACCAACAAACCAAAAAGCAACAAACCAATAAACCAACAAGCCAACAAACCAACATACCAACAAACCAACAAACCAAGAAACCAACAAACAAACAAACCAACAAACAAATAAACAAATAAACCAACAAACCAATAAACCAACAAACCAACAAACCAACAAACAAACAAACCAACAAACCAACAAACCAACAAACCAACAAACCAACAAACCAACAAACCAACAAACCAACAAACCAACAAACCAACAAACGAACGAACCAACAAACCAACAAACCAACAAACGAACAAACCAACAAACCAACAAACCAAGTAACTAACAAACCAACAAACGAACAACCTAACAAACAAACAAACCAACAAACAAATAAATCGACAAACCAACAAACCAACAAACCAACAAGCCAACAAACTAACAAACCGACAAACCAGGTAACCAACAAACCAACAAACAAACAAACCAACAAACCAACAAACAAAAAAAACCAACAAACCAATAAACGAACAAACCAACAAGCCAACAAACCAACAAACCAACAAGCCAACAAGCCAACAAACAACAAGCCAACAAACGAACAAACCAACAAACAAACAAACCAACAAACCAACAAACTAACAAACCAACAAACCAATAAACCAACAAACCAACAAGCCAACAAACCATCAAACCAACAAACCAACAAACCAACAAACGAACAAACTAACAAGCAAACAAACCAACAAACCAACAAGCCAATAAACCAACAAGCCAACAAACGACAAAACCAACAAACAAACAAACAAACAAACCAACAAACCAATAAACCATCAAACCAATAAACCAACAAGCTACAAACCAACAAACCAACAAACCAACAAACCAAGTAACCAACAAACCAACAAACCAACAAACCATCAAACGAACAAACCAACAAACCAACAAATTAACAAACCAACAAACCAAAAAACAAACAAACGAACAAACCAACAAACCAACAAACCAACAAACGAACAAACCAACAAACCAACAAACCAACAAACCAAGTAACTAACAAACCAACAAACGAACAACCCAACAAACAAACAAACCAACAAACAAATAAACAAATAAACCAACAAACCAACAAACCAACAAACCAAAAAACAAACAAACAAACAAACCAACAAACCAACAAACCAACAAACCAACAAACCAACAAACCAACAAACGAACAAACCAACAAACCAACAAACCAACAAACGAACAAACCAACAAACCAACAAACCAAGTAACTAACAAACTAACAAACGAACAACCCAACAAACAAACAAACCAACAAACAAATAAACCAACAAACCAACAAACCAACAAACCAACAAGCCAACAAACTAACAAACCGACAAACCAGGTAACCAACAAACCAACAAACAAACAAACCAACAAACCAACAAACAAACAAACCAACAAACCAATAAACGAACAAACCAACAAGCCAACAAACCAACAAACCAACAAGCCAACAAGCCAACAAACCAACAAGCCAACAAACGAACAAACCAACAAACAAACAAACCAACAAACCAACAAACCAACAAACCAACAAACCAATAAACCAACAAACTAACAAGCCAACAAACCATCAAACCAACAAACCAACAAAGCAACAAACGAACAAACTAACAAGCAAACAAACCAACAAACCAACAAGCCAATAAACCAACAAGCCAACAAACGACAAAACCAACAAACAAACAAACAAACAAACCAACAAACCAATAAACCATCAAACCAATAAACCAACAAGCTACAAACCAACAAACCAACAAACCAACAAACCAAGTAACCAACAAACCAACAAACCAACAAACCATCAAACGAACAAACCAACAAACCAACAAACCAACAAACCAACAAACCAAAAAACAAACAAACGAACAAACCAACAAACCAACAAACCAACAAACCAACAAGCCAACAAGCCAACAAACCAACTAACCTACAAACCAACAAACCAACAAACCAACAAGCCAACAAGCCAACAAGCCAACAAACCAACAAGCCAACAAACCAACAAACCAACAAACCAACAAACCAACAAACCAACAAACCAACAAACCAACAAACCAACATACCAACAAACCAACAAACCAACAAGCCAACAAATCAAAAAAACCAACAAACAAACAAACCAACAAACCAACAAACCAACAAACCAACAAACCAACAAACCAACAAACCAAAAAACCAACAAGCCAACAAACGACCAAACCAACAAACAAAGAAACCAACAAACCAAGAAGCCAACAAACCAACAAACTAACAAGCCAACAAACCAACAAACAAATAAACCAACAAACCAACAAACCAACAAATCAACAATCCAGCAAGCTAACAAACCAACAAAAAAACAAACCAACAAACCAACAAACCAACAAGCTAACAAGCCAACAAACACACAAACCAACAAACGAACAAACCAACAGACAAACAAACCAACAAACCAACAAATCAACAAACCAACAAACCAACAAACGAACAAACCAACAAACCAACAAACAAACAAACCAACAAACCAACAAACCAACAAACCAACAAACCAACAACCCAACAAACAAATAAACCAACAAACCAACAAACCAACAAACCAACAAACTAACAAACCAACAAGCCAACAAACCAACAAGCCAACAAACGAACAAACGAACCAACCAACAACCCAACAAACCAATAAACAAACAAGTCAACAAACCAAAAAACCAACAAACCAACAAACCAACAAACCAAGAAACCAACAAACCAACAAACCAACAAACCAACAGACCAACAAACCAACAAAACTAACAAACCAACAAACCAAGAAACCAACAAACCAACAAACCAACAAACCAACAGACCAACAAACCAACAAAACTAACAAGCCAACAAACCAAAAAAACAACAAACCAACAAGCCAACAAGCCAAGAAACCAACAAGCCAACAAACGAACAACCCAACAAACAAACAAACCAACAAACCAACAAACCAACAAAAGAAAAAAACTAACAAACCAAGAAACCAACAAGCCAACAAACCAACAAACCAACAAACCAACAAACCAACAAACCAACAAACAAACAAACCAACAAACCAACAAACGAACAAACGAACAAACCAACAAACCAACAAACCAACAAACCAACAAACCAACAAACCAACAAACCAACAAACCAACAAACCAACAAACCAACAAGCCAACAAACCAAAAAACCAACAAACCAACAAGCCAACAAGCCAACAATCCAACAAGCCAACAAACGAACAAACCAACAAACCAACAAACCAAAAAACCGACAAACCAACAAACCACAAAACCAACAAGCCAACAAGCCAACAAACCAACAAACCAACAAACCAACAAACCAACAAACCAACAAACCAACAAACCAACAAACCAACAAACCAAAAAACGAACAAACCAACAAACCAACAAACCAACAAACCAACAAACCAACAAACCAAAAAACAAACAAACCAACAAAACAACAAACCAACAAACCAACAAACCAAAAAACCAACAAACCAATAAACCAACAAGCCAACAAACCAACATACCAAAAAACCAACAAACCAACAAACCAACAAACAAACAAACCAACAAACAAATAAACAAATAAACCAACAAACCAACAAACCAACAAACCAACAAACCAACAAACAAACAAACCAACAAACCAACAAACCAACAAACCAACAAACCAACAAACGAACAAACCAACAAACCAACAAACCAACAAACGAACAAACCAACAAACCAACAAACCAAGTAACTAACAAACCAACAAACGAACAACCCAACAAACAAACAAACCAACAAACAAATAAACCAGCAAACCAACAAACCAACAAACCAACAAGCCAACAAACTAACAAACCGACAAACCAGGTAACCAACAAACCAACAAACAAACAAACCAACAAACCAACAAACAAACAAACCAACAAACCAATAAACGAACAAACCAACAAGCCACAAACCAACAAACCAATAAGCCAACAAGCCAACAAACCAACAAGCCAACAAACGAACAAACCAACAAACAAACAATCCAACAAACCAACAAACCAACAACCAACAAACCAATAAACCAACAAACCAACAAGCCAACAAACCATCAAACCAACAAACCAACAAACCAACAAACGAACAAACTAACAAGCAAACAAACCAACAAACCAACAAGCCAATAAACCAACAAGCCAACAAACGACAAAACCAACAAACAAACAAACAAACAAACCAACAAACCAACCAACCAACAAACCAATAAACCAACAAGCCAACAAACCAACAAACCAACAAACCAACAAACCAATAAACCAACAAACCAGCAAACCAACAAACCAACAAACCAACAAACCAACACACCAACAAGCCAACAAACCAAAAAACCAACAAACCAACAAACCAACAAACCAACAAACCAACAAACCAACAGGCCAACAAACCAACAAACCAAAAAACCAACAAGCCAACAAACGACCAAACCAACAAACAAAGAAACCAACAAACCAACAAACCAACAAACCAACAAACCAACAAGCCAACAAACCAACAAACCAAAAAACCAACAAGCCAACAAACGATCAAACCAACAAGCAAAGAAACCAACAAACCAACAAACCAACAAGCCAAAAAACCAACAAACCAACAAGCCAACAAACCAACAAACAAATAAACCAACAAACCAACAAACCAACAAACCAACAAACCAACAAACCAACAAACCAACAAACCAACATACCAACAAACCAACAAACCAACAAGCCAACAAATCAAAAAACCAACAAACCAACAAACCAACAAACCAACAAACCAACAAACCAACAAGCCAACAAACCAACAAACCAAAAAACCAACAAGCCAACAAACGACCAAACCAACAAACAAAGAAACCAACAAACCAAGAAGCCAACAAACCAACAAACTAACAAGCCAACAAACCAACAAACAAATAAACCAACAAACCAACAAACCAACAAACCAACAAGCCAGCAAGCTAACAAACCAACAAAAAACAAACCAACAAACCAACAAACCAACAAGCTAACAAGCCAACAAACACACAAACCAACAAACGAACAAACCAACAGACAAACAAACCAACAAACCAACAAATCAACAAACCAACAAACCAACAAACGAACAAACCAACAAACCAACAAACAAACAAACCAACAAACCAACAAACCAACAAACCAACAACCCAACAAACAAATAAACCAACAAACCAACAAACCAACAAACCAACAAACTAACAAACCAACAAGCCAACAAACCAACAAGCCAACAAACGAACAAATGAACCAACCAACAACCCAACAAACCAATAAACAAACAAGTCAACAAACCAAAAAACCAACAAACCAACAAACCAACAAACCAAGAAACCAACAAACCAACAAACCAACAAACCAACAGACCAACAAACCAACAAAACTAACAAACCAACAAACCAAGAAACCAACAAACCAACAAACCAACAAACCAACAGACCAACAAACCAACAAAACTAACAAGCCAACAAACCAAAAAAACAACAAACCAACAAGCCAACAAGCCAAGAAACCAACAAGCCAACAAACGAACAACCCAACAAACAAACAAACCAACAAACCAACAAACCAACAAAAGAAAAAAACTAACAAACCAAGAAACCAACAAGCCAACAAACCAACAAACCAACAAACCAACAAACCAACAAACCAACAAACAAACAAACCAACAAACCAACAAACGAACAAACGAACAAACCAACAAACCAACAAACCAACAAACCAACAAACCAACAAACCAACAAACCAACAAACCAACAAACCAACAAGCCAACAAACCAAAAAACCAACAAACCAACAAGCCAACAAGCCAACAATCCAACAAGCCAACAAACGAACAAACCAACAAACAAACAAACCAACAAACCAACAAACCAACAAACCAACAAACCTAAAAACCAACAAACGAACAAACCAACAAACCTAAAAACCAACAAACCAACAAACCAGCAAACCAACAAACCAACAAACCAACATACCAACAAACCAACAAACCAACAAGCCAACAAACCAAAAAACCAACAAACCAACAAACCAACAAACCAACAAACCAACAAACCAACAAACCAACAAACCAAAAAACCAACAAGCCAACAAACGACCAAACCAACAAACAAAGAGACCAACAAACCAAGAAGCCAACAAACCAACAAACCAACAAGCCAACAAACCAACAAACAAATAAACCAACAAACCAACAAACCAACAAACCAACAAGCCAGCAAGCCAACAAACCAACAAAAAAACAAACCAAAAAACCAACAAACCAACAAGCTAACAAGCCAACAAACACACAAACCAACAAACGAACAAACCAACAGACAAACAAACCAACAAACCAACAAACGAACAATCCAACAAACCAACAAACAAACAAACCAACAAACCAACAAACCAACAAACCAACAAACCAACAACCCAACAAACAATTAAACCAACAAACCAACAAACCAACAAACCAACAAACTAACAAATCGACAAGCCGACAAACCAACAAGCCAACAAACGAACAAATTAACAAACCAACAACCCAACAAACCAATAAACAAACAAGCCAACAAACCAAAAAACCAACAAACCAACAAACCAACAAACCAACAAACCAAGAAACCAACAAATCAACAAACCAACAAACCAACAGACCAACAAACCAACAAAACTAACAAACCAACAAACCAAGAAACCAACAAACCAACAAACCAACAGACCAACAAACCAACAAAACTAACAAGCCAACAAACCAAAAAAACAACAAACCAACAAGCCAACAAGCCAAGAAACCAACAAGCCAACAAACGAACAACCCAACAAACAAACAAACCAACAAACCAACAAACCAACAAACGAAAAAACCAACAAACGAACAAACCAACAAGCCAACAAACCAACAAACCAACAAACCAACAAACCAAGAAACCAACAAGCCAACAAACCAACAAACAAACAAACCAACAAACCAACAAACCAACAAACCAACAAACCAATAAACGAACAAACGAACAAACCAACTAACCAACAAACCAACAAACCAACAAACCAACAAACCAACAAACCAACAAGCCAACAAACCAAAAAACCAACAAACCAACAAGCCAACAAGCCAACAAGCCAACAAGCCAACAAACGAACAAACCAACAAACAAACAAACCAAAAAACCGACAAACCAACAAACCAAAAAACCAACAAGCCAGCAAACGACCAAACCAACAAACAAACAAACCAACAAACCAACAAACCAATAAACCATCAAACCAATAAACCAACAAGCCAACAAACCAACGAACCAACAAACCAACAAACCAAGTAACCAACAAACGCACAAACCAACAAACGAACAAACCAACAAACGAACAAACCAACAAACCAACAAACCAACAAACCAACAAACCAAAAAACAAACAAACGAACAAACCAACAAACCAACAAACCAACAAACCAACAAACCAACAAACCTAAAAACCAACAAACGAACATACCAACAAACCAACAAACCAACAAACCAACAAACCAAAAAACCAACAAACCAACAAACCAACAAACCAACAAACCAACAAACCTAAAAACCAACAAACGAACAAACCAACAAACCTAAAAACCAACAAACCAACAAACCAACAAACCAACAAACCAACAAACCTAAAAACCAACAAACGAACAAACCAACAAACCTAAAAACCAACAAACCAACAAACCAACAAACCAACAAACCAACAAACCAACATACCAACAAACCAACAAACCAACAAACCAACAAACCAAAAAACCAACAAACCAACAAACCAACAAACCAACAAACCAACAAACCAACAAACCAACAAACCAACAAACCAAAAAACCAACAAGCCAACAAACGACCAAACCAACAAACAAAGAAACCAACAAACCAACAGACCAAGAAGCCAACAAACCAACAAACCAACAAGCCAACAAACCAACAAACAAATAAACCAACAACCCAACAAACCAACAAACCAACAAGCCAGCAAGCCAACAAACCAACAAAAAAACAAACCAACAAACCAACAAACCAACAAGCTAACAAGCCAAGAAACACACAAACCAACAAACGAACAAACCAACAGACAAACAAACCAACAAACCAACAAACCAACAAACCAACAAACCAACAAACGAACAAACCAACAAACCAACAAACAAACAAACCAACAAACCAACAAACCAACAAACCAACAACCCAAGAAACAATTAAATCAACAAACCAACAAACCAACAAACCAACAAACTAACAAACCGACAAGCCGACAAACCAACAAGCCAACAAACGAACAAACGAACAAGCCAACAACCCAACAAACCAATAAACAAACAAGCCAACAAACCAAAAAACCAACAAACCAACAAACCAACAAACCAACAAACCAAGAAACCAACAAATCAACAAACCAACAAACCAACAGACCAACAAACCAACAAAACTAACAAACCAACAAACCAAGAAACCAACAAACCAACAAAGCAACAGACCAACAAACGAACAAAACTAACAAGCCAACAAACCAAAAAAACAACAAACCAACAAGCCAACAAGCCAAGAAACCAACAAGCCAACAAACGAACAACCCAACAAACAAACAAACCAACAAACCAACAAACGAAAAAACCAACAAACGAACAAACCAACAAGCCAACAAACCAACAAACCAACAAACCAAGAAACCAACAAGCCAACAAACCAACAAACCAACAAACAAACAAACCAACAAACCAACAAACCAACAAACCAACAAACCAACAAACCAATAAACGAACACACGAACAAACCAACAAACCAACAAACCAACAAACCAACAAACCAACAAACCAACAAACCAACAAGCCAACAAACCAAAAAACCAACAAACCAACAAGCCAACAAGCCAACAAGCCAACAAGCCAACAAACGAACAAACCAACAAACAAACAAACCAAAAAACCGACAAACCAACAAACCAAAAAACCAACAAGCCAACAAACCAACAAACCAACAAACCAACAAACCAACAAACCAACAAACCAACAAACCAACAAACCAACAAACCAACAAACCAACAAACGAACAAACCAACAAACCAACAAACCAACAAACCAACAAACAAACAAACCAACAAAACAACAAACCAACAAACCAACAAACCAAAAAGCAACAAACCAATAAACCAACAAGCCAACAAACCAACATACCAACAAACCAACAAACCAAGAAACCAACAAACAAACAAACCAACAAACAAATAAACAAATAAACCAACAAACCAATAAACCAACAAACCAACAAACCAACAAACAAACAAACCAACAAACCAACAAACCAACAAACCAACAAACCAACAAACCAACAAACCAACAAACCAACAAACCAACAAACCAACAAACGAACGAACCAACAAACCAACAAACCAACAAACGAACAAACCAACAAACCAACAAACCAAGTAACTAACAAACCAACAAACGAACAACCTAACAAACAAACAAACCAACAAACAAATAAATCGACAAACCAACAAACCAACAAACCAACAAGCCAACAAACTAACAAACCGACAAACCAGGTAACCAACAAACCAACAAACAAACAAACCAACAAACCAACAAACAAAAAAAACCAACAAACCAATAAACGAACAAACCAACAAGCCAACAAACCAACAAACCAACAAGCCAACAAGCCAACAAACAACAAGCCAACAAATGAACAAACCAACAAACAAACAAACCAACAAACCAACAAACTAACAAACCAACAAACCAATAAACCAACAAACCAACAAGCCAACAAACCATCAAACCAACAAACCAACAAACCAACAAACGAACAAACTAACAAGCAAACAAACCAACAAACCAACAAGCCAATAAACCAACAAGCCAACAAACGACAAAACCAACAAACAAACAAACAAACAAACCAACAAACCAATAAACCATCAAACCAATAAACCAACAAGCTACAAACCAACAAACCAACAAACCAACAAACCAAGTAACCAACAAACCAACAAACCAACAAACCATCAAACGAACAAACCAACAAACCAACAAATTAACAAACCAACAAACCAAAAAACAAACAAACGAACAAACCAACAAACCAACAAACCAACAAACGAACAAACCAACAAACCAACAAACCAACAAACCAAGTAACTAACAAACCAACAAACGAACAACCCAACAAACAAACGAACCAACAAACAAATAAACAAATAAACCAACAAACCAACAAACCAACAAACCAAAAAACAAACAAACAAACAAACCAACAAACCAACAAACCAACAAACCAACAAACCAACAAACCAACAAACCAACAAACGAACAAACCAACAAACCAACAAACCAAGTAACTAACAAACTAACAAACGAACAACCCAACAAACAAACAAACCAACAAACAAATAAACCAACAAACCAACAAACCAACAAACCAACAAGCCAACAAACTAACAAACCGACAAACCAGGTAACCAACAAACCAACAAACAAACAAACCAACAAACCAACAAACAAACAAACCAACAAACCAATAAACGAACAAACCAACAAGCCAACAAACCAACAAACCAACAAGCCAACAAGCCAACAAACCAACAAGCCAACAAACGAACAAACCAACAAACAAACAAACCAACAAACCAACAAACCAACAAACCAACAAACCAATAAACCAACAAACTAACAAGCCAACAAACCATCAAACCAACAAACCAACAAAGCAACAAACGAACAAACTAACAAGCAAACAAACCAACAAACCAACAAGCCAATAAACCAACAAGCCAACAAACGACAAAACCAACAAACAAACAAACAAACAAACCAACAAACCAATAAACCATCAAACCAATAAACCAACAAGCTACAAACCAACAAACCAACAAACCAACAAACCAAGTAACCAACAAACCAACAAACCAACAAACCATCAAACGAACAAACCAACAAACCAACAAACCAACAAACCAACAAACCAAAAAACAAACAAACGAACAAACCAACAAACCAACAAACCAACAAACCAACAAGCCAACAAGCCAACAAACCAACTAACCTACAAACCAACAAACCAACAAACCAACAAGCCAACAAGCCAACAAGCCAACAAACCAACAAGCCAACAAACCAACAAACCAACAAACCAACAAACCAACAAACCAACAAACCAACAAACCAACAAACCAACATACCAACAAACCAACAAACCAACAAGCCAACAAATCAAAAAAACCAACAAACAAACAAACCAACAAACCAACAAACCAACAAACCAACAAACCAACAAACCAACAAACCAAAAAACCAACAAGCCAACAAACGACCAAACCAACAAACAAAGAAACCAACAAACCAAGAAGCCAACAAACCAACAAACTAACAAGCCAACAAACCAACAAACAAATAAACCAACAAACCAACAAACCAACAAACCAACAAGCCAGCAAGCTAACAAACCAACAAAAAAACAAACCAACAAACCAACAAACCAACAAGCTAACAAGCCAACAAACACACAAACCAACAAACGAACAAACCAACAGACAAACAAACCAACAAACCAACAAATCAACAAACCAACAAACCAACAAACGAACAAACCAACAAACCAACAAACAAACAAACCAACAAACCAACAAACCAACAAACCAACAAACCAACAACCCAACAAACAAATAAACCAACAAACCAACAAACCAACAAACCAACAAACTAACAAACCAACAAGCCAACAAACCAACAAGCCAACAAACGAACAAACGAACCAACCAACAACCCAACAAACCAATAAACAAACAAGTCAACAAACCAAAAAACCAACAAACCAACAAACCAACAAACCAAGAAACCAACAAACCAACAAACCAACAAACCAACAGACCAACAAACCAACAAAACTAACAAACCAACAAACCAAGAAACCAACAAACCAACAAACCAACAAACCAACAGACCAACAAACCAACAAAACTAACAAGCCAACAAACCAAAAAAACAACAAACCAACAAGCCAACAAGCCAAGAAACCAACAAGCCAACAAACGAACAACCCAACAAACAAACAAACCAACAAACCAACAAACCAACAAAAGAAAAAACATAACAAACCAAGAAACCAACAAGCCAACAAACCAACAAACCAACAAACCAACAAACCAACAAACAAACAAACCAACAAACCAACAAACGAACAAACGAACAAACCAACAAACCAACAAACCAACAAACCAACAAACCAACAAACCAACAAACCAACAAACCAACAAACCAACAAACCAACAAGCCAACAAACCAAAAAACCAACAAACCAACAAGCCAACAAGCCAACAATCCAACAAGCCAACAAACGAACAAACCAACAAACCAACAAACCAAAAAACCGACAAACCAACAAACCACAAAACCAACAAGCCAACAAGCCAACAAACCAACAAACCAACAAACCAACAAACCAACAAACCAACAAACCAACAAACCAACAAACCAACAAACCAAAAAACGAACAAACCAACAAACCAACAAACCAACAAACCAACAAACCAACAAACCAAAAAACAAACAAACCAACAAAACAACAAACCAACAAACCAACAAACCAAAAAACCAACAAACCAATAAACCAACAAGCCAACAAACCAACATACCAAAAAACCAACAAACCAACAAACCAACAAACAAACAAACCAACAAACAAATAAACAAATAAACCAACAAACCAACAAACCAACAAACCAACAAACCAACAAACAAACAAACCAACAAACCAACAAACCAACAAACCAACAAACCAACAAACGAACAAACCAACAAACCAACAAACCAACAAACGAACAAACCAACAAACCAACAAACCAAGTAACTAACAAACCAACAAACGAACAACCCAACAAACAAACAAACCAACAAACAAATAAACCAGCAAACCAACAAACCAACAAACCAACAAGCCAACAAACTAACAAACCGACAAACCAGGTAACCAACAAACCAACAAACAAACAAACCAACAAACCAACAAACAAACAAACCAACAAACCAATAAACGAACAAACCAACAAGCCACAAACCAACAAACCAATAAGCCAACAAGCCAACAAACCAACAAGCCAACAAACGAACAAACCAACAAACAAACAATCCAACAAACCAACAAACCAACAACCAACAAACCAATAAACCAACAAACCAACAAGCCAACAAACCATCAAACCAACAAACCAACAAACCAACAAACGAACAAACTAACAAGCAAACAAACCAACAAACCAACAAGCCAATAAACCAACAAGCCAACAAACGACAAAACCAACAAACAAACAAACAAACAAACCAACAAACCAACCAACCAACAAACCAATAAACCAACAAGCCAACAAACCAACAAACCAACAAACCAACAAACCAATAAACCAACAAACCAGCAAACCAACAAACCAACAAACCAACACACCAACAAGCCAACAAACCAAAAAACCAACAAACCAACAAACCAACAAACCAACAAACCAACAAACCAACAGGCCAACAAACCAACAAACCAAAAAACCAACAAGCCAACAAACGACCAAACCAACAAACAAAGAAACCAACAAACCAACAAACCAACAAACCAACAAACCAACAAGCCAACAAACCAACAAACCAAAAAACCAACAAGCCAACAAACGATCAAACCAACAAGCAAAGAAACCAACAAACCAACAAACCAACAAGCCAACAAACCAACAAACCAACAAGCCAACGAACCAACAAACAAATAAACCAACAAACCAACAAACTAACAAACCAACAAACCAACAAACCAACAAACCAACAAACCAACATACCAACAAACCAACAAACCAACAAGCCAACAAATCAAAAAACCAACAAACCAACAAACCAACAAACCAACAAACCAACAAACCAACAAACCAACAAGCCAACAAACCAACAAACCAAAAAACCAACAAGCCAACAAACGACCAAACCAACAAACAAAGAAACCAACAAACCAAGAAGCCAACAAACCAACAAACTAACAAGCCAACAAACCAACAAACAAATAAACCAACAAACCAACAAACCAACAAACCAACAAGCCAGCAAGCTAACAAACCAACAAAAAACAAACCAACAAACCAACAAACCAACAAGCTAACAAGCCAACAAACACACAAACCAACAAACGAACAAACCAACAGACAAACAAACCAACAAACCAACAAATCAACAAACCAACAAACCAACAAACGAACAAACCAACAAACCAACAAACAAACAAACCAACAAACCAACAAACCAACAAACCAACAACCCAACAAACAAATAAACCAACAAACCAACAAACCAACAAACCAACAAACTAACAAACCAACAAGCCAACAAACCAACAAGCCAACAAACGAACAAATGAACCAACCAACAACCCAACAAACCAATAAACAAACAAGTCAACAAACCAAAAAACCAACAAACCAACAAACCAACAAACCAAGAAACCAACAAACCAACAAACCAACAAACCAACAGACCAACAAACCAACAAAACTAACAAACCAACAAACCAAGAAACCAACAAACCAACAAACCAACAAACCAACAGACCAACAAACCAACAAAACTAACAAGCCAACAAACCAAAAAAACAACAAACCAACAAGCCAACAAGCCAAGAAACCAACAAGCCAACAAACGAACAACCCAACAAACAAACAAACCAACAAACCAACAAACCAACAAAAGAAAAAAACTAACAAACCAAGAAACCAACAAGCCAACAAACCAACAAACCAACAAACCAACAAACTAACAAACCAACAAACAAACAAACCAACAAACCAACAAACGAACAAACGAACAAACCAACAAACCAACAAACCAACAAACCAACAAACCAACAAACCAACAAACCAACAAACCAACAAACCAACAAGCCAACAAACCAAAAAACCAACAAACCAACAAGCCAACAAGCCAACAATCCAAC
Organism: Atherix ibis; assembly: GCA_958298945.1. NCBI lineage: Eukaryota > Metazoa > Arthropoda > Insecta > Diptera > Athericidae > Atherix > Atherix ibis. Next base: position 86,637,841 of record OY282608.1, on the reverse strand, counting down.
AAGCCAACAAACGAACAAACCAACAAACCAATAAACCAACAAACCAACAAGCCAACAAACCATCAAACCAACAAACCAACAAACCAACAAACGAACAAACTAACAAGCAAACAAACCAACAAACCAACAAGCCAATAAACCAACAAGCCAACAAACGACAAAACCAACAAACAAACAAACAAACAAACCAACAAACCAACCAACCAACAAACCAATAAACCAACAAGCCAACAAACCAACAAACCAACAAACCAACAAATCAATAAACCAACAAACCAGCAAACCAACAAACCAACAAACCAACACACCAACAAGCCAACAAACCAAAAAACCAACAAACCAACAAACCAACAAACCAACAAACCAAAAAACCAACAAGCCAACAAACGATCAAACCAACAAGCAAAGAAACCAACAAACCAACAAACCAACAAGCCAACAAACCAACAAACCAACAAGCCAACAAACCAACAAACAAATAAACCAACAAACCAACAAACCAACAAACCAACAAGCCAACAAACCAACAAACCAACAAGTCAATAAACCAACAAGCCAAGAAACGACAAAACCAACAAACAAACAAACAAACAAACCAACAAACCAATAAACCATCAAACCAATAAACCAACAAGCTACAAACCAACAAACCAACAAACCAACAAACCAAGTAACCAACAAACCAACAAACCAACAAACCATCAAACGAACAAACCAACAAACCAACAAATTAACAAACCAACAAACCAAAAAACAAACAAACGAATAAACCAACAAACCAACAAACCAACAAACGAACAAACCAACAAACCAACAAACCAAGTAACTAACAAACCAACAAACGAACAACCCAACAAACAAACAAACCAACAAACAAATAAATAAATAAACCAACAAACCAACAAACCAACAAACCAACAAACAAACAAACAAACAAACCAACAAACCAACAAACCAACAAACCAACAAACCAACAAACCAACAAACCAACAAACCAACAAACGAACAAACCAACAAACCAACAAACCAACAAACGAACAAACCAACAAACCAACAAACCAAGTAACTAACAAACTAACAAACGAACAACCCAACAAACAAACAAACCAACAAACAAAGAAACCAACAAACCAACAAACCAACAAACCAACAAGCCAACAAACTAACAAACCGACAAACCAGGTAACCAACAAACCAACAAACAAACAAACCAACAAACCAACAAACAAACAAACCAACAAACCAATAAACGAACAAACCAACAAGCCAACAAACCAACAAACCAACAAGCCAACAAGCCAACAAACCAACAAGCCAACAAACGAACAAACCAACAAACAAACAAACCAACAAACCAACAAACCAACAAACCAACAAACCAACAAACCAACAAACCAATAAACCAACAAACCAACAAGCCAACAAACCATCAAACCAACAAACCAACAAACCAACAAACGAACAAACTAACAAGCAAACAAACCAACAAACCAACAAGCCAACAAGCCAACAAACCAACTAACCTACAAACCAACAAACCAACAAACCAACAAGCCAACAAGCCAACAAGCCAACAAACCAACAAGCCAACAAACCAACAAACCAACAAACCAATAAACCAACAAACTAACAAACCAACAAACCAACAAACCAACATAACAACAAACCAACAAACCAACAAGCCAACAAATCAAAAAACCAACAAACCAACAAACCAACAAACCAACAAACCAACAAACCAAAAAACCAACAAGCCAACAAACGACCAAACCAACAAACAAAGAAACCAACAAACCAAGAAGCCAACAAACCAACAAACTAACAAGCCAACAAACCAACAAACAAATAAACCAACAAACCAACAAACCAACAAACCAACAAGCCAGCAAGCTAACAAACCAACAAAAAAACAAACCAACAAACCAACAAACCAACAAGCTAACAAGCCAACAAACACACAAACCAACAAACGAACAAACCAACAGACAAACAAACCAACAAACCAACAAATCAACAAACCAACAAACCAACAAACGAACAAACCAACAAACCAACAAACAAACAAACCAACAAACCAACAAACCAACAAACCAACAAACCAACAACCCAACAAACAAATAAACCAACAAACCAACAAACCAACAAACCAACAAGCCAACAAACGAACAAACGAACCAACCAACAACCCAACAAACCAATAAACAAACAAGTCAACAAACCAAAAAACCAACAAACCAACAAACCAACAAACCAAGAAACCAACAAACCAACAAACCAACAAACCAACAGACCAACAAACCAACAAAACTAACAAACCAACAAACCAAGAAACCAACAAACCAACAAACCAACAAACCAACAAACCAACAGACCAACAAACCAACAAAACTAACAAGCCAACAAACCAAAAAAACAACAAACCAACAAGCCAACAAGCCAAGAAACCAACAAGCCACCAAACGAGCAAGCCAACAAACAAACAAACCAACAAACCAACAAAAGAAAAAAACTAACAAACCAACAAACCAACAAGCCAACAAACCAACAAACCAACAAACCAACAAACCAAGAAACCAAGAAACCAACAAGCCAACAAACCAACAAACCAACAAACCAACAAACCAACAAACCAACAAACAAACAAACCAACAAACCAACAAACGAACAAACGAACAAACCAACAAACCAACAAACCAACAAACCAACAAACCAACAAACCAACAAACCAACAAACCAACAAACCAACAAACCAACAATCCAACAAACCAAAAAACCAACAAACCAACAAGCCAACAAGCCAACAATCCAACAAGCCAACAAACGAACAAACCAACAAACCAACAAACCAAAAAACCGACAAACCAACAAACCAATAAACCAACAAGCCAACAAGCCAACAAACCAACAAACCAACAAACCAACAAACCAACAAACCAACAAACCAACAAACCAACAAACCAAAAAACGAACAAACCAACAAACCAACAAACCAACAAACCAACAAACCAACAAACCAAAAAACAAACAAACCAACAAAACAACAAACCAACAAACCAACAAACCAAAAAACCAACAAACCAATAAACCAACAAGCCAACAAACCAACATACCAACAAACCAACAAACCAACAAACCAACAAACAAACAAACCAACAAACAAATAAACAAATAAACCAACAAACCAACAAACCAACAAACCAACAAACCAACAAACCAACAAACAAACAAACCAACAAACCAACAAACCAACAAACCAACAAACCAACAAACGAACAAACCAACAAACCAACAAACCAACAAACGAACAAACCAACAAACCAAGTAACTAACAAACCAACAAACAAACAACCCAACAAACAAACAAACCAACAAACAAATAAACCAACAAACCAACAAACCAACAAACCAACAAGCCAACAAACTAACAAACCGACAAACCAGGTAACCAACAAAACAACAAACAAACAAACCAACAAACCAACAAACAAACAAACCAACAAACTAATAAACGAACAAACCAACAAGCCACAAACCAACAAACCAACAAGCCAACAAACGAACAAACCAACAAACAAACAATCCAACAAACCAACAAACCAACAACCAACAAACCAATAAACCAACAAACCAATAAGCCAACAAACCATCAAACCAACAAACCAACAAACCAACAAACGAACAAACTAACAAGCAAACAAACCAACAAACCAACAAGCCAATAAACGAACAAGCCAACAAACGACAAAACCAACAAACAAACAAACAAACAAACCAACAAACCAACCAACCAACAAACCAATAAACCAACAAGCCAACAAACCAACAAACCAACAAACCAACAAACCAATAAACTAACAAACCAGCAAACCAACAAACCAACAAACCAACACACCAACAAGCCAACAGACCAACAAACCAACAAAACTAACAAACCAACAAACCAAGAAACCAACAAACCAACAAACCAACAAACCAACAGACCAACAAACCAACAAAACTAACAAGCCAACAAACCAAAAAAACAACAAACCAACAAGCCAACAAGCCAAGAAACCAACAGTCCACCAAACGAGCAAGCCAACAAACAAACAAACCAACAAACCAACAAAAGAAAAAAACTAACAAACCAACAAACCAACAAGCCAACAAACCAACAAACCAACAAACCAACAAACCAAGAAACCAACAAGCCAACAAACCAACAAACCAACAAACCAACAAACCAACAAACAAACAAACCAACAAACCAACAAACGAACAAACGAACAAACCAACAAACCAACAAACCAACAAACCAACAAACCAACAAACCAACAAACCAACAAACCAACAAACCAACAAACCAACAAACCAACAAGCCAACAAACCAAAAAACCAACAAACCAACAAGCCAATAAGCCAACAATCCAACAAACCAACAAACCAACAAACCAACAAACCAACAAACCAACAAGCCAACAAACGAACAAACCAACAAACCAACAAACCAAAAAACCGACAAACCAACAAACCAATAAACCAACAAGCCAACAAGCCAACATACCAACAAACCAACAAACCAACAAACCAACAAACCAACAAACCAACAAACCAAAAAACGAACAAACCAACAAACCAACAAACCAACAAACCAACAAACCAACAAACCAAAAAACAAACAAACCAACAAAACAACAAACCAACAAACCAACAAACCAAAAAACCAACAAACCAACAAACCAACAAACCAACAAACCAACAAACCAACAAACCAAAAAACCAACAAACAAACAAACCAACAAACCAACAAACGAACAAACGAACAAACCAACAAACCAACAAACCAACAAACCAACAAACCAACAAACCAACAAACCAACAAACCAACAAACCAACAAACCAACAAGCCAACAAGCCAACAAACCAACAAGCCAACAAACGAACAAACCAACAAACAAACAATCCAACAAACCAACAAACCAACAACCAACAAACCAATAAACCAACAAACCAACAAGCCAACAAACCATCAAACCAACAAACCAACAAACCAACAAACGAACAAACTAACAAGCAAACAAACCAACAAACCAACAAGCCAATAAACGAACAAGCCAACAAACGACAAAACCAACAAACAAACAAACAAACAAACCAACAAACCAACCAACCAACAAACCAATAAACCAACAAGCCAACAAACCAACAAACCAACAAACCAACAAACCAATAAACCAACAAACCAGCAAACCAACAAACCAACAAACCAACACACCAACAAGCCAACAAACCAAAAAACCAACAAACCAACAAGCCAACAAGCCAAGAAACCAACAGTCCACCAAACGAGCAAGCCAACAAACAAACAAACCAACAAACCAACAAAAGAAAAAAACTAACAAACCAACAAACCAACAAGCCAAAAGACCAACAAACCAACAAACCAACAAACCAACAAACAAACAAACCAACAAACCAACAAACGAACAAACGAACAAACCAACAAACCAACAAACCAACAAACCAACAAACCAACAAACCAACAAACCAACAAACCAACAAACCAACAAACCAACAAGCCAACAAACGAACAAACCAACAAACCAACAAACCAAAAAACCGACAAACTAACAAACCAATAAACCAACAAGCCAACAAGCCAACAAACCAACAAACCAACAAACCAACAAACCAACAAACCAACAAACCAACAAACCAAAAAACGAACAAACCAACAAACCAACAAACCAACAAACCAACAAACCAACAAACCAAAAAACAAACAAACCAACAAAACAACAAACCAACAAACCAACAAACCAAAAAACCAACAAACCAATAAACCAACAAGCCAACAAACCAACATACCAACAAACCAACAAACCAACAAACCAACAAACAAACAAACCAACAAACAAATAAACAAATAAACCAACAAACCAACAAACCAACAAACCAACAAACCAACAAACAAACAAACCAACAAACCAACAAACCAACAAACCAACAAACCAACAAACGAACAAACCAACAAAGCAACAAACCAACAAACGAACAAACCAACAAACCAACAAACCAAGTAACTAACAAACCAACAAACGAACAACCCAACAAACAAACAAACCAACAAACAAATAAACCAACAAACCAACAAACCAACAAACCAACAAGCCAACAAACTAACAAACCGACAAACCAGGTAACCAACAAAACAACAAACAAACAAACCAACAAACCAACAAACAAACAAACCAACAAACCAATAAACGAACAAACCAACAAGCCACAAACCAACAAACCAACAAGCCAACAAGCCAACAAACCAACAAGCCAACAAACGAACAAACCAACAAACAAACAATCCAACAAACCAACAAACCAACAACCAACAAACCAATAAACCAACAAACCAACAAGCCAACAAACCATCAAACCAACAAACCAACAAACCAACAAACGAACAAACTAACAAGCAAACAAACCAACAAACCAACAAGCCAATAAACGAACAAGCCAACAAACGACAAAACCAACAAACAAACAAACAAACAAACCAACAAACCAACCAACCAACAAACCAATAAACCAACAAGCCAACAAACCAACAAACCAACAAACCAACAAACCAATAAACCAACAAACCAGCAAACCAACAAACCAACAAACCAACACACCAACAAGCCATCAAACCAAAAAACCAACAAACCAACAAACCAACAAACGAACAAACCAACAAACCAACAAACCAACAAACCAAAAAACCAACAAGCCAACAAACGATCAAACCAACAAGCAAAGAAACCAACAAACCAACAAACCAACAAGCCAACAAACCAACAAACCAACAAGCCAACAAACCAACAAACAAATAAACCAACAAACCAACAAACCAACAAACCAACAAGCCAACAAACCAACAAGCCAATAAGCCAACAAACCAACAAACCAACAAACCAACAAACCAACAAGTTAACAAGCCAACAAACACACAAGCCAAGAAACGAACAAACCAACAAACAAACAAACCAACAAACCGACAAACCTACAAGTTAACAAGCCAACAAACACACAAGCCAACAAACGAACAAACCAACAAACAAACAAACCAACAAACCGACAAACCAACAAACCAACAAGCCAACAAACCAACAAACAAACAAACCAACAAATCAACAAACCAACAAACAAATAAACCAAAAAACCAACAAACCAACAAACTAACAAACCAACAAGCCAACAAACCAACAAGCCAACAAACGAACAAACGAACAACCCAACAAACCAACAAACCAATAAACAAACAAGCCAACAAACCAACAAACGAACAAACGAACAAACCAACAAACCAACAAACCAACAAACCAACAAACCAACAAACAAACAAACCAACAAACCAACAAACGAACAAACGAACAAACCAACAAACCAACAAACCAACAAACCAACAAACCAACAAACCAACAAACCAACAAACCAACAAACCAACAAACCAACAAGCCAACAAACGAACAAACCAACAAACCAACAAACCAAAAAACCGACAAACCAACAAACCAATAAACCAACAAGCCAACAAGCCAACAAACCAACAAACCAACAAACCAACAAACCAACAAACCAACAAACCAACAAACCAAAAAACGAACAAACCAACAAACCAACAAACAAACAAACCAACAAACCAACAAACCAAAAAACAAACAAACCAACAAAACAACAAACCAACAAACCAACAAACCAAAAAACCAACAAACCAATAAACCAACAAGCCAACAAACCAACATACCAACAAACCAACAAACCAACAAACCAACAAACAAACAAACCAACAAACAAATAAACAAATAAACCAACAAACCAACAAACCAACAAACCAACAAACCAACAAACAAACAAACCAACAAACCAACAAACCAACAAACCAACAAACCAACAAACGAACAAACCAACAAACCAACAAACCAACAAACGAACAAACCAACAAACCAACAAACCAAGTAACTAACAAACCAACAAACGAACAACCCAACAAACAAACAAACCAACAAACAAATAAACCAACAAACCAACAAACCAACAAACCAACAAGCCAACAAACTAACAAACCGACAAACCAGGTAACCAACAAAACAACAAACAAACAAACCAACAAACCAACAAACAAACAAACCAACAAACCAATAAACGAACAAACCAACAAGCCACAAACCAACAAACCAACAAGCCAACAAGCCAACAAACCAACAAGCCAACAAACGAACAAACCAACAAACAAACAATCCAACAAACCAACAAACCAACAACCAACAAACCAATAAACCAACAAACCAACAAGCCAACAAACCATCAAACCAACAAACCAACAAACCAACAAACGAACAAACTAACAAGCAAACAAACCAACAAACCAACAAGCCAATAAACGAACAAGCCAACAAACGACAAAACCAACAAACAAACAAACAAACAAACCAACAAACCAACCAACCAACAAACCAATAAACCAACAAGCCAACAAACCAACAAACCAACAAACCAACAAACCAATAAACCAACAAACCAGCAAACCAACAAACCAACAAACCAACACACCAACAAGCCAACAAACCAAAAAACCAACAAACCAACAAACCAACAAACGAACAAACCAACAAACCAACAAACCAACAAACCAAAAAACCAACAAGCCAACAAACGATCAAACCAACAAGCAAAGAAACCAACAAACCAACAAACCAACAAGCCAACAAACCAACAAACCAACAAGCCAACAAACCAACAAACAAATAAACCAACAAACCAACAAACCAACAAACCAACAAGCCAACAAACCAACAAGCCAATAAGCCAACAAACCAACAAACCAACAAACCAACAAACCAACAAGTTAACAAGCCAACAAACACACAAGCCAAGAAACGAACAAACCAACAAACAAACAAACCAACAAACCGACAAACCTACAAGTTAACAAGCCAACAAACACACAAGCCAACAAACGAACAAACCAACAAACAAACAAACCAACAAACCGACAAACCAACAAACCAACAAGCCAACAAACCAACAAACAAACAAACCAACAAATCAACAAACCAACAAACAAATAAACCAAAAAACCAACAAACCAACAAACTAACAAACCAACAAGCCAACAAACCAACAAGCCAACAAACGAACAAACGAACAACCCAACAAACCAACAAACCAATAAACAAACAAGCCAACAAACCAAAAAACCAACAAACCAACAAACCAACAAACCAACAAACCAACAGACCAAAAAATCAACAAATCCAACAAGCCAACAAACCAAAAAACCAACAAACCAACAAGCCAACAAGCCAAGAAACCAACAAGCCAACAAACGAACAAACCAACAAACAAACAAACCAACAAACCAACAAACCAAAAAACCAACAAACGAACAAACCAACAAACCAACAAACCAACAAAGCAAGAAACCAACAAGCCAACAAACCAACAAACCAACAAACCAACAAACCAACAAACCAACAAACCAACAAGCCAACAAACCAACAAATAAACAAACCAACAAACGAACAAACGAACAAACCAACAAACCAACAAACCAACAAACTAACAAACCAACAAACCAACAAACCAACAAGCCAACAAACCAAAAACCCAACAAACCAACAAGCCAACAAGCCAACAAACCAACAAACAAACAAACCAACAAACCAACAAACCAACAAACCAACAAACGAACAAACCAACAAACCAAAAAACCAACAAACCAACAAACCAACAAACGAACAAACCAACAAACGAACAAACCAACAAACAAACAAACCAAAGAACCAACAAACCAACAAATCAACAAACCAACAAACCCACAAACCAACAAACCAACAAACAAACAAACCAACAAACCAACAAACCAACAAACCAACAAACGAACAAACCAACAAACCAACAAACCAACAAACCAACCAACCAACAAACCAACAAACAAACAAACTAACAAACCAACAAACCAACAAACCAACAAACTAACAAACCAACAAACCAACAAACTAACAAACCAACAAACCAGCAAATCAACAAACGAGCAAACCAACAAACCAACAAACGAAAAAACCAACAAACCAACAAACCAACAAACCAACAAACCAACAAACGAACAAACCAACAAACAAACAAACCAACAAACCAACAAACCAACAAACCAACAAACCAACAAACCAACAAACCAACAAACCAACAAATCAACAAACCAACAAACCAACAAACCAACAAACCAACAAACCAACAAACCAACAAACCAACAAACCAACAAACAAACAAACGAACGAACCAACAAACCAACAAACCAACAAACAAACAAACCAACAAACCAACAAACCAACAAACGAACAAACCAACAAACAAACAACCCAACAAACCAACAAACCAACAAGCCAACAGGGCAACAAACCAACAAGCCAACAAACGAACAAACCAACAAACAAACAAACGACCAACCAACAAACCAACAAAGCAACAAACCGAAAAATCAACAAGCCAACAAATCAACAAACCAAGTAACTAACAAACCAACAAACCAACAAACCAAAAAACCAACAAACCAACAAACCAACAAACCAATAAGCCAACAAACCAACACACAAACAAACCAACAAACCAACAAACCAACAAGGCAACAAACTAACAAACGAACAAACCAACAAATCAACAAACCAACAAGCCAACAAACGAACAAACGAACAAACCAACAAATCAACAAACCAACAAATCAACAAACCAACAAACGAACAAACCAACAAACGAACAAACCAACAAACCAATAAACCAACAAACCAACAAACCAACAAATCAACAAATTAACAAACCAACAAACCAACAAACCAACAAACCAAGTAACCAACAAACCAACAAACCAACAAACCAACAAACCAACAAACCAACAAGCCAACAAACCAACAAACGAACAAACCAACAAACCAACAAACCAACAAACCAACAAACCAAAAAACAAACAAACCAACAAACCAAAAAACAAACAAACGAACAAACCAACAAACCAACAAACCAACAAACCAATAAACGAACAAACCATCAAGCCAACAAACCAACAAACCAACAAGCCAACAAGCCAACAAACCAACAAGCCAACAAACGAACAAACCAACAAACAAACAAACGAACAAACCAACAAACCAACAAAGCAACAAACCGAAAAACCAACAAGCCAACAAATCAACAAACCAAGTAACCAACAAACCAACAAACCAACAAACCAAAAAACCAACAAACCAACAAACCAACAAACCAATAAGCCAACAAACCAACAAACCAACAAACCAACAAACCAACAAACCAACAAGGCAACAAACGAACAAACGAACAAACCAACAAACCAACAAATCAACAAACCAACAAGCCAACAAACGAACAAACGAACAAACCAACAAATCAACAAACCAACAAACGAACAAACCAACAAACGAACAAACCAACAAACCAATAAACCAACAAACCAACAAACCAAAAAACCAACAAACGAACAAACAAACAAACCAACAAACCAACAAACCAACAAACCAACAAACCAACAAGCCAACAAACCAAAAAACTAACAAACCAACAAACCAACAAACCAACAAACCAACAGACCAAAAAATCAACAAATCCAACAAGCCAACAAACCAAAAAACCAACAAACCAACAAGCCAACAAGCCAAGAAACCAACAAGCCAACAAACGAACAAACCAACTAACAAACAAACCAACAAACCAACAAACCAACAAACCAAAAAATCAACAAACGAACAAACCAACAAACCAACAAAGCAAGAAACCAACAAGCCAACAAACCAACAAACCAACAAACCAACAAACCAACAAACCAACAAACCAACAAACCAACAAATAAACAAACCAACAAACGAACAAACGAACAAACCAACAAACCAACAAACCAACAAACTAACAAACCAACAAACCAACAAACCAACAAGCCAACAAACCAAAAAACCAACAAACCAACAAGCCAACAAGCCAACAAGCCAACAAGCCAACAAGCCAACAAACGAACAAACCAACAAACAAACAAACCAAAGAACCAACAAACTAACAAATCAACCAACCAACAAACCAACAAACCAACAAACCAACAAACCAACAAACAAACAAACCAACAAACCAACAAACCAACAAACCAACAAACCAACAAACGAACAAACCAACAAACCAACAAACCAACAAACCAACCAACCAACAAACCAACAAACTAACAAACCAACAAACCAACAAACCAACAAACTAACAAACCAACAAACCAACAAACTAACAAACCAACAAACCAGCAAACCAACAAACGAGCAAACCAACAAACCAACAAACGAAAAAACCAACAAACCAACAAACCAACAAACCAACAAACCAACAAACGAACAAACCAACAAACAAACAAACCAACAAACCAACAAACCAACAAACCAACAAACCAACAAACCAACAAACCAACAAACCAACAAACCAACAAACCAACAAACCAACAAACCAACAAACCAACAAACCAACAAACCAACAAACCAACAAACCAACAAACCAACAAACCAACAAACCAACAAACAAAAAAACGAACGAACCAACAAACCAACAAACCAACAAACAAACAAACCAACAAACCAAGTATCTAACAAACCAACAAACGAACAAACCAACAAACAAACAACCCAACAAACCAACAAACCAACAAACCAACAAACCAATAAACGAACAAACCAACAAGCCAACAAACCAACAAACCAACAAGCCAACAAGGCAACAAACCAACAAGCCAACAAACGAACAAACCAACAAACAAACAAACGAACAAACCAACAAACCAACAAAGCAACAAACCGAAAAACCAACAAGCCAACAAATCAACAAACCAAGTAACCAACAAACCAACAAACCAACAAACCAAAAAACCAACAAACCAACAAAGCAACAAACCAATAAGCCAACAAACCAACACACAAACAAACCAACAAACCAACAAACCAACAAGGCAACAAACGAACAAACGAACAAACCAACAAATCAACAAACCAACAAGCCAACAAACGAACAAACGAACAAACCAACAAATCAACAAACCAACAAATCAACAAACCAACAAACGAACAAACCAACAAACGAACAAACCAACAAACCAATAAACCAACAAACCAACAAACCAACAAACCAACAAATTAACAAACCAACAAACCAACAAACCAACAAACCAAGTAACCAACAAACCAACAAACCAACAAACCAACAAACCAACAAACCAACAAACCAACAAACCAAAAAACAAACAAACCAATAAACCAAAAAACCAACAAACCAACAAGCCAACGAGCCAACAAACCAACAAGCCAACAAACGAACAAACCAACAAACAAACAAACGAACAAACCAACAAACCAACAAAGCAACAAACCGAAAAACCAACAAGCCAACAAATCAACAAACCAAGTAACCAACAAACCAACAAACCAACAAACCAAAAAACCAACAAACCAACAAACCAACAAACCAATAAGCCAACAAACCAACACACAAACAAACGAACAAACCAACAAATCAACAAACCAACAAACGAGCAAACCAACAAACGAACAAACCAACAAACCAATAAACCAACAAACCAACAAACCAAAAAACCAACAAACGAACAAACCAACAAACCAACAAACCAACAAACCAACAAACCAAAAAACAAACAAACGAACAAACCAACAAACCAACAAACCAACAAACCAACAAACCAACAAACCAACAAGCCAACAAGCCAACAAACCAACAAACCAACAAACCAACAAACCAACAAACCAACAAGCCAACAAGCCAACAAACCAACAAGCCAACAAACCAACAAACCAACAAACCAACAAACCAACAAACCAAAAAACCAACAAACGAACAAACTAAATAACCACCAAACCAACAAACCAACAAACCAACAAACCAACAAGCCAACAAACGAACAAACGAACAAACCAACAAATCAACAAACCAACAAACGAATAAACCAACAAACCAACAAACCAATAAACCAACAAACCAACAAACCAACAAACAAACAAACGAACAAACCAACAAACCAACAAAGCAACAAACCGAAAAACCAACAAGCCCACAAATCAACAAACCAAGTAACCAACAAACCAACAAACCAACAAACCAAAAAACCAACAAACCAACAAATTAACAAACCAATAAGCCAACAAACCAACACACAAACAAACCAACAAACCAACAAACCAACAAACCAACAAGGCAACAAACGAACAAACGAACAAACCAACAAATCAACAAACCAACAAGCCAACAAACGAACAAACGAACAAACCAACAAATCAACAAACCAACAAACGAACAAACCAACAAACGAACAAACCAACAAACCAATAAACCAACAAACCAACAAACCAAAAAACCAACAAACGAACAAACCAACAAACCAACAAACCAACAAACCAACAAACCAACAAACCAACAAGCCAACAAACCAAAAAACTAACAAACCAACAAACCAACAAACCAACAAACCAACAGACCAAAAAATCAACAAATCCAACAAGCCAACAAACCAAAAAACCAACAAACCAACAAGCCAACAAGCCAAGAAACCAACAAGCCAACAAACGAACAAACCAACAAACAAACAAACCAACAAACCAAAAAATCAACAAACGAACAAACCAACAAACCAACAAACCAACAAAGCAAGAAACCAACAAGCCAACAAACCAACAAACCAACAAACCAACAAACCAACAAACCAACAAACCAACAAACCAACAAATAAACAAACCAACAAACGAACAAACGAACAAACCAACAAACCAACAAACCAACAAACTAACAAACCAACAAACCAACAAACCAACAAGCCAACAAACCAAAAAACCAACAAACCAACAAGCCAACAAGCCAACAAGCCAACAAGCCAACAAACGAACAAACCAACAAACAAACAAACCAAAGAACCAACAAACCAACAAATCAACCAACCAACAAACCAACAAACCAACAAACCAACAAACAAACAAACCAACAAACCAACAAACCAACAAACCAACAAACGAACAAACCAACAAACCAACAAACCAACAAACCAACCAACCAACAAACCAACAAACAAACAAACTAACAAACCAACAAACCAACAAACCAACAAACTAACAAACCAACAAACCAACAAACTAACAAACCAACAAACCAGAAAACCAACAAACGAGCAAACCAACAAACCAACAAACGAAAAAACAAACAAACCAACAAACCAACAAACCAACAAACCAACAAACGAACAAACCAACAAACAAACAAACCAACAAACCAACAAACCAACAAACCAACAAACCAACAAACCAACAAACCAACAAACCAACAAACCAACAAACCAACAAACCAACAAACCAACAAACCAACAAACCAACAAACCAACAAACCAACAAACCAACAAACAAACAAACGAACGAACCAACAAACCAACAAACCAACAAACAAACAAACCAACAAACCAAGTATCTAACAAACCAACAAACGAACAAACCAACAAACAAACAACCCAACAAACCAACAAACCAACAAACCAACAAACCAATAAACGAACAAACCAACAAGCCAACAAACCAACAAACCAACAAGCCAACAAGGCAACAAACCAACAAGCCAACAAACGAACAAACCAACAAACAAACAAACGAACAAACCAACAAACCAACAAAGCAACAAACCGAAAAACCAACAAGCCAACAAATCAACAAACCAAGTAACCAACAAACCAACAAACCAACAAACCAAAAAACCAACAAACCAACAAACCAACAAACCAATAAGCCAACAAACCAACACACAAACAAACCAACAAACCAACAAACCAACAAGGCAACAAACGAACAAACGAACAAACCAACAAATCAACAAACCAACAAGCCAACAAACGAACAAACGAACAAACCAACAAATCAACAAACCAACAAATTAACAAACCAACAAACGAACAAACCAACAAACGAACAAACCAACAAACCAATAAACCAACAAACCAACAAACCAACAAACCAACAAATTAACAAACCAACAAACCAACAAACCAACAAACCAAGTAACCAACAAACCAACAAACCAACAAACCAACAAACCAACAAGCCAACAAACCAACAAACGAACAAACCAACAAACCAACAAACCAAGAAACCAACAAACCAAAAAACAAACAAACCAATAAACCAAAAAACAAACAAACGAACAAACCAACAAACCAACAAACCAACAAACCAATAAACGAACAAACCAACAAGCCAACAAACCAACAAACCAACAAGCCAACGAGCCAACAAACCAACAAGCCAACAAACGAACAAACCAACAAACAAACAAACGAACAAACCAACAAACCAACAAAGCAACAAACCGAAAAACCAACAAGCCAACAAATCAACAAACCAAGTAACCAACAAACCAACAAACCAACAAACCAAAAAACCAACAAACCAACAAACCAACAAACCAATAAGCCAACAAACCAACACACAAACAAACCAACAAACCAACAAACTAACATGGCAACAAACGAACAAACGAACAAACCAACAAATCAACAAACCAACAAGCCAACAGACGAACAAACGAACAAACCAACAAATCAACAAACCAACAAACGAGCAAACCAACAAACGAACAAACCAACAAACCAATAAACCAACAAACCAACAAACCAAAAAACCAACAAACGAACAAACCAACAAACCAACAAACCAACAAACCAACAAACCAACAAACCAAAAAACAAACAAACGAACAAACCAACAAACCAACAAACCAACAAACCAAAAAACAAACAAACGAACAAACCAACAAACCAACAAACCAACAAACCAACAAACCAACAAACCAACAAGCCAACAAGCCAACAAACCAACAAACCAACAAACCAACAAACCAACAAACCAACAAGCCAACAAGCCAACAAACCAACAAGCCAACAAACCAACAAACCAACAAACCAACAAACCAACAAACCAAAAAACCAACAAACGAACAAACTAAACAACCACCAAACCAACAAACCAACAAACCAACAAACCAACAAGCCAACAAACGAACAAACGAACAAACCAACAAATCAGCAAACCAACAAACGAATAAACCAACAAACCAACAAACCAATAAACCAACAAACCAACAAACCAACAAACCAACAAACCAACCAACGAACAAGCCAACAAACCAACAAACCAACAAACCAACAAACCAACAAACCAACAAACCAACAAACCAACAAACCAACAAACCAACAAACCAACAAACCAACAAACCAACAAACCAACAAACCAACAAACGAACAAACCAACAAACCAACAAACGAACAAACCAAGAAACCAACAAACGAACAAACGAACAAACGAACAAACCAACAAACCAAGTAACCAACAAACCAACAAACGTTCAAACCAACAAACAAACAAACCAACAAACAAATAAACCTACAAACCAACAAACCAACAAACCTACAAGTCAACAAACCAATAAACCAACAATTCATGTAACCAACAAACCAACAAACGAACAAACCAGCAAGCCAACAAACCAACAAACCAACACACCAACAAACGAACAAACCAACAAGCCAACAAACCAACAAACCAACAAGCCAAGAAACCAACAAGCCAACAAACGACCAAACCAAAAATCAAACAAACCAACAAACCAACAAACAAACAAACCATCAAACCAATAAACCAACAAGCCAACAAACCAACAAACCAACAAACCAACAAACCAAGTAACCAACAAACCAACAAACCAACAAACCAACAAACCAAAAAGCTAACAAACCAACAAACCAACAAACCAACAAACCAAAAAACCAACAAACGAACAAACCAACAAACCAACAAACCAACAAACCAACAAACCAACAAACCAACAAACCAACAAACCAAAAAACAAACAAACGAACAAACCAACAAACCAACAAACCAACAAACCAACAAGCCAACAAGCCAACAAACCAACAAACCTACAAACCAACAAACCAACAAGCCAACAAACCAACAAACCAACAAGCCAAGAAACCAACAAGCCAACAAACGACCAAACCAACAAACAAACAAACCAACAAACCAACAAAACAACAAACCATCAAACCAATAAACCAACAATCCAACAAACCAACAAACCAACAAACCAACAAACCAACAAACAAACAAACCAACAAACCAACATACCAACAAACCAACAAACCAACAAGCCAACAAACCAAAAAACCAACAAACCAACAAACCAACAAAACAACAAACCAACAAACCAACAAACCAACAAACAAACAAACCAACAAACCAACATACCAACAAACCAACAAACCAACAAGCCAACAAACCAAAAAACCAACAAACCAACAAACCAACAAAAAAACAAACCAACAAACCAACAAACCAACAAACCAACAAACCAACAAACCAACAAACCAACAAACCAACAAACAAACAAACCAACAAACCAAGAAACCAACAAACCAAGTATCTAACAAACCAATAAACGAACAAACCAACAAACAAACAAACCAACAAACCAACAAACCAACAAACCAACAAACCAACAAACCAATAAACGAACAAACCAACAAACCAACAAACCAACAAACCAACAAACCAAGTATCTAACAAACCAATAAACAAACAAACCAACAAACAAACAAACCAACAAGCCAACAAACGAACAAACCAACAAACAAACAAACCAACAAACCAACAAACCAACAAACCAACAAACCGAAAAACCAACAAGCCAACAAATCAACAAACCAAGTAACCAACAAACCAACAAACCAACAAGCCAACAAACCAACAAGCCAACAAACCAACAAACCAACAAAAAAACAAACCAACAAACCAACAAACCAAGTAACCAACAAACCAACAAACCAACAAACCAACAAACCAACAAGCCAACAAGCCAACAAGCCAACAAACCAACAAACCTACAAACCAACAAACCAACAAGCCAACAAACCAACAAACCAACAAGCCAAGAAACCAACAAGCCAACAAACGACCAAACCAACAAACAAACAAACCAACAAACCAACAAAACAACAAACCATCAAACCAATAAACCAACAATCCAACAAACCAACAAACCAACAAACCAACAAACCAACAAACAAACAAACCAACAAACCAACATACCAACAAACCAACAAACCAACAAGCCAACAAACCAAAAAACCAACAAACCAACAAACCAACAAAACAACAAACCAACAAACCAACAAACCAACAAACAAACAAACCAACAAACCAACATACCAACAAACCAACAAACCAACAAGCCAACAAACCAAAAAACCAACAAACCAACAAACCAACAAAAAAACAAACCAACAAACCAACAAACCAACAAACCAACAAACCAACAAACCAACAAACCAACAAACCAACAAACAAACAAACCAACAAACCAAGAAACCAACAAACCAAGTATCTAACAAACCAATAAACGAACAAACCAACAAACAAACAAACCAACAAACCAACAAACCAACAAACCAACAAACCAACAAACCAATAAACGAACAAACCAACAAACCAACAAACCAACAAACCAACAAACCAAGTATCTAACAAACCAATAAACAAACAAACCAACAAACAAACAAACCAACAAGCCAACAAACGAACAAACCAACAAACAAACAAACCAACAAACCAACAAACCAACAAACCGAAAAACCAACAAGCCAACAAATCAACAAACCAAGTAACCAACAAACCAACAAACCAACAAACCAACAAACCAACAAGCCAACAAAAAAACGAACGAACCAACAAACCAACAAACAAACAAACCAACAAACCAACAAACCAAGTATCTAACAAACCAACAAACGAACAAACGAACAAACCAACAAACAAACAAACCAACAAACCAACAAACCAACAAACCAATAAACGAACAAACCAACAACCCAACAAACCAACAAACCAACAAGCTAACAAGCCAACAAACCAACAAGCCAACAAACCAACAAACCAACAAACAAACAAACCATCAAACCAATAAACCAACAAGCCAACAAACCAACAAACCAACAAACCAACAAACCAAGTAACCAACAAACCAACAAACCAACAAACCAACAAACCAAAAAGCTAACAAACCAACAAACCAACAAACCAACAAACCAAAAAACCAACAAACGAACAAACCAACAAACCAACAAACCAACAAACCAACAAACCAACAAACCAAAAAACAAACAAACGAACAAACCAACAAACCAACAAACCAACAAACCAACAAGCCAACAAGCCAACAAACCAACAAACCTACAAACCAACAAACCAACAAGCCAACAAACCACAAACCAACAAGCCAAGAAACCAACAAGCCAACAAACGACCAAACCAACAAACAAACAAACCAACAAACCAACAAAACAACAAACCATCAAACCAATAAACCAACAAGCCAACAAACCAACAAACCAACAAACCAACAAACCAACAAACCAACAAACAAACAAACCAACAAACCAACATACCAACAAACCAACAAACCAACAAGCCAACAAACCAAAAAACCAACAAACCAACAAACCAACAAACCAAAAAACCAACAAGCCAACAAACGACCAAACCAACAAACAAAGAAACCAACAAACCAACAAACCAAGAAGCCATTAAACGAACAAACCAACAAGCCAACAAACCAACAAACAAATAAACCAACAAACCAACAAACCAACAAACCAACAAACCAACAAACCAACAAGCCAGCAAGCCAACAAACCAACAAAAAAACAAACCAACAAACCAACAAACCAACAAACCAACAAACAAATAAACCAACAAACCAACAAACCAAGTATCTAACAAACCAATAAACGAACAAACCAACAAACAAACAAACCAACAAACCAACAAACCAACAAACCAACAAACCAATAAACGAACAAACCAACAAACCAACAAACCAACAAACCAACAAACCAACAAACCAACAAACCAACAAACCAAGTATCTAACAAACCAATAAACAAACAAACCAACAAACAAACAAACCAACAAGCCAACAAACGAACAAACCAACAAACAAACAAACCAACAAACCAACAAACCAACAAACCGAAAAACCAACAAGCCAACAAATCAACAAACCAAGTAACCAACAAACCAACAAACCAACAAACCAACAAACCAACAAGCCAACAAACAAACGAACGAACCAACAAACCAACAAACAAACAAACCAACAACCCAACAAACCAAGTATCTAACAAACCAACAAACGAACAAACCAACAAACAAACAAACCAACAAACCAACAAACCAAAAAGCTAACAAACCAACAAACCAACAATCCAACAAACCAACAAACCAAAAAACCAACAAACGAACAAACCAACAAACCAACAAACCAACAAACCAACTAACCAAAAAACAAACAACCGAACAAACCAACAAATCAACAAACCAACAAACGAACAAACCACCAAACGAACAAACCAACAAACTAATAAACCAACAAACCAACAAACCAACAAACGAACAAACCAACAAACCAACAAACCAACAAACCAACAAACCAACAAACCAACAAACCAAGTAACCAACAAACCAACAAACCACCAAACCAACAAACCAACAAACCAACAAGCCAAGAAACCAACAAACCAACAAACCAACAAACGAAAAAACCAACAAACGAACAAACCAACAAACCAACAAACCAACAAACCAACAAACCAAAAAACAAACAAACGAACAAACCAACAAACCAACAAACCAACAAACCAACAAACCAACAAACCAAAAAACCAACAAACGAACAAACTAAACAACCAACAAACCAACAAACCAACAAACCAACAAACCAACAAACCAACAAGCCAACAAACGAACAAACGAATAAACCAACAAATCAACAAACCAACAAACGAATAAACCAACAAACCAACAAACCAACAAACCAACAAACTAATAAACCAACAAACCAACAAACCAACAAACCAACAAACCAACAAACGAACAAGCCAACAAACCAACAAACCAACAAACCAAAAAACCAACAAACGAACAAACTAAACAACCAACAAACCAACAAACCAACAAACCAACAAACCAACAAACCAACAAGCCAACAAACGAACAAACGAATAAACCAACAAATCAACAAACCAACAAACGAATAAACCAACAAACCAACAAACCAACAAACCAACAAACCAATAAACCAACAAACCAACAAACCAACAAACCAACAAACCAACAAACGAACAAGCCAACAAACCAACAAACCAACAAACCAACAAACCAACAAACCAACAAACCAACAAACCAACAAACGAACAAACCAACAAACCAACAAACGAACAAACCAAGAAACCAACAAACTAACAAACGAACAATCGAACAAACGAACAAACCAACAAACCAACAAACGTTCAAACCAACAAACAAATAAACCTACAAACCAACAAACCACCAAACCTACAAGCCAACAAACCAATAAACCAACAAATCAAGTAACCAACAAACCAACAAACGAACAAACCAGCAAGCCAACAAACCAACAAACCAACAAACCAACAAACGAACAAACCACCAAGCCAACAAACCAACAAACCAACAAGCCAAGAAACCAACAAGCCAACAAACGACCAAACCAACAAACAAACAAACCAACAAACCAACAAACCAACAAACCATCAAACCAATAAACCAACAAGCCAACAAACCAACAAACCAACAAACCAAGTAACCAACAAACCAACAAACCAACAAACCAAAAAGCTAACAAACCAACAAACCAACAAACCAACAAACCAACAAACCAAAAAACAAACAAACGAACAAACCAACAAACCAACAAACCTACAAACCAACAAACCAACAAGCCAACAAGCCAACAAACCAACAAACCAACAAACCAACAAACCAACAAACCAACAAGCCAACAAGCCAACAAACCAACAAGCCAACAAACCAACAAACCAACAAACCAACAAACCAACAAACCAACAAACCAAAAAACCAACAAACGAACAAACTAAACAACCACCAAACCAACAAACCAACAAACCAACAAACCAACAAGCCAACAAACGAACAAACGAACAAACCAACAAATCAACAAACCAACAAACGAATAAACCAACAAACCAACAAACCAATAAACCAACAAACCAACAAACCAACAAACCAACAAACCAACCAACGAACAAGCCAACAAACCAACAAACCAACAAACCAACAAACCAACAAACCAACAAACCAACAAACCAACAAACCAACAAACCAACAAACCAACAAACCAACAAACCAACAAACGAACAAACCAACAAACCAACAAACGAACAAACCAAGAAACCAACAAACCAACAAACCAACAAACCAACAAACGAACAAACGAACAAACGAACAAACGAACAAACCAACAAACCAAGTAACCAACAAACCAACAAACGTTCAAACCAACAAACAAACAAACCAACAAACAAATAAACCTACAAACCAACAAACCAACAAACCTACAAGTCAACAAACCAATAAACCAACAATTCAAGTAACCAACAAACCAACAAACGAACAAACCAGCAAGCCAACAAACCAACAAACCAACACACCAACAAACGAACAAACCAACAAGCCAACAAACCAACAAACCAACAAGCCAAGAAACCAACAAGCCAACAAACGACCAAACCAAAAAACAAACAAACCAACAAACCAACAAACAAACAAACCATCAAACCAATAAACCAACAAGCCAACAAACCAACAAACCAACAAACCAACAAACCAAGTAACCAACAAACCAACAAACCAACAAACCAACAAACCAAAAAGCTAACAAACCAACAAACCAACAAACCAACAAACCAAAAAACCAACAAACGAACAAACCAACAAACCAACAAACCAACAAACCAACAAACCAACAAACCAACAAACCAAAAAACAAACAAACGAACAAACCAACAAACCAACAAACCAACAAACCAACAAGCCAACAAGCCAACAAACCAACAAACCTACAAACCAACAAACCAACAAGCCAACAAACCAACAAACCAACAAGCCAAGAAACCAACAAGCCAACAAACGACCAAACCAACAAACAAACAAACCAACAAACAAACAAACCAACAAACCAACAAACCAACAAACCAACAAACCAATAAACGAACAAACCAACAAACCAACAAACCAACAAACCAACAAACCAACAAACCAACAAACCAACAAACCAAGTATCTAACAAACCAATAAACAAACAAACCAACAAACAAACAAACCAACAAGCCAACAAACGAACAAACCAACAAACAAACAAACCAACAAACCAACAAACCAACAAACCGAAAAACCAACAAGCCAACAAATCAACAAACCAAGTAACCAACAAACCAACAAACCAACAAACCAACAAACCAACAAGCCAACAAACAAACGAACGAACCAACAAACCAACAAACAAACAAACCAACAAACCAACAAACCAAGTATCTAACAAACCAACAAACGAACAAACCAACAAACAAACAAACCAACAAACCAACAAACCAACAAACCAAAAAGCTAACAAACCAACAAACCAACAATCCAACAAACCAACAAACCAAAAAACCAACAAACGAACAAACCAACAAACCAACAAACCAACAAACCAACTAACCAAAAAACAAACAACCGAACAAACCAACAAATCAACAAACCAACAAACGAACAAACCACCAAACGAACAAACCAACAAACTAATAAACCAACAAACCAACAAACCAACAAACGAACAAACCAACAAACCAACAAACAAACAAACCAACAAGTTAACAAACCAACAAACCAACAAACCAACAAACCAAGTAACCAACAAACCAACAAACCACCAAACCAACAAACCAACAAACCAACAAGCCAAGAAACCAACAAACCAACAAACCAACAAACGAAAAAACCAACAAACGAACAAACCAACAAACCAACAAACCAACAAACCAACAAACCAAAAAACAAACAAACGAACAAACCAACAAACCAACAAACCAACAAACCAACAAACCAACAAACCAAAAAACCAACAAACGAACAAACTAAACAACCAACAAACCAACAAACCAACAAACCAACAAACCAACAAACCAACAAGCCAACAAAC
Organism: Atherix ibis; assembly: GCA_958298945.1. Taxonomy (NCBI): domain Eukaryota; kingdom Metazoa; phylum Arthropoda; class Insecta; order Diptera; family Athericidae; genus Atherix; species Atherix ibis. The sequence continues at coordinate 86,612,689 of OY282608.1, read as the reverse complement.
GAACAAACGAATAAACCAACAAATCAACAAACCAACAAACGAATAAACCAACAAACCAACAAACCAACAAACCAACAAACCAATAAACCAACAAACCAACAAACCAACAAACCAACAAACCAACAAACGAACAAGCCAACAAACCAACAAACCAACAAACCAAAAAACCAACAAACGAACAAACTAAACAACCAACAAACCAACAAACCAACAAACCAACAAACCAACAAACCAACAAGCCAACAAACGAACAAACGAATAAACCAACAAATCAACAAACCAACAAACGAATAAACCAACAAACCAACAAACCAACAAACCAACAAACCAATAAACCAACAAACCAACAAACCAACAAACCAACAAACCAACAAACGAACAAGCCAACAAACCAACAAACCAACAAACCAACAAACCAACAAACCAACAAACCAACAAACCAACAAACGAACAAACCAACAAACCAACAAACGAACAAACCAAGAAACCAACAAACCAACAAACGAACAATCGAACAAACGAACAAACCAACAAACCAACAAACGTTCAAACCAACAAACAAATAAACCTACAAACCAACAAACCACCAAACCTACAAGCCAACAAACCAATAAACCAACAAATCAAGTAACCAACAAACCAACAAACGAACAAACCAGCAAGCCAACAAACCAACAAACCAACAAACCAACAAACGAACAAACCAACAAGCCAACAAACCAACAAACCAGCAAGCCAAGAAACCAACAAGCCAACAAATGACCAAACCAACAAACAAACAAACCAACAAACCAACAAACCAACAAACCATCAAACCAATAAACCAACAAGCCAACAAACCAACAAACCAACAAACCAAGTAACCAACAAACCAACAAACCAACAAACCAACAAACCAAAAAGCTAACAAACCAACAAACCAACAAACCAACAAACCAACAAACCAAAAAACCAACAAACGAACAAACCAACAAACCAACAAACCAACTAACCAAAAAACAAACAACCGAACAAACCAACAAACCAACAAACCAACAAACCAACAAACCAACAAGCCAACAACCCAACAAACCTACAAACCAACAAACCAACAAGCCAACCAACCAACAAACCAACAAGCCAAGAAACCAACAAGCCAACAAACGACCAAACCAACAAACAAACAAACCAACAAACCAACAAACCAACAAACCATCAAACCAATAAACCAACAAGCCAACAAACCAACAAACCAACAAACAAACAAACCAACAAACCAACATACCAACAAACCAACAAACCAACAAGCCAACAAACCAAAAAACCCAAAAAACCAACAAACCAACAAACCAACAAACCAACAAACCAACAAACCAACAAACCAAAAAACCAACAAGCCAACAAATGACCAAACCAACAAACTAAGAAACCAACAAACCAACAAACCAAGAAGCCAACAAACGAACAAACCAACAAGCCAACAAACCAACAAACAAATAAACCAACAAACCAACAAACCAACAAACCAACAAACCAACAAGCCAGCAAGCCAACAAACCAACAAAAATACAAACCAACAAACCAACAAACCAACAAGCCAACCAGCTAACAAGCCAACAAACACACAAACCAACAAACGAACAAACCAACAAACAAACAAACCAACAAACCAACAAACCTACAAACCAACAAACGAACAAACCGACAAACCAACAAACAAACAAACCAACAAACCAACAAACCAACAAACCAACAAACCGACAGCCCAACAAACAAATAAACCAACAAACCAACAAACCAACAAACTAACAAACCAACAAGCCAACAAACCAACAAGCCAACAAGCCAACTAACGAACAAACGAACAAACCAACAACCCAACAAACCAATAAACAAACAAGCCAACAAACCAAAAAACCAACAAACCAAAAAACCAACAAACCAACAAACCATTAAACCAACAGACCAACAAACCAACAAAACTAACAAGCCAACAAACCAAAAAACCAACAAATCAACAAGCCAACAAGCCAAGAAACCAACAAGCCAACAAACGAACAAACTAACAAACAAACAAACCAACAAACCAACAAACCAAAAAACCAACAAACGAACAAACCAACAAGCAAAGAAACAAACAAACCAACAAACCAACAAACCAAGAAACCAACAAGCCAACAAACCAACAAACCAACAAACCAACAAACCAACAAACCAACAAACCAACAAACCAACAAACCAACAAACAAACAAACGAACAAACCAACAAACCAACAAACCAACAAACCAACAAACCAACAAACCAACAAACCAACAAACCAACAAGCCAACAAACCAAAAAACCAACAAACCAACAAGCCAACAAGCCAACAAGCCAACAAGCCAACAAACGAACAAACCAACAAACAAACAAACCAAAAAACCAACAAACCAACAAACCAAAAAACCAACAAACCAAAAAACAAACAAACCAACAAAACAACAAACCAACAAACCAACTAACCAAAAAAACAACAAACCAATAAACCAACAAGCCAGCAAACCAACATACCAACAAACCAACAAACCAATAAACCAACAAACCAACAAACCAACAAACCAACAAACCAACAAACCAACAAACCAACAAACCAACAAACCAACAAACCAACAAACCAACAAACCAACAAACCAACAAACCAACAAACGAACAAACCAACAAACCAAGTAACCAACAAACCAACAAACCAACAAACCAACAAACCAACAAACCAACAAACCAACAAACCAACAAACCAACAAACCAACAAACCAACAAACCAACAAACGAACAAACCAACAAACCAAGTAACCAACAAACCAACAAACCAACAAACGAACAAACCAACAAACCAACAAACCAAAAAACAAACAAACCAACAAAACAACAAACCAACAAACCAACTAACCAAAAAAACAACAAACCAATAAACCAACAAGCCAGCAAACCAACATACCAACAAACCAACAAACCAACAAACCAACAAACCAAGAAACCAACAAACAAACAAACCAACAAACCAAAAAACAAACAAACCAACAAAACAACAAACCAACAAACCAACTAACCAAAAAAACAACAAACCAATAAACCAACAAGCCAGCAAACCAACATACCAACAAACCAACAAACCAACAAACTAACAAACCAAGAAACCAACAAACAAACAAACCAACAAACAAATAAACAAATAAACCAACAAACCAATAAACCAACAAACCAACAAACCAACAAACCAACAAACCAACAAACCAACAAACCAACAAACCAACAAACCAACAAACCAACAAACCAACAAACCAACAAACCAACAAGCCAACAACCCAACAAACCTACAAACCAACAAACCAACAAGCCAACCAACCAACAAACCAACAAGCCAAGAAACCAACAAGCCAACAAACGACCAAACCAACAAACAAACAAACCAACAAACCAACAAACCAACAAACCATCAAACCAATAAACCAACAAGCCAACAAACCAACAAACCAACAAACAAACAAACCAACAAACCAACATACCAACAAACCAACAAACCAACAAGCCAACAAACCAAAAAACCCAAAAAACCAACAAACCAACAAACCAACAAACCAACAAACCAACAAACCAACAAACCAAAAAACCAACAAGCCAACAAATGACCAAACCAACAAACTAAGAAATCAACAAACCAACAAACCAAGAAGCCAACAAACGAACAAACCAACAAGCCAACAAACCAACAAACAAATAAACCAACAAACCAACAAACCAACAAACCAACAAACCAACAAGCCAGCAAGCCAACAAACCAACAAAAATACAAACCAACAAACCAACAAACCAACAAGCCAACCAGCTAACAAGCCAACAAACACACAAACCAACAAACGAACAAACCAACAAACAAACAAACCAACAAACCAACAAACCTACAAACCAACAAACGAACAAACCGACAAACCAACAAACAAACAAACCAACAAACCAACAAACCAACAAACCAACAAACCGACAGCCCAACAAACAAATAAACCAACAAACCAACAAACCAACAAACTAACAAACCAACAAGCCAACAAACCAACAAGCCAACAAGCCAACTAACGAACAAACGAACAAACCAACAACCCAACAAACCAATAAACAAACAAGCCAACAAACCAAAAAACCAACAAACCAACAAACCAACAAACCAACAAACCAACAAACCAACAAACCAAAAAACCAACAAACCAACAAACCATTAAACCAACAGACCAACAAACCAACAAAACTAACAAGCCAACAAACCAAAAAACCAACAAATCAACAAGCCAACAAGCCAAGAAACCAACAAGCCAACAAACGAACAAACTAACAAACAAACAAACCAACAAACCAACAAACCAAAAAACCAACAAACGAACAAACCAACAAGCAAAGAAACAAACAAACCAACAAACCAACAAACCAAGAAACCAACAAGCCAACAAACCAACAAACCAACAAACCAACAAACCAACAAACCAACAAACCAACAAACCAACAAACCAACAAACAAACAAACGAACAAACCAACAAACCAACAAACCAACAAACCAACAAACCAACAAACCAACAAACCAACAAACCAACAAGCCAACAAACCAAAAAACCAACAAACCAACAAGCCAACAAGCCAACAAGCCAACAAGCCAACAAACGAACAAACCAACAAACAAACAAACCAAAAAACCAACAAACCAACAAACCAAAAAACCAACAAGCCAACAAACCAACAAACCAACAAACCAACAAACCAACAAACCAACAAACCAACAAACCAACAAACCAACAAACGAACAAACCAACAAACCAACAAACCAAAAAACAAACAAACCAACAAAACAACAAACCAACAAACCAACTAACCAAAAAAACCACAAACCAATAAACCAACAAGCCAGCAAACCAACATACCAACAAACCAACAAACCAACAAACCAACAAACCAAGAAACCAACAAACAAACAAACCAACAAACAAATAAACAAATAAACCAACAAACCAATAAACCAACAAACCAACAAACCAACAAACCAACAAACCAACAAACCAACAAACCAACAAACCAACAAACCAACAAACCAACAAACCAACAAACCAACAAACCAACAAACCAACAAACGAACAAACCAACAAACCAAGTAACCAACAAACCAACAAACCAACAAACCAACAAACCAACAAGCTAACAAACCAACAAACCAACAAACCAACAAACCAAGAAACAAACAAACGAACAAACCAACAAACCAACAAACCAACAAACCAACAAGCCAACAAGCCAACAAACCAACAAACCTACAAACCAACAAACCAACAAGCCAACAAACCAACAAACCAACAAGCCAAGAAACCAACAAGCCAACAAACGACCAAACCAACAAACAAACAAACCAACAAACCAACAAACCAACAAACCATCAAACCAATAAACCAACAAGCCAAGAAACCAACAAACCAACAAACCAACAAACAAAAAAATCAACAAACCAACATACACACAAACCAACAAGCCAACAAGCAAAAAAACCAACAAACCAACAAACCAACAAACCAACAAACCAACAAACCAACAAACCAAAAAACCAACAAGCCAACAAACGACCAAACCAACAAACAAAGAAACCAACAAACCAACAAACCAAGAAGCCAACAAACCAACAAACCAACAAGCCAACAAACCAACAAACAAATAAACCAACAAACCAACAAGCCAGCAAGCCAACAAACCAACAAAAAAACAAACCAACAAACCAACAAACCAACAAGCCAACAAGCTAACAAGCCAACAAAACCACAAACCAACAAACGAACAAACCAACAGACAAACAAACCAACAAACCAACAAACCAACAAACCAACAAACGAACAAACCAACAAACCAACAAACAAACAAACTAACAAACCAACAAACCAACAAACCAAAAAACCAACAACCCAACAAACAAATAAACCAACAAACCAACAAACCAACAAACCAACAAACTAACAAACCAACAAGCCAACAAACCAACAAGCCAACAAACGAACAAACCAACAACCCAACAAACCAATAAACAAACAAGCCAACAAACCAAAAAACCAACAAACCAACAAACCAACAAACCAACAAACCAACAAACCAACAAACCAACAAACCAACAAACCAACAAACCAACAAACCAACAAACCAACAAACCAACAAACCAACAAACCAACAAACCAACAGACCAACAAACCAACAAAACTAACAAGCCAACAAACCAAAAACCAACAAATCAACAAGCCAACAAACCAACAAACCAACAAACCAACATACTAAAAAACCAACAAACGAACAAACCAACAAACCAACAAACCAACAAACCAACAAACGAACAAACCAATAAACCAACAAACCAACAAACCAACAAGCCAACAAACCAAAAAACCAACAAACCAAAAACCAACAAACCAACAAACCAAAAAACCAACAAGCCAACAAACGAACAAACCAAAAAACAAAGAATCCAACAAACCAACAAACCAACAAACCAACAAACCAACAAACCAACAAACCAACAAACCAACAAACCAACAAACCAAAAAGCCAACAAACCAACAAACCAACAACCCAACAAGCCAAAAAACCAAAAAACCAACAAACGAACAAACCAACAAACCAACAAACCAACAAGCCAACAAGCAAACAAACCCACAAGCCAACAAACGAACAAACCAACAAAACCAACAAACGAACAAACCAACAAACCAACAAACCAAGTAACCAACAAACCAACAAACGAACAAACCAACATACAAAAAAACCAACAAACAAATAAACCAACAAACCAACAAACCAACAAACCAACAAGCCAACAAACCAACAAACCAACAAACCAAGTAACCAACAAACCAACAAACGAACAAACCAACAAAGAAACAAAACAACAAACCAACAAACCAACAAGCCAACAAACCAACAAGCCAACAAACGAACAAACCAACAAACCAAGTAACCAACAAACCAACAAACGAACAAACCAACAAAGAAACAAACCAACAAACCAACAAACCAACAAACCAAAAAACCAATATACCAATAAACGAACAAACCAACAAGCCAACAAACCAAAAAACCAACAAGCCAACAAACCAACAAACCAACAAACCAGCAAACCAACAAACGCGCAAACCAACAAACCAACAAACGAAAAAACCAACAAACCAACAAACCAAAAAACCAACAAACCAACAAACCAACAAACCAACAAACCAACAAACCAACAAACCAACAAACCAACAAACCAACAAACCAACAAACCAACAAACCAACAAACCAACAAACCAACAAACCAACAAGCCAACAAACCAACAAACCAATAAACCAAAAAACCAATAAACGAACAAACCAACAAACCAACAAACCAATAAGCCAACAAACCAACAAACAAACAAACCAACAAACCAACACACAAACAAGCCAACAAGCCAACAAACCAACAAGCCAACAAACAAAGAAACGAACAAACCAACAAACCAACAAACCAACAAACGAACAAACCAACAAACCAACAAACCAACAAACAAACAAACCAACAAACCAACAAACCAACCAACCAACAAACCAACAAACCAACAAGCCAACAAACCAACAAACCAACAAACCAAAAAACCAAAACACCAATAAACGAACAAACCAACAAACCAAGAAACCAATAAGCCAACAAACCAACAAACAAACAAACCAACAAACAAACAAGCCAACAAGCGAACAAACTAACAAGCCAACAAACGAACAAACGAACAAAACAACAGACCAACAAACCAACAAACCAACAAACCAACAAACCAACAAACCAACAAACCAACAAGCCAACAAGCCAACAAACCAACAAACAAACAAACCAACAAACAAACAAACCAACAAACCAACAAACCAACAAAGAAACAAACCAACAAACCAACAAACCAACAAGCCAACAAACCAACAAGCCAACAAACGAACAAACCAACAAACCAAGTAACCAACAAACCAACAAACGAACAAACCAACAAAGAAACAAACCAACAAACCAACAAACCAACAAACCAAAAAACCAATATACCAATAAACGAACAAACCAACAAGCCAACAAACCAAAAAACCAACAAGCCAACAAACCAACAAACCAACAAACCAGCAAACCAACATACGCGCAAACCAACAAACCAACAAACGAAAAAACCAACAAACCAACAAACCAAAAAACCAACAAACCAACAAACCAACAAACCAACAAACCAACAAACCAACAAACCAACAAACCAACAAACCAACAAGCCAACAAACCAATAAACCAAAAAACCAATAAACGAACAAACCAACAAACCAACAAACCAATAAGCCAACAAACCAACAAACAAACAAACCAACAAACCAACAAACAAACAAGCCAACAAGCCAACAAACCAACAAGCCAACAAACAAAGAAACGAACAAACCAACAAACCAACAAACCAACAAACGAACAAACCAACAAACCAACAAACCAACAAACAAACAAACCAACAAACCAACCAACCAACAAACCAACAAACCAACAAGCCAACAAACCAACAAACCAACAAACCAAAAAACCAAAACACCAATAAACGAACAAACCAACAAACCAAGAAACCAATAAGCCAACAAACCAACAAACAAACAAACCAACAAACAAACAAGCCAACAAGCGAACAAACTAACAAGCCAACAAACGAACAAACAAACAAAACAACAGACCAACAAACCAACAAACCAACAAACCAACAAACCAACAAACCAACAAACCAACAAACCAACAAGCCAACAAGCCAACAAAGCAACAAACAAACAAACCAACAAACAAACAAACCAACAAACCAACAAACCAATAAACCAACCAACCAACAAACCAACAATCAAAAAAACCAACAAACCAACAAACCAATAAACCAACAAACCAACAAACCAACAAACCAACAAACCAACAAACCAACAAACCAACAAGCCAACAAACCAAAAAACCAACAAACCAAAAACCAACAAACCAACAAACCAACAAACCAAAAAACCAACAAGCCAACAAACGAACAAACCAAAAAACAAAGAATCCAACAAACCAACAAACCAACAAACCAACAAACCAACAAACCAACAAACCAACAAACCAACAAACCAAAAAGCCAACAAACCAACAAACCAACAACCCAACAAGCCAAAAAACCAAAAAACCAACAAACGAACAAACCAACAAACCAACAAACCAACAAGCCAACAAGCCAACAAACCCATAAGCCAACAAACGAACAAACCAACAAACCAACAAACGAACAAACCAACAAACCAACAAACCAAGTAACCAACAAACCAACAAACGAACAAACCAACATACAAAAAAACCAACAAACAAATAAACCAACAAACCAACAAACCAACAAACCAACAAGCCAACAAACCAACAAACCAACAAACCAAGTAACCAACAAACCAACAAACGAACAAACCAACAAAGAAACAAACCAACAAACCAACAAACCAACAAGCCAACAAACTAACAAGCCAACAAACGAACAAACCAACAAACCAAGTAACCAACAAACCAACAAAAGAACAAACCAACAAAGAAACAAACCAACAAACCAACAAACCAACAAACCAAAAAACCAATATACCAATAAACGAACAAACCAACAAGCCAACAAACCAAAAAACCAACAAGCCAACAAACCAACAAACCAACAAACCAGCAAACCAACAAACGCGCAAACCAACAAACCAACAAACGAAAAAACCAACAAACCAACAAACCAAAAAACCAACAAACCAACAAACCAACAAACCAACAAACCAACAAACCAACAAACCAACAAACCAACAAGCCAACAAACCAACAAACCAATAAACCAAAAAACCAATAAACGAACAAACCAACAAACCAACAAACCAATAAGCCAACAAACCAACAAACAAACAAACCAACAAACCAACAAACCAACAAGCCAACAAGCCAACAAACCAACAAACCTACAAACCAACAAACCAACAAGCCAACAAACCAACAAACCAACAAGCCAAGAAACCAACAAGCCAACAAACGACCAAACCAACAAACAAACAAACCAACAAACCAACAAACCAACAAACCATCAAACCAATAAACCAACAAGCCAACAAACCAACAAACCAACAAACCAACAAACAAAAAAATCAACAAACCAACATACACACAAACCAACAAGCCAACAAACAAAAAAACCAACAAACCAACAAACCAACAAACCAACAAACCAACAAACCAACAAACCAAAAAACCAACAAGCCAACAAACGACCAAACCAACAAACAAAGAAACCAACAAACCAACAAACCAAGAAGCCAACAAACCAACAAACCAACAAGCCAACAAACCAACAAACAAATAAACCAACAAACCAACAAGCCAGCAAGCCAACAAACCAACAAAAAAACAAACCAACAAACCAACAAACCAACAAGCCAACAAGCTAACAAGCCAACAAAACCACAAACCAACAAACGAACAAACCAACAGACAAACAAACCAACAAACCAACAAACCAACAAACCAACAAACGAACAAACCAACAAACCAACAAACAAACAAACTAACAAACCAACAAACCAACAAACCAAAAAACCAACAACCCAACAAACAAATAAACCAACAAACCAACAAACCAACAAACCAACAAACTAACAAACCAACAAGCCAACAAACCAACAAGCCAACAAACGAACAAACCAACAACCCAACAAACCAATAAACAAACAAGCCAACAAACCAAAAAACCAACAAACCAACAAACCAACAAACCAACAAACCAACAAACCAACAAACCAACAAACCAACAAACCAACAAACCAACAAACCAACAAACCAACAAACCAACAAACCAACAAACCAACAAACCAACAAACCAACAAACCAACAGACCAACAAACCAACAAAACTAACAAGCCAACAAACCAAAAACCAACAAATCAACAAGCCAACAAACCAACAAACCAACAAACCAACAAACCAACATACTAAAAAACCAACAAACGAACAAACCAACAAACCAACAAACCAACAAACCAACAAACGAACAAACCAATAAACCAACAAACCAACAAACCAACAAGCCAACAAACCAAAAAACCAACAAACCAAAAACCAACAAACCAACAAACCAAAAAACCAACAAGCCAACAAACGAACAAACCAAAAAACAAAGAATCCAACAAACCAACAAACCAACAAACCAACAAACCAACAAACCAACAAACCAACAAACCAACAAACCAACAAACCAAAAAGCCAACAAACCAACAAACCAACAACCCAACAAGCCAAAAAACCAAAAAACCAACAAACGAACAAACCAACAAACCAACAAACCAACAAGCCAACAAGCCAACAAACCCACAAGCCAACAAACGAACAAACCAACAAACCAACAAACGAACAAACCAACAAACCAACAAACCAAGTAACCAACAAACCAACAAACGAACAAACCAACATACAAAAAAACCAACAAACAAATAAACCAACAAACCAACCAACCAACAAACCAACAAGCCAACAAACCAACAAACCAACAAACCAAGTAACCAACAAACCAACAAACGAACAAACCAACAAAGAAACAAAACAACAAACCAACAAACCAACAAGCCAACAAACCAACAAGCCAACAAACGAACAAACCAACAAACCAAGTAACCAACAAACCAACAAACGAACAAACCAACAAAGAAACAAACCAACAAACCAACAAACCAACAAACCAAAAAACCAATATACCAATAAACGAACAAACCAACAAGCCAACAAACCAAAAAACCAACAAGCCAACAAACCAACAAACGCGCAAACCAACAAACCAACAAACCAACAAACCAACAAACCAACAAACCAACAAACCAACAAACCAACAAACCAACAAACCAACAAACCAACAAACCAACAAACCAACAAGCCAACAAACCAACAAACCAATAAACCAAAAAACCAATAAACGAACAAACCAACAAACCAACAAACCAATAAGCCAACAAACCAACAAACAAACAAACCAACAAACCAACACACAAACAAGCCAACAAGCCAACAAACCAACAAACCAACAAACAAAGAAACGAACAAACCAACAAACCAACAAACCAACAAACGAACAAACCAACAAACCAACAAACCAACAAACAAACAAACCAACAAACCAACAAACCAACCAACCAACAAACCAACAAACCAACAAGCCAACAAACCAACAAACCAACAAACCAAAAAACCAAAACACCAATAAACGAACAAATCAACAAACCAAGAAACCAATAAGCCAACAAACCAACAAACAAACAAACCAACAAACAAACAAGCCAACAAGCGAACAAACTAACAAGCCAACAAACGAACAAACGAACAAAACAACAGACCAACAAACCAACAAACCAACAAACCAACAAACCAACAAACCAACAAACCAACAAGCCAACAAGCCAACAAACCAACAAACAAACAAACCAACAAACAAACAAACCAACATACCAACAAACCAACAAAGAAACAAACCAACAAACCAACAAACCAACAAGCCAACAAACCAACAAGCCAACAAACGAACAAACCAACAAACCAAGTAACCAACAAACCAACAAACGAACAAACCAACAAAGAAACAAACCAACAAACCAACAAACCAACAAACCAAAAAACCAATATACCAATAAACGAACAAACCAACAAGCCAACAAACCAAAAAACCAACAAGCCAACAAACCAACAAACCAACAAACCAGCAAACCAACAAACGCGCAAACCAACAAACCAACAAACGAAAAAACCAACAAACCAACAAACCAAAAAACCAACAAACCAACAAACCAACAAACCAACAAACCAACAAACCAACAAACCAACAAACCAACAAACCAACAAACCAACAAGCCAACAAACCAATAAACCAAAAAACCAATAAACGAACAAACCAACAAACCAACAAACCAATAAGCCAACAAACCAACAAACAAACAAACCAACAAACCAACAAACAAACAAGCCAACAAGCCAACAAACCAACAAGCCAACAAACAAAGAAACGAACAAACCAACAAACCAACAAACCAACAAACAAACAAACCAACAAACCAACAAACCAACAAACAAACAAACCAACAAACCAACCAACCAACAAACCAACAAACCAACAAGCCAACAAACCAACAAACCAACAAACCAAAAAACCAAAACACCAATAAACGAACAAACCAACAAACCAAGAAACCAATAAGCCAACAAACCAACAAACAAACAAACCAACAAACAAACAAGCCAACAAGCGAACAAACTAACAAGCCAACAAACGAACAAACGAACAAAACAACAGACCAACAAACCAACAAACCAACAAACCAACAAACCAACAAACCAACAAACCAACAAACCAACAAACCAACAAACCAACAAACCAAAAAACCAAAACACCAATAAACGAACAAACCAACAAACCAAGAAACCAATAAGCCAACAAACCAACAAACAAACAAACCAACAAACAAACAAGCCAACAAGCGAACAAACTAACAAGCCAACAAACGAACAAACGAACAAAACAACAGACCAACAAACCAACAAACCAACAAACCAACAAACCAACAAACCAACAAACCAACAAACCAACAAGCCAACAAGCCAACAAACCAACAAACAAACAAACCAACAAACAAACAAACCAACAAACCAACAAACCAATAAACCAACCAACCAACAAACCAACAATCAAAAAAACCAACAAACCAACAAACCAATAAACCAACAAACCAACAAACCAACAAACCAACAAACCAACAAACCAACAAACCAACAAGCCAACAAACCAAAAAACCAACAAACCAAAAACCAACAAACCAACAAACCAACAAACCAAAAAACCAACAAGCCAACAAACGAACAAACCAAAAAACAAAGAATCCAACAAACCAACAAACCAACAAACCAACAAACCAACAAACCAACAAACCAACAAACCAACAAACCAAAAAGCCAACAAACCAACAAACCAACAACCCAACAAGCCAAAAAACCAAAAAACCAACAAACGAACAAACCAACAAACCAACAAACCAACAAGCCAACAAGCCAACAAACCCACAAGCCAACAAACGAACAAACCAACAAACCAACAAACGAACAAACCAACAAACCAACAAACCAAGTAACCAACAAACCAACAAACGAACAAACCAACATACAAAAAAACCAACAAACAAATAAACCAACAAACCAACAAACCAACAAACCAACAAGCCAACAAACCAACAAACCAACAAACCAAGTAACCAACAAACCAACAAACGAACAAACCAACAAAGAAACAAACCAACAAACCAACAAACCAACAAGCCAACAAACTAACAAGCCAACAAACGAACAAACCAACAAACCAAGTAACCAACAAACCAACAAACGAACAAACCAACAAAGAAACAAACCAACAAACCAACAAACCAACAAACCAAAAAACCAATATACCAATAAACGAACAAACCAACAAGCCAACAAACCAAAAAACCAACAAGCCAACAAACCAACAAACCAACAAACCAGCAAACCAACAAACGCGCAAACCAACAAACCAACAAACGAAAAAACCAACAAACCAACAAACCAAAAAACCAACAAACCAACAAACCAACAAACCAACAAACCAACAAACCAACAAACCAACAAACCAACAAACCAACAAGCCAACAAACCAACAAACCAATAAACCAAAAAACCAATAAACGAACAAACCAACAAACCAACAAACCAATAAGCCAACAAACCAACAAACAAACAAACCAACAAACCAACAAACCAACAAGCCAACAAGCCAACAAACCAACAAACCTACAAACCAACAAACCAACAAGCCAACAAACCAACAAACCAACAAGCCAAGAAACCAACAAGCCAACAAACGACCAAACCAACAAACAAACAAACCAACAAACCAACAAACCAACAAACCATCAAACCAATAAACCAACAAGCCAACAAACCAACAAACCAACAAACCAACAAACAAAAAAATCAACAAACCAACATACACACAAACCAACAAGCCAACAAACAAAAAAACCAACAAACCAACAAACCAACAAACCAACAAACCAACAAACCAACAAACCAAAAAACCAACAAGCCAACAAACGACCAAACCAACAAACAAAGAAACCAACAAACCAACAAACCAAGAAGCCAACAAACCAACAAGCCAACAAACCAACAAACAAATAAACCAACAAACCAACAAGCCAGCAAGCCAACAAACCAACAAAAAAACAAACCAACAAACCAACAAACCAACAAGCCAACAAGCTAACAAGCCAACAAAACCACAAACCAACAAACGAACAAACCAACAGACAAACAAACCAACAAACCAACAAACCAACAAACCAACAAACGAACAAACCAACAAACCAACAAACAAACAAACTAACAAACCAACAAACCAACAAACCAAAAAACCAACAACCCAACAAACAAATAAACCAACAAACCAACAAACCAACAAACCAACAAACTAACAAACCAACAAGCCAACAAACCAACAAGCCAACAAACGAACAAACCAACAACCCAACAAACCAATAAACAAACAAGCCAACAAACCAAAAAACCAACAAACCAACAAACCAACAAACCAACAAACCAACAAACCAACAAACCAACAAACCAACAAACCAACAAACCAACAAACCAACAAACCAACAAACCAACAAACCAACAAACCAACAAACCAACAGACCAACAAACCAACAAAACTAACAAGCCAACAAACCAAAAACCAACAAATCAACAAGCCAACAAACCAACAAACCAACAAACCAACATACTAAAAAACCAACAAACGAACAAACCAACAAACCAACAAACCAACAAACCAACAAACGAACAAACCAATAAACCAACAAACCAACAAACCAACAAGCCAACAAACCAAAAAACCAACAAACCAAAAACCAACAAACCAACAAACCAAAAAACCAACAAGCCAACAAACGAACAAACCAAAAAACAAAGAATCCAACAAACCAACAAACCAACAAACCAACAAACCAACAAACCAACAAACCAACAAACCAACAAACCAACAAACCAAAAAGCCAACAAACCAACAAACCAACAACCCAACAAGCCAAAAAACCAAAAAACCAACAAACGAACAAACCAACAAACCAACAAACCAACAAGCCAACAAGCCAACAAACCCACAAGCCAACAAACGAACAAACCAACAAACCAACAAACGAACAAACCTACAAACCAACAAACCAAGTAACCAACAAACCAACAAACGAACAAACCAACATACAAAAAAACCAACAAACAAATAAACCAACAAACCAACAAACCAACAAACCAACAAGCCAACAAACCAACAAACCAACAAACCAAGTAACCAACAAACCAACAAACGAACAAACCAACAAAGAAACAAAACAACAAACCAACAAACCAACAAGCCAACAAACCAACAAGCCAACAAACGAACAAACCAACAAACCAAGTAACCAACAAACCAACAAACGAACAAACCAACAAAGAAACAAACCAACAAACCAACAAACCAACAAACCAAAAAACCAATTTACCAATAAACGAACAAACCAACAAGCCAACAAACCAAAAAACCAACAAGCCAACAAACCAACAAACCAACAAACCAGCAAACCAACAAACGCGCAAACCAACAAACCAACAAACGAAAAAACCAACAAACCAACAAACCAAAAAACCAACAAACCAACAAACCAACAAACCAACAAACCAACAAACCAACAAACCAACAAACCAACAAACCAACAAACCAACAAACCAACAAACCAACAAACCAACAAACCAACAAGCCAACAAACCAACAAACCAATAAACCAAAAAACCAATAAACGAACAAACCAACAAACCAACAAACCAATAAGCCAACAAACCAACAAACAAACAAACCAACAAACCAACACACAAACAAGCCAACAAGCCAACAAACCAACAAGCCAACAAACAAAGAAACGAACAAACCAACAAACCAACAAACCAACAAACGAACAAACCAACAAACCAACAAACCAACAAACAAACAAACCAACAAACCAACAAACCAACCAACCAACAAACCAACAAACCAACAAGCCAACAAACCAACAAACCAACAAACCAAAAAACCAAAACACCAATAAACGAACAAACTAACAAACCAAGAAACCAATAAGCCAACAAACCAACAAACAAACAAACCAACAAACAAACAAGCCAACAAGCGAACAAACTAACAAGCCAACAAACGAACAAACGAACAAAACAACAGACCAACAAACCAACAAACCAACAAACCAACAAACCAACAAACCAACAAACCAACAAGCCAACAAGCCAACAAACCAACAAACAAACAAACCAACAAACAAACAAACCAACAAACCAACAAACCAACAAAGAAACAAACCAACAAACCAACAAACCAACAAGCCAACAAACCAACAAGCCAACAAACGAACAAACCAACAAACCAAGTAACCAACAAACCAACAAACGATCAAACCAACAAAGAAACAAACCAACAAACCAACAAACCAACAAACCAAAAAATTAATATACCAATAAACGAACAAACCAACAAGCCAACAAACCAAAAAACCAACAAGCCAACAAACCAACAAACCAACAAACCAGCAAACCAACAAACGCGCAAACCAACAAACCAACAAACGAAAAAACCAACAAACCAACAAACCAAAAAACCAACAAACCAACAAACCAACAAACCAACAAACCAACAAACCAACAAACCAACAAACCAACAAACCAACAAGCCAACAAACCAATAAACCAAAAAACCAATAAGCGAACAAACCAACAAACCAACAAACCAATAAGCCAACAAACCAACAAACAAACAAACCAACAAACCAACAAACAAACAAGCCAACAAGCCAACAAACCAACAAGCCAACAAACAAAGAAACGAACAAACCAACAAACCAACAAACCAACAAACGAACAAACCAACAAACCAACAAACCAACAAACAAACAAACCAACAAACCAACCAACCAACAAACCAACAAACCAACAAGCCAACAAACCAACAAACCAACAAACCAAAAAACCAAAACACCAATAAACGAACAAACCAACAAACCAAGAAACCAATAAGCCAACAAACCAACAAACAAACAAACCAACAAACAAACAAGCCAACAAGCGAACAAACTAACAAGCCAACAAACGAACAAACGAACAAAACAACAGACCAACAAACCAACAAACCAACAAACCAACAAACCAACAAACCAACAAACCAACAAACCAACAAGCCAACAAGCCAACAAACCAACAAACAAACAAACCAACAAACAAACAAACCAACAAACCAACAAACCAATAAACCAACCAACCAACAAACCAACAATCAAAAAAACCAACAAACCAACAAACCAATAAACCAACAAACCAACAAACCAACAAACCAACAAACCAACAAACCAACAAACCAACAAGCCAACAAACCAAAAAACCAACAAACCAAAAACCAACAAACCAACAAACCAACAAACCAAAAAACCAACAAGCCAACAAACGAACAAACCAAAAAACAAAGAATCCAACAAACCAACAAACCAACAAACCAACAAACCAACAAACCAACAAACCAACAAACCAACAAACCAAAAAGCCAACAAACCAACAAACCAACAACCCAACAAGCCAAAAAACCAAAAAACCAACAAACGAACAAACCAACAAACCAACAAACCAACAAGCCAACAAGCCAACAAACCCACAAGCCAACAAACGAACAAACCAACAAACCAACAAACGAACAAACCAACAAACCAACAAACCAAGTAACCAACAAACCAACAAACGAACAAACCAACATACAAAAAAACCAACAAACAAATAAACCAACAAACCAACAAACCAACAAACCAACAAGCCAACAAACCAACAAACCAACAAACCAAGTAACCAACAAACCAACAAACGAACAAACCAACAAAGAAACAAACCAACAAACCAACAAACCAACAAGCCAACAAACTAACAAGCCAACAAACGAACAAACCAACAAACCAAGTAACCAACAAACCAACAAACGAACAAACCAACAAAGAAACAAACCAACAAACCAACAAACCAACAAACCAAAAAACCAATATACCAATAAACGAACAAACCAACAAGCCAACAAACCAAAAAACCAACAAGCCAACAAACCAACAAACCAACAAACCAGCAAACCAACAAACGCGCAAACCAACAAACCAACAAACGAAAAAACCAACAAACCAACAAACCAAAAAACCAACAAACCAACAAACCAACAAACCAACAAACCAACAAACCAACAAACCAACAAACCAACAAACCAACAAACCAACAAACCAACAAGCCAACAAACCAACAAACCAATAAACCAAAAAACCAATAAACGAACAAACCAACAAACCAACAAACCAATAAGCCAACAAACCAACAAACAAACAAACCAACAAACCAACAAACAAACAAGCCAACAAGCCAACAAACCAACAAGCCAACAAACAAAGAAACGAACAAACCAACAAACCAACAAACCAACAAACGAACAAACCAACAAACCAACAAACCAACAAACAAACAAACCAACAAACCAACAAACCAACCAACCAACAAACCAACAAACCAACAAGCCAACAAACCAACAAACCAACAAACCAAAAAACCAAAACACCAATAAACGAACAAACCAACAAACCAAGAAACCAATAAGCCAACAAACCAACAAACAAACAAACCAACAAACAAACAAGCCAACAAGCGAACAAACTAACAAGCCAACAAACGAACAAACGAACAAAAAAACAGACCAACAAACCAACAAACCAACAAACCAACAAATTAACAAACCAACAAACCAACAAGCCAACAAGCCAACAAACCAACAAACAAACAAACCAACAAACAAACAAACCAACAAACCAACAAACCAACAAAGAAACAAACCAACAAACCAACAAACCAACAAGCCAACAAACCAACAAGCCAACAAACGAACAAACCAACAAACCAAGTAACCAACAAACCAACAAACGAACAAACCAACAAAGAAACAAACCAACAAACCAACAAACCAACAATTAAAAAAACCAATAAACGAACAAACCAACAAGCCAACAAACCAAAAAACCAACAAGCCAACAAACCAACAAACCAACAAACCAGCAAACCAACAAACGCGCAAACCAACAAACCAACAAACGAAAAAACCAACAAACCAACAAACCAAAAAACCAACAAACCAACAAACCAACAAACCAACAAACCAACAAACCAACAAACCAACAAACGAACAAACCAACAAACTAACAAGCCAACAAACCAACAAACCAATAAACCAAAAAACCAATAAACGAACAAACCAACAAACCAACAAACCAATAAGCCAACAAACCAACAAACAAACAAACCAACAAACCAACAAACAAACAAGCAAACAAGCCAACAAACCAACAAGCCAACAAACAAAGAAACGAACAAACCAACAAACCAACAAACTAACAAACGAACAAACCAACAAACCAACAAACCAACAAACAAACAAACCAACAAACCAACAAACCAACCAACCAACAAACCAACAAACCAACAAGCCAACAAACCAACAAACCAACAAACCAAAAAACCAAAACACCAATAAACGAACAAACCAACAAACCAAGAAACCAATAAGCCAACAAACCAACAAACAAACAAACCAACAAACAAACAAGCCAACAAGCGAACAAACTAACAAGCCAACAAACGAACAAACGAACAAAACAACAGACCAACAAACCAACAAACCAACAAACCAACAAACCAACAAACCAACAAACCAACAAACCAACAAGCCAACAAGCCAACAAACCAACAAACAAACAAACCAACAAACAAACAAACCAACAAACCAACAAACCAATAAACCAACCAACCAACAAACCAACAATCAAAAAAACCAACAAACCAACAAACCAATAAACCAACAAACCAACAAACCAACAAACCAACAAACCAACAAACCAACAAACCAACAAGTCAACAAACCAAAAAACCAACAAACCAACAAGCCAACAAGCCAACAAGCCAACAAACCAACAAGCCAACAAACGAACAAACCAACAAACAAGCAAACCAACAAACCAACAAACCAACAAACCAAGAAACCAACAAGCCAACAAACCAACAAACCAACAAAACAACAAACCAACAAACCAACAAACATACAAACCAGCAAGGCAGCAAGCCAAACAAACCAACAAACAAATAAACAAATAAACCAACAAACCAACAAGCCAACAAGCCAACAAGCCAACAAAACAACAAACCAACAAACAAAAAAACCAACAAAACAACAAACCAACAAACCAACAAACCAACAAACCAACAAACTAACAAACCAACAAACCAACAAACCAACAAGCCAACAAACCAACAAACCAACAAACCAACAAACCAACAAACCAGCAAGCCAGCAAGCCAACAAACCAACAAACAAATAAACAAATAAACCAACAAACCAACAAACCAACAAACCAACAAACCAACAAGCCAACAAACCAACAAACCAACAAACCAAGTAACCAACAAACCAACAAACGAACAAACCAACAAACAAACAAACCAAAAAACCAACAAACCAACAAACCAACAAACTAACAAACTAGCAAATCAACAAGCCAACAAACCAACAAACCAACAAACCAACAAACCAACAAACCAACAAACCAACAAACCAACAAATGAGCAAACCAACAAACAAACAAACAAACAAACCAACAAAACAACAAACCAAAAAACCAACAAACCAACAAACCAACCAACCAACAAACCAACAAACCAACAAGCCAACAAACCAACAAACCAACAAACCAAAAAACCAAAACACCAATAAACGAACAAACCAACAAACCAAGAAACCAATAAGCCAACAAACCAACAAACAAACAAACCAACAAACAAACAAGCCAACAAGCGAACAAACTAACAAGCCAACAAACGAACAAACGAACAAAACAACAGACCAACAAACCAACAAACCAACAAACCAACAAACCAACAAACCAACAAACCAACAAGCCAACAAGCCAACAAACCAACAAACAAACAAACCAACAAACAAACAAACCAACAAACCAACAAACCAATAAACCAACCAACCAACAAACCAACAATCAAAAAAACCAACAAACCAACAAACCAATAAACCAACAAACCAACAAACCAACAAACCAACAAACCAACAAACCAACAAACCAACAAGCCAACAAACCAAAAAACCAACCAACCAACAAACCAACAATCAAAAAAACCAACAAACCAACAAACCAATAAACCAACAAACCAAGAAACCAACAAACCAACAAGCCAACAAACCAACAAGCCAACAAACGAACAAACCAACAAACAAGCAAACCAACAAACCAACAAACCAACAAACCAAGAAACCAACAAGCCAACAAACCAACAAACCAACAAAACAACAAACCAACAAACCAACAAACATACAAACCAGCAAGGCAGCAAGCCAAACAAACCAACAAACAAATAAACAAATAAACCAACAAACCAACAAGCCAACAAGCCAACAAGCCAACAAAACAACAAACCAACAAACAAAAAAACCAACAAAACAACAAACCAACAAACCAACAAACCAACAAACCAACAAACTAACAAACCAACAAACCAACAAACCAACAAACCAACAAGCCAACAAACCAACAAACCAACAAACCAACAAACCAACAAACCAACAAACCAACAAACCAACAAACCAGCAAGCCAGCAAGCCAACAAACCAACAAACAAATAAACAAATAAACCAACAAACCAACAAACCAACAAACCAACAAACAAACAAGCCAACAAACCAACAAACCAACAAACCAACAAACCAAGTAACCAACAAACCAACAAACGAACAAACCAACAAACAAACAAACCAAAAAACCAACAAACCAACAAACCAACAAACTAACAAACTAACAAACCAACAAGCCAACAAACCAACAAACCAACAAACCAACAAACCAACAAATGAGCAAACCAACAAACAAACAAACAAACAAACCAACAAACCAACAAACCAACAAACCAAAAAACCAACAAACTAACAAACCAACAAACCAACCACCCAACAAACGAACAAACCAACAAACCAACAAACCAACAAACGAACAAACCAACAAACCAACAAACCAAGTAAACAAAAAAACAAACAAACGAACAAATCAACAAACAAACAAACCAACAAACAAATAAAACAACAAACCAACAAACCAACAAACCAACAAACCATCAAGCCAACAAACCAACAAACAAACAAACCAACAAACCAAGTAACCAACAAACCAACAAACGAACAAACCAACACACAAACAAACCAAAAAACCAACAAACCAACAAACCAACAAACCAACAAACTAACAAACCAACAAGCCAACAAACCAACAAACCAACAAGCCAACAAGCCAACAAACCAACAAGCCAACAAACGAAAAACCAACAAACAAACAAACCAACAAACCAACAAACCAACAAACCAACAAACCAACAAACCAACAAACCAACAAACCAACAAGCCAACAAACCAAGTAACCAACAAACCAACAAACCAACAAACCAACAAACCAACAAACCAACAAACCAACAAACCAAAAAACCAACAAACGAACAAACCAACAAACCAATAAGCCAACAAACCAACAAACAAACAAACCAATAAACCAACAAACCAACAAACGAACAAACCAACAAACAAACAAACCAACAAACCAACAAACTAATAAGCCAACAAGCCAACAAGCCAACAAACCAACAAACCAATAAACCAACAAACCAACAAACCAACAAACCAACAAACAAGTAAACAAATAAACCAACAAACCAACAAACCAACAAACCAACACATCAACAAGCCAACAAACCAACAAACCAACAAACCAACAAACCAACAAACCAACAAACCAACAAATCAACAAACAAACAAACCAATAAAATAACAAACCAACAAACCAACAAACCAACAAACCAGCAAAGCAAGAAACCAATAAACCAACAAGCCAACTAACCAACAAGCCAACAAACCAACAAGCCAACAAACCAACAAACCAACAAACCAACAAACCAATAAGCCAACAAACCAACAAACAAACAAACCAACAAACCAACAAACAAACAAGCCAACAAGCCAACAAACCAACAAGCCAACAAACAAAGAAACGAACAAACCAACAAACCAACAAACCAACAAACGAACAAACCAACAAACCAACAAACCAACAAACAAACAAACCAACAAACCAACAAACCAACCAACCAACAAACCAACAAACCAACAAGCCAACAAACCAACAAACCAACAAACCAAAAAACCAAAACACCAATAAACGAACAAACCAACAAACCAAGAAACCAATAAGCCAACAAACCAACAAACAAACAAACCAACAAACAAACAAGCCAACAAGCGAACAAACTAACAAGCCAACAAACGAACAAACGAACAAAAAAAAAGACCAACAAACCAACAAACCAACAAACCAACAAATTAACAAACCAACAAACCAACAAGCCAACAAGCCAACAAACCAACAAACAAACAAACCAACAAACAAACAAACCAACAAACCAACAAACCAACAAAGAAACAAACCAACAAACCAACAAACCAACAAGCCAACAAACCAACAAGCCAACAAACGAACAAACCAACAAACCAAGTAACCAACAAACCAACAAACGAACAAACCAACAAAGAAACAAACCAACAAACCAACAAACCAACAAACCAAAAAACCAATAAACGAACAAACCAACAAACCAACAAACCAAAAAACCAACAAGCCAACAAACCAACAAACCAACAAACCAGCAAACCAACAAACGCGCAAACTAACAAACCAACAAACGAAAAAACCAACAAACCAACAAACCAAAAAACCAACAAACCAACAAACCAACAAACCAACAAACCAACAAACCAACAAACGAACAAACCAACAAACTAACAAGCCAACAAACCAACAAACCAATAAACCAAAAAACCAATAAACGAACAAACCAACAAACCAACAAACCAATAAGCCAACAAACCAACAAACAAACAAACCAACAAACCAACAAACAAACAAGCCAACAAGCCAACAAACCAACAAGCCAACAAACAAAGAAACGAACAAACCAACAAACCAACAAACTAACAAACGAACAAACCAACAAACCACCAAACCAACCAACAAACAAACCAACAAACCAACAAACCAACCAACCAACAAACCAACAAACCAACAAGCCAACAAACCAACAAACCAACAAACCAAAAAACCAAAACACCAATAAACGAACAAACCAACAAACCAAGAAACCAATAAGCCAACAAACCAACAAACAAACAAACCAACAAACAAACAAGCCAACAAGCGAACAAACTAACAAGCCAACAAACGAACAAACGAACAAAACAACAGACCAACAAACCAACAAACCAACAAACCAATAAACCAACAAACCAACAAACCAACAAACCAACAAACCAACAAGCCAACAAGCCAACAAACCAACAAACAAACAAACCAACAAACAAACAAACCAACAAACCAACAAACCAATAAACCAACCAACCAACAAACCAACAATCAAAAAAACCAACAAACCAACAAACCAATAAACCAACAAACCAACAAACCAACAAACCAACAAACCAACAAACCAACAAACCAACAAACCGACAAGCCAACAAACCAAAAAACCAACAAACCAACAAGCCAACAAGCCAACAAGCCAACAAACCAACAAGCCAACAAACGAACAAACCAACAAACAAGCAAACCAACAAACCAACAAACCAACAAACCAAGAAACCAACAAGCCAACAAACCAACAAACCAACAAAACAACAAACCAACAAACCAACAAACATACAAACCAGCAAGGCAGCAAGCCAAACAAACCAACAAACAAATAAACAAATAAACCAACAAACCAACAAGCCAACAAGCCAACAAGCCAACAAAACAACAAACCAACAAACAAAAAAAAAACAAAACAACAAACCAACAAACCAACAAACCAACAAACCAACAAACTAACAAACCAACAAACCAACAAACCAACAAGCCAACAAACCAACAAACCAACAAACCAACAAACCAGCAAGCCAGCAAGCCAACAAACCAACAAACAAATAAACAAATAAACCAACAAACCAACAAACCAACAAACCAACAAACCAACAAACCAACAAGCCAACAAACCAACAAACCAACAAACCAACAAACCAAGTAACCAACAAACCAACAAACGAACAAACCAACAAACAAACAAACCAAAAAACCAACAAACCAACAAACCAACAAACTAACAAACTAACAAACCAACAAGCCAACAAACCAACAAACCAACAAACCAACAAACCAACAAACCAACAAACCAACAAATGAGCAAACCAACAAACAAACAAACAAACAAACCAACAAACCAACAAACCAACAAACCAAAAAACCAACAAACCAACAAACCAACCAACCAACAAACCAACAAACCAACAAACCAACAAACCAAAAAACCAAAACACCAATAAACGAACAAACCAACAAACCAAGAAACCAATAAGCCAACAAACCAACAAACAAACAAACCAACAAACAAACAAGCCAACAAGCGAACAAACTAACAAGCCAACAAACGAACAAACGAACAAAACAACAGACCAACAAACCAACAAACCAACAAACCAACAAACCAACAAACCAACAAACCAACAAGCCAACAAGCCAACAAACCAACAAACAAACAAACCAACAAACAAACAAACCAACAAACCAACAAACCAATAAACCAACCAACCAACAAACCAACAATCAAAAAAACCAACAAACCAACAAACCAATAAACCAACAAACCAACAAACCAACAAACCAACAAACCAACAAACCAACAAACCAACAAGCCAACAAACCAAAAAACCAACAAACCAACAAGCCAACAAGCCAACAAGCCAACAAACCAACAAGCCAACAAACGAACAAACCAACAAACAAGCAAACCAACAAACCAACAAACCAACAAACCAAGAAACCAACAAGCCAACAAACCAACAAACCAACAAAACAACAAACCAACAAACCAACAAACATACAAACCAGCAAGGCAGCAAGCCAAACAAACCAACAAACAAATAAACAAATAAACCAACAAACCAACAAGCCAACAAGCCAACAAGCCAACAAAACAACAAACCAACAAACAAAAAAACCAACAAAACAACAAACCAACAAACCAACAAACCAACAAACCAACAAACTAACAAACCAACAAACCAACAAACCAACAAGCCAACAAACCAACAAACCAACAAACCAACAAACCAGCAAGCCAGCAAGCCAACAAACCAACAAACAAATAAACAAATAAACCAACAAACCAACAAACCAACAAACCAACAAACCAACAAGCCAACAAACGAACAAACCAACAAACAAGCAAACCAACAAACCAACAAACCAACAAACCAAGAAACCAACAAGCCAACAAACCAACAAACCAACAAAACAACAAACCAACAAACCAACAAACATACAAACCAGCAAGGCAGCAAGCCAAACAAACCAACAAACAAATAAACAAATAAACCAACAAACCAACAAGCCAACAAGCCAACAAGCCAACAAAACAACAAACCAACAAACAAAAAAAAAACAAAACAACAAACCAACAAACCAACAAACCAACAAACCAACAAACTAACAAACCAACAAACCAACAAACCAACAAGCCAACAAACCAACAAACCAACAAACCAACAAACCAGCAAGCCAGCAAGCCAACAAACCAACAAACAAATAAACAAATAAACCAACAAACCAACAAACCAACAAACCAACAAACCAACAAACCAACAAGCCAACAAACCAACAAACCAACAAACCAACAAACCAAGTAACCAACAAACCAACAAACGAACAAACCAACAAACAAACAAACCAAAAAACCAACAAACCAACAAACCAACAAACTAACAAACTAACAAACCAACAAGCCAACAAACCAACAAACCAACAAACCAACAAACCAACAAACCAACAAACCAACAAATGAGCAAACCAACAAACAAACAAACAAACAAACCAACAAACCAACAAACCAACAAACCAAAAAACCAACAAACCAACAAACCAACCAACCAACAAACCAACAAACCAACAAACCAACAAACCAAAAAACCAAAACACCAATAAACGAACAAACCAACAAACCAAGAAACCAATAAGCCAACAAACCAACAAACAAACAAACCAACAAACAAACAAGCCAACAAGCGAACAAACTAACAAGCCAACAAACGAACAAACGAACAAAACAACAGACCAACAAACCAACAAACCAACAAACCAACAAACCAACAAACCAACAAACCAACAAGCCAACAAGCCAACAAACCAACAAACAAACAAACCAACAAACAAACAAACCAACAAACCAACAAACCAATAAACCAACCAACAAACAAACCAACAAACAAACAAACCAACAAACCAACAAACCAATAAACCAACCAACCAACAAACCAACAATCAAAAAAACCAACAAACCAACAAACCAATAAACCAACAAACCAACAAACCAACAAACCAACAAACCAACAAACCAACAAACCAACAAACCGACAAGCCAACAAACCAAAAAACCAACAAACCAACAAGCCAACAAGCCAACAAGCCAACAAACCAACAAGCCAACAAACGAACAAACCAACAAACAAGCAAACCAACAAACCAACAAACCAACAAACCAAGAAACCAACAAGCCAACAAACCAACAAACCAACAAAACAACAAACCAACAAACCAACAAACATACAAACCAGCAAGGCAGCAAGCCAAACAAACCAACAAACAAATAAACAAATAAACCAACAAACCAACAAGCCAACAAGCCAACAAGCCAACAAAACAACAAACCAACAAACAAAAAAAAAACAAAACAACAAACCAACAAACCAACAAACCAACAAACCAACAAACTAACAAACCAACAAACCAACAAACCAACAAGCCAACAAACCAACAAACCAACAAACCAACAAACCAGCAAGCCAGCAAGCCAACAAACCAACAAACAAATAAACAAATAAACCAACAAACCAACAAACCAACAAACCAACAAACCAACAAACCAACAAGCCAACAAACCAACAAACCAACAAACCAACAAACCAAGTAACCAACAAACCAACAAACGAACAAACCAACAAACAAACAAACCAAAAAACCAACAAACCAACAAACCAACAAACTAACAAACTAACAAACCAACAAGCCAACAAACCAACAAACCAACAAACCAACAAACCAACAAACCAACAAACCAACAAATGAGCAAACCAACAAACAAACAAACAAACAAACCAACAAACCAACAAACCAACAAACCAAAAAACCAACAAACCAACAAACCAACCAACCAACAAACCAACAAACCAACAAACCAACAAACCAAAAAACCAAAACACCAATAAACGAACAAACCAACAAACCAAGAAACCAATAAGCCAACAAACCAACAAACAAACAAACCAACAAACAAACAAGCCAACAAGCGAACAAACTAACAAGCCAACAAACGAACAAACGAACAAAACAACAGACCAACAAACCAACAAACCAACAAACCAACAAACCAACAAACCAACAAACCAACAAGCCAACAAGCCAACAAACCAACAAACAAACAAACCAACAAACAAACAAACCAACAAACCAACAAACCAATAAACCAACCAACCAACAAACCAACAATCAAAAAAACCAACAAACCAACAAACCAATAAACCAACAAACCAACAAACCAACAAACCAACAAACCAACAAACCAACAAACCAACAAGCCAACAAACCAAAAAACCAACAAACCAACAAGCCAACAAGCCAACAAGCCAACAAACCAACAAGCCAACAAACGAACAAACCAACAAACAAGCAAACCAACAAACCAACAAACCAACAAACCAAGAAACCAACAAGCCAACAAACCAACAAACCAACAAAACAACAAACCAACAAACCAACAAACATACAAACCAGCAAGGCAGCAAGCCAAACAAACCAACAAACAAATAAACAAATAAACCAACAAACCAACAAGCCAACAAGCCAACAAGCCAACAAAACAACAAACCAACAAACAAAAAAACCAACAAAACAACAAACCAACAAACCAACAAACCAACAAACCAACAAACTAACAAACCAACAAACCAACAAACCAACAAGCCAACAAACCAACAAACCAACAAACCAACAAACCAGCAAGCCAGCAAGCCAACAAACCAACAAACAAATAAACAAATAAACCAACAAACCAACAAACCAACAAACCAACAAACCAACAAGCCAACAAACCAACAAACCAACAAACCAACAAACCAAGTAACCAACAAACCAACAAACGAACAAACCAACAAACAAACAAACCAAAAAATCAACAAACCAACAAACCAACAAACTTACAAACTAACAAACCAACAAGCCAACAAACCAACAAACCAACAAACCAACAAACCAACAAACCAACAAATGAGCAAACCAACAAACAAACAAACAAACAAACCAACAAACCAACAAACCAACAAACCAAAAAACCAACAAACTAACAAACCAACCAACCAACCACCCAACAAACGAACAAACCAACAAACCAACAAACCAACAAACGAACAAACCAACAAACCAACAAACCAAGTAAACAAAAAAACAAACAAACGAACAAATCAACAAACAAACAAACCAACAAACAAATAAACCAACAAACCAACAAACCAACAAACCAACAAACCAACAAGCCAACAAACCAACAAACAAACAAACCAACAAACCAAGTAACCAACAAACCAACAAACGAACAAACCAACACACAAACAAACCAAAAAACCAACAAACCAACAAACCAACAAACCAACAAACTAACAAACCAACAAGCCAACAAACCAACAAACCAACAAGCCAACAAACGAAAAACCAACAAACAAACAAACCAGCAAACCAACAAACCAACAAACCAACAAACCAACAAACCAACAAACCAACAAGCCAACAAACCAAGTAACCAACAAACCAACAAACCAACAAACCAACAAACCAACAAACCAACAAACCAAAAAACCAACAAACGAACAAACCAACAAACCAATAAGCCAACAAACCAACAAACAAACAAACCAATAAACCAACAAACCAACAAACGAACAAACCAACAAACAAACAAACCAACAAACTAATAAGCCAACAAGCCAACAAGCCAACAAACCAACAAACCAATAAACCAACAAACCAACAAACCAACAAACCAACAAACCAACAAACAAGTAAACAAATAAACCAACAAACCAACAAACCAACAAACCAACACATCAACAAGCCAACAAACCAACAAACCAACAAACCAACAAACCAACAAACCAACAAACCAACAAATCAACAAACAAACAAACCAATAAAATAACAAACCAACAAACCAACAAACCAACAAACCAGCAAAGCAACAAACCAATAAACCAACAAGCCAACAAACCAACAAGCCAACAAACCAACAAGCCAACAAACCAACAAACCAACAAACCAACAAACCAACAAACCAACAAACCAACAAACCAACAAATTAACAAACCAACAAACCAACAAACCAACAAACCAACAAACCAACAAACCAACAAACCAACAAACCAACAAACCAACAAACAAATAAACTAATAAACCAACAAACCAACAAACCAACAAACCAACGAACCAACAAATCAACAAACCAAAAAACCAACAAACCAACAAACCCACAAACCAACAAACCAACAAACCAACAAACCAACAAACCAGCAACCCAACAAACGAGCAAACCAACAAACCAACAAACGAAAAAACCAACAAACCAACAAACCAAAAAACCAACAAACCAACAAACCAACAAACCAACAAACCAACAAACGAACAAACCAACAAACAAACAAACTAACAAACCAACAAACCAACAAACCAACAAACCAACAAACCAACAAACCAACAAACCAACAAACCAACAAACCAACAAACCAACAAGCCAACAAACCAACAAACCAAGTAACCAACAAACCAACAAACCAACAAACCAACAAACCAACAAGCCAACAAACCAACAAACCAATAAACCAAAAAACCAATAAACGAACAAACCAACAAACCAACAAACCAATAAGCCAACAAACCAACAAACAAACAAACCAACAAACCAACAAACAAACAAGCCAACAAGCCAACAAACAAAGAAACGAACAAACCAACAAACCAACAAACCAACAAACGAACAAACCAACAAACCAACAAACCAACAAAACAACAAACCAACAAACCAACAAACCAACAAGCCAACAAGCCAACAAACCAAAAAACAAACAAACCAACAAACAAACAAACCAACAAACCAACAAACCAACAAACCAACAAACCAACAAACCAACAAACCAACAAACCAACAAGCCAACAAACCAACAAACCAACAAACCAAAAAACCAAAAAACCAATAAACGAACAAACCAACAAACCAACAAACAAACAAACCAACAAACAAACAAGCCAACAAGCGAACAAACCAACAAGCCAACAAACGAACAAGCGAACAAAACAACAAACCAACAAACCAACAAACCAACAAACCAACAAACCAACAAACCAACAAACCAACAAACCAAAAAGCCAACAAGCCAACAAACCAACAAACAAACAAACCAACAAACAAACAAACCAACAAACCAACAAACCAATAAACCAACCAACCAACAAAGCAACAATCAAAAAAACCAACAAACCAACAAACCAATAAACCAACAAACTAACAAACCAATAAACCAACAAACCAACAAACCAACAAACCAACAAGCCAACAAACCAAAAAACCAACAAACCAACAAGCCAACAAGCCAACAAGCCAACAACCAACAAGCCAACAAACGAACAAACCAACAAACAAACAAACCAACAAACCAACAAACCAACAAACCAAGAAACCAACAAGCCAACAAACCAACAAACCAGCAAAACAACAAACCAACAAACCAACAAACCAACAAACCAACAAACCAACAAGCCAACAAACCAACAAACCAACAAACCAACAAACAAGCAAGCCAGCAAGCCAACAAACCAACAAACAGATAAACAAATAAACCAACAAACCAAAAAACCAAAAAACCAACAAACCAACACATCAACAAACCAACAAACCAACAAACCAACAAACCAACAAACCAACAAACCAACAAATGAGCTAACCAACAAACAAACAAACAAACAAACCAACAAACCAACCAACCAACAAACCAAAAAACCAACAAACTAACAAACCAACAAACCAACAAACCAACAAACGAACAAACCAACAAACCAACAAACCAACAAAACAACAAACCAACAAACCAACAAACCAACAAGCCAACAAACCAACAAACCAACAAACCAACAAACCAGCAAGCCAGCAAGCCAACAAACCAACAAACAAATAAACAAATAAACCAACAAACCAACAAACCAACAAACCAACAAACCAACAAGCCAACAAACCAACAAACCAACAAACCAAGTAACCAACAAACCAACAAACGAACAAACCAACAAACAAACAAACCAAAAAATCAACAAACCAACAAACCAACAAACTTACAAACTAACAAACCAACAAGCCAACAAACCAACAAACCAACAAACCAACAAACCAACAAACCAACAAACCAACAAATGAGCAAACCAACAAACAAACAAACAAACAAACCAACAAACCAACAAACCAACAAACCAAAAAACCAACAAACTAACAAACCAACCAACCAACCACCCAACAAACGAACAAACCAACAAACCAACAAACCAACAAACGAACAAACCAACAAACCAACAAACCAAGTAAACAAAAAAACAAACAAACGAACAAATCAACAAACAAACAAACCAACAAACAAATAAACCAACAAACCAACAAACCAACAAACCAACAAACCAACAAGCCAACAAACCAACAAACAAACAAACCAACAAACCAAGTAACCAACAAACCAACAAACGAACAAACCAACACACAAACAAACCAAAAAACCAACAAACCAACAAACCAACAAACCAACAAACTAACAAACCAACAAGCCAACAAACCAACAAACCAACAAGCCAACAAACGAAAAACCAACAAACAAACAAACCAGCAAACCAACAAACCAACAAACCAACAAACCAACAAACCAACAAACCAACAAGCCAACAAACCAAGTAACCAACAAACCAACAAACCAACAAACCAACAAACCAACAAACCAACAAACCAAAAAACCAACAAACGAACAAACCAACAAACCAATAAGCCAACAAACCAACAAACAAACAAACCAATAAACCAACAAACCAACAAACGAACAAACCAACAAACAAACAAACCAACAAACTAATAAGCCAACAAGCCAACAAGCCAACAAACCAACAAACCAATAAACCAACAAACCAACAAACCAACAAACCAACAAACCAACAAACAAGTAAACAAATAAACCAACAAACCAACAAACCAACAAACCAACACATCAACAAGCCAACAAACCACCAAACCAACAAACCAACAAACCAACAAACCAACAAACCAACAAATCAACAAACAAACAAACCAATAAAATAACAAACCAACAAACCAACAAACCAACAAACCAGCAAAGCAACAAACCAATAAACCAACAAGCCAACAAACCAACAAGCCAACAAACCAACAAGCCAACAAACCAACAAACCAACAAACCAACAAACCAACAAACCAACAAACCAACAAACCAACAAATTAACAAACCAACAAACCAACAAACCAACAAACCAACAAACCAACAAACCAACAAACCAACAAACCAACAAACCAACAAACCAACAAACAAATAAACTAATAAACCAACAAACCAACAAACCAACAAACCAACGAACCAACAAACAAACAAACCAACAAACAAACAAGCCAACAAACCAACAAACCAACAAATTAACAAACCAACAAACCAACAAACCAACAAACCAACAAACCAACAAACCAACAAGCCAACAAACCAACAAACCAATAAACCAAAAAACCAATAAACGAACAAACCAACAAACCAACAAACCAATAAGCCAACAAACCAACAAACAAACAAACCAACAAACCAACAAACAAACAAGCCAACAAGCCAACAAACAAAGAAACGAACAAACCAACAAACCAACAAACCAACAAACGAACAAACCAACAAACCAACAAACCAACAAAACAACAAACCAACAAACCAACAAACCAACAAGCCAACAAGCCAACAAACCAAAAAACAAACAAACCAACAAACAAACAAACCAACAAACCAACAAACCAACAAACCAACAAACCAACAAACCAACAAACCAACAAACCAACAAACCAACAAGCCAACAAACCAACAAACCAACAAACCAAAAAACCAAAAAACCAATAAACGAACAAACCAACAAACCAACAAACAAACAAACCAACAAACAAACAAGCCAACAAGCGAACAAACCAACAAGCCAACAAACGAACAAGCGAACAAAACAACAAACCAACAAACCAACAAACCAACAAACCAACAAACCAACAAACCAACAAACCAACAAACCAAAAAGCCAACAAGCCAACAAACCAACAAACAAACAAACCAACAAACAAACAAACCAACAAACCAACAAACCAATAAACCAACCAACCAACAAAGCAACAATCAAAAAAACCAACAAACCAACAAACCAATAAACCAACAAACCAACAAACCAATAAACCAACAAACCAACAAACCAACAAACCAACAAGCCAACAAACCAAAAAACCAACAAACCAACAAGCCAACAAGCCAACAAGCCAACAACCAACAAGCCAACAAACGAACAAACCAACAAACAAACAAACCAACAAACCAACAAACCAACAAACCAAGAAACCAACAAGCCAACAAACCAACAAACCAGCAAAACAACAAACCAACAAACCAACAAACCAACAAACCAACAAACCAACAAGCCAACAAACCAACAAATCAACAAACCAACAAAACAACAAACCAACAAACCAACAAACCAACAAGCCAACAAGCCAACAAACCAAAAAACAAACAAACCAACAAACAAACAAACCAACAAACCAACAAACCAACAAACCAACAAACCAACAAACCAACAAACCAACAAACCAACAAGCCAACAAACCAACAAACCAACAAACCAAAAAACCAAAAAACCAATAAACGAACAAACCAACAAACCAACAAACAAACAAACCAACAAACAAACAAGCCAACAAGCGAACAAACCAACAAGCCAACAAACGAACAAGCGAACAAAACAACAAACCAACAAACCAACAAACCAACAAACCAACAAACCAACAAACCAACAAACCAACAAACCAAAAAGCCAACAAGCCAACAAACCAACAAACAAACAAACCAACAAACAAACAAACCAACAAACCAACAAACCAATAAACCAACCAACCAACAAAGCAACAATCAAAAAAACCAACAAACCAACAAACCAATAAACCAACAAACCAACAAACCAATAAACCAACAAACCAACAAACCAACAAACCAACAAGCCAACAAACCAAAAAACCAACAAACCAACAAGCCAACAAGCCAACAAGCCAACAACCAACAAGCCAACAAACGAACAAACCAACAAACAAACAAACCAACAAACCAACAAACCAACAAACCAAGAAACCAACAAGCCAACAAACCAACAAACCAGCAAAACAACAAACCAACAAACCAACAAACCAACAAACCAACAAACCAACAAGCCAACAAACCAACAAACCAACAAACCAACAAACAAGCAAGCCAGCAAGCCAACAAACCAACAAACAGATAAACAAATAAACCAACAAACCAAAAAACCAAAAAACCAACAAACCAACACATCAACAAACCAACAAACCAACAAACCAACAAACCAACAAACCAACAAACCAACAAATGAGCTAACCAACAAACAAACAAACAAACAAACCAACAAACCAACCAACCAACAAACCAAAAAACCAACAAACTAACAAACCAACAAACCAACAAACCAACAACCCAACAAACGAACAAACCAACAAACCAACAAACCAACAAACGAACAAACCAACAAACCAACAAACCAAGTAAACAAAAAAACAAAGAAACGAACAAATCAACAAACAAACAAACCAACAAAAAAATAAATCAACAAACCAACAAACCAACAAACCAACAAACCAACAAGCCAACAAACCAACAAACCAACAAACCAAGTAACAAACAAACCAACAAACGAACAAACCAACAAACATACAAACCAAAAAACCAACAAACCAACAAACCAACAAACCAACAAACGAACAAACCAACAAGCCAACAAACCAACAAACCAACAAGCCAACAAGCCAACAAACCAACAAGCCAACAAACGAACAAGCCAACAAACAAACAAACCAACAAACCAACAAGTCAACAAACCAAGTAACCAACAAACCAACAAACCCACAAACCAACAAACCAAAAAGCCAACAAACCAACAAACCAACAAACCAACAAACCAACAAACAAAAAAACCAACAAACGAACAAACCAACAAACCAATAAGCCAACAAACCAACAAACAAACAAACCAATAAACCAACAAACCAACAAACGAACAAACCAACAAACAAACAAACCAACAAACCAATAAGCCAACAAGCCAACAAGCCAACAAACCAACAAACCAATAAACCAACAAACCAACAAACCAACAAACCAACAACTCAAAAAACCCAACAAACGAACAAGCCAACAAACCAACAAACCAACAAACCAACAAACCAACAAACCAACAAACCAACAAACCAACAAACCAACAAACCAACAAACCAACAAACCAACAAACCAACAAACCAACAAACCAACAAACCAACAAACCAACAAACCAACAAACCAACAAACCAACAAACCAACAGACCAACAAGCCAACAAGCCAACAAACCAACAAACAAACAAACCAACAAACAAACAAACAAACAAACAAACAAACCAACAAACCAACAAACAAACAACCCAACAAACCAACAAGCCAACAAACCAACAAACAAATAAACCAACAAACCAACAAAACAACAAACCAACAAACAAATATACCACCAAACCAAAAAACCAACAAACAAACAAACCAACAAACCAACAAGCCAACAAGCCAACAAACCAACAATCCAACAAACGTACAAACGAACAAGCAAACAAACCAACAAACCAACAAACCAACAAACCAACTAACAAACAAAACAACAAGCCAACAAACCAACAAACCAACAAGCCAACAAGCCAACAAACCAAAGAACCAACAAACCAACAAACCAACAAACCAACAAACCAACAAACCAACAAACCAACAAACCAAAAATTTAACAAACGAACAAACCAACAAACCAACAAACCAACAAACCAACAAACCAACATACCAACAAACTAACAAACCAACAAACCAAAAAACCAACAAACCAACAAACTAACAAACCAACAAACCAACAAACCAACAAACCAACAAACCAACAAACCAACAAACCAACAAACCAACAAACCAAAAAACGAACAAACTAAATAACCAAACAAACCAACAAACCAAAAAACCAACAAACCAACAAACCAACAAACCAAGTAACCAACAAACCAACAAACCAACAAACCAACAAGCCAACAAATCAACAAACCAACAAGCCAATAAACGAACAAACCAATAAACCGTCAAACCAACAAACCAATAAACCAACAAACCAACAAACGAACAAACAAACAAATCAACAAACCAACAAACCAACAAACCAACAAACGAACAAACCAACAAGCCAACAAACGAACAAACCAACAATCCAACAAACCAACAAGCCAACAAACGATTAAACCAACAAACAAACAAACCAACAAACCAACAAACCAACAAACCAACAAACCAAGTAACCAACAAACCAACAAACCAACAAACCAACAAACCAATAAGCCAACAAACCAACAAACCAACAAACGAACAAACCAACAAACCAACAAACCAACAAACCAACAAACGAACAAACCAACAAACCAACAAACCAGTAATAAGCCAACAAACCAACAAAGGAACAAACCAACAAGCCAACAAACCAATAAACCGTCAAACCAACAAACCAACAAACCAACAAACCAACAAACGAACAAACAAACAAACAAACCAACAAACCAACAAACCAACAAACCAACAAACCAACAAACGAACAAACCAACAAGCCAACAAACCAATAAACCAACAAACCAACAGACCAACAAGCCAACAAACGACCAAACCAATAAACAAACAAACCAACAAACCAACAAACCAAGTAACCAACAAACCAACAAACCAACAAACCAACAAATCAATAAGCCAACAAACCAACAAAACAACAAACGAACAAACCAACAAACAAACAAACCAACAAACAAATAAACCAACAAACCAACAAACCAACAAACCAACAAGCCAACAAGCCAACAAACCAACAAACCAACAAACCAACTAACCAACAAACCAACAAACGAAAGAACCAACAAACCAACAAACCAACAAACCAACAAACGAACAAACCAACAAGCCAACAAACCAACAAACCAACAAGCCAACAAACTAACAAACAAATAAACCAACAAACCAACAAAACAACAAACCAACAAACAAATATACCACCAAACCAAAAAACCAACAAACAAACAAACCAACAAGCCAACAAGCCAACAAGCCAACAAACCAACAATCCAACAAACGTACAAATCAACAAGCAAACAAACCAACAAACCAACAAACCAACAAACCAACAAACCAACAAACCAACAAAACAACAAGCCAACAAACCAACAAACCAACAAGCCAACAAGCCAACAAACCAAAGAACCAACAGATCAACAAACCAACAAACCAACAAACCAACAAACAAAAAATTTAACAAACGAACAAACCAACAAACCAACAAACCAACAAACCAACAAACCAACATACCAACAAACCAACAAACCAACAAACCAAAAAACCAACAAACCAACAAACCAACAAACCAACAAACCAACAAACCAACAAACCAACAAACCAACAAACCAACAAACCAACAAACCAACAAACCAACAAACCAACAAACCAAAAAACGAACAAACTAAAAAACCAAACAAACCAACAAACCAAAAAACCAACAAACCAACAAACCAACAAACCAACAAACCAAGTAACCAACAAACCAACAAACCAACAAACCAACAAGCCAACAAATCAACAAACCAACAAGCCAATAAACGAACAAATCAATAAACCGTCAAACCAACAAACCAATAAACCAACAAACCAACAAACGAACAAACAAACAAACCAACAAACCAACAAACCAACAAACCAACAAACGAACAAACCAACAAGCCAACAAACCAACAAACCAACAAGCCAACAAACCAACAAGCCAACAAACGACCAAACCAACAAACAAACAAACCAACAAACCAACAAACCAACAAACCAACAAACCAAGTAACCAACAAACCAACCAACCAACAAACCAACAAACCAATAAGCCAACAAACCAACAAACCAACAAACGAACAAACCAACAAACCAACAAACCAACAAACCAACAAACGAACAAACCAACAAACCAACAAACCAGTAATAAGCCAACAAACCAACAAACGAACAAACCAACAAGCCAACAAACCAATAAACCGTCAAACCAACAAACCAACAAACCAACAAACAAACAAACGAACAAACAAACAAACCAACAAACCAACAAACCAACAAACCAACAAACGAACAAACCAACAAGCCAACAAGCCAACAAACCAACAAACCAACAAGCCAACAAACGACCAAACCAACAAACAAACAAACCAACAAACCAACAAACCAACAAACCAAGTAACCAACAAACCAACAAACCAACAAACCAACAAATCAATAAGCCAACAAACCAACAAAACAACAAACGAACAAACCAACAAACAAACAAACCAACAAACAAATAAACCAACAAACCAACAAACCAACAAACCAACAAGCCAACAAGCCAACAAACCAACAAACCAACAAACCAACTAACCAACAAACCAACAAACGAACAAACCAACAAACCAACAAACCAACAAACCAACAAACCAACAAACCAACAAACCAACAAACCAACAAACCAACAAGCCAACAAACCAACAAATCAAGTAACCAACAAACCAACAAACCAACAAATAAACGAACCAACAAACAAATAAATTAACAAACCAACAAACCAACAAACCAACAAGGCAACAAACCAACAAACCAACAAACCAAGTAACCAACAAACCAACAAACGAACAAACCAACATACCAACAAACCAACAAACCAACAAACGAACAAACCAACAACCCAACAAACCAACAAACCAACAAACCAACAAGCCAACAAACCAACAAGCCAACAAACGATCAAACTAACAAACAAACAAACCAACAAACTAACAAACCAACAAACCAATAAACCAACAAACCAACAAACCAACAAACCAACAAACCAACAAACCAACAAACGAACAAACAAAAAAACCAACAAGCCAACAAACCAACAAACCAATAAGCCAACAAACCAACAAGCCAACAAACGACCAAACCAACAAACAAACAAACCAACAAACCAACAAACCAACAAACCAAGTAACCAAGTAACCAACAAACCAACAAACCAACAAACCAACAAACCAATAAGCCAACAAACCAACAAACCAACAAACGAACAAACCAACAAACAAACAAACCAACAAATAAATAAACCAACAAACCAACAAACCAACAAACCAACAAGCCAACAAACCAACAAACCAACAAACCAAGTAACCAACAAACCAACAAACGAACAAACCAACAAACCAACAAACCAACAAACCAACAAACGAACAAACCAACAAGCTAACAAACCAACAAACCAACAAGCCAACAAACTAACAAGCCAACAAACGATAAAACTAACAAACAAACAAACAAACAAACCAACAAACCAACAAACCAACAAACCAACAAACCAACAAGCCAACAAACCAACAAACCAACAAACCAAGTAACCAACAAACCAACAAACCAACAAACAAACAAACCAACAAACAAATAAACCAACAAACCAACAAACCAACATACCAACAAGCCAACAAACCAACAAACCAACAAACCAAGTAACCAACAAACCAACAAACGAGCAAACCAACATACGAACAAACCAACAAACCAACAAACGAACAAACCAACAAGCCAACAAACCAACAAACCAACAAGCCAACAAACCAACAAGCCAACAAACGACCAAACTAACAAACAAACAAACCAAGAAACCAACAAACCAACAAACCAACAAACTAACCAACCAACAAACCAACAAACAAACAAACCAACAAACCAACAAACCAACAAACGAACAAACCAACAAACCAACAAACCAACAAACCAACAAGCCAACAAACCAACAATCCAACAAACCAAGTAACCAACAAACCAATAAACCAACAAGCCAACAAACCAACAAGCCAACAAACCAACTAACCAAAAAACCAACAAACGAACAAACCAACATACCAACAAACCAACAAACCAACAAACCAACAAACAAACAAACCAACAAACAAACAAACCAACAAACCAACAAACCAATAAACCAACAAACCAACAAACCAACAAGCCAACAAACCAACAAACCAACAAACCAACTAACCAACAAACCAACAAACGAACAAACCAACAAACCAACAAACCAACAAACCAACAAACCAACAAACCAACAAACCAACAAACCAACAAACCAACAAGCCAACAAACAAACAAATCAAGTAACCAACAAACCAACAAACCAACAAATAAACAAACCAACAAACAAATAAATTAACAAACCAACAAACCAACAAACCAACAAGGCAACAAACCAACAAACCAACAAACCAAGTAACCAACAAACCAACAAACGAACAAACCAACATACCAACAAACCAACAAACCAACAAACGAACAAACCAACAACCCAACAAACCAACAAACCAACAAACCAACAAGCCAACAAACCAACAAGCCAACAAACGATCAAACTAACAAACAAACAAACCAACAAACTAACAAACCAACAAACCAATAAACCAACAAACCAACAAACCAACAAACCAACAAACCAACAAACCAACAAACGAACAAACAAAAAAACCAACAAGCCAACAAACCAACAAACCAATAAGCCAACAAACCAACAAGCCAACAAACGACCAAACCAACAAACAAACAAACCAACAAACCAACAAACCAACAAACCAAGTAACCAAGTAACCAACAAACCAACAAACCAACAAACCAACAAACCAATAAGCCAACAAACCAACAAACCAACAAACGAACAAACCAACAAACAAACAAACCAACAAATAAATAAACCAACAAACCAACAAACCAACAAACCAACAAGCCAACAAACCAACAAACCAACAAACCAAGTAACCAACAAACCAACAAACGAACAAACCAACAAACCAACAAACCAACAAACCAACAAACGAACAAACCAACAAGCTAACAAACCAACAAACCAACAAGCCAACAAACTAACAAGCCAACAAACGATAAAACTAACAAACAAACAAACAAACAAACCAACAAACCAACAAACCAACAAACCAACAAACCAACAAACCAACAAGCCAACAAACCAACAAACCAACAAACCAAGTAACCAACAAACCAACAAACCAACAAACAAACAAACCAACAAACAAATAAACCAACAAACCAACAAACCAACATACCAACAAGCCAACAAACCAACAAACCAACAAACCAAGTAACCAACAAACCAACAAACGAGCAAACCAACATACCAACAAACCAACAAACCAACAAACGAACAAACCAACAAGCCAACAAACCAACAAACCAACAAGCCAACAAACCAACAAGCCAACAAACGACCAAACTAACAAACAAACAAACCAAGAAACCAACAAACCAACAAACCAACAAACCAACCAACCAACAAACCAACAAACAAACAAACCAACAAACCAACAAACCAACAAACGAACAAACCAACAAACCAACAAACCAACAAACCAACAAGCCAACAAACCAACAATCCAACAAACCAAGTAACCAACAAACCAATAAACCAACAAGCCAACAAACCAACAAGCCAACAAACCAACTAACCAAAAAACCAACAAACGAACAAACCAACATACCAACAAACCAACAAACCAACAAACCAACAAACAAACAAACCAACAAACAAACAAACCAACAAACCAACAAACCAATAAACCAACAAACCAACAAACCAACAAACCAACAAACCAACAAACCAACAAATCAACAAACCAAAAAACCAACAAACCAACAAACCAACAAATCAACAAACCAACAAACCAACAAACCAACAAACCAACAAACCAACAAACCAACAAGCCAACAAACCAAAAAACCAACAAACCAACAAGCCAACAAGCCAACAAGCCAACAAACGAACAAACCAACAAACGAACAAACAAACAAACCAACAAACCAACAATCCAACAAACGAACAAACCAACAAGCCAACAAACCAACAAACCAACAAGCCAACAAACCAACAAGCCAAC
Organism: Atherix ibis; assembly: GCA_958298945.1. NCBI lineage: Eukaryota > Metazoa > Arthropoda > Insecta > Diptera > Athericidae > Atherix > Atherix ibis. The sequence goes on along the minus strand of OY282608.1, from coordinate 86,567,991 downwards.
AAACGACCAAACCAACAAACAAACAAACCAACAAACCAACAAACCATCAAACAAATAAACAAATAACCCTACAAACCAACAAACCAACAAACCAACACATCAACAAACCAACAAACCAACAAACAAACAAACAAACAAACCAACAAACCAACAAACCAGCAAACAAGCAAACCAACAAACCAACAAACGAAAAAACCAACAAAACAACAATCCAACAAACCAACAAACCAACAAACCAACAAACCAACAAACCAAAAAACCAACAAACCAACACACCAACAAACCAACAAACCAGCAAACAAGCAAACCAACAAACGAAAAAACCAACAAAACAACAATTCAACAAACCAACAAACCAACAAACCAACAAACCAACAAACCAATAAGCCAACAAACCAACAAACGAACAAACCAACAAGCCAACAAACCAACAAACCAACAAGCCAACAAACCAACAAGCCAACAAACGACTAAACTAACAAACAAACAAACCAACAAACCAACAAACCAACAAACCAACCAACCAACAAACCAACAAACCAACAAACCAACAAAACAACAAACCAACAAACCAACAAACCAACAAACCAACAAACCAACAAACCAACAAAACAACAATACAACAAACCAACAAACCAACAAACCAACAAACAAACAAACGAACAAACAAACAAACCAACAAACCAACAAACCAACAAACCAACAAACGAACAAACCAACAAGCCAACAAGCCAACAAACCAACAAACCAACAAGCCAACAAACGACCAAACCAACAAACAAACAAGCCAACAAACGACCAAACCAACAAACAAACAAACCAACAAACCAACAAACCATCAAACAAATAAACAAATAACCCTACAAACCAACAAACCAACAAACCAACACATCAACAAACCAACAAACCAACAAACCAACAAACCAACAAACCAACAAACCAACAAACCAACAAGCCATCAAACCAACAAACCAAGTAACCAACAAACCAACAAAACAACAAACCAACAAACAAACAAACCAACAAACAAACAAACCAACAAACCAAAAAACCAACAAACCAACAAACCAACAAACCAACAAACCAGCAAACAAACAAACCAAAAAACCAATAAACGTACAAACCAACAAACCAACAAACCAATAAGCCAACAAACCGACAAACAAACAAACCAACAAACCAACAAACAAACAAGCCAACAAGCCAACAAACCAACAAGCCAACAAACAAACAAACAAACAAACGAACAAACCAACAAACCAACAAACCAACAAACGAACAAACCAACAAACCAACAAACCAACAAGCCAACAAGCCAACAAGCCAACAAACCGACAAACCAACAAACCAACAAACCAACAAACCAACAAACCAACAAACCAACAAACCAACAAACCAACAAACCAACAAACCAACAAACCAACAAACCAACAAACCAACAAACCAACAAACCAACAAACCAACAAGCCAACAAACCAACAAACAAATAAACCAACAAACCAACAAAACAACAAACCAACAAACAAATATACCACCAAACCAAAAAACCAACAAACAAACAAACCAACAAACCAACAAGCCAACAAGCCAACAAACCAACAATCCAACAAACGTACAAACCAACAAGCAAACAAACCAACAAACCAACAAACCAACAAACCAACAAACCAACAAAACAACAAGCCAACAAACCAACAAACCAACAAGCCAACAAGCCAACAAACCAAAGAACCAACAAACCAACAAACCAACAAACCAACAAACCAACAAACCAACAAACCAACTAACCAAAAATTTAACAAACGAACAAACCAACAACCCAACAAACCAACAAACCAACAAACCGACATACCAACAAACCAACAAACCAACAAACCAAAAAACCAACAAACCAACAAACTAACAAACCAACAAACCAACAAACCAACAAACCAACAAACCAACAATCCAAAAAACGAACAAAATAAATAACCAAACAAACCAACAAACCAAAAAACCAACAAACCAACAAACCAACAAACCAAGTAACCAACAAACCAACAAACCAACAAACCAACAAGCCAACAAATCAACAAACCAACAAGCCAATAAACGAACAAACCAATAAACCGTCAAACCAACAAAACAATAAACCAACAAACCAACAAACGAACTAACAAACAAATCAACAAACCAACAAACCAACAAACCAACAAACGAACAAACCAACAAGCCAACAAACCAACAAACCAACATTCCAACAAACCAACAAGCCAACAAACGATTAAACCAACAAACAAACAAACCAACAAACCAACAAACCAACAAACCAACAAACCAAGTAACCAACAAACCAACAAACCAACAAACCAACAAACCAATAAGCCAACAAACCAACAAACCAACAAACGAACAAACCAACAAACCAACAAACCAACAAACCAACAAACGAACAAACCAACAAACCAACACACCAGTAATAAGCCAACAAACAAACAAAGGAACAAACCAACAAGCCAACAAACCAATAAACCGTCAAACCAACAAACCAACAAACCAACAAACCAACAAACGAACAAACAAACAAACAAACCAACAAACCAACAAACCAACAAACCAACAAACCAACAAACCAACAAACGAACAAACCAACAAGCCAACAAACCAACAAACCAACAAACCAACAGAATAACAAGCCAACAAACGACCAAACCAATAAACAAACAAACCAACAAACCAACAAACCAAGTAATCAACAAACCAACAAACCAACAAACCAACAAATCAATAAGCCAACAAACCAACAAAACAACAAACGAACAAACCAACAAACAAACAAACCAACAAACCAACAAACCAACAAACCAGCAAGCCAACAAGCCAACAAACCAACAAACCAACAAACCAACTAACCAACAAACCAACAAACGAACAAACCAACAAACCAACAAACCAACAAACCAACAAACGAACAAACCAACAAGCCAACAAACCAACAAACCAACAAGCCAACAAACTAACAAACAAATACACCAACAAACCAACAAAACAACAAACCAACAAACAAATATACAACTAAACCAAAAAACCAACAAACAAACAAACCAACAAGCCAACAAGCCAACAAGCCAACAAACCAACAATCCAACAAACGTACAAATCAACAAGCAAACAAACCAACAAACCAACAAACCAACAAACCAACAAAACAACAAGCCAACAAACCAACAAACCAACAAGCCAACAAGCCAACAAACCAAAGAACCAACAGATCAACAAACCAATAAACCAACAAACCAACAAACAAAAAATTTAACAAACGAACAAACCAACAAACCAACAAACCAACAAACCAACAAACCAACATACCAACAAACCAACAAACCAACAAACCAAAAAACCAACAAACCAACAAACCAACAAACCAACAAACCAACAAACCAACAAACCAATAAACCAACAAACCAACAAACCAACAAACCAACAAACCAACATACCAACAAACCAACAAACCAACAAACCAAAAAACCAACAAACCAACAAACCAACAAACCAACAAACCAACAAACCAACAAACCAATAAACCAACAAACCAACAAACCAACAAACCAACAAACCAACAAACCAACAAACCAACAAACCAACAAACCAAGTAACCAACAAACCAACAAACCAACAAACCAACAAGCCAACAAATCAACAAACCAACAAGCCAATAAACGAACAAATCAATAAACCGTCAAACCAACAAGCCAACAAACGACCAAACCAACAAACAAACAAACCAACAAACCAACAAACCAACAAACCAACAAACCAAGTAACCAACAAACCAACCAACCAACAAACCAACAAACCAATAAGCCAACAAACCAACAAACCAACAAACGAACAAACCAACAAACCAACAAACCAGTAATAAGCCAACAAACCAACAAACGAACAAACCAACAAGCCAACAAACCAATAAACCGTCAAACCAACAAACCAACAAACCAACAAACAAACAAACGAACAAACAAACAAACCAACAAACCAACAAACCAACAAACCAACAAACGAACAAACTAACAAGCCAACAAGCCAACAAACCAACAAACCAACAAGCCAACAAACGACCAAACCAACAAACAAACAAACCAACAAACCAACAAACCAACAAACCAAGTAACCAACAAACCAACAAACTAACAAACCAACAAATCAATAAGCCAACAAACCAACAAAACAACAAACGAACAAACCAACAAACAAACAAACCAACAAACAAATAAACCAACAAACCAACAAACCAACAAACCAACAAGCCAACAAGCCAACAAACCAACAAACCAACAAACCAACTAACCAACAAGCCAACAAACCAACAAACCGACAAGCCAACAAACTAACAAGCCAACAAAGACCAAATTAACAAACAAACAAACCAAAAAACAAATAAATTAACAAACCAACAAACCAACAAACCAACAAGGCAACAAACCAACAAACCAACAAACCAAGTAACCAACAAACCAACAAACGAACAAACCAACATACCAACAAACCAACAAACCAACAAACGAACAAACCAACAAGCCAACAAACCAACAAACCAACAAACCAACAAGCCAACAAACCAACAAGCCAACAAACGATCAAACTAACAAACGATCAAACTAACAAACAAACAAACCAACAAACCAACAAACCAACAAACCAATAAACCAACAAACCAACAAACCAACAAACCAACAAACCAACAAACCAACAAACCAACAAACCAACAAACGAACAAACAAAAAAACCAACAAGCCAACAAACCAACAAACCAATAAGCCAACAAACCAACAAGCCAACAAACGACCAAACCAACAAACAAACAAACCAACAAACCAACAAACCAACAAACCAAGTAACCAAGTAACCAACAAACCAACAAACCAACAAACCAACAAACCAATAAGCCAACAAACCAACAAACCAACAAACGAACAAACCAACAAACAAACAAACCAACAAACAAATAAACCAACAAACCAACAAACCAACAAACCAACAAGCCAACAAACCAACAAACCAACAAACCAAGTTACCAACAAACCAACAAACGAACAAACCAACAAACCAACAAACCAACAAACCAACAAACGAACAAACCAACAAGCTAACAAACCAACAAACCAACAAGCCAACAAACCAACAAGCCAACAAACGATAAAACTAACAAACAAACAAACAAACAAACCAACAAACCAATAAACCAACAAACCAACAAACCAACAAACCAACAAACCAACAAACCAACAAACCAACAAGCCAACAAACCAACAAACCAACAAACCAAGTAACCAACAAACCCACAAACCAACAAACAAACAAACCAACAAACAAATAAACCAACAAACCAACAAACCAACATACCAACAAGCCAACAAACCAACAAACCAACAAACCAAGTAACCAACAAACCAACAAACGAGCAAACCAACATACCAACAAACCAACAAACCAACAAACGAACAAACCAACAAGCCAACAAACCAACAAACCAACAAGCCAACAAACCAACAAGCCAACAAACGACCAAACTAACAAACAAACAAACCAAGAAACCAACAAACCAACAAACCAACAAACCAACCAACCAACAAACCAACAAACAAACAAACCAACAAACCAACAAACCAACAAACCAACAAACGAACAAACCAACAAACCAACAAACCAACAAACCAACAAGCCAACAAACCAACAATCCAACAAACCAAGTAACCAACAAACCAATAAACCAACAAGCCAACAAACCAACAAGTCAACAAACCAACAAACCAAAAAACCAACAAATGAACAAACCAACATACCAACAAACCAACAAACCAACAAACCAACAAACAAACAAACCAACAAACAAACAAACCAACAAACCAACAAACCAATAAACCAACAAACCAACAAACCAACAAACCAACAAACCAACAAACCAACAAACCAACAAATCAACAAACCAACAAACCAACAAACCAACAAACCAACAAACCAACAAACCAACAAGCCAACAAACGACCAAACCAACAAACAAATAAACCAACAAACCAACAAACCATCAAACAAATAAACAAATAACCCTACAAACCAACAAACCAACAAACCATCACATCAACAAACCAACAAACCAACAAACAAACAAACCAACAAACCAACAAACCAACAAACCAGCAAACAAGCAAACCAACAAACCAACAAACGAAAAAACCAACAAAACAACAATCCAACAAACCAACAAACCAACAAACCAACAAACCAACAAACCAAAAAACCAACAAACCAACACACCAACAAACCAACAAACCAGCAAACAAGCAAACCAACAAACGAAAAAACCAACAAAACAACAATACAACAAACCAACAAACCAACAAACCAACAAACCAACAAACCAATAAGCCAACAAACCAACAAACGAACAAACCAACAAGCCAACAAACCAACAAACCAACAAGCCAACAAACCAACAAGCCAACAAACGACCAAACTAACAAACAAACAAACCAACAAACCAACAAACCAACAAACCAACCAACCAACAAACCAACAAGCCAACAAACCAACAAAACAACAAACCAACAAACCAACAAACCAACAAACCAACAAACCAACAAACCAACAAGCCAACAAACCAACAAACCAACAAACCGACAAACCAACAAGCCAGCAAACCAACAAACCAACAAACAAATAAACAAATAACCCTACAAACCAACAAACCAACAAACCAACACATCAACAAACCAACAAACCAACAAACCAACAAACCAACAAACCAACAAACCAACAAACAAGCAAACAAGCAAACCAACAAACCAACAAACGAAAAAACCAACAAAACAACAATCCAACAAACCAACAAACCAACAAACCAACAAACCAACAAACCAAAAAACCAACAAACCAACAAACCAACAAACCAACAAACCAGCAAACAAGCAAACCAACAAACCAACAAACGAAAAAACCAACAAAACAACAATACAACAAACCAACAAACCAACAAACCAACAAACCAACAAACCAACAAACCAACAAATGAACAAACCAACAAACAAACAAACCAACAAACCAACAAACCAACAAACCAACAAACCAACAAACCAACAAACCAACAAACCAACAAACCAACAAACTAACAAACCAACAAACGAACAAACCAAGTAAACAAAAAAACAAACAAACGAACAAATCAACAAACAAACAAACCAACAAACAAATAAACCAACAAACCAACAAACCAACAAACCAACAAGCCAACAAACCAACAAACCAACAAACCAAGTAACCAACAAACCAACAAACGAACAAACCTACAAACAAACAAACCAAAAAACCAACAAACCAACAAACCAACAAACCAAAAAACGAACAAACCAACAAGCCAACAAACCAACAAACCAACAAGCCAACAAACCAACCAGCCAACAAACGAACAAACCAACAAACCAACAAACCAACAAACCAACAAACCAACAAACCAACAAACCAACAAGCCAACAAACCAAGTAACCAACAAACCAACAAGCCAACAAACCAACAAACCAACAAGCCAACAAACCAACAAACCAACAAACCAACAAACCAACAAACCAACAAGCCAACAAACCAACAATCCAACAAACCAAGTAACCAACAAACCAATAAACCAACAAGCCAACAAACCAACAAGCCAACAAACCAACAAACCAAAAAACCAACAAACGAACAAACCAACATACCAACAAACCAACAAACCAACAAACCAACGAACAAACAAACCAACAAACAAACAAACCAACAAACCAACAAACCAAAAAACCAACAAACCAACAAACCAACAAACCAATAAACCAATAAACGAACAAACCAACAAACCAACAAAGCAACAAACCAACAAACCAACAAATCAACAAACCAACAAACCAACAAACCAACAAACCAACAAACCAACAAACCAGCAAGCCAACAAACCAAAAAACCAACAAACCAACAAGCCAACAAGCCAACAAGCCAACAAGCCAACAAACGAACAAACCAACAAACGAACAAACAAACAAACCAACAAACCAACAAACCAACAAACCAACAAACGAACAAACCAACAAGCCAACAAACGACCAAACCAACAAACAAACAAACCAACAAACCAACAAACCATCAAACCAAGTAACCAACAAACCAACAAACCAACAAACCAACAAACCAATAAGCCAACAAACCAACAAACGAACAAACCAACAAGCCAACAAACCAACAAACCAACAAGCCAACAAACCAACAAGCCAACAAACGACCAAACTAACAAACAAACAAACCAACAAACCAACAAACCAACAAACCAACAAACCAACAAACCAACAAACCAACAAAACAACAAACCAACAAACCAACAAACCAACAAACCAACAAACCAACAAACCAACAAGCCAACAAACCAACAAACCAACAAGCCAGCAAACTCACAAACCAACAAACAAATAAACAAGTAGCCCTACAAACCAACAAACCAACAAACCAACACATCAACAAACCAACAAACCAACAAACCAACAAACCAACAAACCAACAAACCAACAAACCAGCAAACAAGCAAACCAACAAACCAACAAACGAAAAAACCATCAAAACAACAATCCAACAAACCAACAAACCAACAAACCAACAAACCAAAAAACCAACAAACCAACAAAGCAACAAACCAACAAACCAGCAAACAAGCAAACCAACAAACCAACAAACGAAAAAACCAACAAAACAACAATACAGCAAACCAACAAACCAACAAACCAACAAACCAACAAACTAACAAACCAACAAACCAACAAACCTACAAACCAACAACCCAACAAACGAACAACCCAACAAACCAACAAACCAACAAACGAACAAACCAACAAACCAAATAAACAAAAAAACAAACAAACGAACAAATCAACAAACAAACAAACCAACAAACAAATAAACCAACAAACCAACAAACCAACAAACCAACAAGCCAACAAACCAACAAACCAACAAACCAAGTAACCAACAAACCAACAAACGAACACACCAACAAACAAACAAACCAAAAAACCAGCAAACCAACAAACCAAGTAACCAACAAACCAACAAGCCAACAAACCACCAAACCAACAAGCCAACAAACCAACAAACCAACAAACCAACAAACCAAAAAACCAACAAACGAACAAACCAACAAACCAATAAGCCAACAAACCAACAAACAAACAAACCAATAAACCAACAAACCAACAAAGGAACAAACCAACAAACCAACAAACCAACAAACCAACAAACCAACAAACCAACAAGCCAACAAGCCAACAAGCCAACAAGCCAACAAACCAACAAACCAACAAACCAACAAACCAAAAAACCAAAAAAACAACAAACAAACAAGCCAACAAACCAACAAACCAACAAACCAACAAACCAACAAACCAACAAACCAAAAAACCAACAAACCAACAAACCAACAAACAAACAAACCAACAAACCAACAAACCAACAAACCAACAAACCAACAAACCAACAAACCAACAAACCAACAAACCAGCAGACCAACAAGCCAACTAGCCAACAAACCAACAAACAAACAAACCAACAAACAAACAAACAAACAAACCAACAAACCAACAAACCAACAAACCAACAAACCAACAAACCAACAAACCAACAAACCAACAAACCAACAAAGCAACAAACCAACAAACAAATAAACCAACAAACCAACAAAACAACAAACCAACAAACAAATAAACCACCAAACCAAAAAACCAACAAACAAACAAACCAACAAACCAACAAGCCAACAAGCCAACAAACCAACAATCCAACAAACGTACAAACCAACAAACCAACAAACCAACAAACCAACAAACCAACAAACCAACAAAACAACAAGCCAACAAACCAACAAACCAGCAAATAAGCAAACCAACAAACCAACAAACGAAAAAACCAACAAAACAACAATCCAACAAACCAACAAACCAACAAACCAACAAACCAACAAACCAACAAACGATGAAACCAACAAACCAAATAAACAAAAAAACAAACAAACGAACAAATCAACAAACAAACAAACCAACAAACAAATAAACCAACAAACCAACAAACCAACAAACCAACAAGCCAACAAACCAACAAACCAACAAACCAAGTAACCAACAAACCAACAAACGAACAAACCAACAAACAAACAAACCAAAAAACCAGCAAACCAACAAACCAAGTAACCAACAAACCAACAAGCCAACAAACCACCAAACCAACAAGCCAACAAACCAACAAACCAACAAACCAACAAACCAAAAAACCAACAAACGAACAAACCAACAAACCAACAAAGCAACAAACCAACAAACCAACAAATCAACAAACCAACAAGCCAACAAACCAAAAAACCAACAAACCAACAAGCCAACAAGCCAACAAGCCAACAAGCCAACAAACGAACAAACCAACAAACGAACAAACAAACAAACCAACAAACCAACAAACCAACAAACCAACAAACGAACAAACCACCAAGCCAACAAACGACCAAACCAACAAACAAACAAACCAACAAACCAACAAACCATCAAACCAAGTAACCAACAAACCAACAAACCAACAAACCAACAAACCAATAAGCCAACAAACCAACAAACGAACAAACCAACAAGCCAACAAACCAACAAACCAACAAGCCAACAAACCAACAAGCCAACAAACGACCAATCTAACAAACAAACAAACCAACAAACCAACAAACCAACAAACCAACAAACCAACAAACCAACAAACCAACAAAACAACAAACCAACAAACCAACAAACCAACAAACCAACAAACCAACAAGCCAACAAACCAACAAACCAACAAACCAACAAGCCAGTAAACTCACAAACCAACAAACAAATAAACAAATAACCCTACAAACCAACAAACCAACAAACCAACACATCAACAAACCAACAAACCAACAAACCAACAAACCAACAAACCAACAAACCAACAAACCAACAAACCAGCCAAAAAGCAAACCAACAAACCAACAAACGAAAAAACCATCAAAACAACAATCCAACAAACCAACAAACGAACAAACCAACAAACCAACAAACCAAAAAACCAACAAACCAACAAAGCAACAAACCAACAAACCAGCAAACAAGCAAACCAACAAACCAACAAACGAAAAAACCAACAAAACAACAATACAACAAACCAACAAACCAACAAACCAACAAACCAACAAACTAACAAACCAACAAACCAACAAACCTACAAACCAACAACCCAACAAACGAACAAACCAACAAACCAACAAACCAACAAACGAACAAACCAACAAACCAAATAAACAAAAAAACAAACAAACGAACAAATCAACAAACAAACAAACCAACAAACAAATAAACCAACAAACCAACAAGCCAACAAACCAACAAGCCAACAAACCAACAAACCAACAAACCAAGTAACCAACAAACGAACAAACCAACAAACAAATAAACCAAAAAACCAGCAAACCAACAAACCAAGTAACCAACAAACCAACAAGCCAACAAACCACCAAACCAACAAGCCAACAAACCAACAAACCAACAAACCAAAAAACCAACAAACGAACAAACCAACAAACCAATAAGCCAACAAACCAACAAACAAACAAACCAATAAACCAACAAACCAACAAACGAACAAACCAACAAACCAACAAACCAACAAACCAACAAACCAACAAGCCAACAAGCCAACAAGCCAACAAGCCAACAAACCAACAAACCAACAAACCAACAAACCAACAAACCAAAAAAACAACAAACAAACAAGCCAACAAACCAACAAACCAACAAACCAACAAACCAACAAACCAAAAAACCAACAAACCAACAAACCAACAAACCAACAAACCAACAAACCAACAAACCAACAAACCAACAAACCAACAAACCAACAAACCAACAAACCAACAAACCAACAAACCAGCAGACCAACAAGCCAACTAGCCAACAAACCAACAAACAAACAAACCAACAAACAAACAAACCAACAAACCAACAAACCAACAAACCAACAAACCAACAAACCAACAAACCAACAAACCAACAAACCAACAAACAAATAAACCAACAAACCAACAAAACAACAAACCAACAAACAAATAAACCACCAAACCAAAAAACCAACAAACAAACAAACCAACAAACCAACAAGCCAACAAGCCAACAAACCAACAATCCAACAAACGTACAAACCAACAAACCAACAAACCAACAAACCAACAAACCAACAAAACAACAAGCCAACAAACCAACAAACCAGCAAATAAGCAAACCAACAAACCAACAAACGAAAAAACCAACAAAACAACAATCCAACAAACCAACAAACCAACAAACCAACAAACCAACAAACCAACAAACCAACAAACCAACAAACCAACAAACCAACAAACCAACAAACCAACAAAACAACAAACCAGCAAACAAGCAAACCAACAAACCAACAAACGGAAAAACCAACAAAACAACAATACAACAAACCAACAAACCAACAAACCAACAAACCAACAAACCAACAAATGAACAAACCAATAAACAAACAAACCAACAAACCAACAAACCAACAAACCAACAAAGCAACAAACCAACAAACTAACAAAATAACAAACCAACAAACCAACAAACCAACAACCCAACAAACGAACAAACCAACAAACCAACAAACCAACAAACGAACAAACCAACAAACCAACAAACCAAGTAAACAAAAAAACAAACAAACGAACAAATCAACAAACAAACAAACCAACAAACCAACAAACCAACAAACCAACAAGCCAACAATCCAACAAACCAACAAACCTACAAACCAACAAGCCAACAATCCAACAAACCAACAAACCAACAAACCAAGTAACCAACAAACCAACAAACGAACAAACCAACAAACAAACAAACCAAAAAACCAACAAACCAACAAACCAACAAACCAACAAACCAAAAAACCAACAAACGAACAAACCAACAAACCAATAAGCCAACAAACCAACAAACAAACAAACCAATAAACCAACAAACCAACAAACCAACAAACCAACAAACCAACAAACCAAAAAACCAACAAACGAACAAACCAACAAACCAATAAGCCAACAAACCAACAAACAAACAAACCAATAAACCAACAAACCAACAAACGAACAAACCAACAAACCAACAAACCAACAAACCAACAAGCCAACAAGCCAACAAGCCAACAAGCCAACAAACCAACAAACCAACAAACCAACAAACCAAAAAACCAACAAACGAACAAACCAACAAACCAATAAGCCAACAAACCAACAAACAAACAAACCAATAAACCAACAAACCAACAAACGAACAAACCAACAAACCAACAAACCAACAAACCAACAAACCAACAAGCCAACAAGCCAACAAGCCAACAAGCCAACAAACCAACAAACCAACAAACCAAAAAAACAACAAACAAACAAGCCAACAAACCAACAAACCAACAAACCAACAAACCAACAAACCAACAAACCAACAAATCAACAAACCAACAAACCAACAAACCAACAAACCAACAAACCAACAAACCAACAAGCCAACAAACGACCAAACCAACAAACAAATAAACCAACAAACCAACAAACCATCAAACAAATAAACAAATAACCCTACAAACCAACAAACCAACAAACCATCACATCAACAAACCAACAAACCAACAAACAAACAAACCAACAAACCAACAAACCAACAAACCAGCAAACAAGCAAACCAACAAACCAACAAACGAAAAAACCAACAAAACAACAATCCAACAAACCAACAAACCAACAAACCAACAAACCAACAAACCAAAAAACCAACAAACCAACACACCAACAAACCAACAAACCAGCAAACAAGCAAACCAACAAACGAAAAAACCAACAAAACAACAATACAACAAACCAACAAACCAACAAACCAACAAACCAACAAACCAATAAGCCAACAAACCAACAAACGAACAAACCAACAAGCCAACAAACCAACAAACCAACAAGCCAACAAACCAACAAGCCAACAAACGACCAAACTAACAAACAAACAAACCAACAAACCAACAAACCAACAAACCAACCAACCAACAAACCAACAAGCCAACAAACCAACAAAACAACAAACCAACAAACCAACAAACCAACAAACCAACAAACCAACAAACCAACAAGCCAACAAACCAACAAACCAACAAACCGACAAACCAACAAGCCAGCAAACCAACAAACCAACAAACAAATAAACAAATAACCCTACAAACCAACAAACCAACAAACCAACACATCAACAAACCAACAAACCAACAAACCAACAAACCAACAAACCAACAAACCAACAAACAAGCAAACAAGCAAACCAACAAACCAACAAACGAAAAAACCAACAAAACAACAATCCAACAAACCAACAAACCAACAAACCAACAAACCAACAAACCAAAAAACCAACAAACCAACAAACCAACAAACCAACAAACCAGCAAACAAGCAAACCAACAAACCAACAAACGAAAAAACCAACAAAACAACAATACAACAAACCAACAAACCAACAAACCAACAAACCAACAAACCAACAAATGAACAAACCAACAAACAAACAAACCAACAAACCAACAAACCAACAAACCAACAAACCAACAAACCAACAAACCAACAAACCAACAAACCAACAAACTAACAAACCAACAAACGAACAAACCAAGTAAACAAAAAAACAAACAAACGAACAAATCAACAAACAAACAAACCAACAAACAAATAAACCAACAAACCAACAAACCAACAAACCAACAAGCCAACAAACCAACAAACCAACAAACCAAGTAACCAACAAACCAACAAACGAACAAACCTACAAACAAACAAACCAAAAAACCAACAAACCAACAAACCAACAAACCAAAAAACGAACAAACCAACAAGCCAACAAACCAACAAACCAACAAGCCAACAAACCAACCAGCCAACAAACGAACAAACCAACAAACCAACAAACCAACAAACCAACAAACCAACAAACCAACAAACCAACAAGCCAACAAACCAAGTAACCAACAAACCAACAAGCCAACAAACCAACAAACCAACAAGCCAACAAACCAACAAACCAACAAACCAACAAACCAACAAACCAACAAGCCAACAAACCAACAATCCAACAAACCAAGTAACCAACAAACCAATAAACCAACAAGCCAACAAACCAACAAGCCAACAAACCAACAAACCAAAAAACCAACAAACGAACAAACCAACATACCAACAAACCAACAAACCAACAAACCAACGAACAAACAAACCAACAAACAAACAAACCAACAAACCAACAAACCAAAAAACCAACAAACCAACAAACCAACAAACCAATAAACCAATAAACGAACAAACCAACAAACCAACAAAGCAACAAACCAACAAACCAACAAATCAACAAACCAACAAACCAACAAACCAACAAACCAACAAACCAACAAACCAGCAAGCCAACAAACCAAAAAACCAACAAACCAACAAGCCAACAAGCCAACAAGCCAACAAGCCAACAAACGAACAAACCAACAAACGAACAAACAAACAAACCAACAAACCAACAAACCAACAAACCAACAAACGAACAAACCAACAAGCCAACAAACGACCAAACCAACAAACAAACAAACCAACAAACCAACAAACCATCAAACCAAGTAACCAACAAACCAACAAACCAACAAACCAACAAACCAATAAGCCAACAAACCAATAAACGAACAAACCAACAAGCCAACAAACCAACAAACCAACAAGCCAACAAACCAACAAGCCAACAAACGACCAAACTAACAAACAAACAAACCAACAAACCAACAAACCAACAAACCAACAAACCAACAAACCAACAAACCAACAAAACAACAAACCAACAAACCAACAAACCAACAAACCAACAAACCAACAAACCAACAAGCCAACAAACCAACAAACCAACAAGCCAGCAAACTCACAAACCAACAAACAAATAAACAAGTAGCCCTACAAACCAACAAACCAACAAACCAACACATCAACAAACCAACAAACCAACAAACCAACAAACCAACAAACCAACAAACCAACAAACCAGCAAACAAGCAAACCAACAAACCAACAAACGAAAAAACCATCAAAACAACAATCCAACAAACCAACAAACCAACAAACCAACAAACCAAAAAACCAACAAACCAACAAAGCAACAAACCAACAAACCAGCAAACAAGCAAACCAACAAACCAACAAACGAAAAAACCAACAAAACAACAATACAGCAAACCAACAAACCAACAAACCAACAAACCAACAAACTAACAAACCAACAAACCAACAAACCTACAAACCAACAACCCAACAAACGAACAACCCAACAAACCAACAAACCAACAAACGAACAAACCAACAAACCAAATAAACAAAAAAACAAACAAACGAACAAATCAACAAACAAACAAACCAACAAACAAATAAACCAACAAACCAACAAACCAACAAACCAACAAGCCAACAAACCAACAAACCAACAAACCAAGTAACCAACAAACCAACAAACGAACACACCAACAAACAAACAAACCAAAAAACCAGCAAACCAACAAACCAAGTAACCAACAAACCAACAAGCCAACAAACCACCAAACCAACAAGCCAACAAACCAACAAACCAACAAACCAACAAACCAAAAAACCAACAAACGAACAAACCAACAAACCAATAAGCCAACAAACCAACAAACAAACAAACCAATAAACCAACAAACCAACAAAGGAACAAACCAACAAACCAACAAACCAACAAACCAACAAACCAACAAACCAACAAGCCAACAAGCCAACAAGCCAACAAGCCAACAAACCAACAAACCAACAAACCAACAAACCAAAAAACCAAAAAAACAACAAACAAACAAGCCAACAAACCAACAAACCAACAAACCAACAAACCAACAAACCAACAAACCAAAAAACCAACAAACCAACAAACCAACAAACAAACAAACCAACAAACCAACAAACCAACAAACCAACAAACCAACAAACCAACAAACCAACAAACCAACAAACCAGCAGACCAACAAGCCAACTAGCCAACAAACCAACAAACAAACAAACCAACAAACAAACAAACAAACAAACCAACAAACCAACAAACCAACAAACCAACAAACCAACAAACCAACAAACCAACAAACCAACAAACCAACAAAGCAACAAACCAACAAACAAATAAACCAACAAACCAACAAAACAACAAACCAACAAACAAATAAACCACCAAACCAAAAAACCAACAAACAAACAAACCAACAAACCAACAAGCCAACAAGCCAACAAACCAACAATCCAACAAACGTACAAACCAACAAACCAACAAACCAACAAACCAACAAACCAACAAACCAACAAAACAACAAGCCAACAAACCAACAAACCAGCAAATAAGCAAACCAACAAACCAACAAACGAAAAAACCAACAAAACAACAATCCAACAAACCAACAAACCAACAAACCAACAAACCAACAAACCAACAAACGATGAAACCAACAAACCAAATAAACAAAAAAACAAACAAACGAACAAATCAACAAACAAACAAACCAACAAACAAATAAACCAACAAACCAACAAACCAACAAACCAACAAGCCAACAAACCAACAAACCAACAAACCAAGTAACCAACAAACCAACAAACGAACAAACCAACAAACAAACAAACCAAAAAACCAGCAAACCAACAAACCAAGTAACCAACAAACCAACAAGCCAACAAACCACCAAACCAACAAGCCAACAAACCAACAAACCAACAAACCAACAAACCAAAAAACCAACAAACGAACAAACCAACAAACCAACAAAGCAACAAACCAACAAACCAACAAATCAACAAACCAACAAGCCAACAAACCAAAAAACCAACAAACCAACAAGCCAACAAGCCAACAAGCCAACAAGCCAACAAACGAACAAACCAACAAACGAACAAACAAACAAACCAACAAACCAACAAACCAACAAACCAACAAACGAACAAACCACCAAGCCAACAAACGACCAAACCAACAAACAAACAAACCAACAAACCAACAAACCATCAAACCAAGTAACCAACAAACCAACAAACCAACAAACCAACAAACCAATAAGCCAACAAACCAACAAACGAACAAACCAACAAGCCAACAAACCAACAAACCAACAAGCCAACAAACCAACAAGCCAACAAACGACCAATCTAACAAACAAACAAACCAACAAACCAACAAACCAACAAACCAACAAACCAACAAACCAACAAACCAACAAAACAACAAACCAACAAACCAACAAACCAACAAACCAACAAACCAACAAGCCAACAAACCAACAAACCAACAAACCAACAAGCCAGTAAACTCACAAACCAACAAACAAATAAACAAATAACCCTACAAACCAACAAACCAACAAACCAACACATCAACAAACCAACAAACCAACAAACCAACAAACCAACAAACCAACAAACCAACAAACCAACAAACCAGCCAAAAAGCAAACCAACAAACCAACAAACGAAAAAACCATCAAAACAACAATCCAACAAACCAACAAACGAACAAACCAACAAACCAACAAACCAAAAAACCAACAAACCAACAAAGCAACAAACCAACAAACCAGCAAACAAGCAAACCAACAAACCAACAAACGAAAAAACCAACAAAACAACAATACAACAAACCAACAAACCAACAAACCAACAAACCAACAAACTAACAAACCAACAAACCAACAAACCTACAAACCAACAACCCAACAAACGAACAAACCAACAAACCAACAAACCAACAAACGAACAAACCAACAAACCAAATAAACAAAAAAACAAACAAACGAACAAATCAACAAACAAACAAACCAACAAACAAATAAACCAACAAACCAACAAGCCAACAAACCAACAAGCCAACAAACCAACAAACCAACAAACCAAGTAACCAACAAACGAACAAACCAACAAACAAATAAACCAAAAAACCAGCAAACCAACAAACCAAGTAACCAACAAACCAACAAGCCAACAAACCACCAAACCAACAAGCCAACAAACCAACAAACCAACAAACCAAAAAACCAACAAACGAACAAACCAACAAACCAATAAGCCAACAAACCAACAAACAAACAAACCAATAAACCAACAAACCAACAAACGAACAAACCAACAAACCAACAAACCAACAAACCAACAAACCAACAAGCCAACAAGCCAACAAGCCAACAAGCCAACAAACCAACAAACCAACAAACCAACAAACCAACAAACCAAAAAAACAACAAACAAACAAGCCAACAAACCAACAAACCAACAAACCAACAAACCAACAAACCAAAAAACCAACAAACCAACAAACCAACAAACCAACAAACCAACAAACCAACAAACCAACAAACCAACAAACCAACAAACCAACAAACCAACAAACCAACAAACCAACAAACCAGCAGACCAACAAGCCAACTAGCCAACAAACCAACAAACAAACAAACCAACAAACAAACAAACCAACAAACCAACAAACCAACAAACCAACAAACCAACAAACCAACAAACCAACAAACCAACAAACCAACAAACAAATAAACCAACAAACCAACAAAACAACAAACCAACAAACAAATAAACCACCAAACCAAAAAACCAACAAACAAACAAACCAACAAACCAACAAGCCAACAAGCCAACAAACCAACAATCCAACAAACGTACAAACCAACAAACCAACAAACCAACAAACCAACAAACCAACAAAACAACAAGCCAACAAACCAACAAACCAGCAAATAAGCAAACCAACAAACCAACAAACGAAAAAACCAACAAAACAACAATCCAACAAACCAACAAACCAACAAACCAACAAACCAACAAACCAACAAACCAACAAACCAACAAACCAACAAACCAACAAACCAACAAACCAACAAAACAACAAACCAGCAAACAAGCAAACCAACAAACCAACAAACGGAAAAACCAACAAAACAACAATACAACAAACCAACAAACCAACAAACCAACAAACCAACAAACCAACAAATGAACAAACCAATAAACAAACAAACCAACAAACCAACAAACCAACAAACCAACAAAGCAACAAACCAACAAACTAACAAAATAACAAACCAACAAACCAACAAACCAACAACCCAACAAACGAACAAACCAACAAACCAACAAACCAACAAACGAACAAACCAACAAACCAACAAACCAAGTAAACAAAAAAACAAACAAACGAACAAATCAACAAACAAACAAACCAACAAACCAACAAACCAACAAACCAACAAGCCAACAATCCAACAAACCAACAAACCTACAAACCAACAAGCCAACAATCCAACAAACCAACAAACCAACAAACCAAGTAACCAACAAACCAACAAACGAACAAACCAACAAACAAACAAACCAAAAAACCAACAAACCAACAAACCAACAAACCAACAAACCAAAAAACCAACAAACGAACAAACCAACAAACCAATAAGCCAACAAACCAACAAACAAACAAACCAATAAACCAACAAACCAACAAACCAACAAACCAACAAACCAACAAACCAAAAAACCAACAAACGAACAAACCAACAAACCAATAAGCCAACAAACCAACAAACAAACAAACCAATAAACCAACAAACCAACAAACGAACAAACCAACAAACCAACAAACCAACAAACCAACAAGCCAACAAGCCAACAAGCCAACAAGCCAACAAACCAACAAACCAACAAACCAACAAACCAAAAAACCAACAAACGAACAAACCAACAAACCAATAAGCCAACAAACCAACAAACAAACAAACCAATAAACCAACAAACCAACAAACGAACAAACCAACAAACCAACAAACCAACAAACCAACAAACCAACAAGCCAACAAGCCAACAAGCCAACAAGCCAACAAACCAACAAACCAACAAACCAAAAAAACAACAAACAAACAAGCCAACAAACCAACAAACCAACAAACCAACAAACCAACAAACCAAAAAACCAACAAACCAACAAACCAACAAACCAACAAACCAACAAACCAACAAACCAACAAACCAACAAACCAACAAAACAACAAACCAACAAACCAACAAACCAGCAGACCAACAAGCCAACTAGCCAACAAACCAACAAACAAACAAACCAACAAACAAACAAACAAACAAACCAACAAACCAACAAACCAACAAACCAACAAACCAACAAACCAACAAACCAACAAACAAATAAACCAACAAACCAACAAAACAACAAACCAACAAACAAATAAACCACCAAACCAAAAAACCAACAAACAAACAAACCAACAAACCAACAAGCCAACAAGCCAACAAACCAACAATCCAACAAACGTACAAACCAACAAACCAACAAACCAACAAACCAACAAACCAACAAACCAACAAAACAACAAGCCAACAAACCAACAAACCAGCAAATAAGCAAACCAACAAACCAACAAACGAAAAAACCAACAAAACAACAATCCAACAAACCAACAAACCAACAAACCAACAAACCAACAAACCAACAAACCAACAAACCAACAAACCAACAAACCAACAAAACAACAAACCAGCAAACAAGCAAACCAACAAACCAACAAACGGAAAAACCAACAAAACAACAATACAACAAACCAACAAACCAACAAACCAACAAACCAACAAACCAACAAATGAACAAACCAATAAACAAACAAACCAACAAACCAACAAACCAACAAACCAACAAAGCAACAAACCAACAAACTAACAAAATAACAAACCAACAAACCAACAAACCAACAACCCAACAAACGAACAAACCAACAAATCAACAAACCAACAAACGAACAAACCAACAAACCAACAAATTAAGTAAACAAAAAAACAAACAAACGAACAAATCAACAAACAAACAAACCAACAAACAAATAAACCAACAAACCAACAAACCAACAAACCAACAAGCCAACAATCCAACAAACCAACAAACCTACAAACCAACAAGCCAACAATCCAACAAACCAACAAACCAACAAACCAAGTAACCAACAAACCAACAAACGAACAAACCAACAAACAAACAAACCAAAAAACCAACAAACCAACAAACCAACAAACCAACAAACGAACAAACCAACAAGCCAACAAACCAACAAACCAACAAGCCAACAAACCAAAAAACCAACAAACGAACAAACCAACAAACCAATAAGCCAACAAACCAACAAACAAACAAACCAATAAACCAACAAACCAACAAATGAACAAACCAACAAACCAACAAACCAACAAACCAACAAACCAACAAACCAACAAACCAACAATCCAACAATCCAACAAGCCAACAAGCCAACAAATCAAAAAACCAACAAACCAACAAACCAACAAACAAACAAACCAATAAACCAACAAACCAACAAATGAACAAACCAACAAACCAACAAACCAACAAACAAACAAACCAACAAACCAACAAACCAACAAGCCAACAATCCAACAAGCCAACAAGCCAACAAATCAACAAACCAACAAACCAACAAACCAACAAACCAACAAACCAAAAAACCAACAAATGAACAAGCCAACAAACCAACAAACCAACAAACCAACAAACCAACAAACCAACAAACCAAAAAAACCAACAAACCAACAAACCAACAAACCAACAAACCAACAAACCAACAAACCAACAAACCAACAAACCAACAAACCAACAAACAAACAAACCAACACACAAACAAACAAACAAACAAACAAACAAACAAACCAACAAACCAACAAACCAACAAACCAACAAACCAACAAACAAACAAACCAACAAACCAACAAACCAACAAACCAACAAGCCAACAAACCAACAAACAAATAAACCAACAAACCAACAAAACAACAAACCATTAAACAAATAAACCACCAAACCAAAAACCAACAAACAAACAAACCAACAAACCAACAAGCCAACAAGCCAACAAACGAACAATCCAACAAACGTACAAACCAACAAACCAACAAACCAACAAACAAACAAAACAACAAGCCAACAAACCAACAAACCAACAAGCCAACAAGCCAACAAGCCAACAAGCCAACAAATTAAAGAACCAAAAAACCAACAAACCAACAAACCAACAAACCAACAAACCAACAAACCAAAAATCCAACAAACGAACAAACCAACAAACCAACAAACCAACAAGCCAACAAACCAACAAAAAAAACATACCAACAAACCAACAAACCAACAAACCAAAAAACCAACAAACCAACCAACCAACAAACCAACAAACCAACAAACCAACAAACCAACAAACCAACAAACCAACAAACCAACAAACCAACAAACCAACAAACCAACAAACCAACAAACCAACAAACCAACAAACCAACAAACCAACAAACCAACAAACCAACAAACCAACAAACCAACAAACCAACAAGCCAACAAACCAACAAACCAACAAACCAAAAAACCAAAAAACCAACAAACGAACAAACCAACAAACCATCAAACCAACAAACCAAAAAACCAACAAACCAACAAACCAACAAACCAAGTAACGAACAAACCAACAAACCAACAAACCAACAAACCAACAAACCAACAAACCAACAAACCAACAAACCAAAAAACCAAAAAACCAACAAACGAACAAACCAACAAACCAACAAACCAACAAACCAACAAACCAACAAACCAAAAAACCAAAAAGCCAATAAACCAACAAGCCAATAAACGAACAAACCAACAAACCAACAAACCAACAAACGAACAAACCAACAAACCAATAGACCGTCAAACCAACAAACTAACAAACCAACAAACCAACAAACGAACAAACAAACAGACCAACAAACCAATAAACGAACAAACCAACAAGCCAACAAACCAACAAACCAACAAGCCAACAAACCACCAAGCCAACAAACTACCAAACCAACAAAAAAACAAACCAACAAATCAACAAACCAACAAACCAAGTAACCAACAAACCAACAAACCAACAAACCAACAAACCAATAAGCCAACAAACCAACAAACCAACAAACGAACAAACCAACAAACAAACAAACCAACAAACAAATAAACCAACAAACCAACAAACCAACAAACCAACAAACCAACAAACCAAGTAACCAACAAACCAACAAACGAACAAACCAACAAACCAACAAACCAACAAACCAACAAACGAACAAACTAATAAGCCAACAAACCAACAAACCAACAAGCCAACAAACAAACAAGCCAACAAACGACCAAACTAACAAACAAACAAACCAACAAACCAACAAACCAACAAACCAACAAACCAACAAACCAACAAACCAACAAACCAACAAACCAACAAACCAACAAACCAACAAGCCAACAAACCAACAAACCAACAAACCAAGTAACCAACAAACCAACAAACCAACAAACAAACAAACCAGCAAACAAATAAACCAACAAACCAACAAACCAACAAACCAACAAGCCAACAAACCAACAAACCAACAAACCAAGTAACCAACAAACCAACAAACGAACAAACCAACATACCAACAAACCAACAAACCAACAAACGAACAAACCAACAAGCCAACAAACCAACAAACCAACAAACCAACAAACCAACAAGCCAACAAACGACCAAACCAACAAACAAACAAACCAACAACCCAACAAACCAACAAACCAACAAACCAACAAACCAACAAACCAACAAACCAACAACCCAACAAACCAACAAACCAACAAGCCAACAAACCAACAAGCCAACAAACCAACAAACCAAAAAACCAACAAACGAACAAACCAACAAACTAACAAACCAACAAACCAACAAACCAACAAACCAACAAACCAACAAACCAACAAACCAACAAACCAACAAACCAAAAAACCAACAAACGAACAAACCAACAAACCAACAAACCAACAAACCAAAAAACCAACAAACCAACAAACCAACAAACCAAGTAACCAACAAACCAACAAACCAACAAACCAACAAGCCAACAAGCCAATAAACCAACAAGCCAATAAACGAACAAACCAACAAACCAACAAACGAACAAACCAACAAGCCAACAAACCAATAGACCGTCAAAGCAACAAACCAACAAACCAACAAACCAACAAACGAACAAACAAATAAATCAACAAACCAACAAACCAACAAACGAACAAACCAACAAGCCAACAAACCAACAAACCAACAAGCCAACAAACCAACAAGCCAACAAACGACCAAACGAATAAACAAACAAACCAACAAATCAACAAACCAACAAACCAAGTAACCAGCAAACCAAAAACCAACAAACCAACAAACCAACAAACCAATAAGCCAACAAACCAACAAACCAACAAACGAACAAACCAACAAACAAACAAACCAACAAACAAATAAACCAACAAACCAACAAACCAACAAACCAACAAGCCAACAAGCCAACAAACCAACTAACCAACAAACCAACAAACCAACAAAAGAACAAACCAACAAACCAACAAACCAACAAACCAACAAACAAACAAACCAACAAGCCAACAAACCAACAAACCAACAAACCAACAAACCAACAAACAAACAAACCAACAAGCCAACAAGCCAACAAGCCAACAAACCAACAAACCAACAAACCAACAAACCAACAAACCAACAAACCAACAAACCAACAAACCAACAAACCAACAAACCAACAAGCCAACAAACCAACAAACCAACAAACCAAGTAACCAACAAACCAATAAACCAACAAACAAACAAACCAACAAACAAATAAACCAACAAACCAACAAAACAACAAGCCAACAAACCAACAAACCAACAAACCTAGTAACCAACAAACCTACAAACGAACAAACCAACATACTAACAAACCAACAAACAAACAAACGAACAAACCAACAAGCCAACAAACCAACAAACCAACAAGCCAACAAACCAACAAGCCAACAAACGACCAAACCAACAAACAAACAAACCAACAAACCAACAAACCAACAAACCAACAAACCAACAAACCAACAAACCAACAAACCAACAAACCAACAAGCCAACAAACCAACAAACCAACAAACCAAGTAAGCAACAAACCAACAAACCAACAAGCCAACAAACCAACAAGCCAACAAACCAACAAAACAAAAAACCAACAATCGAACAAACCAACAGACCAACAAACCAACAAACCAACAAACCAACAAACCAACAAACCAACAAACAAACAAACCAACTAAACAACAAACCAACAAACCAACAAGCCAACAAACCAAAAAACCAACAAACCAAAAAGCCAACAAGCCAACAAGCAAACAAGCCAACAAACGAGCAAACCAACAAACAAACAAACCAACAAACCAACAAACCAACAAACCAACAAACCAACAAACCAACAAACAAACAAACCAACAAACAAACAAACCAACAAACCAACAAACCAACAAACCAACAAACCAACAAACCAACAAACTAACAAACAAACAAACCTACAAACCAACAAACCAACAAACCAACAAACCAACAAACCAACAAACCAACAAACCAAAAAACCAACAAACCAACAAACCAACAAATCAACAAACCAACAAACCTACAAACCATCAAGCCAACAAACCAAAAAACCAACAAACCAACAAACCAACAAGCCAACAAGCCAACAAGCCAACAAACCAACAAGCCAACAAACGACCAAACCAACAAACAAACAAACCAACAAACCAACAAAACAACAAACCAAGTAACCAACAAACCAACAAACCAAAAAACCAACAAACCAATGAGCCAACAAACCAACAAACGAACAAACCAACAAGCCAACAAACGACCAACCTAACAAACAAACAAACCAACAAATCAACAAACCAACAAACAAACAAGCCAACAAACGAACAAACCAACAAACAAACAAACCAACAAACCAATAACCCAACAAACCAACAAACAAACAAACCAACAAACAAACAAATCAACAAACCAACAAACCAACAAACCAACAAACCAATAAACCAACAAACCAACAAACAAACAAACCAACAAACCAACAAACCAACAAACCAACAAACCAACAAACCAACAAACCAACAAACCTACAAACCAACAAGCCAACAAACCAAAAAACCAACAAACCAACAAGCCAACAAGCCAACAAGCCAACAAACCAACAAACGAACAAACCAACAAACGAACAAACAAACAAACCAACAAACCAACAAACCAACAAACGAACAAACCAACAAGCCAACAAACCAACAAACCAACAAACCAACAAACCAACAAACCAACAAACCAACAAGCCAACAAACGATCAAAACAACAAACAAACAAACCAACAAACCAACAAACCAACAAACCAAGTAACCAACAAACCAACGAACCAACAAACCAACAAACCAATAAGCCAACAAACCAACAAATGAACAAACCAACAAGCCAACAAACCAACAAACCAAAAAGCCAACAAACCAACAAACCAACAAACCAACAAACCAACAAACCAACAAACCAAAAAACCAACAAACCAACAAGCCAACAAGACAACAAGCAAACAAGCCAACAAACGAACAAACCAACAAACAAACAAACCAACAAACCAACAAACCAACAAACCAACAAAACAACAAACAAACAAACCAACAAACAAACAAACCAACAAACCAACAAACCAACAAACTAACAAACCAACAAACCAACAAACTAACAAACAAACAAACCAACAAACCAACAAACCAACAAACCAACAAACAAACAAACCAACAAACCAACAAACCAACAAACCAACAAACCAACAAACCTACAAACCAACAAGCCAACAAACCAAAAAACCAAAAAACCAACAAACCAACAAGCCAACAAGCCAACAAGCCAACAAACCAACAAGCCAACAAACGACCAAACCAACAAACACACAAACCAACAAACCAACAAACCAAGTAAACAACAAACCAACAAACCAAAAAACCAACAAACCAATGAGCCAACAAACCAAGAAACGAACAAACCAACAAGCCAACAAACGACCAACCTAACAAACAAACAAACCAACAAATCAACAAACCAACAAACCAACAAACCAACAAACCAACAAACCAACAAACCAACAAACCAGCAAGCCAACAAACCAACAAACCAACAAACGAACAAACCGACAAACAAACAAACCAACAAACCAACAAACCAACAAACCAACAAACCAAAAAACAAACAAACCAACAAACAAACAAATCAACAAACCAACAAACCAACAAACCAACAAACCAATAAACCAACAAACCAACAAACAAACAAACCAACAAACCAACAAACCAAAAAACCAACAAACGAACAAACCAACAAACCAACAAACCAACAAACCAAAAAACCAACAAACCAACAAACCAACAAACCAAGTAACCAACAAACCAACAAACCAACAAACCAACAAGCCAACAAGCCAATAAACCAACAAGCCAATAAGCGAACAAACCAACAAACCAACAAACGAACAAACCAACAAGCCAACAAACCAATAGACCGTCAAAGCAACAAACCAACAAACCAACAAACCAACAAACGAACAAACAAATAAACCAACAAACCAACAAACCAACAAACGAACAAACCAACAAGCCAACAAACCAACAAACCAACAAGCCAACAAACCAACAAGCCAACAAACGACCAAACGAATAAACAAACAAACCAACAAATCAACAAACCAACAAACCAAGTAACCAACAAACCAAAAACCAACAAACCAACAAACCAACAAACCAATAAGCCAACAAACCAACAAACCAACAAACGAACAAACCAACAAACAAACAAACCAACAAACAAATAAACCAACAAACCAACAAACCAACAAACCAACAAGCCAACAAGCCAACAAACCAACTAACCAACAAACCAACAAACCAACAAAAGAACAAACCAACAAACCAACAAACCAACAAACCAACAAACCAACAAACAAACAAACCAACAAGCCAACAAACCAACAAACCAACAAACCAACAAACCAACAAACAAACAAACCAACAAGCCAACAAGCCAACAAACCAACAAACCAACAAACCAACAAACCAACAAACCAACAAACCAACAAACCAACAAACCAACAAACCAACAAGCCAACAAACCAACAAACCAAGTAACCAACAAACCAATAAACCAACAAACAAACAAACCAACAAACAAATAAACCAACAAACCAACAAAACAACAAGCCAACAAACCAACAAACCAACAAACCAAGTAACCAACAAACCTACAAACGAACAAACCAACATACTAACAAACCAACAAACAAACAAACGAACAAACCAACAAGCCAACAAACCAACAAACCAACAAGCCAACAAACCAACAAGCCAACAAACGACCAAACCAACAAACAAACAAACCAACAAACCAACAAACCAACAAACCAACAAACCAACAAACCAACAAACCAACAAACCAACAAACCAACAAGCCAACAAACCAACAAACCAACAAACCAAGTAACCAACAAACCAACAAACCAACATGCCAGCAAACCAACAAGCCAACAAACCAACAAAACAAAAAACCAACAATCGAACAAACCAACAGGCCAACAAACCAACAAACCAACAAACCAACAAACCAACAAACCAACAAACAAACAAACCAACTAAACAACAAACCAACAAACCAACAAGCCAACAAACCAAAAAACCAACAAACCAAAAAGCCAACAAGCCAACAAGCAAACAAGCCAACAAACGAACAAACCAACAAACAAACAAACCAACAAACCAACAAACCAACAAACCAACAAACCAACAAACCAACAAACAAACAAACCAACAAACAAACAAACCAACAAACCAACAAACCAACAAACCAACAAACCAACAAACCAACAAACTAACAAACAAAAAAAACCAACAAACCAACAAACCAACAAACCAAACAACCAACAAACCAACAAACCAACAAACCAAAAAACCAACAAACCAACAAACCAACAAACCAACAAACCAACAAACCTACAAACCATCAAGCCAACAAACCAAAAAACCAACAAACCAACAAACCAACAAGCCAACAAGCCAACAAGCCAACAAACCAACAAGCCAACAAACGACCAAACCAACAAACAAACAAACCAACAAACCAACAAACCAACAAACCAAGTAACCAACAAACCAACAAACCAAAAAACCAACAAACCAATGAGCCAACAAACCAACAAACGAACAAACCAACAAGCCAACAAACGACCAACCTAACAAACAAACAAACCAACAAATCAACAAACCAACAAACAAACAAACCAACAAACCAACAAACCAACAAACCAGAAAGCCAACAAACCAACAAACCAACAAACGAACAAACCAACAAACAAACAAACCAACAAACCAACAAACCAACAAACCAACAAACCAACAAACAAACAAACCAACAAACCAACAAACAAACAAATCAACAAACCAACAAACCAACAAACCAACAAACCAATAAACCAACAAACCAACAAACCAACAAACAAACAAACCAACAAACCAACAAACCAACAAACCAACAAACCAACAAACCAACAAACCAACAAACCAACAAACCTACAAACCAACAAGCCAACAAACCAAAAAACCAACAAACCAACAAGCCAACAAGCCAACAAACCAACAAACGAACAAACCAACAAACGAACAACCAAACAAACCAACAAACCAACAAACCAACAAACGAACAAACCAACAAGCCAACAAACCAACAAACCAACAAACCAACAAACCAACAAACCAACAAGCCAACAAACGACCAAACCAACAAACAAACAAACAAACAAACCAACAAACCAACAAACCAAGTAACCAACGAACCAACGAACCAACAAACCAACAAACCAATAAGCCAACAAACCAACAAATGAACAAACCAACAAGCCAACAAACCAACAAACCAAAAAGCCAACAAACCAACAAACCAACAAACCAACAAACCAACAAACCAACAAACCAAAAAACCAACAAACCAACAAGCCAACAAGACAACAAGCAAACAAGCCAACAAACGAACAAACCAACAAACAAACAAACCAACAAACCAACAAACCAACAAACCAACAAAACAACAAACAAACAAACCAACAAACAAACAAACCAACAAACCAACAAACCAACAAACTAACAAACCAACAAACCAACAAACTAACAAACAAACAAACCAACAAACCAACAAACCAACAAACCAACAAACCAACAAACCAACAAACCAACAAACCAACAAACCAACAAACCAACAAACCAACAAACCTACAAACCAACAAGCCAACAAACCAAAAAACCAACAAACCTACAAACCAACAAGCCAACAAGCCAACAAGCCAACAAACCAACAAGCCAACAAACGACCAAACCAACAAACAAACAAACCAACAAACCAACAAACCAAGTAAACAACAAACCAGCAAACCAAAAAACCAACAAACCAATGAGCCAACAAACCAACAAACGAACAAACCAACAAGCCAACAAACGACCAACCTAACAAACAAACAAACCAACAAATCAACAAACCAACAAACCAACAAACCATCAAACCACCAAACCAACAAACCAACAAACCAACAAACCAACAAACCAGCAAGCCAACAAACCAACAAACCAACAAACGAACAAACCGACAAACAAACAAACCAACAAACCAACAAACCAACAAACCAACAAACCAAAAAACAAACAAACCAACAAACAAACAAATCAACAAACCAACAAACCAACAAACCAACAAACCAATAAACCAACAAACCAACAAACAAACAAACCAACAAACCAACAAACCAACAAACCAACAAACCAACAAACCAACAAACCAACAAACCAACAAACCAACAAACCTACAAACCAACAAGCCAACAAACCAAAAAACCAACAAACCAACAAACGAACAAACCAACAAGCCAACAAACCAACAAACCAACAAACCAACAAACCAACAAACCAACAAACCAACAAGCCAACAAAAGACCAAACCAACAAACAAACAAACCAACAAACCAACAAACCAACAAACCAACAAACCAAGTAACCAACAAACCAACGAACCAACAAACCAACAAACCAATAAGCCAACAAACCAACAAACGAACAAACCAACAAGCCAACAAACCAACAAACCAACAAGCCAACAAACCAACAAACCAACAAACCAACAAACCAACAAACCAACAAACCAACAAACCAACAAACCAACAAACCAACAACCCAACAAACCAATTAACCAACAAGCCAACAAACCAACAAGCCAACAAACGACCAAACCAACAAACAAACAAACCAACAAACCAACAAACCAACAAACCAACAAACCAACAAACCAACAAACCAACAAACCAACAAGCGAACAAACCAACAAACCAACAAACCAAGTAACCAACAAACCAACAAACCAATAAGCCAACAAACCAACAAGCCAACAAACCAACAAGCCAACAAACCAACAAACCAAAAAACCAACAATCGAACAAACCAACAGACAAACAAACCAACAAACCAACAAACCAACAAACCCACAAACCAACAAACCAACAAACAAACAAACCAACAAAACAACAAACCAACAAACCAACAAGCCAACAAACCAAAAAACCAACAAACCAACAAACCAACAAGCCAACAAGCAAACAAGCACACAAACGAACAAACCAACAAACAAACAAACCAACAAACGAACAAACCAACAAGCCAACAAACGACCAACCTAACAAACAAACAAACCAACAAATCAACAAACCAACAAACAAACAAACCAACAAACCAACAAACCAACAAACCAGAAAGCCAACAAACCAACAAACCAACAAACGAACAAACCAACAAACAAACAAACCAACAAACCAACAAACCAACAAACCAACAAACCAACAAACAAACAAACCAACAAACCAACAAACAAACAAATCAACAAACCAACAAACCAACAAACCAACAAACCAATAAACCAACAAACCAACAAACCAACAAACAAACAAACCAACAAACCAACAAACCAACAAACCAACAAACCAACAAACCAACAAACCAACAAACCAACAAACCAACAAACCAACAAACCTACAAACCAACAAGCCAACAAACCAAAAAACCAACAAACCAACAAGCCAACAAGCCAACAAGCCAACAAACCAACAAACGAACAAACCAACAAACGAACAAACAAACAAACCAACAAACCAACAAACCAACAAACGAACAAACCAACAAGCCAACAAACCAACAAACCAACAAACCAACAAACCAACAAACCAACAAGCCAACAAACGACCAAACCAACAAACAAACAAACAAACAAACCAACAAACCAACAAACCAAGTAACCAACGAACCAACGAACCAACAAACCAACAAACCAATAAGCCAACAAACCAACAAATGAACAAACCAACAAGCCAACAAACCAACAAACCAAAAAGCCAACAAACCAACAAACCAACAAACCAACAAACCAACAAACCAACAAACCAAAAAACCAACAAACCAACAAGCCAACAAGACAACAAGCAAACAAGCCAACAAACGAACAAACCAACAAACAAACAAACCAACAAACCAACAAACCAACAAACCAACAAAACAACAAACAAACAAACCAACAAACAAACAAACCAACAAACCAACAAACCAACAAACTAACAAACCAACAAACCAACAAACTAACAAACAAACAAACCAACAAACCAACAAACCAACAAACCAACAAACCAACAAACCAACAAACCAACAAACCAACAAACCAACAAACCAACAAACCAACAAACCAACAAACCAACAAACCAACAAACCTACAAACCAACAAGCCAACAAACCAAAAAACCAACAAACCTACAAACCAACAAGCCAACAAGCCAACAAGCCAACAAACCAACAAGCCAACAAACGACCAAACCAACAAACAAACAAACCAACAAACCAACAAACCAAGTAAACAACAAACCAGCAAACCAAAAAACCAACAAACCAATGAGCCAACAAACCAACAAACGAACAAACCAACAAGCCAACAAACGACCAACCTAACAAACAAACAAACCAACAAATCAACAAACCAACAAACCAACAAACCAACAAACCACCAAACCAACAAACCAACAAACCAACAAACCAACAAACCAGCAAGCCAACAAACCAACAAACCAACAAACGAACAAACCGACAAACAAACAAACCAACAAACCAACAAACCAACAAACCAACAAACCAAAAAACAAACAAACCAACAAACAAACAAATCAACAAACCAACAAACCAACAAACCAACAAACCAATAAACCAACAAACCAACAAACAAACAAACCAACAAACCAACAAACCAACAAACCAACAAACCAACAAACCAACAAACCAACAAACCAACAAACCAACAAACCTACAAACCAACAAGCCAACAAACCAAAAAACCAACAAACCAACAAACGAACAAACCAACAAGCCAACAAACCAACAAACCAACAAACCAACAAACCAACAAACCAACAAACCAACAAGCCAACAAAAGACCAAACCAACAAACAAACAAACCAACAAACCAACAAACCAACAAACCAACAAACCAAGTAACCAACAAACCAACGAACCAACAAACCAACAAACCAATAAGCCAACAAACCAACAAACGAACAAACCAACAAGCCAACAAACCAACAAACCAACAAGCCAACAAACCAACAAACCAACAAACCAACAAACCAACAAACCAACAAACCAACAAACCAACAAACCAACAACCCAACAAACCAATTAACCAACAAGCCAACAAACCAACAAGCCAACAAACGACCAAACCAACAAACAAACAAACCAACAAACCAACAAACCAACAAACCAACAAACCAACAAACCAACAAACCAACAAACCAACAAGCGAACAAACCAACAAACCAACAAACCAAGTAACCAACAAACCAACAAACCAACAAGCCAACAAACCAACAAGCCAACAAACCAACAAGCCAACAAACCAACAAACCAAAAAACCAACAATCGAACAAACCAACAGACAAACAAACCAACAAACCAACAAACCAACAAACCCACAAACCAACAAACCAACAAACAAACAAACCAACAAAACAACAAACCAACAAACCAACAAGCCAACAAACCAAAAAACCAACAAACCAACAAACCAACAAGCCAACAAGCAAACAAGCACACAAACGAACAAACCAACAAACAAACAAACCAACAAACCAACAAACCAACAAACCAACAAACAAACAAACTAACAAACAAACAAACCAACAAACCAACAAACCAACAAACCAACAAACCAACAAACCAACAAACTAACAAACCAACAAACCAACAAACCAACAAACCAACAAACCAACAAACCAACAAACCATCAAACCTACAAACCAACAAGCCAACAAACCAAAAAACCAACAAACCAACAAACCAACAAGCCAACAAGCCAACAAGCCAACAAACCAACAAGCCAACAAACGATCAAACCAACAAACAAACAAACCAACAAACCAACAAACCAAGTAACCAACAAACCAACAAACCAAAAAACCAACATACAAATGAGCCAACAAACCAACAAGCGAACAAACCAACAAGCCAACAAACGACCAACCTAACAAACAAACAAACCAACAAATCAACAAACCAACAAACCAACAAACCAACAAACCAACAAACCAACAAACCAACAAACCAGCAAGCCAACAAACCAACAAACCAACAAACGAACAAACCAACAAACCAACAAACAAACAAACCAACAAACCAACAAACCAACAAGCCAACAAGCCAACAAGCCAACAAACCAACAAGCCAACAAACGACCAAACCAACAAACAAACAAACCAACAAACCAACAAACCAAGTAACCAACAAACCAACAAACCAAAAAACCAACAAACCAATGAGCCAACAAACCAACAAACGAACAAACCAACAAGCCAACAAACGACCAACCTAACAAACAAACAAACCAACAAATCAACAAACCAACAAACCAACAAACCAACAAACCAACAAACCAACAAACCAACAAACCAGCAAGCCAACAAACCAACAAACCAACAAACGAACAAACCAACAAACAAACAAACCAACAAACCAACAAACCAACAAACCAACAAACCAACAAACAAACAAACGAACAAACAAATAAATCAACAAACCAACAAACTAACAAACCAACAAACCAATAAACCAACAAACCAACAAACCAACAAACCAACAAACCAACAAACCAACAAACCAACAAACCAACAAACCAACAAACCAACAAACCTACAAACCAACAAGCCAACAAACCAAAAAACCAACAAACCAACAAGCCAACAAGCCAACAAGCCAACAAACCAACAAACGAACAAACCAACAAACCAACAAACTAACAAACCAACAAACCAACAAACTAACAAACAAACAAACCAACAAACCAACAAACCAACAAACCAACAAACCAACAAACCAACAAACCAACAAACCAACAAACCAACAAACCAACAAACCTACAAACCAACAAGCCAACAAACCAAAAAACCAACAAACCTACAAACCAACAAGCCAACAAGCCAACAAGCCAACAAACCAACAAGCCAACAAACGACCAAACCAACAAACAAACAAACCAACAAACCAACAAACCAAGTAAACAACAAACCAGCAAACCAAAAAACCAACAAACCAATGAGCCAACAAACCAACAAACGAACAAACCAACAAGCCAACAAACGACCAACCTAACAAACAAACAAACCAACAAATCAACAAACCAACAAACCAACAAACCAACAAACCACCAAAACAACAAACCAACAAACCAACAAACCAGCAAGCCAACAAACCAACAAACCAACAAACGAACAAACCGACAAACAAACAAACCAACAAACCAACAAAGCAACAAACCAACAAACCAAAAAACAAACAAACCAACAAACAAACAAATCAACAAACCAACAAACCAACAAACCAACAAACCAATAAACCAACAAACCAACAAACAAACAAACCAACGAACCAACAAACCAACAAACCAACAAACCAACAAACCAACAAACCAACAAACCAACAAACCAACAAACCAACAAACCTACAAACCAACAAGCCAACAAACCAAAAAACCAACAAACCAACAAACGAACAAACCAACAAGCCAACAAACCAACAAACCAACAAACCAACAAACCAACAAACCAACAAACCAACAAGCCAACAAAAGACCAAACCAACAAACAAACAAACCAACAAACCAACAAACCAACAAACCAACAAACCAAGTAACCAACAAACCAACGAACCAACAAACCAACAAACCAATAAGCCAACAAACCAACAAACGAACAAACCAACAAGCCAACAAACCAACAAACCAACAAGCCAACAAACCAACAAACCAACAAACCAACAAACCAACAAACCAACAAACCAACAAACCAACAAACCAACAAACCAACAACCCAACAAACCAATTAACCAACAAGCCAACAAACCAACAAGCCAACAAACGACCAAACCAACAAACAAACAAACCAACAAACCAACAAACCAACAAACCAACAAACCAACAAACCAACAAACCAACAAACCAACAAGCGAACAAACCAACAAACCAACAAACCAAGTAACCAACAAACCAACAAACCAACAAGCCAACAAACCAACAAGCCAACAAACCAACAAGCCAACAAACCAACAAACCAAAAAACCAACAATCGAACAAACCAACAGACAAACAAACCAACAAACCAACAAACCAACAAACCCACAAACCAACAAACCAACAAACAAACAAACCAACAAAACAACAAACCAACAAACCAACAAGCCAACAAACCAAAAAACCAACAAACCAACAAACCAACAAGCCAACAAGCAAACAAGCACACAAACGAACAAACCAACAAACAAACAAACCAACAAACCAACAAACCAACAAACCAACAAACCAACAAACAAACAAACCAACAAACAAACAAACCAACAAACCAACAAACCAACAAACCAACAAACCAACAAACCAACAAACTAACAAACCAACAAACCAACAAACCAACAAACCAACAAACCAACAAACCAACAAACCTACAAACCAACAAGCCAACAAACCAAAAAACCAACAAACCAACAAACCAACAAGCCAACAAGCCAACAAGCCAACAAACCAACAAGCCAACAAACGACCAAACCAACAAACAAACAAACAAACAAACCAACAAACCAACAAACCAACAAACCAAGTAACCAACAAACCAACAAACCAAAAAACCAACAAACCAATGAGCCAACAAACCAACAAGCGAACAAACCAACAAGCCAACAAACGACCAACCTAACAAACAAACAAACCAACAAATCAACAAACCAACAAACCAACAAACCAACAAACTAACAAACCAACAAACCAACAAACCAGCAAGCCAACAAACCAACAAACCAACAAACGAACAAACCAACAAACCAACAAACAAACAAACCAACAAACCAACAAACCAACAAGCCAACAAGCCAACAAACCAACAAGCCAACAAACGACCAAACCAACAAACAAACAAACCAACAAACCAACAAACCAAGTAACCAACAAACCAACAAACCAAAAAAACCAACAAACCAATGAGCCAACAAACCAACAAACGAACAAACCAACAAGCCAACAAACGACCAACCTAACAAACAATCAAACCAACAAATCAACAAACCAACAAACCAACAAACCAACAAACCAACAAACCAACAAACCCACAAACCAGCAAGCCAACAAACCAACAAACCAACAAACGAACAAACCAACAAACAAACAAACCAACAAACCAACAAACCAACAAACCAACAAACCAACAAACAAACAAACCAACAAACAAATAAATCAACAAACCAACAAACTAACAAACCAACAAACCAATAAACCAACAAACCAACAAACAAACAAACCAACAAACCAACAAACCAACAAACCAACAAACCAACAAACCAACAAACCAACAAACCAACAAACCAACAAACCTACAAACCAACAAGCCAACAAACCAAAAAACCAACAAACCAACAAGCCAACAAGCCAACAAGCCAACAAACCAACAAACGAACAAACCAACAAACGAACAAACGAACAAACAAACAAACCAACAAACAAACAAACCAACAAACCAACAAACCAACAAACCAAATAACCAACAAACCAACGAACCAACAAACCAATAAGCCAACAAACCAACAAACAAACAAACCAACAAGCCAACAAACCAACAAACCAACAAGCCAACAAACCAACAAACCAACAAACCAACAAACCAACAAACCAACAAACCAAAAAACCAACAAACCAACAAGCCAACAAGCCAACAAGCAAACAAGCCAACAAACGAACAAACCAACAAACAAACAAACCAACAAACCAACAAACCAACAAACCAACAAAACAACAAACAAACAAACCAACAAACAATCAAACCAACAAACCAACAAACCAACAAACTAACAAACCAACAAACCAGCAAACTAACAAACAAACAAACCAACAAACCAACAAACCAACAAACCAACAAACCAATAAACCAACAAACCAACAAACCAACAAACCAAAAAACCAACATACCTACAAACCAACAAGCCAACAAACCAAAAAACCAAAAAACCAACAAACCAACAAACCAACAAGCCAACAAGCCAACAAGCCAATAAACCAACAAGCCAACAAACGACCAAACCAACAAACAAACAAACCAACAAACCAACAAACTAACAAACCAAGTAAACAACAAACCAACAAACCAAAAAACCAACAAACCAATGAGCCAACAAACCAACAAACGAACAAACCAACAAGCCAACAAACGAACAACCTAACAAACAAACAAACCAACAAATCAACAAACCAACAAACCAACAAACCAACAAACCAACAAACCAACAAACCAACAAACCAGCAAGCCAACAAACCAACAAACCAACAAACGAACAAACTGACAAACAAACAAACCAACAAACCAACAAACCAACAAACCAACAAACCAACAAACCAACAAACAAACAAACCAACAAACAAACAAATCAACAAACCAACAAACCAACAAACCAACAAACCAATAAACCAACAAACCAACAAACAAACAACCAACAAACCAACAAACCAACAAACCAACAAACCAACAAACCAACAAACCAACAAACCAACAAACCAACAAACCAACAAACCAACAAACCAACAAACCTACAAACCAACAAGCCAACAAACCAAAAAACCAACAAACCAACAAGCCAACAAGCCAACAAGCCAACAAACCAACAAACGAACAAACCAACAAACGAACAAACAAACAAACCAACAAACAAACAAACCAACAAACCAACAAACCAACAAACCAAATAACCAACAAACCAACGAACCAACAAATCAACAAACCAATAAGCCAACAAACCAACAAACGAACAAACCAACAAGCCAACAAACCAACAAACCAACAAGCCAACAAACCAACAAACCAACAAACCAACAAACCAACAAACCAACAAACCAAAAAACCAACAAACCAACAAGCCAACAAGCCAACAAGCAAACAAGCCAACAAACGAACAAACCAACAAACAAACAAACCAACAAACCAACAAACCAACAAACCAACAAAACAACAAACAAACAAACCAACAAACAAACAAACCAACAAACCAACAAACTAACAAACCAACAAACCAGCAAACTAACAAACAAACAAACCAACAAACCAACAAACCAACAAACCAACAAACCAACAAACCAACAAACCAACAAACCAACAAACCAAAAAACCAACATACCTACAAACCAACAAGCCAACAAACCAAAAAACCAAAAAACCAACAAACCAACAAACCAACAAGCCAACAAGCCAACAAGCCAACAAACCAACAAGCCAACAAACGACCAAACCAACAAACAAACAAACCAAAAAACCAACAAACCAATGAGCCAACAAACCAAAAAACGAACAAACCAACAAGCCAACAAACGAACAACCTAACAAACAAACAAACCAACAAATCAACAAACCAACAAACCAACAAACCAACAAACCAACAAACCAACAAACCAACAAACCAACAAACCAGCAAGCCAACAAACCAACAAACCAACAAACGAACAAACCGACAAACAAACAAACCAACAAACTAACAAACCAACAAACCAACAAACCAACAAACAAACAAACCAACAAACAAACAAATCAACAAACCAACAAACCAACAAACCAACAAACCAATAAACCAACAAACCAACAAACAAACAACCAACAAACCAACAAACCAACAAACCAACAAACCAACAAACCAACAAACCAACAAACCAACAAACCAACAAACCAACAAACCTACAAACCAACAAGCCAACAAAACAAAAAACCAACAAACCAACAAGCCAACAAGCCAACAAGCCAACAAACCAACAAACGAACAAACCAACAAACGAACAAACAAACAAACCAACAAACCAACAAACCAACAAACGAACAAACCAACAAGCCAACAAACCAACAAACCAACAAACCAACAAACCAACAAACCAACAAGCCAACAAACGACCAAACCAACAAACAAACAAACCAACAAACCAACAAACCAACAAACCAACAAACCAACAAACCAAGTAACCAACAAACCAACGAACCAACAAACCAACAAACCAATAAGCCAACAAACCAACAAACGAACAAACCAACAAGCCAACAAACCAACAAACCAACAAGCCAACAAACCAACAAACCAACAAACCAACAAACCAACAAACCAACAAACCAACAAACCAACAAACCAACAACCCAACAAACCAAGTAACCAACAAGCCAACAAACCAACAAGCCAACAAACGACCAAACCAACAAACAAACAAACCAACAAACCAACAAACCAACAAACCAACAAACCAACAAACCAACAAACCAACAAGCCAACAAACCAACAAACCAACAAACCAAGTAACCAACAAACCAACAAACCAACAAGCCAACAAACCAACAAGCCAACAAACCAACAAACCAAAAAACTAACAATCGAACAAACCGACAGACCAACAAACCAACAAACCAACAAACCAACAAACCAACAAACCAACAAACCAACAAACAAACAAACCAACAAAACAACAAACCAACAAACCAACAAGCCAACAAACCAAAAAACCAACAAACCAACAAACCAACAAGCCAACAAGCAAATAAGCCAACAAACGAACAAACCAACAAACAAACAAACCAACAAACCAACAAACCAACAAACCAACAAACCAACAAACAAACAAACCAACAAACCAACAAACAAACAAACCAACAAACCAACAAACCAACAAACCAACAAACCAACAAACCAACAAACCAACAAACCAACAAACTAACAGACAAACAAACCAACAAACCAACAAACCAACAAACCAACAAACCAACAAACCAACAAACCAACAAACCAACAAACCAACAAACCAACAAACCAACAAACCTACAAACCT
The DNA here is from genome assembly GCA_958298945.1 of Atherix ibis. NCBI lineage: Eukaryota > Metazoa > Arthropoda > Insecta > Diptera > Athericidae > Atherix > Atherix ibis. Next base: position 86,525,445 of record OY282608.1, on the reverse strand, counting down.
ACAAACCAACAAGCCAACAAACCAAAAAACCAACAAACCAACAAACTAACAAGCCAACAAGCCAACAATCCAACAAACCAACAAGCCAACAAACGACCAAACCAACAAACAAACAAACCAACAAACCAACAAACCAACAAACCAAGTAACCAACAAACCAACAAACCAAAAAACCAACAAACCAATGAGCCAACAAACCAACAAGCGAACAAACCAACAAGCCAACAAACGACCAACCTTACAAACAAACAAACCAACAAATCAACAAACCAACAAGCCAACAAACCAACAAACCAACAAACCAACAAACCAACAAACCAACAAACCAACAAACCAACAACCCAATAAACCAACAAACCAACAAACCAACAAGCCAACAAACCAAGTAACCAACAAACCAACAAACCAACAAACCAACAAACCAGCAAACCAACAAACCAACAAGCCAACAAACCAAAAAACCAGCAAACCAAAAGCCAACAAGCCAACAAGCCAACAAGCCAACAAACGAACAAACCAACAAACGAACAAACAAACAAACAAACAAACCAACAAACCAACAAACGAACAAACCAACAAGCCAAGAAACCAACAAACCAACAAACCAACAAACCAACAAGCCAACAAACCAACAAGCCAACAAACCAACAAACCAACAAACCAAGTAACCAACAAGCCAACAAACCAACAAGCCAACAAACGACCAAACCAACAAACAAACAAACCAACAAACCAACAAACCAACAAACCAACAAACCAAAAAACCAACAAACCAACAAGCCAACAAACCAACAAACCAACAAACCAAGTAACCAACAAACCAACAAACCAACAAGCCAACAAACCAACAAGCCAACAAACCAACAAACCAAAAAACTAACAATCGAACAAACCGACAGACCAACAAACCAACAAACCAACAAACCAACAAACCAACAAACCAACAAACCAACAAACAAACAAACCAACAAAACAACAAACCAACAAACCAACAAGCCAACAAACCAAAAAACCAACAAACCAACAAACCAACAAGCCAATAAGCAAACAAGCCAACAAACGAACAAACCAACAAACAAACAAACCAACAAACCAACAAACCAACAAACCAACAAACCAACAAACAAACAAACCAACAAACAAACAAACCAACAAACCAACAAACCAACAAACCAACAAACCAACAAACCAACAAACCAACAAACCAACAAACTAACAGACAAACAAACCAACAAACCAACAAACCAACAAACCAACAAACCAACAAACCAACAAACCAACAAACCAACAAACCAACAAACCAACAAACCAACAAACCTACAAACCAACAAGCCAACAAACCAAAAAACCAACAAACCAACAAACTAACAAGCCAACAAGCCAACAATCCAACAAACCAACAAGCCAACAAACGACCAAACCAACAAACAAACAAACCAACAAACCAACAAACCAACAAACCAAGTAACCAACAAACCAACAAACCAAAAAACCAACAAACCAATGAGCCAACAAACCAACAAGCGAACAAACCAACAAGCCAACAAACGACCAACCTAACAAACAAACAAACCAACAAATCAACAAACCAACAAGCCAACAAACCAACAAACCAACAAACCAACAAACCAACAAACCAACAAACCAACAAACCAACAAACCAATAAACCAACAAACCAACAAACCAACAAGCCAACAAACCAAGTAACCAACAAACCAACAAACCAACAAACCAACAAACCAGCAAACCAACAAACCAACAAGCCAACAAACCAAAAAACCAGCAAACCAAAAGCCAACAAGCCAACAAGCCAACAAGCCAACAAACGAACAAACCAACAAACGAACAAACAAACAAACAAACAAACCAACAAACCAACAAACGAACAAACCAACAAGCCAAGAAACCAACAAACCAACAAGCGAACAAACCAACAAGCCAACAAACGACCAAACCAACAAACAAACAAACCAACAAACCAACAAACCAACAAACCAAGTAACCAACAAACCAACAAACAAGCAAACCAACAAACCAATAAGCCAACAAACAAACAAACGAACAAACCAACAAGCCAACAAACCAACAAACCAACAAGCCAACAAACCAACAAGCCAACAAAAGACCAAAGTAACAAACAAACAAACCTACAAACCAACAAACCAACAAACCAATAAGCCAACAAACCAACAAACCAACAAACCAACAAACCAACAAGCCAACAAACCAACAAACCAATAAACTAAGTAACCAACAAACCAACAAACCAACAAACAAACAAACCAACAAACCAAAAAACCAACAAACCAACAAGCCAACAAGCCAACAAGCCAACAAGCCAACAAATAAACAAACCAACAAACAAACAAACCAACAAACCAACAAGCCAACAAACCCAAAACAAACAAACCAACAAACAAACAACCCAACAAACCAACAAACCAACAAACCAACAAACCAACAAACCAACAAACCAACAAACCAACAAACCAACAAACCAACAAACCAACAAACCAACAAACAAACAAACCAACAAACCAACAAACCAACAAACCAACAAACCAACAAACCAACAAACCAACAAACCAACAAACCAACAAGCCAACAAACCAAAAAACAACAAACCAACAAGCCAACAAACCAACAAACCAACAAGCCAACAAACCAACAAGCCAACAAAAGACCAAACTAACAAACAAACAAACCTACAAACCAACAAACCAACAAACCAATAAGCCAACAAACCAACAAACAAACAAACCAACAAACCAACAAACCAACAAACCAAGTAACCAACAAACCAACAAACCAACAAACAAATAAGCCCACAAACCAACAAACGAACAAACCAACAAGCCAACAAACCAACAAACCAACAAGCCAACAAACCAACAAGCCAACCAAAGACCAAACTAACAAACAATCAAACCTACAAACCAACAAACCAACAAACCAACAAACCAATAAGCCAACAAACCAACAAACCAACAAACCAACAAACCAACAAGCCAACAAACCAACAAACCAACAAACCAAGTAACCAACAAACCAACAAACCAACAAACAAACAAACCAACAAACCAAAAAACCAACAAACCAACAAGCCAACAAGCCAACAAGCCAACAAGCCAACAAGCCAACAAACCAACAAACTAACAAGCCAACAAACCCAAAACAAACAAACCAACAAACAAACAACCCAACAAACCAACAAACCAACAAACCAACAAACCAACAAACCAACAAACCAACAAACCAACAAACCAACAAACCAGCAAACCAACAAACCAACAAACCAACAAACCAACAAACCAACAAACCAACAAACCAACAAACAAACAAACAAACAAACCAACAAACCAACAAACCAACAAACCAAGTAACCAACAAACCAACAAACCAACAAACCAACAAACCAACAAACCAACAAACCAACAAACCAACAAACAAACAAACCAACAAACCAACAAACCAACAAACCAACAAACCAACAAACCAACAAACCAACAAACCAACAAACCAACAAACCAACTAGCCAACAAACCAAAAAACCAACAAACCAACAAGCCAACAAGCCAACAAGCCAACAAGCCAACAAACGAACAAACCAACAAACGAACAAACAAACAAACCAACAAACCAACAAACCAACAAACGAACAAACCAACAAGCCAACAAACCAACAAACCAACAAGCCAACAAACCAACAAGCCAACAAACGACCAAACCAACAAACAAACAAACCAACAAACCAACAAACCAAGTAACCAACAAACCAACAAACCAACAAACCAACAAACCAATAAGCCAACAAACCAACAAATGAACAAACCAACAAGCCAACAAACCAACAAACCAACAAGCCAACAAACCAACAAGCCAACAAACGACCAAACTAACAAACAAACAAACCAACAAACAAACAAACCAACAAACCAACAAACCAACAAACCAACAAATCAACAAACCAACAAACCAACAAACAAGTAAACCAACAAACCAACAAATCAACAAACCAACAAGCCAACAAACCAAAAAACCAGCAAACCAACAAGCCAACAAGCCAACAAGCCAACAAGCCAACAAACGAACAAACCAACAAACGAACAAACAAACAAACCAACAAACCAACAAACCAACAAACGAACAAACCAACAAGCCAACAAACCAACAAACCAACAAGCCAACAAACCAACAAGCCAACAAACGACCAAACCAACAAACAAACAAACCAACAAACCAACAAACCAACAAACCAAGTAACCAACAAACCAACAAACCAACAAACCAACAAACCAACAAACCAACAAACCAAGTAACCAACAAACCAACAAACCAACAAACCAACAAACCAATAAGCCAACAAACCAACAAACGAACAAACCAACAAGCCAACAAACCAACAAACCAACAAGCCAACAAAAGACCAAACTAACAAACAAACAAACCTACAAACCAACAAACCAACAAACCAATAAGCCAACAAACTAATAAGCCAACAAACCAATAAGCCAACAAACCAACAAACCAACAAACCAACAAACCAACAAGCCAACAAACCAACAAACCAACAAACCAAGTAACCAACAAACCAACAAACCAACAAACAAACAAACCAACAAACCAAAAAACCAACAAACCAACAAGCCAACAAGCCAACAAGCCAACAAGCCAACAAGCCAACAAACAAACAAACCAACAAACAAACAAACCAACAAACCAACAAACCAACAAGCCAACAAACCCAAAACAAACAAACCAACAAACAAACAACCCAACAAACCAACAAACCAACTAACCAACAAACCAACAAACCAACAAACCAACAAACCAACAAACCAACAAACAAACAAACCAACAAACCAACAAACGAACAAACCAACAAGCCAACAAACCAACAAACCAACAAACCAACAAACCAACAAGCCAACAAGCCAACAAACCAACAAACCAATAAGCCAACAAACCAACAAACGAACAAACCAACAAGCCAACAAACCAACAAACCAACAACCCAACAAACCAACAAACCAACAAACCAACAAACCAACAAACCAACAAACCAACAAACCAATAAACCAACAAACCAACAAACCAACAAGCCAACAAACCAAGTAACCAACAAACCAACAAACCAACAAACCAACAAACCAGCAAACCAACAAACCAACAAGCCAACAAACCAAAAAACCAGCAAACCAAAAGCCAACAAGCCAACAAGCCAACAAGCCAACAAACGAACAAACCAACAAACGAACAAACAAACAAACCAACAAACCAACAAACCAACAAACCAACAAACGAACAAACCAACAAGCCAAGAAACCAACAAACCAACAAGCCAACAAACGACCAAACCGACAAACAAACAAACCAACAAACCAACAAACCAACAAACCAAGTAACCAACAAACCAACAAACCAGCAAACCAACAAACCAATAAGCCAACAAACCAACAAACGAACAAACCAACAAGCCAACAAACCAACAAACCAACAAGCCAACAAACCAACAAGCCAACAAAAGACCAAACTAACAAACAAACAAACCTACAAACCAACAAACCAACAAACCAATAAGCCAACAAACCAACAAACCAACAAACCAACAAACCAACAAGCCAACAAACCAACAAACCAACAAACGAAGTAACCAACAAACCAACAAACCAACAAACAAACAAACCAACAAACCAAAAAACCAACAAACCAACAAGCCAACAAGCCAACAAGCCAACAAGCCAACAAACAAACAAACCAACAAACAAACAAACCAACAAACCAACAAGCCAACAAACCCAAAACAAACAAACCAACAAACAAACAACCCAACAAACCAACAAACCAACAAACCAACAAACCAACAAACCAACAAACCAACAAACCAACAAACCAACAAACCAACAAACAAACAAACAAACAAACAAACCAACAAACCAACAAACCAACAAACCAACAAACCAACAAACCAACAAACCAACAAACCAACAAACCAACAAGCCAACAAACCAACAAGCCAACAAAAGACCAAACTAACAAACAAACAAACCTACAAACCAACAAACCAACAAACCAACAAACCAACAAACAAATAAGCCCACAAACCAACAAACGAACAAACCAACAAGCCAACAAACCAACAAACCAACAAGCCAACAAACCAACAAGCCAACCAAAGACCAAACTAACAAACAAACAAACCTACAAACCAACAAACCAACAAACCAATAAGCCAACAAACCAACAAACCAACAAACCAACAAGCCAACCAACCAACAAACCAACAAACCAAGTAACCAACAAACCAACAAACCAACAAACAAACAAACCAACAAACCAAAAAACCAACAAACCAACAAGCCAACAAGCCAACAAGCAAACAAGCCAACAAGCCAACAAACCAACAAACCAACAAGCCAACAAACCCAAAACAAACAAACCAACAAACAAACAACCCAACAAACCAACAAACCAACTAACCAACAAACTAACAAACCAACAAACCAACAAACCAACAAACCAACAAACAAACAAACCAACAAACCAACAAACGAACAAACCAACAAGCCAACAAACCAACAAACCAACAAACCAACAAACCAACAAGCCAACAAGCCAACAAACCAACAAACCAATAAGCCAACAAACCAACAAACGAACAAACCAACAAGCCAACAAACCAACAAACCAACAAGCCAACAAACCAACAAACCAACAAACCAACAAACCAACAAACCAACAAACCAACAAACCAATAAACCAACAAACCAACAAACCAACAAGCCAACAAACCAAGTAACCAACAAACCAACAAACCAACAAACCAACAAACCAGCAAACCAACAAACCAACAAGCCAACAAACCAAAAAACCAGCAAACCAAAAGCCAACAAGCCAACAAGCCAACAAGCCAACAAACGAACAAACCAACAAACGAACAAACAAACAAACCAACAAACCAACAAACCAACAAACGAACAAACCAACAAGCCAAGAAACCAACAAACCAACAAGCCAACAAACGACCAAACCGACAAACAAACAAACCAACAAACCAACAAACCAACAAACCAAGTAACCAACAAACCAACAAACCAGCAAACCAACAAACCAATAAGCCAACAAACCAACAAACGAACAAACCAACAAGCCAACAAACCAACAAACCAACAAGCCAACAAACCAACAAGCCAACAAAAGACCAAACTAACAAACAAACAAACCTACAAACCAACAAACCAACAAACCAATAAGCCAACAAACCAACAAACCAACAAACCAACAAACCAACAAGCCAACAAACCAACAAACCAACAAACGAAGTAACCAACAAACCAACAATCCAACAAACAAACAAACCAACAAACCAAAAAACCAACAAACCAACAAGCCAACAAGCCAACAAGCCAACAAGCCAACAAGCCAACAAACAAACAAACCAACAAACAAACAAACCAACAAACCAACAAGCCAACAAACCCAAAACAAACAAACCAACAAACAAACAACCCAACAAACCAACAAACCAACAAACCAACAAACCAACAAACCAACAAACCAACAAACCAACAAACCAACAAACCAACAAACAAACAAACCAACAAACCAACAAACCAACAAACCAACAAACCAACAAACCAACAAACCAACAAACCAACAAACCAACAAGCCAACAAACCAACAAGCCAACAAAAGACCAAACTAACAAACAAACAAACCTACAAACCAACAAACCAACAAACCAATAAGCCAACAAACCAACAAACAAACAAACAAACAAACCAACAAACCAACAAACCAACAAACCAAGTAACCAACAAACCAACAAACCAACAAACCAACAAACAAATAAGCCCACAAACCAACAAACGAACAAACCAACAAGCCAACAAACCAACAAACCAACAAGCCAACAAACCAACAAGCCAACCAAAGACCAAACTAACAAACAAACAAACCTACAAACCAACAAACCAACAAACCAATAAGCCAACAAACCAACAAACCAACAAACCAACAAACCAACAAGCCAACCAACCAACAAACCAACAAACCAAGTAACCAACAAACCAACAAACCAACAAACAAACAAACCAACAAACCAAAAAACCAACAAACCAACAAGCCAACAAGCCAACAAGCAAACAAGCCAACAAGCCAACAAACCAACAAACCAACAAGCCAACAAACCCAAAACAAACAAACCAACAAACAAACAACCCAACAAACCAACAAACCAACAAACCAACAAACCAACAAACCAACAAACCAACAAACCAACAAACCAACAAACCAACAAACCAACAAACCAACAAACCAACAAACCAACAAACCAACAAACCAACAAACCAACAAACCAACAAACCAACAAACGAACAAACCAACAAACCAACAAACGAACAAACCAACAAACCAACAAACCAACAAACCAACAAACCAACAAACCAACAAACCAACAAACCAACAAACCAACAAACCAACAAACCAACTAGCCAACAAACCAAAAAACCAACAAACCAACAAGCCAACAAGCCAACAAGCCACAAAGCCAACAAACGAACAAACCAACAAACGAACAAACAAACAAACCAACAAACCAACAAACCAACAAACGAACAAACCAACAAGCCAACAAACCAACAAACCAACAAGCCAACAAACCAACAAGCCAACAAACGACCAAACCAACAAACAAAAAATACAACAAACCAACAAACCAAGTAACCAACAAACCAACAAACCAACAAACCAACAAACCAATAAGCCAACAAACCAACAAACGAACAAACCAACAAGCCAACAAACCAACAAACCAACAAGCCAACAAACCAACAAGCCAACAAACGACCAAACTAACAAACAAACAAACCAACAAACAAACAAACCAACAAACCAACAAACCAACAAATCAACAAATCAACAAACCAACAAACCAACAAACAAATAAACCAACAAACCAACAAATCAACAAACCAACAAGCCAACAAACCAAAAAACCAGCAAACCAACAAGCCAACAAGCCAACAAGCCAACAAGCCAACAAACGAACAAACCAACAAACGAACAAACAAACAAGCCAACAAACCAACAAACCAACAAACGAACAAACCAACAAGCCAACAAACCAACAAACCAACAAGCCAACAAACCAACAAGCCAACAAACGACCAAACCAACAAACAAACAAACCAACAAACCAACAAACCAACAAACCAAGTAACCAACAAACCAGCAAACCAACAAACCAACAAACCAACAAACCAAGTAACCAACAAACCAACAAACCAACAAACCAACAAACCAACAAACCAATAAGCCAACAAACCAACAAACGAACAAACCAACAAGCCAACAAACCAACAAACCAACAAGCCAACAAAAGACCAAACTAACAAACAAACAAACCTACAAACCAACAAACCAACAAACCAATAAGCCAACAAACTAATAAGCCAACAAACCGATAAGCCAACAAACCAACAAACCAACAAACCAACAAACCAACAAGCCAACAAACCAACAAACCAACAAACCAAGTAACCAACAAACCAACAAACCAACAAACCAAAAAACCAACAAACCAACAAGCCAACAAGCCAACAAGCCAACAAGCCAACAAGCCAACAAACAAACAAACCTACAAACAAACAAACCAACAAACCAACAAACCAACAAGCCAACAAACCCAAAACAAACAAACCAACAAACAAACAACCCAACAAACCAACAAACCAACTAACCAACAAACCAACAAACCAACAAACCAACAAACCAACAAACCAACAAACAAACAAACCAACAAACCAACAAACCAACAAACCAACAAACCAACAAGCCAACAAGCCAACAAACCAACAAACCAATAAGCCAACAAACCAACAAACGAACAAACCAACAAGCCAACAAACCAACAAACCAACAAGCCAACAAACCAACAAACCAACAAACCAACAAACCAACAAACCAACAAACCAACAAACCAATAAACCAACAAACCAACAAACCAACAAGCCAACAAACCAAGTAACCAACAAACCAACAAACCAACAAACCAACAAACCAGCAAACCAACAAACCAACAAGCCAACAAACCAAAAAACCAGCAAACCAAAAGCCAACAAGCCAACAAGCCAACAAGCCAACAAACGAACAAACCAACAAACGAACAAATAAACAAACCAACAAACCAACAAACCAACAAACGAACAAACCAACAAGCCAAGAAACCAACAAACCAACAAGCCAACAAACCAATAAGCCAACAAACTAATAAGCCAACAAACCGATAAGCCAACAAACCAACAAACCAACAAACCAACAAACCAACAAGCCAACAAACCAACAAACCAACAAACCAAGTAACCAACAAACCAACAAACCAACTAACCAAAAAACCAACAAACCAACAAGCCAACAAGCCAACAAGCCAACAAGCCAACAAGCCAACAAACAAACAAACCAACAAACAAACAAACCAACAAACCAACAAACCAACAAGCCAACAAACCCAAAACAAACAAACCAACAAACAAACAACCCAACAAACCAACAAACCAACTAACCAACAAACCAACAAACCAACAAACCAACAAACCAACAAACCAACAAACAAACAAACCAACAAACAAACAAACCAACAAACCAACAAACCAACAAACCAACAAACCAACAAGCCAACAAGCCAACAAACCAACAAACCAATAAGCCAACAAACCAACAAACGAACAAACCAACAAGCCAACAAACCAACAAACCAACAAGCCAACAAACCAACAAACCAACAAACCAACAAACCAACAAACCAACAAACCAACAAACCAATAAACCAACAAACCAACAAACCAACAAGCCAACAAACCAAGTAACCAACAAACCAACAAACCAACAAACCAACAAACCAGCAAACCAACAAACCAACAAGCCAACAAACCAAAAAACCAGCAAACCAAAAGCCAACAAGCCAACAAGCCAACAAGCCAACAAACGAACAAACCAACAAACGAACAAACAAACAAACCAACAAACCAACAAACCAACAAACGAACAAACCAACAAGCCAAGAAACCAACAAACCAACAAGCCAACAAACCAACAAGCCAACAAACGACCAAACCGACAAACAAACAAACCAACAAACCAACAAACCAACAAACCAAGTAACCAACAAACCAACAAACCAGCAAACCAACAAACCAATAAGCCAACAAACCAACAAACGAACAAACCAACAAGCCAACAAACCAACAAACCAACAAGCCAACAAACCAACAAGCCAACAAACGACCAAACCAACAAACAAACAAACCAACAAACCAACAAACCAACAAACCAAGTAACCAACAAACCAGCAAACCAACAAACCAACAAACCAACAAACCAAGTAACCAACAAACCAACAAACCAACAAACCAACAAACCAATAAGCCAACAAACCAACAAACGAACAAACCAACAAGCCAACAAACCAACAAACCAACAAGCCAACAAAAGACCAAACTAACAAACAAACAAACCTACAAACCAACAAACCAACAAACCAATAAGCCAACAAACTAATAAGCCAACAAACCAATAAGCCAACAAACCAACAAACCAACAAACCAACAAACCAACAAGCCAACAAACCAACAAACCAACAAACCAAGTAACCAACAAACCAACAAACCAACAAACCAAAAAACCAACAAACCAACAAGCCAACAAGCCAACAAGCCAACAAGCCAACAAGCCAACAAACAAACAAACCAACAAACAAACAAACCAACAAACCAACAAACCAACAAGCCAACAAACCCAAAACAAACAAACCAACAAACAAACAACCCAACAAACCAACAAACCAACAAACCAACAAACCAACAAACCAACAAACCAACAAACCAACAAACCAACAAACCAACAAACCAACAAACCAACAAACCAACAAACCAACAAACCAACAAACCAACAAACCAACAAACCAACAAACCAACAAACGAACAAACCAACAAACCAACAAACGAACAAACCAACAAACCAACAAACCAACAAACCAAAAAACCAACAAACCAACAAACCAACAAACCAACAAACCAACTAGCCAACAAACCAAAAAACCAACAAACCAACAAGCCAACAAGCCAACAAGCCAACAAGCCAACAAACGAACAAACCAACAAACGAACAAACAAACAAACCAACAAACCAACAAACCAACAAACGAACAAACCAACAAGCCAACAAACCAACAAACCAACAAGCCAACAAACCAACAAGCCAACAAACGACCAAACCAACAAACAAACAAACCAACAAACCAACAAACCAAGTAACCAACAAACCAACAAACCAACAAACCAACAAACCAATAAGCCAACAAACCAACAAACGAACAAACCAACAAGCCAACAAACCAACAAACCATCAAGCCAACAAACCAACAAGCCAACAAACGACCAAACTAACAAACAAACAAACCAACAAACAAACAAACCAACAAACCAACAAACCAACAAACCAACAAATCAACAAACCAACAAACCAACAAACAAATAAACCAACAAACCAACAAATCAACAAACCAACAAGCCAACAAACCAAAAAACCAGCAAACCAACAAGCCAACAAGCCAACAAGCCAACAAGCCAACAAGCCAACAAACGAACAAACCAACAAACGAACAAACAAACAAGCCAACAAACCAACAAACCAACAAACGAACAAATCAACAAGCCAACAAACCAACAAACCAACAAGCCAACAAACCAACAAGCCAACAAACGACCAAACCAACAAACAAACAAACCAACAAACCAACAAACCAACAAACCAAGTAACCAACAAACCAGCAAACCAACAAACCAACAAACCAACAAACCAAGTAACCAACAAACCAACAAACCAACAAACCAACAAACCAATAAGCCAACAAACCAACAAACGAACAAACCAACAAGCCAACAAACCAACAAACCAACAAGCCAACAAAAGACCAAACTAACAAACAAACAAACCTACAAACCAACAAACCAACAAACCAATAAGCCAACAAACTAATAAGCCAACAAACCGATAAGCCAACAAACCAACAAACCAACAAACCAACAAACCAAAAAGCCAACAAACCAACAAACCAACAAACCAAGTAACCAACAAACCAACAAACCAACAAACCAAAAAACCAACAAACCAACAAGCCAACAAGCCAACAAGCCAACAAGCCAACAAGCCAACAAGCCAACAAACCAACAAACCAACAAACAAACAAACCAACAAACCAACAAACCAACAAGCCAACAAACCCAAAATAAACAAACCAACAAACAAACAACCCAACAAACCAACAAACCAACTAACCAACAAACCAACAAACCAACAAACCAACAAACCAACAAACCAACAAACAAACAAACCAACAAACCAACAAACCAACAAACCAACAAACCAACAAGCCAACAAGCCAACAAACCAACAAACCAATAAGCCAACAAACCAACAAACGAACAAACCAACAAGCCAACAAACCAACAAACCAACAAGCCAACAAACCAACAAACCAACAAACCAACAAACCAACAAACCAACAAACCAACAAACCAATAAACCAACAAACCAACAAACCAACAAGCCAACAAACCAAGTAACCAACAAACCAACAAACCAACAAACCAACAAACCAGCAAACCAACAAACCAACAAGCCAACAAACCAAAAAACCAGCAAACCAAAAGCCAACAAGCCAACAAGCCAACAAGCCAACAAACGAACAAACCAACAAACGAACAAACAAACAAACCAACAAACCAACAAACCAACAAACGAACAAACCAACAAGCCAAGAAACCAACAAACCAACAAGCCAACAAACCAACAAGCCAACAAACGACCAAACCGACAAACAAACAAACCAACAAACCAACAAACCAACAAACCAAGTAACCAACAAACCAACAAACCAGCAAACCAACAAACCAATAAGCCAACAAACCAACAAACGAACAAACCAACAAGCCAACAAACCAACAAACCAACAAGCCAACAAACCAACAAGCCAACAAACGACCAAACCAACAAACAAACAAACCAACAAACCAACAAACTTACAAACCAAGTAACCAACAAACCAGCAAACCAACAAACCAACAAACCAACAAACCAAGTAACCAACAAACCAACAAACCAACAAACCAACAAACCAATAAGCCAACAAACCAACAAACGAACAAACCAACAAGCCAACAAACCAACAAACCAACAAGCCAACAAAAGACCAAACTAACAAACAAACAAACCTACAAACCAACAAACCAACAAACCAATAAGCCAACAAACTAATAAGCCAACAAACCAATAAGCCAACAAACCAACAAACCAACAAACCAACAAACCAACAAGCCAACAAACCAACAAACCAACAAACCAAGTAACCAACAAACCAACAAACCAACAAACCAAAAAACCAACAAACCAACAAGCCAACAAGCCAACAAGTCAACAAGCCAACAAGCCAACAAACAAACAAACCAACAAACAAACAAACCAACAAACCAACAAACCAACAAGCCAACAAACCCAAAACAAACAAACCAACAAACAAACAACCCAACAAACCAACAAACCAACTAACCAACAAACCAACAAACCAACAAACCAACAAACCAACAAACCAACAAACCAACAAACAAACAAACCAACAAACCAACAAACCAACAAACCAACAAACCAACAAACCAACAAACCAACAAACCAACAAACCAACAAACCAACAAACCAACAAGCCAACAAACCAAAAAACCAACAAACCAACAAGCCAACAAGCCAACAAGCCAACAAGCCAACAAACGAACAAACTAACAAACGAACAAACAAACAAACCAACAAACCAACAAACCAACAAACGAACAAACCAACAAGCCAACAAACCAACAAACCAACAAGCCAACAAACCAACAAGCCAACAAACGACCAAACCAACAAACAAACAAACCAACAAACCAACAAGCCAAGTAACCAGCAAACCAACAAACCAACAAACCAACAAACCAATAAGCCAACAAACCAACAAACGAACAAACCAACAAGCCAACAAACCAACAAACCAACAAGCCAACAAACCAACAAACCAACAAACGACCAAACTAACAAACAAACAAACCAACAAACCAACAAACCAACAAACCAACAAACCAACAAACCAACAAACCAACAAACCAACAAACCAAGAAACCAACAAACCAACAAACAAACAAGCCAACAAACCAACAAACCAACAAACCAAGTAACCAACAAACCAACAAACCAACAAACAAACAAACCAACAAACAAATAAACCAACAAACCAACAAACCAACAAACCAACAAACCAACAAGCCAACAAACCAAAAAACCAGCAAACCAACAAGCCAACAAGCCAACAAGCCAACAAGCCAACAAACGAACAAACCAACAAACGAACAAACAAACAAACCAACAAACCAACAAACCAACAAACCAACAAACGAACAAACCAACAAGCCAACAAACCAACAAACCAACAAGCCAACAAACCAACAAGCCAACAAACGATCAAACCAACAAACAAACAAACCAACAAACCAACAAACCAACAAACCAAGTAACCAACAAACCAACAAACCAACAAACCAATAAACCAATAAGCCAACAAACCAACAAACAAACAAACCATCAAACAAACAAACCAACAAACCAACAAACCAACAAACCAACAAACCAACAAACCAACAAACCAACAAACCAACAAACCAACAAACCAACAAAAAAACAAACCAACAAGCCAACAAACCAAAAAACCAAGAAACCAACAAGCCAACAAACCAACAAGCCAACAAACCAACAAGCCAACAAACGACCAAACCAACAAACAAACAAACCAACAAACCAACAAACCAACAAACCAAGTAACCAACAAACCAACAAACCAACAAACCAACAAACCAACAAACCAACAAACCAACAAACCAACAAACAAACAAACCAACAAACCAACAAACCAACAAACCAACAAACCAACAAACCAACAAACCAACTAGCCAACAAACCAAAAAACCAACAAACCAACAAGCCAACAAGCCAACAAGCCAACAAGCCAACAAACGAACAAACCAACAAACGAACAAACAAACAAACCAACAAACCAACAAACGAACAAACCAACAAGCCAACAAACCAACAAACCAACAAGCCAACAAACCAACAAGCCAACAAACAACCAAACCAACAAACAAACAAACCAACAAACCAACAAACCAAGTAACCAACAAACCAAAAAACCAACAAACCAACAAACCAATAAGCCAACAAACCAACAAACGAACAAACCAACAAGCCAACAAACCAACAAACCAACAAGCCAACAAACCAACAAGCCAACAAACGACCAAACTAACAAACAAACAAACCAACAAACAAACAAACCAACAAACCAACAAACCAACAAACCAACAAATCAACAAACCAACAAACCAACAAACAAATAAACCAACAAACCAACAAATCAACAAACCAACAAGCCAACAAACCAAAAACCAGCAAACCAACAAGCCAACAAGCCAACAAGCCAACAAACGAACAAACCAACAAACGAACAAACAAACAAACCAACAAACCAACAAACCAACAAACGAACAAACCAACAAGCCAACAAACCAACAAACCAACAAGCCAACAAACCAACAAGCCAACAAACGACCAAACCAACAAACAAACAAACCAACAAACCAACAAACCAACAAACCAAGTAACCAACAAACCAACAAACCAACAAACCAACAAACCAATAAGCCAACAAACCAACAAACGAACAAACCAACAAACCAACAAGCCAACAAACCAACAAACCAACAAACCAACAAACCAACAAGCCAACAAACGACCAAACTAACAAACAAACAAACCAACTAACAAACAAACCAACAAACCAACAAACCAACAAACCAACAAACCAACAAACCAACAAACCAACAAACAAATAAACCAACAAACCAACAAACCAACAAATCAACAAACCAACAAGCCAACAAACCAAAAAACCAGCAAACCAACAAACCAACAAGCCAACAAGCCAACAAGCCAACAAGCCAACAAACGAACAAACCAACAAACGAACAAACCAACAAGCCAACAAGCCAACAAGCCAACAAGCCAACAAACAAACAAACCAACAAACCAACAAACCAACAAACCAAGTAACCAACAAACCAACAAACCAACAAACCAACAAACCAATAAGCCAACAAACCAACAAACGAACAAACCAACAAGCCAACAAACCAACAAACCAACAAACCAACAAGCCAACAAACGACCAAACTAACAAACAAACAAACCAACAAACCAACAAACCAACAAACCAACAAACCAACAAACCAACAAACCAACAAACCAACAAACCAACAAACAAACAAACCAACAAACCAACAAGCCAACAAACCAACAAACCAACAAACCAAGTAACCAACAAACCAACAAACCAACAAACAAACAAACCAACAAACAAATAAACCAACAAACCAACAAACCAACAAGCCAACAAACCAACAAACCAAGTAACCAACAAAACAACAAACGAACAAACCAACATATTAACAAACCAACAAACCAACAAACTAACAAACCAACAAAACAACAAACCAACAAACCAACAAGCCAACAAACCAAAAAGCCAACAAACCAACAAGCCAACAAGCCAAGAGGCCAACAAGCCCGCAAATGAACAAACCAACAAACAAACAAACCAACAAACCAACAAACCAACAAACCAACAAACCAACAAAAAAACAAACCAACAAACCAACCAACAAACAAATCAACAAACCAACAAACCAACAAACCAACAAACCAACAAACCAACAAACCAACAAACCAACAAACCAACAAACCAACAAACCAACAAACCAACAAACCAACATACAAACAAACCAACAAACCAACAAACCAACAAACCAACAAACCAACAAACCAACAAACCAACAAACCAACAAGCCAACAAACCAAAAAACCAACAAACCAACAAGCCAACAAGCCAACAAGCCAACAAGCCAGCAAACGAACAAACCAACAAACGAACAAACGAACAAACAAACAAACCAACAAACCAACAAACCAACAAACCAACAAACGAAGAAACCAACAAGACAACAAACCAACAAACCAACAAACCAACAAGCCAACAAACCAACAAGCCAACAAACGATCAAACCAACAAACAAACAAACCAACAAACCAACAAACCAACAAACCAAGTAACCAACAAACGAACAAACCAACAAACCAACGAACCAATAAGCCAACAAACCAACAAACGAACAAACCAACAAGCCAACAAACCAACAAACCAACAAATCAACAAGCCAACAAACGACCAAATTAACAAACAAACAAACCAACAAACCAACAAACCAACAAACCAACAAACCAACAAACCAACAAACCAACAAACCAACAAACCAACAAACCAACAAACCAACAAAGCAACAAACCAACAAGCCAACAAACCAACAAACCAACAAACGAAGTAAAAAACAAACCAACAAACCAACAAACAAACAAACCAACAAACAAATAAACCAACAAACCAACAAACCCACAAACCAATAAGCCAACAAACCAACAAACCAAGTAACCAACAAACCAACAGACGAACAAACCAACATACCAACAAACCAACAAACCAACAAACGAACAACCCAACAAGCCAACAAACCAACAAACCAACAAACCAACAAGCCAACAAACCAACAAGCCAACAAACGACCAAACCAACAAACTAACAAACCAATAAACCAACAAACCAACAAACCAACAAACCAACAAACCAACAAACCAACAAACCAACAAACCAACAAACCAACAAGCCAACAAACCAACAAACCAACAAACCAAGTAACCAACAAACCAACAAACCAACAAGCCAACAAACCAACAAGCCAACAAACCAACAAACCAAAAAACCATCAAACGAACAAACCAACAAACCAACAAACCAACAAACCAACAAACCAACAAACCAACAAACCAACAAACCAACAAACTAACAAACCAACAAACCAACTAACCGACAAACCAACAAGCCAACAAGCCAACAAACCAACAAACAAACAAACCAACAAACCAACAAACCAACAAACCAACAAGCCAACAAACCAAAAAACCACCAAACCAACAAGCCAACAAGCCAACAAACCAACAAGCCAACAAGCCAACAAACCAATAAACCAACAAACCAACAAACCAACAAACCAATAAACCAACAAACAAAAAACCAACAAACCAACAAACAAACAAACAAACAAACCAACAAACAAACAAACCAACAAACCAACAAACCAACAAACCAACAAACCAACAAACCAACAAACCAACAAACCAACAAACCAACAAACCAACAAATAAACAAACCAACAAACCAACAAACCAACAAACCAACAAACCAACAAACCAACAAACCAACAAACCAACAAACCAACAAACCAACAAACCAACAAACCAACAAGCCAACAAACCAAAAAACCAACAAACCAACAAGCCAACAAGCCAACAAGCCAACAAGCCAACAAGCCAACAAGCCAACAAGCCAACAAACGAACAAACCAACAAACAAACAAATCAACAAACCAACAAACCAACAAACCAAGAAACCATGAAGCCAACAAACCAACAAACCAACATACCAACAAACCAACAAACCAACAAACGAACAAACCAACAAACCAACAAACCAACAAACAAACAAACAAACAAACCAACAAACCAACAAACCAACAAACCAACAAACCAACAAACCAACAAGCCAACAAACCAACAAACCAAAAAACAAACAAACAAACAAACCAACAAACCAACAAACCAACAAACCAACATACCAACAAACCAACAAACCAAGAAACCAAGTAACCAACAAACCAACAAACCAACAAGCCAACAAACCAACAAACCAAAAATCCAACAAACGAACAAACCAACAAACCAACAAACCAACAAACCAACAAACCAACAAACCAACAAACCAACAAACCAACAAACCAACAAACCAACAAACCAACAAGCCAACAAACAAAAAAAAACCAACAAACCAACAAACTAACAAACCAACAAACCAACAAACCAACAACCCAAGAAATCAACAAACCAACAAACCAACAAACGAACAAACCAACAAACCAACAAACCAACAAGACAACAAACCAACAAACCAAAAAACCAACAAACAAACAAACCAACAAACCAACAAACCAACAAACCAAAAAACCAACAAACCAACAAACTAAGTAACCAACAAACTAACAAACCAACAAACCAACAAGCCAACAAGCCAACAAACCAACAAGCCAACAAACGAACAAACGAACAAACCAACAAACCAACAAACCAACAAACTAACTAACCAACAAACAAACAAACCATTAAACCAACAAACCAACAAACCAACAAACCAACAAACCAACAAACCAACAAACCAACAAACCAACAAACGAACAAACCAACAAACCAACAAACCAACAAACCAACAAACCAACAAACGAACAAACCAACAAGCCAGCAAACCAACAAACCAACAAGCCAACAAACCAATAAGCCAACAAACGACCAAACCAACAAACAACAAACCAACAAACCAACAAACCAACAAACCAACAATCCAACAAACCAACAAACCAACAAACCAACAAACCAACAAACCAACAAACCAACAAGCCAACAAACCAACAAACCAACAAACCAAGTAATCAACAAACCAACAAACTAACAAACCAACAAACCAACAAACCAACAAACCAATAAGCCAACAAACCAACAAACCAACAAACGAACAAACCATCAAACAAACAAACCAACAAACAAATAAACCAACAAACTTACAAACCAACAAACCAGCAAGAAAACAAACTAACAAACCAACAAACCAAGTAACCAACAAACCAACAAACCAACAAACGAACAAACCAACAAACCAACAAACCAAAAAACCAACAAACGAACAAACCAACAAGCCAACAAATCAACAAACCAACAAGCCAACAAACCAACAAACCAACAAACGACCAAACAAACAAACAAACAAACCAACAAACCAACAAACCAACAAACCAACAAACCAACAAACCAACAAACCAACAAACAGACAAACCAACAAACCAACAAACCAACAAACCAAGAAACCAACAAACCAACAAGCAAATAAACAAATAAACCAACAAACCAACAAACCAACAAACCAACAAACCAACAAACTAACACACCAACAAACCAGCAAACCAACAAACGAGCAAACCAACAAACCAACAAACGAAAAAACCAACAAACCAACAAACCAACAAACCAACAAACCAACAAACCAATAAACTAACAAACCAACAAACCAACAAACCAACAAACCAACGAACGAGCAAACCAACAAACCAACAAAAGAAAAAACCAACAAACCAACAAACCAACAAACCAACAAACCAACAAACCAACAAACCAAGAAAACAAAAAAACAAATAAACGAACAAATCAACAAACAAACAAACCAACAAACAAATAAACCATCAAACCACAAAATAACAAACCAACAAGCCAACAAACAAACAAACCAAAAAACCAACAAACCAACAAACCAACAAACGAACAAACCAGCAAGCGAACAAACCAACAAACAAACAAGCCAACAAGCCAACAAACCAACAAGCCAACAAACGAACAAACAAACAAACAAACAAACCAACAAACCAACAAACCAACAAACCAACAAACCAACAAACCAACAAACCAACAAACTAACAAGCCAACAAACCAAGTAACCAACAAACCAACAAACCAACAAACCAACAAACCAACAAGCCAACAATTCAACAAACCAACAAACCAACAAACCAAAAAACCAACAAACGAACAAACCAACAAACCAATAAGCCAATAAACCAACAAACAAACAAACCAATAAACCAACAAACCAACAAACGAATAAACCAACAAACCAACAAACCAACAAACCAACAAACCAAAAAACCAACAAACGAACAAGCCAACAAACCAACGAACCAACAAACCAACAAACCAACAAACCAACAAACCAACAAACCAAGAAACCTACAAACCTACAAACCAACAAACCAACAAACAAACAAACCAACAGACCAACAGGCCAACAAACCAACAAACAAGAAAACCAACAAACAAACAAACAAACAAACAAACAAACCAACAAACCAACAAACCAACAAACCAACAAACCAACAAACAAACAAACCAACAAACCAACAAACCAACAAACCAACAAACCAACAAGCCAACAAACCAACAAACAAATAAACCAACAAACCAAAAAAACAACAACTCAACAAACAAGTAAACCACCAAACCAAAAAAACCAACAAACAAACAAACCAACAAACGAACAAGCCAACAAGCCAACAAACCAACAATCCAACAAACGTACAAACCAACAAACAAAAAACCAACAAACCAACAAACCAACAAACCAACAAACCAACAAAACAACAAGCCAACAGACCAACAAACCAACAAGCCAACAAGCCAACAAACCAAAGAACCAAGAAACCAACAAACCAAAAAACCAACAAACCAACAAACCAACAAACCTACAAACCAACAAACCAACAAACCAAAAATCCAACAAACGAACAAGCCAACAAACCAACAAACCAACAAACCAAAAAACCAACAAACCAACAAACCAACAAACCAACAAACCAAGAAACCAACAAACCAAGAAACCAACAAACCAACAAACCAACAAACCAACAAACCAACAAACCAACAAACCAACAAACCAACAAACCAACAAACCAACAAACCAACAAACCAACAAACCAACAAACCAACAAACGAAAAAAACCAAAAAACGAACAAACCAACAAACCAACAAACCAACAAACCAACAAACCAAAAAACCAACAAACCAACAAACCAAGTAACCAACAAACCAACAAACCAACAAACCAACAAGCCAACAAGCCAACAAACCAACAAGCCAATAAACAAACAAACCAACAAACCAACAAACCAACAAACGAACAAACCAACAAACCAACAAACCAATAAACCGACAAATCAACAAACCAACAAACCAACAAACCAACAAACGAACAAACAAACAAACCAATAAACCAACAAACCAACAAACCAACAAACGAACAAACCAACTAGCCAACAAACCAACAAACCAACAAGCCAAAAAACCAACAAGCCAACAAACGACCAAACCAACAAACAAAAAAACCAACAAACCAACAAACCAAGAAACCAAGTAACCAACAAACCAACAAACCAACAAACCAACAAACCAATAAGCCAACAAACCAACAAACCAACAAACGAACAAACCAACAAACAAACAAACCAACAAACAAATAAACCAACAAACCAACAAACCAACAAACCAACAAACCAACAAGCCAACAAACCAACAAACCAAGTAACCAACAAACCAACAAACGAACAAACCAACAAACCAACAAACCAACAAACCAACAAACCAACAAACCAACAAGCCAACAAGCCAACAAACCAACAAGCCAACAAACCAACAAACCAAAAAACCAACAAACGAACAAACCAACAAACCAACAAACCAATATACCAACAAACCAACAAACCGAGAAATCAATTAACCAACAAACCAACAAACCAACAAGCCAACAAACCAACAAACCAAAAATCCAACAAACGAACAAACCAACAAACCAACAAACCAACAAACCAACAAACCAACAAACCAACAAGCCAACAAACCAAAAAACCAACAAACCAACAAACCAACAAACCAACAAACCAACAAACCAAGAAACCTACAAACCTACAAACCAACAAACCAACAAACAAACAAACCAACAGACCAACAGGCCAACAAACCAACAAACCAACAAACAAGAAAACCAACAAACAAACAAACAAACAAACAAACAAACCAACAAACCAACAAACCAACAAACCAACAAACCAACAAACCAACAAACCAACAAACCAACAAACCAACAAACCAACAAGCCAACAAACAAAAAAAAACCAACAAACCAACAAACTAACAAACCAACAAACCAACAAACCAACAACCCAAGAAATCAACAAACCAACAAATCAACAAACGAACAAACCAACAAACCAACAAACCAACAAACCAAGAAACCTACAAACCTACAAACCAACAAACCAACAAACAAACAAACCAACAGACCAACAGGCCAACAAACCAACAAACCAACAAACAAGAAAACCAACAAACAAACAAACAAACAAACAAAAAAAACCAACAAACCAACAAACCAACAAACCAACAAACCAACAAACCAACAAACCAACAAACCAACAAACCAACAAACCAACAAGCCAACAAACAAAAAAAAACCAACAAACCAACAAGCCAACAAGCCAACAAACCAACAAGCCAACAAGCCAACAAACCAATAAACCAACAAACCAACAAACCAACAAACCAATAAACCAACAAACAAAAAATCAACAAACCAACAAACAAACAAACAAACAAACCAACAAACAAACAAACCAACAAACCAACAAACCAACAAACCAACAAACCAACAAACCAACAAACCAACAAACCAACAAACCAACAAACCAACAAACCAACAAATAAACAAACCAACAAACCAACAAACCAACAAACCAACAAACCAACAAACCAACAAACCAACAAACCAACAAACCAACAAACCAACAAACCAACAAACCAACAAGCCAACAAACCAAAAAACCAACAAACCAACAAGCCAACAAACCAACAAACAAGAAAACAAACAAACAAACAAACAAACAAACAAACAAACCAACAAACCAACAAACCAACAAACCAACAAACCAACAAACAAACAAACCAACAAACCAACAAACCAACAAACCAACAAGCCAACAAACCAACAAACAAATAAACCAACAAACCAAAAAAACAACAACTCAACAAACAAGTAAACCACCAAACCAAAAAAACCAACAAACAAACAAACCAACAAACGAACAAGCCAACAAGCCAACAAACCAACAATCCAACAAACGTACAAACCAACAAACAAAAAACCAACAAACCAACAAACCAACAAACCAACAAACCAACAAAACAACAAGCCAACAGACCAACAAACCAACAAGCCAACAAGCCAACAAACCAAAGAACCAAGAAACCAACAAACCAAAAAACCAACAAACCAACAAACCAACAAACCAACAAACCAACAAACCAAAAATCCAACAAACTAACAAGCCAACAAACCAACAAACCAACAAACCAACAAACCAACATACCAACAAATCAACAAACCAACAAACCAAAAAACCAACAAACCAACAAACCAACAAACCAACAAACCAAGAAACCAACAAACCAAGAAACCAACAAACCAACAAACCAACAAACCAACAAACCAACAAACCAACAAACCAACAAACCAACAAACCAACAAACCAACAAACCAACAAACCAACAAACCAACAAACCAACAAACCAACAAACCAACAAACGAAAAAAACCAAAAAACGAACAAACCAACAAACCAACAAACCAACAAACCAACAAACCAAAAAACCAACAAACCAACAAACCAAGTAACCAACAAACCAACAAACCAACAAACCAACAAGCCAACAAGCCAACAAACCAACAAGCCAATAAACAAACAAACCAACAAACCAACAAACCAACAAACGAACAAACCAACAAACCAATAAACCGACAAATCAACAAACCAACAAACCAACAAACCAACAAACGAACAAACAAACAAACCAACAAACCAACAAACCAACAAACCAACAAACGAACAAACCAACAAGCCAACAAACCAACAAACCAACAAGCCAAAAAACCAACAAGCCAACAAACGACCAAACCAACAAACAAAAAAACCAACAAACCAACAAACCAAGAAACCAAGTAACCAACAAACCAACAAACCAACAAACCAACAAACCAATAAGCCAACAAACCAACAAACCAACAAACGAACAAACCAACAAACAAACAAACCAACAAACAAATAAACCAACAAACCAACAAACCAACAAACCAACAAACCAACAAGCCAACAAACCAACAAACCAAGTAACCAACAAACCAACAAACGAACAAACCAACAAACCAACAAACCAACAAACCAACAAACCAACAAACCAACAAGCCAACAAGCCAACAAACCAACAAGCCAACAAACCAACAAACCAAAAAACCAACAAACGAACAAACCAACAAACCAACAAACCAATATACCAACAAACCAACAAACCGAGAAATCAATTAACCAACAAACCAACAAACCAACAAGCCAACAAACCAACAAACCAAAAATCCAACAAACGAACAAACCAACAAACCAACAAACCAACAAACCAACAAACCAACAAACCAACAAGCCAACAAACCAAAAAACCAACAAACCAACAAACCAACAAACCAACAAACCAACAAACCAAGAAACCTACAAACCTACAAACCAACAAACCAACAAACAAACAAACCAACAGACCAACAGGCCAACAAACCAACAAACCAACAAACAAGAAAACCAACAAACAAACAAACAAACAAACAAACAAACCAACAAACCAACAAACCAACAAACCAACAAACCAACAAACAAACAAACCAACAAACCAACAAACCAACAAACCAACAAGCCAACAAACCAACAAACAAACAAACCAATAAACCAACAAACCAACAAACGAACAAACCAACAAACCAACAAACCAACAAACCAACAAACCAAAAAACCAACAAACGAACAAGCCAACAAACCAACGAACCAACAAACCAACAAACCAACAAACCAACAAACCAACAAACCAAGAAACCTTCAAACCTACAAACCAACAAACCAACAAACAAACAAACCAACAGACCAACAGGCCAACAAGCCAACAAACCAACAAACAAGAAAACCA
This sequence comes from Atherix ibis, assembly GCA_958298945.1. Lineage (NCBI taxonomy): Eukaryota > Metazoa > Arthropoda > Insecta > Diptera > Athericidae > Atherix > Atherix ibis. Next base: position 86,498,552 of record OY282608.1, on the reverse strand, counting down.
ACAAACAAACAAACAAACAAACAAACAAACCAACAAACCAACAAACCAACAAACCAACAAACCAACAAACAAACAAACCAACAATCCAACAAACCAACAAACCAACAAGCCAACAAACCAACAAACAAATAAACCAACAAACCAAAAAAACAACAACTCAACAAACAAGTAAACCACCAAACCAAAAAAACCAACAAACAAACAAACCAACAAACGAACAAGCCAACAAGCCAACAAACCAACAATCCAACAAACGTACAAACCAACAAACAAAAAACCAACAAACCAACAAACCAACAAACCAACAAACCAACAAACCAACAAAACAACAAGCCAACAGACCAACAAACCAACAAGCCAACAAGCCAACAAACCAAAGAACCAAGAAACCAACAAACCAAAAAACCAACAAACCAACAAACCAACAAAACAACAAACCAACAAACCAACAAACCAACAAACCAACAAACCAAAAATCCAACAAACGAACAAGCCAACAAACCAACAAACCAACAAACCAACAAACCAACATACCAACAAATCAACAAACCAACAAACCAAAAAACCAACAAACCAACAAACCAACAAACCAACAAACCAAGAAACCAACAAACCAAGAAACCAACAAACCAACAAACCAACAAACCAACAAACCAACAAACCAACAAACCAACAAACCAACAAACCAACAAACCAACAAACCAACAAACCAACAAACCAACAAACCAACAAACCAACAAACGAAAAAAACCAAAAAACGAACAAACCAACAAACCAACAAACCAACAAACCAACAAACCAAAAAACCAACAAACCAACAAACCAAGTAACCAACAAACCAACAAACCAACAAACCAACAAGCCAACAAGCCAACAAACCAACAATCCAATAAACAAACAAACCAACAAACCAACAAACCAACAAACGAACAAACCAACAAACCAACAAACCAATAAACCGACAAATCAACAAACCAACAAACCAACAAACCAACAAACGAACAAACAAACAAACCAACAAACCAACAAACCAACAAACGAACAAACCAACAAGCCAACAAACCAACAAACCAACAAGCCAAAAAACCAACAAGCCAACAAACGACCAAACCAACAAACAAACAAACCAACAAACCAACAAACCAAGAAACCAAGTAACCAACAAACCAACAAACCAACAAACCAACAAACCAATAAGCCAACAAACCAACAAACCAACAAACGAACAAACCAACAAACAAACAAACCAACAAACAAATAAACCAACAAACCAACAAACCAACAAACCAACAAACCAACAAGCCAACAAACCAACAAACCAAGTAACCAACAAACCAACAAACCAACAAACCAACAAACCAACAAACCAACAAACCAACAAGCCAAAAAGCCAACAAACCAACAAGCCAACAAACCAACAAACCAAAAAACCAACAAACGAACAAACCAACAAACCAACAAACCAATATACCAACAAACCAACAAACCGAGAAATCAATTAACCAACAAACCAACAAACCAACAAGCCAACAAACCAACAAACCAAAAATCCAACAAACGAACAAACCAACAAACCAACAAACCAACAAACCAACAAACCAACAAACCAACAAACCAACAAGCCAACAAACCAAAAAACTAACAAACCAACAAACCAACAAACCAACAAACCAACAAACCAAGAAATCAACAAACCAACAAACCAACAAACGAACAAACCAACAAACGAACAAACCGACAAACCAACAAACCAACAAACCAAAAAACCAACAAACCAACAAACCAACAAACCAACAAACCAAGTAACCAACAAACCAACAAACCAACAAACCAACAAGGCAACAAGCCAACAAACCAAAAAGCCAACAAACGAACGAACAAACAAACCAACAAACCAACAAACCAACAAACGAACAACCCAACAAACCAACAAACCAATAAACCAACAAACCAAAAACCCAACAAACCAACAAACCAACAAACGAACAAACCAACAAACCAACATACCAAAAAACGAACAAACCAACAAGCCAACAAACCAAAAAACCAACAAGCCAATAAACCAATAAGCCAACAAACGACCAAACCAACACACAAACAAACCAACAAACCAACAAACCAACAAATCAACAAACCAACAAACCAACAAGTTAACAAACCAACAAACCAACAAACTAAGTAACCAACAAACCAACAAACCAACAAACCAATAAGCCAACAAACCAACAAACCAACAAACGAACACCCCAACAAACAAATAAACCAACAAACCAACAAACCAACAAACCAACAAGCCAACAAACTAACAAACCAACAAACCAAGTAACCAACAAACCAACAAACGAACAAACCAACAAACCAACAAACCAACAAACCAATAAACGAACAAACCAACAAACCAACAAACCAAAAAACCAACAAGCCAACAAACCAACAAGCCAACAAACGACCAAACCAACAAACAAACAAACCAACAAACCAACAAACCAACAAACCAACAAACCAACAAACCAACAAACCAACAAACCAGAAAACCAACAAACCAACAAACCAACAAACCAACAAGCAAATAAACAAATAAACCAACAAACCAACAAACGAGCAAACCAACAAACCAACAAACGAAAAAACCAACAAACCAACAAACCAACAAACCAACAAACCAACAAACCAACAAACCAACAAACCAACAAACCAACAAACCAACAAACGAACAAACCAACAAACAAACAAACCAACAAACCGACAAACCAACAAACCAACAAACCAACAAACCAACAAACCAACAAACCAACAAACCAACAAAACAACAAACGAACAAACCAACAAACCAACAAACCAACAAACGAACAAACCAACAAACCGACAAACCAAGTAACCAACAAACCAACAAACGAATAAACCAACAAACAAACAAACCAACAAACAAATAAACCAACAAACCAACAAACCAACAAATCAACAAACCAAGTAACCAACAAATCAACAAACGAATAAACCAACAAACAAACAAACCAACAAACCAACAAACCAACAAACCAACAAACCAACAAACCAACAAACCAACAAACCAACAAACCAACAAACCAACAAACCAACAAACCAACAAACCAACAAACCAACAAACCAAAAAACCATAAAACGAACAAACCAACAAACCAACAAACCAACAAACCAACAAACCAACAAACCAAGTAACCAACAAACCAACAAACCAACAAACCAACAAGCCAACAAGCCAACAAACCAACAAGCCAATAAACAAACAAACCAACAAACCAACAAACCAAGTAACCAACAAACCAACAAACCAACAAACCAACAAGCCAACAAGCCAACAAACCAACAAGCCAATAAACAAACAAACCAACAAACCAACAAACCAACAAACGAACAAACCAACAAACCAACAAACCAATAAACCGACAAATCAACAAACCAACAAACCAACAAACCAACAAACGAACAAACAAACAAACCAACAAACCAACAAACCAACAAACCAACAAACGAACAAACCAACAAGCCAACAAACCAACAAACCAACAAGCCAAAAAACCAACAAGCCAACAAACGACCAAACCAACAAACAAACAAACCAACAAACCAACAAACCAAGAAACCAAGTAACCAACAAACCAACAAACCAACAAACCAACAAACCAATAAGCCAACAAACCAACAAACCAACAAACGAACAAACCAACAAACAAACAAACCAACAAACAAATAAACCAACAAACCAACAAACCAACAAACCAACAAACCAACAAGCCAACAAACCAACAAACCAAGTAACCAACAAACCAACAAACGAACAAACCAACAAACCAACAAACCAACAAACCAACAAACCAACAAACCAACAAGCCAACAAGCCAACAAACCAACAAGCCAACAAACCAACAAACCAAAAAACCAACAAACGAACAAACCAACAAACCAACAAACCAATATACCAACAAAGCAACAAACCAAGAAACCAATTAACCAACAAACCAACAAACCAACAAGCCAACAAACCAACAAACCAAAAATCCAACAAACGAACAAACCAACAAACTAACAAACCAACAAACCAAAAAACCAACAAACCAACAAGCCAACAAACCAAAAAACCAACAAACCAACAAACCAACAGACCAACAAACCAACAAACCAAGAAATCAACAAACCAACAAACCAACAAACGAACAAACCAACAAACGAACAAACCAACAAACCAACAAACCAACAAACCAAAAAACCAACAAACCAACAAACCAACAAACCAACAAACCAAGTAACCAACAAACCAACAAACCAACAAACCAACAAGGCAACAAGCCAACAAACCAAAAAGCCAACAAACGAACGAACAAACAAACCAACAAACCAACAAACCAACAAACGAACAACCCAACAAACCAACAAACCAATAAACCAACAAACCAAAAAACCAACAAACCAACAAACCAACAAACGAACAAACCAACAAACCAACATACCAAAAAACGAACAAACCAACAAGCCAACAAACCAAAAAACCAACAAGCCAATAAACCAATAAGCCAACGAACGACCAAACCAACAAACAAACAAACCAACAAACCAACAAACCAACAAACCAACAAATCAACAAACCAACAAACCAACAAGTTAACAAACCAACAAACCAACAAACTAAGTAACCAACAAACCAACAAACCAACAAACCAACAAACCAATAAGCCAACAAACCAACAAACCAACAAACGAACACCCCAACAAACAAATAAACCAACAAACCAACAAACCAACAAACCAACAAGCCAACAAACTAACAAACCAAGTAACCAACAAACCAACAAACGAACAAACCAACAAACCAACAAACCAACAAACCAATAAACGAACAAACCAACAAGCCAACAAACCAAAAAACCAACAAGCCAACAAACCAACAAGCCAACAAACGACCAAACCAACAAACAAACAAACCAACAAACCAACAAACCAACAAACCAACAAACCAACAAACCAACAAACCAACAAACCAGCAAACCAACAAACCAACAAACCAACAAGCAAATAAACAAATAAACCAACAAACCAACAAACGAGCAAACCAACAAACCAACAAACGAAAAAACCAACAAACCAACAAACCAACAAACCAACAAATAAACAAACCAACAAACCAACAAACCAACAAACCAACAAACCAACAAACCAACAAACGAACAAACCAACAAACAAACAAACCAACAAACCGACAAACCAACAAACCAACAAACCAACAAACCAACAAACCAACAAACCAACAAACCAACAAACGAACAAACCAACAAACCAACAAACCAACAAACGAACAAACCAACAAACCAACAAACCAAGTAACCAACAAACCAACAAACGAATAAAGCAACAAACAAACAAACCAACAAACAAATAAACCAACAAACCAACAAACCAACAAACCAACAAATCAACAAACCAAGTAACCAACAAACCAACAAACGAACAAACTAACAAACAAACAAACCAACAAACCAACAAACCAACAAACCAAAAAGCCAACAAGCCAACAAACCAACAAGCCAACAAACGAACAAACCAACAAACAAACAAACCAACAAACCAACAAACCAACAAACCAACAAACCAACAAACCAACAAACCAACAAACCAACAAACCAACAAACCAACAAACCAACAAACCAACAAGCCAACAAACCAACAAACCAACTAACCAACAAACCAACAAACCAACAAACCAACAAACCAACAAACCAACAAACCAACAAGCCAAAAAACCATCAAACCAACAAACCAACAAACCAAAAAACCAACAAACGAACAAACTAACAAACCAACAAACCAACAAACCAACAAACAAACAAACCAACAAACCAACAAACAAACAAGCCAACAAGCCAACAAACCAACAAGCCAACAAACGAACAAACGAACATTCGAACAAACCAACAAACCAACAAACCAACAAAAGAACAAACCAAGAAACCAAGAAACCAACAAACCAACAAACCAACAAACCAACAAGCCAACAAGCCAACAAACCAAAAAACCAACAAACGAACAAGTCAACAAACCAACAAACCAGCAAACCAACAAACCAACAAACCAACAAACCAACAAACCAACAAACCAACAAACCAACAAACCAACAAGCCAACAAGCCAACAAACCAACAAACCAACAAACAAACAAACCAACAAACGAACAAACCAACAAACCAACAATTTAACAAACAAACAAACCAACAAACAAACAAACCAACAAACCAACAAACCAACAAACCAACAAACCAACAAAGCAACAAGCCAACAAACCAACAAACCAACAAGCCAACAAGCCAACAAACCAAAGAACCAACAAACCAACAAACCAACAAACCAACAAACCAACAAACCAACAAACCAACAAACCAACAAACCAACAAACGAAGTAACCAACAAACCAACAAACCAACAAGCCAACAACCAACAAACCAAAAATCCAACAAACGAACAAACCAACAAACCAAAAAACCAACAAACCAACAAACCAAAAAGACAACCAACCAAAAAACCAACAAACCAACAAACCAACAAACCAAGAAATCAACAAACCAACAAACCAACAAACGAATAAACCAACAAACCAACACGCCAACAAACCAACAAACCAAAAATCCAACAAACGAACAAACCAACAAACCAACAAACCAACAAACCAACAAACTAACAAACCAACAAACCAACAAGCCAACAAACCAAAAAACCAACAAACCAACAAACCAACAAACCAACAAACCAACATACCAACAAACCAAAAAACCAACAAACCAACAAACCAACAAACCAAGTAACCAACAAACCAACAAACCAACAAACCAACAAGCCAACAAACCAACAAGCCAACAAACGAACAAACGAACAAACCAACAAACCAACAAACCAACAAACGAACAAACCAACAAACCAACAAACCAATAAACCAACAAACCGACAAACCAACACACCAACAAACCAACAAACGAACAAACCAACAAACCAACAAACCAACAAACCAACAAACGAACAAACCAACAAACCAACAAACCAACAAACCAACAAGCCAACAAACCAATAAACCAACAAACGACCAAACCAACAAACAAACAAACCAACAAACCAACAAACCAACAAACCAACAAACCAAGTAACCAACAAACCAACAAACCAACAAACAAACAAACCAACAAACCAACAAACCAACAAACCAACAAACCAACAAACCAACAAAGCAACAAGCCAAAAAACCAACAAACCAACAAACCAACAAACCAACAAGCCAACAAGCCAACAAACCAAAGAACCAACAAACCAGCAAACCAACAAACCAACAAACCAACAAACCAACAAACGAACAAACCAAAAAACCAAAAATCCAACAAACGAACAAACCAACAACCCAACAAACCAACAAACCAAAAAACCAACAAACGAACAAACCAACAAACCAACAAACCAACAAACCAACAAACCAACAAACCAACAAACCAACAAACCAACAAACCAACAAACCAACATACCAACAAATCAACAAACCAACAAACCAAAAAACCAACAAACCAGCAAACCAACAAACCAACAAACCAAGAAACC